>OY728163.1:1004601233-1005851233 GCA_963277665.1 Viscum album | reverse complement strand
CTAAAATCCATAAATTAGATGTGTGAAAAAAGGTTATTGATTTCATTACAAATGATGATAATAGGCCAATATTTTTGTTTCACGACCATTTTTATAGTGAGGAAATTATTTCATTATATATTAATATAAGATAATATACATTATAGATAAATTTTATTTCATAAAAACATTTGTATCCTTGGATGATACTTGAACTATTTATACTTCATATCATTTCACATGTTACATCATATTTTGAAGTAATATATTGATATCTAAATACATGCCCAAAGATCAATTTAAATGATTTTTAGATGTGTATCATTATGTACGTTGCAAAATACCAATATAAAAATCATTATAAAGTCACTTGATTTGGAAAATAAAATTATCATTAATCTAAGAAAACATGATATAACTCTAAATCATCACATATAAAACATGGGAATACCATCATCATGTATTTTCATGAAATATGGTAATTATATACATTACCATAAAATCGTATTTAAAACATGAATGATTCATTAGTACTTATTTAGAACACATATTATTACACATCTATTAAAAAAATACAATAATGTTGTAGACTCTATCAATCATAGAATAAACACTTTTTTTAGAAATAATTAATAGTTTCATGGTATTTCTTAATATCTAATTTACATTATCCATATAAATCATATTTTTTTGGACCATAATTATCTCAATAACATTAACATATTAAGGGTTGTATTTCCCTTAATCATATGTTTTCTATGAATTTTTACTAGTCATTGAAGACTTTTTTTAGTTAATAGTACAATTCAACATATGGTCTTAAATTCTAATGGAAAACATACTACGATACAATATATATTTATTTCTTAATTTTTCTTTTGAGAATATCATCAATAAAATAGTTTTAAAAAATTCTCCATTGATCAAAACTCACCATAATATTAATCATTTCACTTCAATTGTATTAATAATATAATATTGACTATGACCAATTAGATTATTCTAGTTTATATTCCCTTGAAACATGGGTAATTAATTTGTGTAGTCCCCCATTTCAATAAAATTGAATCATTTAACATTATAAAATTATATATTTCCCCTAAAATCACTAGCATAGTGGCCCTTCAATCCCCAAATTTAGTAATCTTCAACTCCCATTAATCATGTACCAGGGTTTCTCTTTCAATAATTATCATAATTTTGGGAAATCGTTCTTTCTATTCATTCCATTAGCCATCATTTTCTGAATCATCCTCTTAGTCTTATTCTCTTCCATGAATCTATATTACTTAGATAATTATTTTTCTTTGTTGTTAGAACATGATATAATGACAACATATGATCAGAACGTTTAAAGAGTACTTCCCTTACAAATATTATCATAATACCACAAATTAAAACAATTATTACTAAATAGATCACATAAATTTGTATGGTTCCCATTAAATATTCTATTAACTATTTCTATATAAGTTAATACACTAGATTACATAATATCATTTTGAAACATCATATATAATACAAATACGTTATGGTTCTAGTTTATTCTAATCCTCAATGTATATTATGTGGTTTTTTTAGCTAATCTAGTTTTTTCTTAAATATTATTCCCAAGGTTTAAAATAATCTTCATATAATAACAACTATAAGAAATATATCCCAAAAAACACTAATCTTTTGTATGAAAATATTAAATTATCAAAGATAAAATTATCAAATAACAAATGACTGTTTAGTTTCGTAGTTTTAGAAAGTATATTACATACAATTTACACATTTTTCATTGGGTATATAAAAAAAATGATCCATAACAAAATATAATAAATTTAATCCTTAAAAACTCATTCAATTATCCATTATTCATAACCTGAATGAAGAAAATAGAAAATGATGAGATAAAATGCTCATTAAGGGTTATATACAGTGGAATGTATCCTGATTCAATAATGAATAATAAAAATGAAAATGAAAATTACTGAATAGTATTGTCATTTAAAAAATGAGATAAGTCATAATAAATATGGAAATGTAAACAACTAAACATACATTCCATTTAAATAATTCAGTAATGCATAATCAATAAGGAATGGTAAATAACTAAACATATGTGATATTTAATCAATGAGATAAGAACGAAATGCATCGATGTTATTTTATATAGTTAAAATAACATGGATAATATTATCTTAAATATGATTTTAGTAAATAATTAATTATTACAATTCATGTTTCTTATGTACATGAAACCATTACCATCGTGATCTATTCTCAAGAAAATTTAGAACTACTGGGTAAAAATCCATATCATTTGACCAACTGATTCATCCCATGAGACTAGATATGCATAGAGGGTCTATAAATATATAATCCCCACAAATATATTTAGGTCCAAATAATTTCTAAATTATAAAATAAACTATTTTTTAAATTTTCATATCATTATGTATACACATTTATTAATGAATATAGATTTATCAACATTCCCCTAGTTAATAAAATAAATGTTAATGTAATCAACATATGTCAAAATTTATTTGGTTTAGGAAATATTAATTTTTATCACAAAAGTATATTTATATTTATGATAAATTTAATTTATATTAAAAATAATAATAATGAAGGAGTTGTTTCAAGAGAGTGTTATAAAACACAAAAGAAATTCACATTGAAAAGACAAATTTTACCACTTAGTAATTTTCATATAAAAAACCCATCAATGACATATTTATAAGAGAAACATAAAATATAGTGAAATATTATTTAATAAATATATTAAATTATTAAGGGTAAATATATACACCACATAAAATTGAATTGATCCATACCAACAAATAAGTCTCATTATAATGTAAACTGAGATAAAATCCATTACGATAGATTTATTTTTGGCCATACTTGGATTATCCTATTGTATTATGGTTTTAAAAAATTTATTAAACTATTAAAAAATAATATTAATATTTATTTTACTGTATATTATCCTTTTATAACATATTATTACTCATTTTTTAATAATCATTCATTACTCTCGACATTTACGGTAAAAACTTTCGTCATTTTTTATATGTCTTGTCCTATTAATTTTTGTACCTATTAATTAGATAATTATTTAATCATATCCATATTTTTAACCAATTTATAAATATAATATATTTTTCATATATATGTATTTATATTAGCCCATCATATTTAGTGATAGGAAATTGAATACACTATTTATGGAGATAGTAGGTCCTACATACGGATGAACATTATTACTATTTTTAATCATTATTAATGACAGAAATGTAAGTAATATATATATAATCATTAATGTATTTTTTATGTCATAAATATAACACATGTTTGTTAAATCCAAACTACACACATTCTATGTAATGCATGAATGAATCACATCACTACGTAAGTTGATAGTTCACCATACACATGAGTGATGTTATCATATTCCCAAAAAATGTAAACAATGAAGGTATGTGTTATATAAAAATTATATAAGAATAAATATATCATAAATATCATTAATAAGATATAAAAACTGTATTTATATCATTATAACCAACCATTATAGGTCATAATGGAAGAAAAAATGACATTGGTTCGCGATGAGGTAGTCTTTCGTACAAAAAAGTGATAACTGTGTATCCCATTTAATGGAATTGTATGAATTAATAGGTATATATTTTTTCCTAAATTCACTTATTTATATTCACTATAATTATTCTATTATATAATAATAATATATAAATAAGTGTATGATGTGGAAAAGGAAAGAAAATCAAAATGATTTTAGAGAACATTACCTCTTCTTTAGGTTTCCTCCATGGGTTTTCACTAAGACATTAAAATGTATTATTTATTTCCAAAATGATCCCTCTAATATTATAGTAGATATTTGTTTTATTTATTTGATAATTTCAATGGCCTAATAAAGTGGTTTTAGTGGTGTGAATAATGGGGATAAGTGGGGAGACTTTTATATCTTGGTGAGTGGAAAAATTGAAATTTTTTTAAAGAGTGAATTCCACCAATGAATTTCCATGTAAAGTTGATAAAATAATGAACCAAACACTATAATTGAATTTATATGGTCGTAATGGAGATATAAAATGTGTATTTGAAATTTTTCTGTGTTATTTGTCCCCATTAATGTTTCTCCACTTGGTAAACTAGTTTATCTAATAATCGATGTAATTAATTATAACTATTTTCAATAATAATTTTGAAGAAAAATAAATTTTATCTTATTAGACATTAAATATTTTTCATATTCAAAATATGAAATACATTTTTCGAATGTTAATTCATATAATTAGAAGAAATTGATTTAATATTAATACCACTAATGGGATTAGAATTCAAGGTTTTAAATTGAAAATTTTCAAAAAATTACAATATTTGTATATTAAAATTAATTATAAAAATTCATAAAATAAATAAATTGGATTATTATATGTATAATTGATATATTTTAATTTACAGTCAATTAAAAATATAATTTAACATTATAAATTATTAATATAATAAGACAGTTATCAATTAAAAATAAATGTTTTTCAATATTCATGAATAATTATATTTATCATGAAAATACTATGATTTAACCCAAAGATAATTTTAAAAATTCTATTACAGAAATAATAATTCCTTTGAATAAAATTTAGAAATTTTTTGAAATTTATTTTCAAGAAATGTCTACCATTAAAAGGTGCCAAAACTAACTTATGAAAATTACTACTTTTATGTGTAAAATTAGATTTTTTTTCATATCATATGCCCATAAAATATGTTTGATGAGTTTTAAAAAATTTCAAGGAATAAATAATATAAATTATTCATCAATATCATTCACTAATATAAATTAATTTAATTTATTAAGTTAAAATGCTTTTGGTACATTAAAAAATACCTTATATTAAAATGTTTTTATTTTATTTTCTAATTAATAGGTAACCTTTGAATTCATTTTATATTTTTATAAATAATATATTTTACTATGTTATCTAATAATATTCTTAAATTCTAACTTAATGTATATGAGATAATTTTCATATTAAATAATAATACTAATAGTATATTTTTGTTTGTTAAAACTCATACACACGTGCAATGCATGATATCGAATAAATTTTTTATTGAATGTAACAAAAACTAACTCAATATTGTATAACCCTCATGCATAACATGGTGATTCATGTAGATAATGATAAACATTTTTTTCAGTGTAATATATTCTATTAGAGATATTGAATTTATATAAATATAAATATACCATTAAACCTAGGGATATTATATTTACTAATATGCTTGGTTTATTATGTCACACACGCTATCAAATAAAATGTTATTATATTATAATTTTGGGCTATTACAAATAAATTTTTTTAAGAAAACATATTTTTCTAAAATTCTTAAAAAATATAGATAAAAAAACTCACAATTCATCCTTTGTAATCATCAGAACACATATGAAAACCATTTTTTAAAAAAGTTATACATTTTTTCATTTCAAAGTAGCATATGCATACCATCAAACATATGTTCATGATTAATCACATGGTAGAATAAAATAATGAAAATTGTATCCATGATCATGAAAATATAAGAAATATGGCCACAACACAAAACATTCCCTAAACATAAGTCATGGGCCACTACCAATATATTAGTACATGGTGGATAAAATCCCATGATGGATTAGGTTTAATCTTAAATCATATACATAAAAACCAATGAGACAAAATATTTACCTAATTTATTATTGTACGATATGGTAACAACCATACTAGCACATCCATTATCATGTGTTCCACAAAAATTAAACCTTTATATACTCCAACTATTGTGTCATAGAGTTAGTTTTTAATTTAATACATTAGAATTATATATAAGGACAAGTATCCTGAATGACTAAAGAGTATTTTATTATTGGTAAAATAAATACGTACTTGAAACTCACATTAAATTTAAAATATAAAACACAAAAAAACCACTAATTCCATTATTCCCCTTAGGATATTATTGCATAAAAATTACAAAACACTTCATTGTAGCGTGAGGAAAATAACACATAAGAAATATGTTGTCTAAAATTATCTGTAAGGGTATGTATATAGTAGAAACTATAAATAATAAAAATATCATACTCAATTTATAAAGGTAAATAACTGAAATATATACCATTTAAATAGTATCATGAACATAATATGGTAGGAATAAATGATGATCAAATAAATCCCTATAAAAAATCGCCTAATCATGAAAAATATCTATGGATATTATACATAATCAAATAACCACATCAAAATAAAAATGAAATATTACAATAATATAATTTATAATCCTGGTCGCCAAAAAAATAATACCAATACATTTCATAAGATAGTTTAGATTAATTATAATAAAACCATAGAGTTTGGCCAACTAATTTGTCTTATGAGATGTGTTGATGTATCCTTGGGTTATCTATAACTAGTTCTCTGCTATCAATTGTTAATTCCAATGCATTCCACATATGAATGGGGTGAAACATAATCAACAGAAACATTATTATTGAAAAAGTAACATATTAATTGAAAATAATTACTATAATGAAATAAACATAATCATATATCATCAAAAGTAATATGGTGAGTGGTAATAAATCATTAGATCCATAGTAAAACTAATTATAAATCATACAAATTAATAATAAATATGATATAAACACAATAAAACCCAAGTGTATTATTACTACAATAAATTTACGATGTAATTGATGAATAAAAATTCCACAAAAATACCATTAGAATTTTTTTTAGAAAAATAACATTTCCACTTTGAAAATATTTATTTAAAAAAAAGGAAAAAATATATTTATAAAACAATTTATTATAAAAATTATCTCTAGAAATTTATCTAATAATATTTCAAACATTATGGGGTCATGGAGGTTGAAAATTTTATTCTTTCCATAGAAGGTAAAACTCATATTCCTTCCACATTTTCAGTAAAATTAAAACATGTGATTTTAAAAAAATTGTATAAAAATAAATTTAAAATTTATTTTTAAAGAATTAAAACACGATTAGGAAATTATTTAATAAATAATTTGTATAATTATAAAAACATTTTTGAACACATTTTTACAATGAAATGGTTTTGGATGAAAATGGAATGTCAACTGAAAAGTAAATGAAATCGGAATTTATTTATAAAAAATCCCTAAAATTTTAATTAATAATGAGTGGAAAATATTTATATTTCATTAATATTTCATGAATAACTATATGAAAAAAAAATACATTTAGTTTATAATTTAAATAACAAATAATTTCCCTATGGAAGAATTAAACAAATGTAATTCAGGATAATGAAGATATGGTGAAAAAACCCATACCTTTTTGGTAATTGTTGAATAATAAGATTCGTGAAGCATATAACATAAAATTAGACAACAAATATTATTAAGGTAAATATAATCATGTTACATAATAACGTAATGGTAATTATATATACCATACAAAGTAATATGTGGTGAATGTGTCACATGTCTCACTTAGTAAATGTGAGATGAGGAACCCTTTCCTCTGGTTCAACATCCATCGTATGTATCCAAAAATCATATATAATAACTAATTGTTTATTATAAATATGTTATTCAAATATAATAAGATATATCACAACGTATATTATTTAATTATATTATCTTTTCAACCTTTTATTATAAATTATTTTTCAAAAACACTCTTTTGATTGATAATTAATTCATTTTAAATGTGTGCTTTAATTTGGAATTTTGGTAATTTCAAACTCATCCTGTTTTAATTATCTCTATAACATTAATCATGAAATATATATGATATATAATCATTAAAAATTTATTTATATTAATCTATTTGACGTATAAATATAAAATAGATTACACCGTTCATAAATATGGTAGGTCATTCGTAAACATTAATGTTGATCTATTTTCCTCAACCGATGTAACTATATAAAAATTAATATTAATTATAATTTATGAAATGATTTTTATGTAATATAAATCAATTATATAAATCACATACATCTATATTGTCATCCATTTAAGAATAAAATGGAAAATATTTCACTTCATATATATGAATGAGACAATCAACAAGTATGCACGAGTGACATTGTTGTTTTTCAAAGGATTGGTAGGTAAGAATATATATTTTATATTATATTTCAATAATTATTATTTTATAATAAATATGTTATTTTTTTAACATTAACGTTCTACCATTCTTGAAAACTATACGAGAAAAACAAATATCATTTCTCCGTGAGGTAGGAGTCTGTCATACACACGAGCGACATTATCGTATCCCCAATGAATGGAAAGTAAAGAAATTATATGTTATACAATATTTCAGTAATTAGAATAATTTCATAAATATCATATAAATATGTTAAATTAATAATTATATAGATCACTAAATGGAGGTGATGGAAAACAAATTACATCTATTCGTGTGGATGTAGTCTACCATGCACACGATCGATGATTTGTTTTCCCATTTAATTGATGTAGAGGTGGATATGTTTTGTAAATTTACATAATAAAATATAATTATATATTATATACTTATGATATTATATTATCATAGTTTAAAAAAATATTATGGAGGTATAAGAAAAAATAAAGCAAATACATATGTTAATGAATTTTAAATCTTTTCTATAGAGACTCTTTAGGTTTATACATAAAACCATCATACTAAGGCTTCATAATGAATCTATGGAATATATGAGCTTTTTAAGTAATTAATTAATGTGTTTTGTTAGGTAAGGGCTAAACCAATTGGTTTTGGATGTGTGATTAGTGGATGAGAATTTGTGGCATTTTATAGGCATGGGATAGGACACACATGAAATTTTTGAAAAGATAAAGTAATACCCATGTTTGTATCAAGACAAAAAGCCTAAAACTATACATTATAAGGTATAAATATGTGCATTAAATGGTTTTTGGAATGATTATAATCAATTTAAACCATTATCTTCCAAGTGTAACCCCCGATAAACTCATTTTTACCTTAACCACAACAAATAACATTACTATCATCACTATTAGTCATGTAGAAAAATTAATTTTGCCATATTATATAATATAAATTATTCAAATTACCAATATGTAATTAAATTTTCAAAATACAATTAACAAAATTTTCGTAATTCAATCTATAATAAAACATTAGAGGCAATAAAAGAGTGATATTCCAATGTGAAAATTGTCATAAGTATCGAATTATTTCATATGATAATTACTTATGAAATTTATTATAATAACCTAAATTAGTAATATTTTTATATTATTTAACTAATATTAGATTAATTTAAAAATTAAATACAATTTACTTTTTAATATAATTATAAAAAATATGCAGTTTCCACTAAAAAATAACAATATTAATTGTTCATAAAAAATTAATAATTTGAGAAAATTTCAAATCCATAATACCAATGTATTTTTTCATGAATATTTTTAAAAATAAATAAATTTATTTAAATAAAATTTCTAAATGATTTAAAAGTTATTTTTAATTTATGCATGAAAATTGTGACAAAATTGCCCATAAAATACAGTTTTTCAGGATACATTTCATTTTCCATGAAATAACTATTATTTTATTATAAATAATATATATCCATTGATTTTTTATGCATGTGAAAACCATATAATATTTCATAACTTTTTATTACCATTCATAGATTTCACCTTAACTATTATGTTATAATTTTTTGTAATAATATTTAAATTGTGTATATTACTTCATTCAAACCTGGTATTATGTGAATTGTATGTTACATAAGAGATTGAATTTATATAAAATTAAAAATATCATATTGTCGTAGGGTGTCACATTCTATTTTATTCTTAGTTTTTCATGTCATGTAGGATATCAATGATGATGTTTCTCTTTTATTATATGAATTAGTTAATGTTTACCCCCTGAAATAATACATGTCCTAATAATATAATATTGATCTTAGTAATAATGGGTTTGAAATTGAATGATACCCTTTTTTCAAAACCTCATTAAAAAATGTGTTTATAATAACTACTCTCGATATGAGTGAAATGGAAATACCAAGGATATATAGAATAACACATTACATTGATTCCAAAAAGGAGAAAATTAGTTGGAAATGAGAACATGGACATGGAATAAAATACTACATACCAAATATTAACATATTTTCATTGATAAAACGTCCATGAGAATGGTAATCACCACTAAACCATAAATCCTTGATGTGTAAATAGACTATTAATTCGACATAAATGAAACTAATAGCATAAAATTTTGAATCATGATATGTTTTCTAAGTATGAGTGATTATTCTACCATTACGACTGAGAAAACCAAAAATATATATATAATTTCCTTTATTGGTTATATTTGAATCAATTCATACATCAACTTTTAGTCTAATAAATTAATTTCAAATAGGAATTTTATATTCTTGAGCCACTATGGTTAATGATTAACATATAATCATCTTAATAAAAAATTCAAAAGTCATTCCTTCGATGTCTATATGTTTTCCATGGAAACAATTGTTAGCACAAGTTATCCAATTACATCCAAGTGTTAAACAAAATTAATTCCATAAATATTTATCCTTAAAAAGTATACAAAATATTTCTCATAAAAATAAATCTAAAAATTTTATGAAGGAAATCCACTATATCAAATTTATATTTCCTACTCAATGTAAAGTGGATGATAATTTCATATTAAAAATATGTTAATAACATTATTAACATAAACCAATAATGAAAACCAGAAGTCATCTAAAGAATAAAATCGTAGGTTTTCAAATATACTCCATAAATCCAAACATGTAGTAAAATCCAAGAACGGTAACACAGAACACCAAACCATATCATGTTTAATAATAAAATACCATAAACATATCCATATCATTATTATATCCACATCAGCCACATATTAAGTGTCATCTTCTACAAATTGTTTTTTCCAAAATATCTACATTTCATAGAATCATATTTATTGGTTATCAGTAATATTCATCATATTCTTTAAAATCCATAAGGAAAATATACAATAGTATAATAATTTTATATTTTATTATTATTATAATGTGAATATCACTGATAAAAAATATTAAAAAAATATGTTAGGAATCCAAATGTATGAAGTGAATCATTCCACTTCCACATTATTAGTAAAATAAATTTGTCCATGGTCCCATATCTTCTTCTCATGTATATTTACTTGAAACTTGGTACATTTATTTTCATGGTTCCTCATATCCTTATAGTTAATAAATTTAAAATTAGAAACATCATTACATACCATTCATTCACTTATATGGTGTACTATCTCTCCAGAGTCAAAGAAAATTCTCATTCGCTACAAAAAATTATTAGAGTTATTATTTCTAAAATTATTATAAGTGGGATAAACATATTTCCATTATTACCTATATAAAAAATTTTATATTCTATCATCTTCTAATATTTATTTCCTTGAAACCCATTAAACTTTCATAATTAATTCTATATGTTAATAGAAACTGATACTATGACATAATATGATGGAAATGTATGGGAGAATAATTCTCATACAAGGATAGGATTTAACATATCGAATAAGTTTTTTGTCTTACTTTTTGGATTATGTTTATTGTCCAGAGATTTCCATGATAATCATGTATGGTTGGATTTATCCATATCTAACTTTTGATATTCATTTTGTCTTAAAATCTAGAATTTTTAATTTATATATGTGTATTGCTCGTGAGAAAAATTATTTTAAAATAGGATAGCCTTAAAATACATTCACTCTATTTTTTCTATTTCGTCTTCATCCTTAGTGTTTTGAATCAGTGGACACCGCGGATTGGTATCTCATGAGATGTTGTAAACAACCATGAAAACCTTCTCCCATTTAATACATCCAAAATAAGTAAATATATTACCTATAGAACATATACATTACTAATTTATAAATTGATATGTAGTACCTTGAATGATGGAGGTTTTTAGAAAGTAATGTGTTATTGAATTTTTACGTCACATTATGAGTTCACATGTTGCTCCATATTGGAAAGGTAATTGGTTATACACTCTGTGAGTTACCCCAATATGGTTAACATTTCTTCAGTTTTAGCTACATCTCTATCCCTAGATTTATTATATTTATTAGGAAGTAAATCCATACTTATGGTATGTGTATTAATATGGTTAAAATTCCATCAACTATGTTCTATTTATATAAAATTTTATATAGTGTTATCATTATGAAACATAATCTGTAATCCCAATAGTAGTAAAATAAATTACATAAATTTAAAAAAAATCTCTATATCTAATCTGATAATCATTAACGTGGTTTCTCTATGAAGTTTATAAAATCATAAAAATATTTTCAAATACTTCACAATGGTTTGTAATAAAAATTTGAAATAACTAAATCATATACTCAAGGAGTTTCAAACAGGATTCATAGTAATTCTTATTTTCATGCATAAGGTAACACTCAATTTATTCTTGATGTGTTATTTTCAGAGTTGTTACCGATAGGAACATATGTTCCAAAATAATGTCCACTTTTTCTATTTAAGCAGGGATGTATTTCTACGATAAACAAATAATATCTTCCTTAACAAAACATTAGGATGATATCCTATACATTAAATTATCATTAAATTAAGTCATAGGGTTATATTCCATAATCTATGTTTTCTAAAATTTAGTTCACACGGTATCTAATAAACATCCTCTAATTCCAATTGTAAAGTCCACAACCATAGTTTCTCAGAGGCAGTGGTTACATTATTAATTTTTTATAAGATATATGGAATCACATTATAATGTAACGAATAGTTTAGTATTGTTTATATACTTGATAGATACATGAAATTCACATTACATTTTTAACATAATATACAAAAAGTGTTTTCATTGATAATTACATTATTATCATTACCATATCACTGCATATCAATAATATAATGCTTCTTGGTATCCTATAGAAAATAAAACATAACAATGGGTAACATAAGATGATCAATAAGGGCATTATTACATTATAATATATCATTAATAAACAACCATAAACATTATAGAAATGTAAATAAATCAAAAACATTTCATTTAAGCAACACATTTAGAATAATATGGAAGGAATAACTGATTATTTAGAAAATATATATAAATAATCACATAATCGTTACATTTTCAATGGATATTCAAAATAATAGAATAATCACATGGAAATCAATAAATAATATCATTATGGGTAAATTCAAAATTACATATATCCTAAACTTATAGTTAAGTCCTTTTAAATGATTGTTTAAATATATTTGTATAATCCTATACAATTTGGAAAACTAATTTTTATCTTGAGGAATGTCTATTCATCGAGGGGTTATATATAATTTACACCCTCCAATCACTTACTATGTCCAATTAATTACTCTTATGACTGATTTGAAACATAATCAACATAAAAATTCATATTTAAAAACGAATATTTAAAATGTTAATATATATACATTAATTAATAAAACATAATCAAATACCATATGTATTAATATGGTGAACAATTATAAAATTTTACAATAAATGTTTTATGTTTTTGATGAAATTAAATAAAATAAAAGTTATTTAAAAATAATAATTCATGAAATTTTCAAATTTAGTTTAAAAATATTTTTAAAAAAAAATGGAATAAAAATATTGTGAAATTAATTTTATTTAATATTGGCCTATGATTATTTTTAAAAATTATAAAAAAATTGAGTGGTTATGATGGAATAAAATTATTTTTATGCCGTACACATTAAAACAATGATTTCATTCACATTTTCTATAAATGCCAAATGAGCATTGTCTAGAAAATGACTTGAATATTAGTTTGAAAAACATTTTTAAAAAGTAATAAATGGTTAAAAATTTCGTTAATAAATAAGTTGGTGAAGTGTTTTTTAAATAAAATAAAAAAATTTAACAAATCCATGGTTTTGAATGAAACAGGATTATTAACTGAATAGAGAAATAAAGAAGGATTTTATTAAAATTATATCATTTATTTTAGGTAACAAAGAGTAAAAAATTGGTAATATTACATAAACATTATAGTAATAGCAAAATGAAAAGGAAATATATTTATTTTATAATATATACAAAAAATAATTATCCCTCATATGGCTTAAAACCTAATCAATCCCAAACAATTAAGAGATTATGAAATAAAACATTACCACTTTGGTGACTTTTGAATCATTCACACTATAAAATAAATAACAAAGAATGAAAATTTAAGAACCATGAATTTAAAGAGAATAATTATGTAACATATCACAAGGGTTATTATAACACCCACACAGTGTAATAAGTGGTGAATATGGAATATGTCTCATGGAAGTTAAAGTTAGACGAGAACCCCTTACAACTGATTTGTATTCCTTCATATGTGTTAAAGAATTATATATAATAAATATATGTTTATGTTAAATATATTATTGAACCAAAATCATATATCTTATTATATATATTATTCAATTATGTCCTTTTATTTCTAATTTGTTAACTAATTTGTGTTAAAATCACTATTTTATGTGATAATTGCTTTATTTTTAATGTGTATTTTATTATGGTAATATTGGTCCTTTTAATTTTTTCATGTTTAAATAATATATATAATGATATAAATGATATAAATATAATATATATTCTTAATATATTTACTTATATTTACTTTTAAATCTTATAAAAAGAAAATTGATGACACTGTTTAGGGATATGGTCGGTCGTATGTATGCATGTATGTTGTTACAATTTTATTGATGGATAGAACAAAAGATAATGAAACAATAATTAATAATTATCTACTAATTATTATGTAATATGTAAAATTTAATTTAATCAAGTAAATCACTATTACCATCTAAGTAAAAATAAAAGGAAAAGTATTTCACATCGCGATGTCGAGCTGATATCCAACACATACACATAAGCGACATAATTATTTTCCTTCTGATATGAAGGTACCAAGTTTAATGTGATATTATATTTAAATATGTATATTAATTTCAAAAATATAACATATATTCATAAACTATATCCTTTAAAATGTTTATGCAATGTTTAAGTGAAAAAAATCACTTATCTTCATGATGAAGTACTACGCTATACACACGAGCAATGCAATAATATCCCCAAAATAATAAAATGTATGAAGTTTAATGTGATATAATATTTCATGATTTAGTATAATTTAATAAATATGATATATATTTTTTAAATACAACACTTTATTCATCCTTTAAAGGTGTTTATAGAAAACAAATTACATAGATTTTCAAAGAGATAACCTACCGTACTCTTGATTAATGATTTCATATCCCATTTGATGGATATGGAGATGGATTTGGGTAATAAAGTTAATATAATAACATTTGAGAATATTTTTTATACCTTTTTTATATTATTTTATTTTATTATGTTTTTAAGGATTTTTTAGAATAAATTAAACATATATGAATATTTAATAATTTTACCTCTTCTTTAGAGAGCCTATTTATATTTATACATAATGATTTACTTGATGAGGATTAAAAATAAAAATATGAGATATATGATTTGGGGAGGGCGGTATAGAAGTGATCTGAGTAGTAAATTTCATTACCAAAAGGTTTTGGAAGTGTGAATTGGGGAGGAGAGGGGTGGACATTAAATAGAAGGGGAGAGAATAAACATTGATTTTTTAAAATAAGATGTGATACTTTGTTTTTTTCAGGAAAAAGGGATAAGAAATGTGTCCACAAAAACATTAAACGTTATAAGGATAATATATACCCATAAAAATATTTTTTAATGAGATTTATTTCTTATGTGTCTTTTATCGTCTCAGTTTAACAACATCTATAAATTCATTCTTTAGATTAATAGTAGTAATTAATCTTCATTTTTTCACTATTCGTTATAGTAAAGAATTTGTTTACATTATTATATAGTATATATTATCATGTATCCAAATATAGAATAATTTTTTTAAAATTATATCCTATGAAGTGTCATAATTCAATTTAAAATTATAACATATATTCGATTAAAGAGTGGTTTTCCGAAAAAGAAAATATCATAATCATGAAATTTTTTATTATTAAAATTCAATATTAAATTTCTTATAATGAAAAATATTAGATAAAATTTAATATAATTTATCAAATTTTATTTTAAGCAAATTTTAAAATATAATTTATTTTCTCAACTTATTTAAGTAGAAATGCATTTTTCAATAAAAATAACAATTTTTCATTATTCATGAAAAATTAATATTTTCATAAAAATCAGGAAAAATCAACCAAAGATAATTTTTATAAATTATATTTAAAAAATACTAATTAAATTTTTTCAAATAAAATTTCTAAAATTCATGGAATTTAATTTTAAATTACATCTGTAAAGCATGATAAGACCACATTTTTGTAAAATAAATTTTTTCAGAATATTTTTTAAAATTATTATTATATTATTTCTAATCAATATATATCCATTGAATATATTTTTTAGATGAGTAAAAAATATAATTTCTCATAATTTAGTTATTACTCTTCATATCCTCCAACTTCACTAGTAGGTTATAATTTTCCTGATAATATTTTAACAGAATATTATTTTTCATTCAGACATGGTGGTGTGTGCATTAAACAATTTGTAAGATAATTTAATTAATATAAAAATAAAAATATCATAGATTATAAGGGTGTTGCATTTTATTTTAATCCTGATGTTTTCTGTCCTATATTTTATAAAATATGATGTTCCTCCTTTAAAATATCATGGTGTTAGAAAATAAATCTCAAGGCATAAAAATAAGAACAATTCATGGAAATAAATCAGATTAAAAATCATTACACATATCATAATAAACAAAACCATAGTGAATGTATTTGAGAAATGATCATAGAGAATGTATTTCCCAATTAAATATAGAGAAAATTAATATAGGTATATTTGCGAGAGACAAAAATAAAAAATTTATAATAATTCTATAACACTTATGAGGGAGAGAAATTGAGTTTGTGATAGAATATATATAACCCAATAAAAAGGGAAGTTTAGAGAGATCCCTTAAACCGATAATAAAAGCATTTGTGGATATCAAAATATATATTCCATTTAATTTCATTCTTGAAAATATATATATAAATTAGATATTTGTTTTTTCTTTGATGAAAACATGAAATGTTATAAAGAATGATGAATATAAGATAATGGTTATTATAAAAAGAAAATCACTTGACATAGTATACCTTTAACAAAAACATTTTTTTGAATTGTTTAAAAAAAGTCAAAATGTTTGAAAAAGATATTAATTTTTGAAAACTATCAAACAAAAACGAAAATTTCCGTTTTTTAATTATTCTATTCTCATTTAAATATAACCATAATTTTTTACTAATATTTAAATATATGAAACATTTTTTGTAAAATAATTTTTACAACATATAAAAACTAGTTTTATAAATTAAGGATACTCTTATGAAATATTGGCATATGGATTCCTTTTTAAAAAGAATTAGTGAATGTAAAAAAAATCAAAATGACTATTAACATCCATTTAAGAATAAATAAAAATTTTCATGATAAATTTATATGAATATGGTCGTGGAATAAAAGGGTTTGAAAGGAAATATTAAATGTGGATTTTTTTAAAATAAACTCCCTTACCTTGAATCCAAATGGTCACAAACATTTTTTATCATCCTGAATAATAAAATTATATTAACTCTTTACTTTATTAAGAAATTTTTTTATTTTTAATATATTTTATATCTTATTTCTATCATGTTATATTCAATTACATAATCATTTTTGTTCATGATGTACATTTCGATGATATTTGGCTTATATGTCTAAAATAACTTAGGAAGGTTGAATATGGCACAGGAGTTCATTATTAGACCCTCTCATTAATCATAATAATGATATAATTATCATTTTTACACATCAATTATAATTTTAAAACTATACGTGGAATACATTTATGAAAGATTAATTGTGTTACACTCATAGAGCCAGTAGGTCACATAAACCCATGATTAACATTTCCATTTTCAATAATAATGATAGATTTAAGGAACTTATTATTTTATCCTTTAATAATTACCATTATATCAAACATGACATTTAATTTATTTATAAAAATATATTTTTTCCAACCATGTTATGTTTTTATGGAAAAAAGTCAAATCAGTTCGTAGAGGTGGTTGTCCTCATATATATATGACCATTTTTATAAATTTTCAATGGATTAAATTCTAATAAAAAAGATAATATATTAAATAATAATAATGATAATTTTTTCATAAATATCATATATAAAAATTAAATCCATCATTATAACTAGACATGATAGCTATTTATTGAAATCTAATTATGCATGTTTTTGAGGTAGTAGTCTGACGTACACACGACCGGTGATTTCATTTCCCATTTAGTGGGAAAATGTTGTGAATATAGGTTAATAAATTAATATAATATCATAAATTAATATTTGATACACAAATGTTATTATATCATCATTGTTTAATAATATTTTGAATAGGTGGAAGAAGAAATGAAACTAAAACATTTGGTTAAAAGGTATACCTCTTCTTCGGACAATATACTTTTCATTACTCTTTAACCCCCAAGGTTGGTATTATAGACAAAATCATACATATTGAGCATTGTGATTAATGTTATTAATATTTTTTTACTACTTTTCCAAACCAAATGGTTTATTATGAATAAAAATAGATGATAGTGGGTTTCCTTTTATAATTAGGGGTAGGACATTCTTAGAATTATAAAATATATTTCAATAATATAAATTAATTTTTATAGAATACAATTGATAAGATGTTATAATTAAAATATTGGATGATGATTTTAGAAATCGTATCATATAATATAATTTTTTGATGATTATATCAGTATTATTACACTTTATTCTTTTTAACATGAATTAAACCTTTTTAAAAATTTCCATAATTATAATCTTCTTACTGTTTAGGGGTCAAAATAGAAATAATAAAATAAAAATTGGACCATAAATGGCCCAGATAAGATATTTTTAAAGATAAATAAATAAATTCTAAAAGTATTTTATTTTCATGATTTCGTAATCATTTAATAGATTATTATTTATTTTAAAATCAAATTAACCCCATTTTTCATACTATTAATTTAATAAAAAATTTTAAAAAATAATAATAATTGAATTAAAATTTAATATATTAAAACCAATTTATGTGTTATTTTTTATCTAATGTTTTTTAATCATAATAATTCATTGATATAATAATTCTTTTAAAATTTTTAGAACCATTTGTATTAGTTTTCTATTAATTTAATACATATTGTGTCACTATTGCATAAGCATTTAAGATAATTAATTCATCTATGCAAATTAATAATAAATTAACATGATAAAAATCAATTATCATTAAAATGTTTTTATATAATCCTATATAGTTATTTTTTATCACCATCACAAAATATTATACAAATAAAAATCATGATAGTTACTATTTCGACATTATCATTTACTTAATATTTATAAAAGTATAAAAATTGAACTGAACTTCCATATATTATAAAATTGGATGTGTATGGAAAATATACACTCATATAATTGGATAAAATCATGTCTCTTTGTCAATTTTTTTCCTTATCATATTTTTTTAACATTAATTACATAATAGACCCTTACTCTAGGGGAAATTATTCACTATAGATACTATTCACAATAAACACAAAAAGAAACCTATATAAAAAATTTGTACCTCCTTTTTCAAAATATTTAATTTACATTTCATGATTCAATACAGATAGGTGGGAGAATTAAATTTAAAATTAAACATGAAAATTACATCGTAAAATGGGTTTTCTGACGATTTTTTCTAGTATAATGAAAATACAGTTTTCAATAAATATCCGTACTTTTAAAAATTCATCAGAAAATTAATCTTATAGAAAAATGAAAACATTTATATATGAACTAATTTTGATAATATTATTTTAAAAATTATTTATTTTATATAAAATAGCATTTCAAAAATCTTCATATAATCAGTATAGTATCCACTGACAAAATTAGATAAAAATATTTTCTTAATAAAAATTATTTTGGAATAATAAAATGACTTTACTGTAAATTCATGTATTATTTACAAATAACTTGTCAAAAAATTTAAATTAAGTAAGACCAAAACGTATCTTTTATAAACAAGATAATCTTATTCATAAATATATATTCGATGACTAAGTTATGATGATTATATTTCATTAATAAGATTGCATAATTTGTTTATGCTTAGTGTAGAGTGTTTAATATTCTATTGAACATAGTCTTTTCCTGAAAATATGTGTGATACATTCTCTTCTATTTAATAAATTGTACCATTGAAATTATATCTTCTGAATACTAATGTTTTTATAATTTCAAAATACAATTTTTGAAATTTCACTTAATAATAATGGTTAATAATAAAATCTATTTAAAATGGGTACAGATAAATGTGAAATTCTTCTAGAATAAAAAATAATTAAGAATCCAAACATGAGAAAATAAATGGGAAGTGAAAATATAGATGTATAATAAAATTCTACTGTCTAAATAATAATTTTGGGGGATAGAGTTCATTTATCACAAGAATTTGTATTTATCTTAATAATGATATCAATCAAATAACCATAATCCAATGAGATGTAAAAATAAAATTGATTCATAAAAAATGAAGGTTATATGATATGAAATTTTTATGATATTTTTCATGTAGATGAGGAATTATTTTACCGTATAGATTACGATAATAATTTAACATACTTAGATAAAAATAATAATTTAAGAATGTATCCAATTTTTACAAAAATAATATATTTTCCTCAAAATAATAAGTATTCATGATGAGTAATTCATTCCTCAATCACTAAAATCTTTTTCTAATGGATCACATAATCTATAAAAAACAAAAAATTCCACATTTATTTTTTAATTAAATATAAACTTAATTTATAACATTTGGTATGATAATTAAAAACATAAATAAACCATCATATGTATAAATAAGAAATTTATCACCAAAATTAAATATAATTACTAATAGTTCAGCATATATCATTCCAAAAATAACTATCCATATTATTATTCCAAATATTTCTTAATAGTATTGAAACCCAAATATTACATTTATTTAACCTCATATTCTTCTACGATAAATGTAATATATCTCTCAATATAAAATAAATAACTCTTAAATTTAAAAAAAATATCATAGTTATATAATTTTCGAAACATGTGAATTATTTCAAAAACTATCCTAAATTACTATATATTAATATTAAAAAGTTTTATTATTCGCTAATATAATTGAACATTTATTGCACCAATAAAATCCATTCGTAACCCTAAGTATTTACATAAAAAGGTTCCTAAAATATTTAATTTATTGGAAAATAAGATTATTCACTAAATCACCCAATTAATTTTAAATCACATGGTTATCCATATGAAAAAATATTAGTTCCAAAAATCTATATAATAATTATCTATCAAATAAGTTAATAAATGAAAATTTTCAATCTAATATGGTCATTACATAGGTCTGTGGAACGTGTATCACACATTTTTCATTTTATTGTGGATTCAAGCCCCCACAACCTTGCTGAATGTTATAGGTCTTCACCCAACATATTTGTTTTCCTTTTTCCAAAAAAATAGTATCATTCCTATAATTAATAGAAAATCATAATGATAATCATACAAAAATGTCCTTAATAATTTCAAATTTAAGTATTTTTTACCTGAATGGGTATCTCATATTATTCATCTTACATCCCAAAAAATTTAATAGAATACTTAAAAATAATCGTTCATGGTAAACCAAAGGGTTATATATACCTAAACCCAACACAACAACTCCTAGAATATCAATAATTACATTAATATACTTTCATTGAAAACATAAAAATTGGTTCTTATACCTTTTACCCTATGATAAATTTTATACTTATAACCTATTTTAGAGTCCATCATATTAACTAAAAATTAAAATAACTCAATATCAAAACTTATCAAAACCAATTATATGATACCAACTATAAGTAACTGAACTTAACCCTTATATAATCTATTTTTTAGAATAAAATTTGATTTCATTCATTTCAAATGATATTTTGGTTTATCATTTGAGATAATTATTACAATATCTTACATAAAAAATTCCATATATTACAATGTTGTAAATTATTCTTAGTATCAATGTTTCTTACAAATCATGAATTTTATGATATAAAATTATATATATATATATATTTGATTTATCTTCAAAATATTCATATTGAACTCATCCTCATCCATATTAATCTTTAAAAATATATAAAAATAGATTTATAATGGGTTATAACCTGAAAAAGTTCAGTAACTAATATAAAAAAATAAATACAACAACATATAAGATCTTGAATACCTATATAATTTCTTAACGTTTCAAAATTAAACACTGTACTGAAAATAAAAAATTTATTACACGTGAAATCTAATTTTTATTCCAATGATTTTATAAAAAATTTCATCAAAAATCATAAATGAAAAAATAAAACTAAAAAATTTAATTTTAAATCATGAAAAAAATGAATAAAAATAAAACAAAATTATACATTTCACCCTTTCGAAGTAGCAAATACATACCTTAAAAAATCTCAATATTAATAACTAGGTAGAATAACATAAAGAACACGGTATCATATTATCATTTCTAAATATAAATCCTATAAGAAATAAATAACATGAAAAAAATTGAGGTTATGGCTAGCTCCCAACAAAAATACATGATTAAAAGAGACCCATAATAGATTATGGTTACAACCTAATAACATACATAACATCTTTATATTTACTGATTGAATATGAGAGTTATTAGGGAATACCCCACATATCATTTTCTTAATTATGTGTGACACAAAATAGAAATCAATCATAATAAATAAGTTTAATAATTACCCATATAATGAAATGTGTTGAATACTACTTAAAAATATCATAATAAAAAAATATTTCAAATAGAAGGAATTAGAAAACATTTCATAAGTAGTGTATTACCCAATTAAATGAATGAAGAACAAGATAAAAATATTTATGCGAGAAAAATATGAATAATATATAAGAATTACATAACATTCAAAAGGGGGAGAAAGTGATTTAGAGATATAAATTTCATAACCTGAAGAAAATCGTGGTCTAAAAATATCCCTTGCACCCATGAAAAAGAAATTTCATTAAAAAAAATATACATTCAATTTAGAACACATTGTGATGATACATAGAAAAAGGAAGCATGGGATTTTACTTACAGAAAAAAATCATAAAAGGAACGCGAAATATCAAAAGAAGAATGTGGTGGGGGGAATAGTAATTGATGTCATATATGTTAAAATAAAACATTTGTTTTTCATTTTGCAAAGAAAGACAAAACGTTCTATAAATAGATTAATTTTTTAAATAATCTGAATGAAAAATAAAATATATTTTATATTTCTTCTATGTACATATATGTACATCCATAAAATAATTTTAGGAATACATATAGATAAGATAATAAATTTGAAAATTAAATTTTCAATCATTTTCAAAATAGGTTTTTAAAGTAATCTTTCCCTTATGTAAAACACTAAATTGATGATTTTTTTAAAATTCATTATAAATAATGTAAAATATGGTAAAAATTTCCTTTTAAAATCCATTGATTAAAAAATAATAAATTTCTTGAATAATTTATAAGAACATGGATATGAATGAAAATAGTTGTAAGAGAGTGATTAAAATTGTAATTTGTAAAATAAAGACATTTAACTTGTCTCTGGATTATCACATATATTCTTTATACATTAAACATAACATATTTCATGCTTATTATCAAAATTTATATTTCTTATTACCATGTTATATTTACTTACATTATCATTTTATTTTATATAGGATATTTAGATGACATTCAGCTCATATGTCCAAAATGACTTCGGTAGGATGACTATGGTCAATGATATCATTATTAATACAGCACTAAACTAATAAAAAATAATTATTATCATTTATATACATTAATTGTACTTTTAATTCAATCTATGAAATATGGTTATGATAAATTAACTATTTCACAATCACAAAAATGGTATATTGTCTGTATGTGTGGGTAATGTTCTTGTTTTTGATTGATAATGATAGAAATAATGTCAGTTTAATTTTTTTATTAAAAAATAATCATAATATCATAAATAATCTAATATTTCATTAAATAAACTTATATAAAATTACCATGTTACATTGTGATTGAAAACGAGTCAGTTGGCTTCCTAGAGGAGGTCATCCATACATACACACGAATGATGCTGTCATTTTTTCAATGAATCAAAATATAAAGAGAAAAGAAAATATAGAATAATATATTTTTAAAATGATAATTGTTTCATGAATATAAAATAGAAACATTAAATATACTATTATAACCATCCGTGATTGGTGTTTATGGAAATCAAATAACATCGGTTCGTATAGTTGTAGTACACCATACTCATGAATGATGATTTCGTTTCCAATTTGAGGGAATAAAAGGTATATATATGTTATAAAATTAACATAATACAATATATGAATTTATAATATACTAATTTTATTATATAATCATCGTTAACTTGTAAAAACTATAATATCTTAAGATTTTATGTTTTTTTAAATTCCAAGAACATTTTTAATTTTTAAGGTCAGTGGATGAGCTCACAATCCACTTAGTATTAGGATAAAAGAATATTTTGATCACACAAAGGAATTTTGTAATAATTATTTTTAGGATCTCTAAATTCCTTGAGAGTCTTGATTCCTTTTGGAAGTGTTAGATTCAAAATATCTAGTTTTGAGAAATTTAAACAAAGTTGAATTTTTTGATCAAACCATGTATACTGTAAGGGGAAACTGTGATGACAACCTTTTTACTATTAAATTTTTTTGAAAAAGTGTCAGTGGGGTAACACAAACATGTAATTGATTTTAAATTTTTGGGACTGAGGATACACTTGTTCTATACATGGTTTCAGAAACTCTTCACCTAGAAATGGAAGGTGTAGTACATGGGTAGTGAGCAACAGATGGTTAGCTGATAGTAAGCCAAACCATTCAACCTAAACATACTGATCATTTATGGGACTGAAATGAAATTTTCATCTCCCATCAATTTACCCCTTTCATCTTCTGTTCTCATCATTTTTATTTTCATAGAAAGGGATCCTCCCATTGTCTTACCCTCTCTATTACCTATTCCATTTCATCTATCTGAGCTCTGAATCAAGATCTTCTGTTCTCCATGGAAGTGTATCAGAATGGACTTTAATCATATTACATCACAAAATAGTTTATCTTTACATATGGAATTTTAATTTCATGTTAGATATTTTTTTCTCAAACTCTGATTTCAATCAATACAACTCGTATGAGTGGCTGATATTTGGTGTGCGCACAACAAATAACCTAAGGTAGGTGGTTCCCAGATTTCTCGTTAATTTTACATGAGTAATGGATGCATTATTAAATACAGTTCCATTGTGTGACTGAGTGAGATCACTAGTACATAATGTTTTTCTTTTAAATGGTAAATGGATTTTATTACATGGTATGGGCATGCTATATCCTTTTTATGAAAATAATAAAATGGGTAAGGGGATTTTGAATTGATGGGAAAGGTATGCCAGTTGTTAGATTTTTTAAAATAAATTATGTTATTATATGATCGGATTGGTTTTTTTGGGAACATGTCGTCTAAGACCAATATTCATTTGGGTGTTGTTGATCAATAGGTATAGAGGGAATATGGTCATCAATTTGAGGGTGTGTCTTGAGATATATTTGATAGTGATGATCACCATTTTCTTGTGTCATGGTTCGTTTAAATTGAGGTGGTGTGATCGTTATGATTAGGGAATGACCTGTGGAACATGATATGGTTAATACCATTCGAAATATGTGACATGGTTTCATGGTTATGAAGAGCTAGATGACATGTCTTTGGTATTGTTAGTAATTTACAGTCTCTTTTTTTAGCAGGCCCACCGTTGGACGTTTTTTCACATATATTATTCTTTTTTGAGGTGTTATTGTCCATAGGTTGTCATTTGATGCCTCCATTGATTTCCATCACAGTTTATGGTGTTAACTATTAGTTATAGAGGAGTTTATTATCGTATAATGACACAGTTGATGGAGATGGAGCATTGAGTGATGGTGTTGAGACCATCAGATGGGGGAAAAGGATTGCTGTTTTAGGTGAGACCAATGTGATATGACTATTGTATAATGAATATCCTTATGCCTTTATAAGATGATATATTTAGTTAATAGGTCTTTATTTTATATTTATAATAGTAAATTCATCCATGGGACACCCAGTTTTTCTATCTTATATATCCTGTTGAGACATGTTTTATCTAAAATTGTTATAATACCTCTAGGATTGTTGACTATTATTTCTTCAATTTATTATGATTATAATGAGTTTATTTTATGATTTCATTGTTTTTGTGGTCCTTATTTCATTGTTTCAAATAAACATATATACAACTATTATTATATTTACTATGGGCTTTCATCTCAACAGTATCACCAAATCATACACTTTTTCTAGTTGATGTGTAACACCCCAAGCTTCCACGATACACATCTTTTTAAATAATACAATAGCGTGTGTTGTACGCAACATTGAGTTCTAACACACACCACAACCTATCAAAGTAGCTGTTATAAATAGTAATACCTACTTTCTAAAATTTTATAAAACTAGGTATTACTATTCATAAAGGCTACTTTGATTGGTCGTGGTGTGTGTTAGAACTCGAAGTTGCGAACAACGCATGCTACTGTATTATTCAAAGAGAAGTGTATCGTAGATTCTTGGGGTGTTACATTATGGACTTTGGCATACATGGAGGCATGCCTACTGCACAGTGGATAACTAGCTTAGAGCATAGGTTTTGTGGAAAACGGTTTGGTATGATACTCATGGTATCAAAAGTGTTTATTTTCTTTATTAGTGATACTATTAGAGATATGGTATACCAAAGACAATGATTTATATATAAATAGTTAATGTGTTCATGTTTGGTTGCGTAATGGTGAATGCCCAAGGGAATGACCAAGTTTAATGGGGTGGTATATTGATGTAATGATTTGTTCTTTTACAATTGATTTAATTTCCACTACGAGTGTCTCATTTGGATGACATGTTTATCTGATATGTTGTTTTACCCTTGGACCAGTATGGTATGTGTGGAATTTTTATGTATTATGGTAATAACATAGGTTAAAATGATATATGTATGTTCCAATAAAAAATTTCCAATATCCTAAATTATTCTAAGAGTGGTTGGGATATTTAAATTGTAAAAAAAGAAAAATAGTTTATTCCTCCATAGCATTTTTATAGCATTATACTCATCTAGCCCAGGTATGTTGTTCCTCGTTGGACTAATATGTAATATATTGTCCTGACTCAGTTATGAGTAATAAATGATGCTAAAAGAGGGCTTGTTATTCAAATTATCAATAACGAAGCTAAATAATGTCTTCATGTATATCCATAATGGTGGAATTATAATCAACAATTCCATGTTGATATATAGGAGATGATATTCAAGTCACTATTATGGGTATGGAAGGGGACATGATGTAATAATTTACATTATACTGACTATGATATGGGGAGGTGGGGGTCTATAAGGACAGATTTCCTGTGGGATGGGTGTGGCATAAAAGTGTAAGGGTTGTGAGATTCACTTCCTCTTATATATTTTCTTATATGATATATACGTATATATATGAATCATGTGGATATTTGAACATGGTATTTTTTATTCAATATGATGCCACCTAGAAAGATTCATATGGATCTCTAGGAGGGTAGTAAAATGGTCTCACGTGAGTGTGCATGGGATGGTGCCAATAAGATCAGGTTAAAATTAAACTTTGGGTATAGGATTTGGTACAGGCTAGAAAGCCAAAAAAATGTGGAATATTTTTTTCCATTTAATGATGAGAAGATCAAGGTGATCATAGTTCATCTTATATTAAGAATTGACTATGGAGTTTAGGGAGGTTAACCACACATGGAATATTTGACTTGTGAGTTCATGTCTCAGCACCCACCATTTTTCAATGGGGAGGGTGTACCACAAGCAGTAGAGAACTGGATTAAGTCAGTCCACACTATTTATTACTATTTTGAGACACCATGATATTGGACGATGAAGATAGATACATATATACTTAGAGGATTGGAAAATAATTGGTTTTACATAAAACTACAGGCTGCCTGAAATGAGCGACAGGATTGAATAGATTTTGAGGTTTTGTTCTTCGGGATCTTCTTTCTAAACATTTTTCATGGAAAATACAGCCCATGAAATTTTAAAACTATAATAGGTAAATATATCCACGGTGGATTATGAAGACAATTTCATAGTATTCTTTATCATTTTAGCCTCCTATGGTGAGAAATGAAATCTTATATTTTGGAGTTACAAGGATGGATTATTGAACACTAGTACAATTCAAGAAAATATCTTCAAGATGAAATCATTCTCAGAGGTGGTGAATCGATAACTGATAGAAGTAAGAAATTTGATGGAACAGTTCTATTTGAGTTAGGCGAGGGCTTTGTGTGGGCATATTAGTTGTGTTTTATATGGTCGAGATAAAACAGATGAGAAAAATCCGTAGGGAATTCATGCTAGAGATTCAAGAAGACCGGAAAGGATTTAGTCATCAATGGTGTTATTCTAGTGTAGGGCAGGGATTTTTCAATACTTGTTTGATCAACTTCCAATGGAGTGAAAATATTGTGTTGAGACGGGTAATCTAGTGATGTTATGTAGGAATCCTTTTTGAATAGAAGAGATTCATATATAGGGTTATACTTAGAGATCAGATATAGGTATGGGAGTAGTTATAGTGGATTTTATCTATGATTTTGCTATATGAAGATGTTGTTGTATAGATAGAGAAACCCAGTTGTGGGGTAGGTAGGGAGGTCAAGCCTCTGATAGTTTGTCTTTAGTATATATATATGTGTGTGTGTTTTTTTTGAGCTACCAGGGTCATAGTATGATAGTGATCTGATGACAGTTAGAGGTACTCCTTGATCATGGTGTGGCCTTTCGGGTTTTCATGTCTATTTTTGTAGCACAAGGTTTACATGTGTTGTTTTTGGACTAATAAGAAACTGTTTTGTTTGTTAAAATTGGTTATGGTGTCTAATATATATATATATATATATATATAAGGTGTGTAGGAAAAATTATTTATTATTGGAATCGAGTTGGATGTCTTTCTTGTATGATGTGTGTAGGAATCATGATTATAATGGGAATATATATATATATATATATAATGATTTATTAAATTTTGTGTATCACTTGTGATATAGGATCTTTGATCATCTAATGATATGCCAGATTTTTTGACATTCATGTATGACTTGTGTAAAAAATGGGCATTTGATGATAAATGAGACTCAATGGGTGTCAGGTATGACACGTGAACGAATGGATAAATTGATGAGGTGATGGAATAAATGTACTTCATGGGAGGAATTGTCTGTATATGAATGGGTGGTCACCCATCATATGTAAAAAAAAATTGTTGGGAAGTGACAATGTATGTAACAACTAAGCTGGGGAGTTCCCTGAAGGGAGTTGACAAGTGTTTGATTGATTATGGTGATGTAAATGATCTGGGTATGTTTGTTAACTTTTTTAGGTAATGCCTGAATACATAGGTATGAACTAATATATTGTGGGGAGTACATAATGTCCTTGGTTTTTGAGTTGGTTAAAATTCCTCAACATTTTGAATATTTTGATGTTGGTTGATAGATCAACACTTTTTTGGTAATTGGAATAAAATTATGGGAGAATGAGAAATGTAATGTGTTGTTTTATATGTGTATTAATGATATTCATTTTACATGATTTTGTGAATGTATTTTGAATACATCAGGATCCATGAACCCTGTTTCAAGAAGCATAGAAAGACGCACATGGTTTGATAAAACTATTTGATTATCAAGGGGAATTCATATCAAACACATTTTCACTGAACATGAGATTAAATGCCATGTAGGTGGGTGAAAATGACAATGTGAGTCTCTAAAACATTATTCCACAGGGGAAACACATTGGATGTGCACATTTTGGAAAATAATTCTCCTAGAAACGTGAGGAGTGGTTCATGGGTAGTGAGCATCGCATAGTTGTTGTATGATTACACAAACCATAAGAACTAAAAATTAGGGTTTTTAAGTTCTGTGAAATGGATTTTCTTCCCCTCCTTTGTATTTCATAATTTATGGACACTTTCTCCTAAATTTTATGTTTACATAAAGGTGATCATCCCATTTTATTCTTCTCTATAGGAATTGAGACTTCTCTTCTATCTGAGCTCTAAATCAAGCTCTGTCTGTCTCATTAGAAGTGTATCAATAATACATTTAATCGTATTGATTCTATTTCTTGTTTATATCTCCAAAAATTATTCTATATATGTATGAGATATTTTCCCAATTTCCGTTATGTTTTTCTAAAACTCATATTTCTCTTGATATACCTCATATTAGAGTTCATTTCTCATTGAGAGATAATCTAATATCCTAATGTGTGTTATGCCTAGATTTATTTTTAATTTTATTTCTGTTATGGGTAATTTGGTAAGAAAACATTTTATGTGTGACCAAATGAGGCCACTAATAATGCAAATGTTTCTTTTAAATTATAAATCTATGTTTTCATATTCCATGAGAATATTGAATCCTTTTATATAAAAATGATATTATTAGTAAGTGGATTTATAATTTATGGGCGAGTTATAAAATTTATTACATTTATTTAATGAAATATAATGTTATATGCTTGAATTTCATGGTAACATGTGGTTGTCACCTAGATTCACTTGGGTGATGTTGAACACCATGATGGAGGAGACATGGTCATCAGTATGAGGGTGTTTCCTGATATTCCTCGGTAATTATGATCACCAGGTTGAGGAAGAATGAATCCTTGGGATTGTGGTGATGTGATTGTTAGGATGTAGACATTGCGTACAAGATATCAGATCATTCTGACCATTGATACATAGTGACATGGTCATAAGGTACTGATGTGTCTATATATTTTTATTTGGTATTATTAGTCATTTTCACTCACAGTTGTTGGATGAAGCACTATTAGAATAATGTACACATTGATAGGACTCAGTTGAGGTTGTTTTGGACACTCATTATGGGTGGAGTGCTCTATTGGTTTATGGAATAGACATTGGTGTTCAACATAAATTATGGAGGAGGTGTTCATCATAGAAAATAACAGCTGATTGTGATTGACCATCGGGTGATGGTGTTGAGAACTTCTATTTGGGATTGTGTATCACTATTTTTGTTAGGCAAATGGGTTGGGAATATTAGGGGAATTATATATCTATGATGTAGGTGTCATGATCTTGAGTCGATGGGGATTTTCTTTATTAAAGGACAAATATCATCATGCCTTAGGAAGTTGGGATATTGAGCCAATGGTGATTTCATGAGATGAGGTCCAAGGGACATGAGAGAAATAATGAGAATTATATTTGGATTTAGTGAACTAGATAGGTTGAATATGAGTTGTCAGATGGCATAGGGTTCCTGTGGTACATTTATGGGAGGTTCCTAAGGGATCTCTAGGAATTTTTTTATTTAACGGACTCTGATTCGCTAATTTGTGGTCCCTCTCCACTAAAAATATATATTTAAAAACATGTATGGTATTACAAATATGAATTTTGGGGAAATTTATTGAGAAATGTACCAGTATTAGTCGAAGAAACTAAATACATTATTTTGGATATTGGGCACAAGGGGAGAGTGCCAATTAATAAACAAGTTTATGTTTCATTTTTTTACATACACTATATAATTAAGGATGTAATAAATTCACACCTAATTGGTGCCCTACTAAGTTCATACTTACACCATAAATGGTCACCTTGTCAGGATTTTTGTCTTTATGCCATTAAGATCAGGTATGAAATCATGGTTGATAGACGGACCTTAGAGATCAGGTGGTAACATTTATATGGGATGGATGGAAATTTAACATCATGGTTATTGCATCAAGATGGAGCATAGTTTTCAGATTATACATTATTTATATATGTACTAGTTTTTTCATATGTGTGTAACCTACATTATATATCTTGTATGTCCTTTTGATACATTTATTATCTTCAAATTTTGTTACTCATTTGGCCTTGTTGATTATTATAGTTGCAATTTATTATGATTTAACTAGGAGAGTTTTACTATTCCATTTTTTTGGACGTCCTTCCATTTTCTTGTGTATACATATGGACTACTATTATTATGTTGACCAAATGGTATAGTCTCTACACTATCACTTAATCATACCCTCAAAGCTATTTGGAAGCACTTAATGCATGGGGAGGCATGGATAATATCTATTGGCCAACCATCTTGAAGAACATGTTATGTTGAAAACCATGTTAGGACTCTATGGAATATGATGATTTTCGTATATATATATATATGTATGTATATATATTATATCTTTTATAGAAATAGTCATTACATGATTCAATCACATGACTAAGGGTTATAATGGTTTAGTTCTTTCGTAGATTGGATGCAAAATCATTTTATTTATTGAAATATATTCAATATATTCATAAAATTATTATCACATAGTATTTTTCTTAGATATACCATATTTATATTATTCTTCTTGACTTGGGGAAATGAAACAAAAAAACGGTGAGCTAAGAGGCTCTGTAAGGGTAAAAAAGATGACACATTAGCATAACATGATCATAAGTGTATGAGAACATGATCAAAAAATTTGAAGACCATAATAAACATATCAAATATCATAATAATTATTTAATTTGTAATTATTGGATGTTTATGAGACATGATTCATAAGGAAAACAATGAACATGAACCATGATGTAATAATACTGGCATAAGGCATAGAATTATGGAACACATTTAAGAATAGAAAATATTTTACGTAGTAGATAAAGATCACATAAAAGGCTATCATGTTGTAATTGGTCTACTTCATAAACCATAATAGAATTTAGGGTTCACTCCCAAGACCATCAGAATTTAAAAATTTGCTTACTAAAATCTGTTCACTCTGCATTATATTTATAACTATCATATGAAATATAAATCATTTCCCAATTCATTAGAATGAGATATAGCCCCAATCACATATAAAAAATAATTCATATGTGTGAACATGGTCATTATACCTTCATCATATCATATCTCATGAAATGAAGTGGATTTCATAAACATTTCATCATATCATAACCTATGAAAAAATTTATGGGGTTTATAATCATTTCATCATTACATCATTGTATAACCCATGAAAGGAAGTAGGGATTATAAGAATGTTATTATAGTATAACCATTTGAAGGGAAATGTATTGTAAAATTATGTATTTCCTCAAAAAACATAAATCATGCATTGAAATAAAAATAATAGTATTATTGGATCATATCAGTATAAAATCATTAGTTTAATAACATTTTATCATCGTAGATGGAAATTTAGTTTGAAACAACTACTGAAATATTTGTTGAGGAAAATATTTTTTCCATAAATATCACATTTAAAATAATCATTAAAAATATTTATATATATATTTTTCAAAAATAAATTAAAAAATATATAATATACTCCTTAATGATAATACTGAAATTTTCATGTTGAAAATATTATTTCCTCTTTGAAAAAAAATTTAAACATAAAACATTTTGAGTCTTTTTCATTAAAAATAAACATGAAAATATATAAAATATGATTTTATTAAAATAATGTACATGATGATTAAAATTTTCATTTATTTCATGCATGTTAAATCAATGATTCCATTCATGATTTCAATGAAATTAATTCTCACATTGTTTTGAATATGATTTCAAGAATAATTCAGATGGAATATTTAAAAAAGAAAACATAATAATAAACAATTTTATTAAGTAAATAAAGAGAGAAATTAAATGGGAAATTTATTATCATGAAATAAATAGAGATTTATTTTTATAAAAAATTTTATTTTAAAATATTTAGTAAATAAAGAGAGAAATTAGAGGGGAAATGTATTATCATGAAATAAATAGAGGTGAATATATGTATAGAGTATATTGAGAGATGTAATATAATATTTATCATCAGAAACATATTTATAAACAATCCTATTAAATGGTGATATTGTAACATAAAATATTTACTATATTTGTATCATTGAATTATAACACCCATGGAAGATTAACATAATAAGAAACACAATATATAATTAAATGAAATAAAATAATGATATTATATATATATAATTTTTTTAATACACCTCATAAAATATGATTTCTGTATAAATAACATATGTCTCATGGAATTTGAATTGAGATAAAAATCCCTTACATTAAGCCTCGACATCCATTATACACCTTCAAATATCATTTATAATAAATATTATTTTATTATATACCATTTTAGGAACCGTGTGTATATATATATCGTATCATATCATATATGATTTAATTATATCCTTTTATTGGAATTTTATTAACTTGTCATTTAAAAGCACAATTCATGTAATAACATATTTTTTCATGTATGTTTTGTTTTTTATTTTTAGTTCCATTAAATTAATAATCCTTATATAATATAAATACTTTCAATTATGACAGAATTATAATATATATTATGTATAATTTTTTTTATCCATATGAGTTAAATATGGAAAATAAAATACATTATTCCTAGAGAAGGTGGGTCATGCCTAACAATAAACTTTTATTCAATTTTCTGGATGGATTTATGGAAATAAAGTTAAAAAATATTTTAAAAATATAGAACAATAAGTATTTCATATATATAATATATATTTATTAAAATTTTACTTACTACCTTCCATTTATACATATAGAGAAAATGAACGGCATCCCTTTGTGAGGGTTTAGTTCTCCTCACACACGAGTGGCGTTATCATATCCATCACAGAATATAATGTAAGAAGGTATCTATGATATCATATTTAAAGAAGTATATTTATTTCAAAAATAACATATACATATATTTATTTCACAAATATCATATACATATATTTAATCCCTAATTATATATATCATTGAAATCCTATGATGGAAAATGAACTTTATTGATTATTAAGGTGGATGTCTATTGTACACATGATCGATAGTTTCATTTTCAATTTGATAGAAGTGGATATAGATATTTGTTATTTATTTAAAAAAATTACATATAACTATATATTAGATACTAAGGTTATTTTTTTAGAGGTGATATTTCATAATTTAATGTGGAAAATTGAATTATCTTAGAGAAGAAAATTACCTTCACTTAGAAGAACGTCCTTTTGATATCATATTAAGAGTTATATTGTCGGTCTTTTTGGAGGACCATTAACTCTTAATGATATATTTGGATGTTGGGGGGGTAATTTGGAAACAATTTTCTAAAATATATTTCTTGATAGGTGTGAATGATCGATGGTTGGTGGTGGCATTTTATAATTTGGGAAAACGAACATCTTATGAAACTACCAGAATATTTCTCAAAAAATCAAAAATAATAAATTAATACACCTAAAAAATATTTTACGTGACCATATATTCTAAAATGTATGTATTAGATTTAAATATTTCTATATAGTAGTAATTTTAAATGTTTTATATTTATTTTAACCCTAACCATCATAGTTTAACCTTAGGTGAATGTGTTTTTACCTTAACTATGATAGATAGTTTTTTCTACTTTGACTACTGATTGTGGTAAAAAAAATTGATATTATTAGATTATATACATTATTATTATTCCAAATATTTAATCCAATTTTCTAATTTCCTTTGATGTATTTTGAAAATATTAATTTAAAATTAAATTCGCAGTCGTTATGAGAAGTAATTTTGCAATGATAAAATGATCAAAATATAAAAAAAAATTAATAACTCAATGTGAAATTGATTAAAATTAAATAAATTGGAATAACATATATTTAATTTTACAAATTATACTTTTATAATCTTTTTATAAAAAAAATTAACTTTATAAATTCTTTAAACAAAATGATGTATTTTTTAATATTCATCATAAAATTTTAAGATTTGAAAAACTCCAAAACATCACCAAAAGATAATTTTGAAAATTTTATTAAAAAAATATGTTCATTTTTTAAAATAAATTGTCAAAAATATTAAAAATTAATTTTAAATAAATTTCCTACATTTTGAAAAAAAATTCTTTTCAGAAAAATATTGTTTCTAAGTGTGAAATTAGATTTATTATTATATCATGTATAGAAAACCTATAATATTAACATTTAAATTTATATTAATAATATCATATATATATATTTCATTAAAATCAGTCAATAGACTTTTATTTTTTTATTTAGGGATATAAGACACATTTATTGACAAAAAATTGGTTTTTAGAAAAATATTTCATTTATTTTAAAATTGGTTTTATTTTCATTTTAAATTAATTTATCACAAAATAAATCATTTGATAACGGTGTTTAAATACTTTATTCACATAAAATTTCAAATATTATTGATACTTTATATTCTAATGTTTAGTTGAAAATTATTATATTATGTAACAAATGTTTAAGATAATTTCTCATTTTATATAACATTGTGTTGCGTGTAATGCAAGCCAAAATATGTGTTTTGTGTAATGCAAGAGAATGTATGTATTATTTTAACACAAGTAAAACTCAATGTTTCTTTCAATGTAATTTAAATTTATGTTGTGTGTAATAGAACAAAAATACATTATTTTAATAAAAAAAATATTTCACAATGCCTCGCAATGTTACATTCTACCTTTCTTAAATAAATTGAATCCTCACAATTTTAACATCTGATAAAAAATCAGGAGTTTAACATCAGAAAATTCCATTCTGGGAAATCCACATAATAAAATGTTTATTAAAATGTCACCTTTAAAATATAGAGAGTTATATATGAAGTTCATAGTTAATAATAGATTATAGGTTTCCAAATTGGAGAACATATGTGGTAATTGAAAACATGCACATTGAAGAGAAAACTATCACCCAATTATTGATAGTGTGTGATAGAGAAAATGGTCATAAAAATGTTAATGACTCGAAATACATAAATTCCTGAGTGTTGAAAAAACCATTCATTCATCAGACTGGTAGTTAGATGATTAAATTTTTATTTTATGATCTTATTATAAAGGTTATATAATTTTCATGATAAATTATACTTACATATTTTCAAATCGTTTCATGAAGATAATGTCAACCTCTCTCCATACTATGATCAATTTTTATTTCATTAAAAACTATATGAGATGAATATATCATGTCCACACCGCAAATGGATAATACTATCCCTAAAATAATGATAATTAATCGATTTTATCTTTATATATAATAAAAAACGGTTATCACAAGTTATTAAATTTTCATAAATATTCATATGGTGAAATAATAAATTAATCCCTAAAACCTCATCAAATTTTTAACTTAATCCATTCCATAAATGGTTATCCTTTTAACCTTTCAATAAATCAATATTTATAAATAATGTTAGTAAATATCTCAAAATAAACTTAACATTAATCACCCAAAAAACATAATGCAACTCTTAATTGTCAAGTACCAAACTTGTGGATAACATCATTATGTATTATCTTTACACATGGTAACCATAATTACTATAAAACCTTATTGAAAACATATATGATTGATAATTTATTAAATAAAGAAACATATTATTGAATATATTTCATACATCAAAAAAATTTTAAACTCCATCAATAAAAACATATACCACATTGAAAAAAATCATTAATTTATTCTAGGGTAATCATTACTATCCAGTTTAATCTATTCATATCAATATGCTATCTATAAAAACTAAACACCATTTTATCAAAAAAAGAATTATATTAATGGTTATCTTCACTTAATGAAATCATAAACTGGTAGTTAAATTAATTTTCTACGTTATCATTACCATATAAAATATATTTTAAAATAAATAATTAAAAAACATAATCTAAATATTGATTATATAAATCATTATTAAAATATCATAATTAATGAATTCTGATAAATAAAAAATTCAATCAACCCACTTTCTTCTCAAATCATTAACTAGGATTCATCAACTTATTCCTTAATATATATTTCAAAAAATATGATTGATGAATATTATATTAACATGAATCAAAATCTATAAAATAGGGCTCTCAAGTTTAACATAAAAAGTATTTATTCAACATCTCATACCTTTAATATGTCATTTATAGTATCTTAGTCATCAACATTATATCCAGTATGTGTACCACCTTGTTGATTCTCTGCATAATATTTCACATTAGGACATTTATTTTCATAATACATATGATTTCCTCATTTGAAACATTCAACTATCGATGAAATAATGGACAGAACACTATTCCCATCCATTAAATTAACCAAACATTTCATTTTAGTTCTATAATTGCTTTTATTGTGTCATTATATTCCACACATAAAACATCTTCCCATTTCTCTATGACATTCACTTGGGTGGTTCTTCCCAAATTCAAAACGTATAGTAAATATAATATTCCTTTCTCCATGGTATCCCACACCCAAAATAACATATAAATATAACATTATATACTTTGGTGAGTCCAATAGTTGTTTAAGGTTCAAATTTTTAATTATGATCCATGATTACAGAATAAGAAGAATCATAATATCATTCACTCCAATTATCACCCCATTTGGTTCCACATAAACTAATTATCTGTCATAATCAATGTTTGCCATCTTCACTCTAGTTACCAACATTGACTAAAACTAAAAACCCTAATGTCAGTAAACATAATCATAATTTGAAAATATATTATTTTAAAAAATCACATATATTATGTCTAAATAATGACATGTTATTTTCAATCCATTAAACTCTAGGGATAACCTGGGTCATTCGTGGTCATTATTTATATCGTTAATGACCATTTGCACATAAATTACTATTATCAAGAACCAAGGAATTATCTTATCCCACATAATGAATCCTTTTTATAGTTATTACACCGAGGTACAACTTTTCTAGAGCCATATACACTTCTATTATCCAAACATGGATGTAATTACTTGGAAAAAAATCTCGATACCCGTTAAAAAAATTATAAGAAATTTTACAATACATTGACTCATCCTTATTATTATCCTTATTCATTTCCTTAGGGATATCAGTATTGTTTTCTCATTATATATTCTAAAGTATAAATAAAGTTAACATCTAATACCAACTATTAAGACCCAAGTTTCTAAGATATAGATATTATATCATTCTAGATGAATATTAATTACATTAAAAAATAAATATATAACATTATAGTTTAGTGCCTCTGAGATAACATAAAAACATATTATTTGGGGTATGATCTATAGAATATCCCATAATGATCTTCCACCATGTAAATCTCTTTATACATACCCTACTTATGTCCTTTCATTATAACTCGGGGAATAAAAACATATTAAAGGGTTAGATCAGATGCTTAGTAAGGCTATAAAAGGGATATAATTAAGAAAAACATTAACATGAGCGTATGAGAACATGAAAATAACATTTGAAAACCATAACATTTATATCAAATATCGTAATCTTGAGTCATGGAATAATGAAAGGCTTTTCATAGGAGTTAATTCGTCAACGAACATGATCTATGAAAGTATAATATTTGAATAAGAAATAAAATTGTGGAATACACATTTGAATATAAAATCATTTCATATTATTAATGGATAACTAATAAGGATATCATAGTGGAATGGGATTCCTCCACAAACCATCAGACTAATAAGGGTTTACTAAAAATATTGTCACTGTAAAAAAAATCCCTATATTGGACATGGTTAACTCCTCATTCTAGTATTATCTATATAATGAGATAAAATTTTTACCCATTCTAGATTATAAATATATAGGTTCCACCCTTATACAATGATAATCATACATATGTGTTACATGAAGACAAGAAATTTCATTCATTTTATACATGTTGAAGCAAAGATTACTTCCACATTCTCAGTACTAGAAAAACTATCATTATTTGGAAAAAATAGAGATTTCTTTAAAAGTAATTGAAATAAATATAAAATGGGTAAAAATTTATTAATAAATTATTTTAATATTATGAAAAACATATAAATCATTTTTAGAAGTCATTTTTTAATGTTCAATGTTATTTTGATTAAAGAGAGAAATAAAATTATTTTTCTTGAAAATATTATTTTCAAATATTGAGTACATAAATTGAGATAAATGAAGTGGACATGTTTATTATAATTAAGTCCAAAAATTATAGGAATATTCATTGGTTTATGAGATATGAATAATAATATTTTATATACCTAGTTAAATAAGATAGGTTTATAAGATAACATATTCCTCAAGGAAGGAAAATTGAGACACATATTCCGAACTTGTAAGTGTCAACATAAAATTTATAAATGAAAACCTCTTGTACAATAAATTTTATATTTTTATAAATATATTATAGAAACATATATATATATCATATATTATTTAATTTTTACCATTTATTACCATTTTATTAAATATTCCCTATTTACTTCATGTTTCGAGGAATAACTAATTTCATTTTCATGTATGTTTTGATTTTTTATTTATGGTCCTCTTATATTAATCATGGTTAAATGACCTAAATTTTTTTTTCATGATATAAATATAATATATCTTCATTATATATATATATATATTTATAATTAATATGACTAAAAGATAGAATTGAAATACACATATCCTGGAGTTGGTAGGTTATATGTATACATGAACTACGATGTAATTTTCTCAAAGTATTGAGAGAAAGAAATATATATATCATATTTACATTCCAGAATGGTGTTTATTATATATATATATATAATTATTATTCATTAAATAAATCCTTTCTAACTTCCATGAAAATAATAAGTGAAAATGAATCACATCGCTTCATGAGGTAGTTGTCAGTCGTACACATGAGTGACTATATAGAGTCTCCCATTGAATGAAATTAAGAAGGTAAATGTGATATAATATTTATAGAAGTACATTAATGTTAAAAATATCGATTAAATATGTTCAATATATCATTATATCTAGCATTCAAATGGGATGATGGAAAAAACTATATTGGTTCCTAAGACGGTAGTATGCGGTTCCCATAATCGATGGTTTTGTTTTCATTTTAATGAAAGGAGAGAAGGATATATGTTACTAAATAACCATAATAACATCTCAATATATAGTATGTAATGGTTTTTTTATATTGGTAGTGTTATGAAATAATTTTTTGGAAAATTAATAATGAAAAATAATTTGATAAGTGAATATAATTACATTCTCTATAAATCACATCCTTTGGATATCTTATTAAGGACTACAGTGTTAGACTTTTTGGAGGACTAAAAGCTCTAGAAAATAGATAAGGATTTTTTTGGATTGATGTTTTCATGGATTTTATAAAACATATGCCTTTATATTTTGTGATTAATTGAAGGGTAGTAGTGGCCTATTATAAGTGTGGGAAAGGGAACGACTTGTAAACTACATAAAAATTCACAAAAGATTAAAAAAATAAAGTCATTCAAAAGAAAAGGATATTAAAAATAACATTATATTATTTCATGGTAATAATAAAATTAATATATTTGATAAAAATAGTAATTTACATGTTTTATAGTCATTTTAACACTTTTCTTATTATTTTAACCCTCGGTGAACAAATTTTTACCTTAATAGCATTAAAAAATTCCAACTATTTTTAATATGCGATATGGTAAATAATTATATATGAATTATTACATAATATAAATAATGATTATTAAAAATATTTAAACTATTTTTTTAAATTACATTCACATAGGTGCGGAAAATAAATTTAAAATTAAACCTGCAAAATTAAATCTACAGTTACAATTACATTCACATAGGTATGAAGTTCTAATCATTTAATACAATATTACTTATTATAAAATGACATTAATTACAATTGAGGAATTATTCATTTAATTTGACTATGAAAACAACATGAAAATAATGGAATTTAAATAAAATCCATTAAAACATCACAAATATGTCATTTTTATCCAGAAAATTTATGAAACATAACAATTAATTTATCTTAAATTATGTTTAATAATTTTAGAATTATTTATATTATTTTTATATTAATTTATTAAATAATTTTTCATTATTCCATAAACATTTATGATAATTTTTTATTCCTTAAAATTAAAAATAGATTCCCATAATAAAAAATAAATTATTTATCAATTGAGTATTTCTAATTAAAAATTTGTTATCTTTATCTCAATCAAAAAATAATCTTGAAGTAAAAACCAAAGACCTGACATTTTTTCATCATATTTTACATTTTTATTATAAAGATAAAAATAAAATCAATATGGAAAAAATATTCCATATTTTTAAACATGGATTGAAACAGTTATACTACATTAATCCTAGATGATAAAGGAAAGTGGTTGGGTGAGTATTTAGAACTAATAATATTATTTGTTAACATTAACATAAGGATTTACCATTATTTTGGAGACAAGTTTTTATTATAGTTACTATTAATAATGATATAAAACAAGAGGGGTATTTACCAAATTTTGTCCTCCAAGTTATTAATATTTAATAAAGAAATTATATTCAATCATAAATCTTGAATAATTTTATTTAAAAAAATAGAAAAAATGAAGAAAATATATTTTTCAAAAATAAATCGTTTCACATTTAAAATTTTTTTTAAACCAAATTATAAAATAAAATTCAATAGAAATACATTAATTGAAATGAGAAGCCTTTACCTCAGGTTTGACTTTCATCTTCCATGGTCAAAAATCCTATACAAAAATATAGATTTTTTATTAATATATTATATAACCATTATAAAATATTTCATATCATATATTATTTACTAATAATCATTTATGACTAATTTACTAAAAATTATTTTTTAAAATAGTTATTTTGTGTAATAATTGCACTATTTTACATTTATTTTTGGTTTGGTATTCTCATTACATTTCAATTGATCATGATTACATCTTCCTAATATTTTTAATCATGATATAAATAACATATAGAATAATTATAAGAGTATTTATACTTTTCCATAGAAGTTAGATATAAGAAATATAGTTACATTTTTCATAGAGACGGCATGTCGTATGTATGCATGAATGTTTTTTTTATTTTTCAAATAGAAGGATCCTAAAAATGTAAAAATGTTTCTACCTTCCTTAAAAATTATAATATCAAATATTTCAAACATATTAATTACATATATCCTATTTTAAATATATTTCAAAATAAAATGCAATTTTTTACATATCTATACATGGAGGCAATAGTCCACAAAAATTGAGAAGATGGGTGTCTATTTACAAGTTTAAGAGAGGACACACAAATAATTTTTGAAAATATAATTTAATACTTACATTTTAAAATGATAAAGTTTCCAAAAATGGATCATTCTCAAACCATGTATGATATATGTTTGAATTATGGCCATAAAATAAAAAATGTACATGTTTCTAGGTCATTTTGACGCATATGTTTTTAGTTAAACCAGCAAATGAAATAATTTTATCCGTAACTGTAGTAATTATTTTTAATATTTTATCCATTAATTAATAACAAAAATTAAGCATCACTTATTATATTATATTTTTTATGATGAATCAAAATATGGAATAAATTTACCAAATTAAATTTATATAAGTTAAAAATATATATTATTTCAAATTAAACCCATAAGTGTGATGAAAAATTAGTTTTTTAAATAGAAAATTCTCAAATGTATAATTTTTAATTGTTAAAAAATAAAATTAATCTAAATAAAATTACATAAATTGTAGTTATTATAATATAACTGTAGTGATGTTACTTTCAAAAAAAATTCAATACAAATGGAACTTTTAAATGTTATAAAATAAAAATTAGTTTCTAATAAAAATATAACGACCCATCCCCTGGGGCCCATGTCGTAACTACCCCAAGCCCGCCTTCCACAGGCTTGGGGCTGGCGACTATAACCATAAAGGCATATGCCTAAAACCGGTAAGGGATTACCTTTTTAACCTACAAACTCAAATGATCCAAGAACATAGAAAGATACAAGCACAAGATAAAATATATAGTAAAAAAGGGTGAGTAAAGTAAGTAAAGGGGCTAAAATACAAGACCAATAGGAAAGTACAAGTAAAACTGAAAATAACTCCTATGAACACCCACCAAAGATCCTACCTTAAGGGTATGCAAAACAATAGAATGGACGTCTATGTGGTACATCTCATCTAATGGTCGACCTCCAAACATCCTCCAATCTTAGCAGCCTCAGCCTCGATCAATGTTGTCTGTCATCTGTACAAGACACAGTATGGTGTAGGCATAGCCCATGCAGGGGTAAGTATAACAATACTCAGTAGAGACCCCGAGACCCCCAAAGGTCTCTTATAATCCACAAAGGATAAACCAAAAAGCAACACCATAATCACAAAAAATGATAAGATCATTCAAACCTACTTAGTTATATGCCAATACATATACCTAATTTATCATGTGTACCCATCTCATTCATGAGGAAACAAAAGGCCCAACTCGTTATCCCAAAATCACAACTGTTACAAGAAGGAAATTATACCATGAAGGTAACACCTTGAAGGTAAGTACCACAAGGGTAACGACACACAGAAGAATACCATGATGTTATCATCACAAATATGTGTACCACAAGGGTAACGACTCAACTCACATTAGTTACAACTTTAGTACGAAAGTATAAATGATTAACTATATTGTTTAAACATCTTACTTCATTGTGAAGATCGGTTGTTGACCTACATAGATCGAAGATAACCCACACAGGATTCAAAGATTCTGACCCACATAGGATCTGATGATGACCCACATAGGATCTGATGATGACCTACAATGGTTCCTTAGATGACCCACATAGGATTGGTAGATGCTGACCCACACAGTATCCAATGACTCTTTAAGTACAGTCAGCCAAAGGGTTCTCTCACTAATAAATCTTGATTCTAGGAGGTTCCACTCTTCAATCCATCGGTAGACACATCAAATACCTCGAAGTTCCATGAATATGTATCAAGAAGGTATGTCGCATCATAAGGGACCCAACGCGACTGAAGGAATGTTAATCGGATGCTCGGTCTGTAAGTTATTAGTGTTTCTGTTCTCTAGGGCCTGGTTGGATTCAGGTTCGATCCAACCCGACTGCACTCCAAATTTATCCAAATTTTAAGTGGAGTATACCAAAAGGACAGTCTCAATCCAAGGATTTTGGTGCCATAGACAGTTCGTCAAATGGGCGCCCAGTTCTCATGATATAGCCAAATGGTGTATCTGGGTCCATATGGGCCTGGGTCCGGTCCGACCCGGTCAGACCGACCTGGGCCGACCCGATCAGTCTTGGTCTGGCCCAGATGAGATGGACAGTGGTGGGCCTATCCCGCTAGGTGACCCACGGCCAGGGTGGCTCTTTGTGGCGGGGCCCACCCTAGTTGACACTCAGGTGAGGCGCCCCCCCCCCCCCCCCCGATTCTCGAATAGCACAAGGGTCATTCAGTTATGGCCAAACCAGTGGTGCCACGTGGCACTACCTGTTGGAATGTGAGATCCACCGGAGTGGGTCCTGCTCGGCAAGATGATGCCGGCTGGGATTCCGGTCGGCTCCCATTCCAACAGCGCGATAGCACCACTGCTCCTCCCACGATCGGCCTGGTGTCGGCTGCCACCCTCTTTCATGGTGGATGATGGGTCGTGGCCTCGTTCGGCGGTGTGGTTGCGCCGCTACCGCCATCATGGTCGGCCAGTGTGTCGGCCACCACTTATACCATGTGAGCATCAGTCATCAGCGCCGGTTGCCGGCATACTTCCACGGGTCGTCGGATGCACTCCATTGTCCCGTTATTCAATCCGAAAGAGTCGTTGGGTGTCCCGGGACATCGCATTTGCATCTATCCCAACGTGGTTGGGTTCCACTCAACCCTATGAACTGCCCGTGGAGAACACATAAATCTAAAAGGTAGTGGAGGGACCAGGTTGTGTTCATTTGGCCCGCTCCCTCCACGTTATTTTTATATCATGCGTCTTTAGAAGATTGAATCAACATAGAATTAACGAATAATAGTCAAGAACAAACCATACCTCGATCGTTCGTTGGATATAGCATGGGGAAGAATATGATGACGATGAAGGAGACACCGGCGTGCATCCCTCTTGAAACATGCTTCTAATCCAAAATCTAGTGTCGGTTCCTCATTCTTGATCTGAGGGTTCGGTCTTCATTGGAGGAGGCTCTTCCACCAAGAGTTCTCCACCAAAACTCGTTTTCCAACAATTCCCCACCTAATTAATATTAAGTTAATTAATTAAAAAATTAATGTTGGCTCATTAATTAGAGGGGTCTAAGAGTTACACCACATTAATAGAGGGGTTCCAGTTTAGGTGGTCCCCACCACCAAGATTAAAATGAGAGGTTTCAAATAAATAAAAATAAAAGTTAATTATTTTATTTATATTATTCCCTTTAACTCTCCCCTGAAAAACCAAAAATCCATCTTCCACCCTCTACCTACTACAGTTGAGGTGAGAGTTCCCATAAGTGAATATCAGTGCTGCGAGTTCAATGGTGTCCTCATATATCAATTCTTAGCACATGTTCAAAACTTACAAATTCTCACTCGCATGTTAACAAAAAGTACATAAATAAAGTTCAGAAATTCATTCCAGCCACTTTAGCCCTTAGAATCACATGCCATCAAATTTAGAGGACTCGTAATATTTCCATATAATTTAAAAAAAATTACATGGAATTTTTTTTGTCATTACTATCTCCCCAACTTAGGGCTTTGCATCCCCTAAATCCATAACACAAACTCGAAAAACATGTGGGGGTACTGAGAATGAATCTGAGCCTTCTGCTCCCATGTGCTCTCCTGGAGATTCTCGTGCTTCCATCAAATGTGAACCATAGGTATCGACCTACCATGAAGGAATATCTTCTGTCGGTCCTCAATCTCTACTGGAACCTCTAAAAACGTCGCCCCATCCTTGATGTCCAGATCACCGAAATCAATGATGTGTGAAGGATCATGCACGTACCTCCTCAACTAGGATACATAGAAAATTTCATGCACCCAGTGCAACTAAGGGGGATGGGCTAAATGGTATGCATCATTGGCATCTAGGATGAGGACCATAAAGTGTTTGATGAACCTCAGAGATAACTTTCCTCCCTAGACAAATCTCAACAAACCTCGTCTAGGAGAGACCCTTAGAAATACATGGTCACCATCCTTGAACTCTAGTGGTTTCCATCTCCTTTCAGCATACGACTTCTGCCTACTCTATGTAGTCTTCATCCTCTCGTGGATGATCTGAACCTTATTTGTGGTAGCTAGAACCATCTATGGTCCCATGAGTGCTGACTACCCAAGGTTAGTCTAGCACATAGGTGATCTACAAGTTAATCTATACAATGCCTCGAATGGTGACATACCAATAGTGGATTGATAATTATTGTTGTATGCTAACTCCACCAAGGAAAATTGATCCTCCCAGATGTGGCTAAAATCAAGGATGCAAGCACACAACATGTCCTCAAGGGTCTAAAAGGACCACTCTATCTGACCATCCATCTGTGAATGGAAGGCATTTCTTAATCAATGATGTATCCCGAACGCCTCTTGCAACCCCTTCAATAACTGAGATGTAAAAAATGCATCACAAATAGAGTAATCATCAAGGGAACTCCATGTATCCATACAATCTTCGATACGTAACGGTGTCTCAAGTTCTCTACAGATCCCTGCTCTATGATAGGTAGGAAGTGGTCCGATTTGGTTAGTCGTTCAATGTTCACCCAGATGGAATCATGTCCCTGGGATGTGCATGGATGTCTGGTCATGAAGTCCATTTAAATTCCATCCCACTTCTACTCTTGTACCTCTAGTGGCTGAACTATGCTTGCTAGAAACTGATGATCTTCCTTCACTTGATGAAAAGTGTGATCACGAGAGACAATATTTACTACTTATTTCTTCATTCCAAGCCACCAATGATGACATTAGAGGTCCTGGTACATCTTCTTCACTCCTAGATGTACTGCTAGAGGGGACGTGTGGAACTCCCTCAACACAACCTCTCATAGACCCACTGGTACCATAGTAAGTCCTCTTAAAAGGATGGAGTGCTCCCTACCTTTAGAAAATCTATCTGTTGCATGTCTTATGGATATCAGAGCACGTTGAGCCTCACAATCAGTGTCCCCAAGATGTGCCTCCCTGACTCTCTGAAGAAGTGGGGGAGTGACAGTCTGAGACTGAAGATAAGTCGCTCCAACTTAGTCCATGTAGGATATCCGCAAAGCAGATAGCTACTCTGTCGCCTCACTCAGAAACTGTATACCAGATCTGCTGCTGAGTACATCTACTACTATGTTCCCCTTCCCAGGAGTATAGACTATCTCAAAGTCATAGTATTGGTGGAGCTCCATCCAATGCCACTATCTTAGGTTCAGGAACATCTGTGAGAAGATATACCTGAGACTCTTGTGATCAGAGTAGATTGTGAAATGTTCGCCCATCATGTAATGTTGACAAATAATCAAAGAGAAGGCCACTGCTGCTAACACTAGGTCATGAATTGCATAGTTCTTCTCATGTTGTCTCAGCTGTCGAGAACCATACGTGATCATTGCTTGCTCCTGCACCATGACACATCCAATCCTGGTCCCTGATATGTCACAGTAGACTACGTACCCAATTCCCTCCTATGAAAACTCAAGATGGGAGAACTCATCTTTCTTTTCCTCGTCACATGGAAACTCCACTGGCATCTATCATTCCACACGAAGGGTTTCCCCTTCTTAGATAACACTGATAAGGGTGACTCAACTTTGAAAAATCCAAGCACAATCCTCTGGTAGTACCCAACCAGACCTAGGAAAATCTGCACCTGTATCACAGTCTTGGGTGGCTACCAAGAAAGAACAGCCTCAATCTTCACTGGATCCTCTCCAACTCCAGCCTCTGAATGACGTGTCCCAAGAAGTGAACCTCTTGATCCAGAACTGGTACTTCAAGAGCTTACCATAAATCCAGTGCTCCTTGAGTGTGTCCAGAACTATCTATAGATTATAGGCATGCTGCTCTTCTATTGCTGAGTATACCAGGATGTCATCGATGAAGACTACCACAAAGAGAACGAGGTATGATTGGAAGATCCTATTAATGATTCCCATGAACACTTTTGGGGATTTGGTCATGCCGAATGGCATAACCAAGAACTCATAATGGCCATACCGACATTTGATGGTTGTCTTCTTCACATCCATGTCTCGTACACTGATCTAGTGATAGCCTGATCCAAGGTCTGTCTTTGAAAACCATCGTCCTCCCTTCAGTTGATCAAAAAGATCATCAATCCTCGGTAGTGGGTACTTGTTCTTAACAGTCACCTAGTTTAGGCACCTATAGTACACATAGAGTCTTAAACTCCCATCCACCTTCTTGGAAAACAAAATCGGGGCTGACCAAGGAGATAAACTAGTCTTAATGAACCCCTTCCTCTATAAGTCTTCCAGTTGTACTCGTAGCTCTCAAAACTCCATGGAATCCATCTGATACGATGGGCTAGATATCAGTGTCATCATGGGGTAAAAGTCGATGTAAAAGTCCACCTCTTTGCATGGAGGTAACCCCATAACATTAATAGTGAAAATATCAGTATACTCTTCCACCACAATAGGATAGCTCAAACTCTCACCATCAACCACTATTAGGGTAAGGCTAGCCAACTGATGTGTGATTGGCTGCACCCTCTTTCGGGTAAGTCTATCCTATATTTCAAAGGTCCAATGTTTCATTGGTTTCCATCTTTCTTGTGAATGAAAAAATTTCCTCATCTGTGAGGACACATTGCACTTTATTCCTAATAAAGTCGATCTGATCCAGGACTGTCGATAACCAATCCATACCCAATATGATGTCGTAAGGCCTCGACGTAGCTGCTAGAAGATCCCAGTCGAAGCTCTTTCCCCCTATAGTAAACTCACACTAATGTAAACCAGTGTGTAATCATCTAATCCCCTCTCATAAGATTCTCTCACTGTAAGGATCGAGCCACTGGCTCCACCAGAATCTCCGAGCTCCGAATGAGGTTTGTGGCAATAAAAGAGTGACTGGAACCTGTGTCTATAAGTACTGTAGCTACGGTGGATTAGACACATATCGTACCTCGTATCATCTCTGGAACATCATGGTTATAGGCCTATGCTTCCTAGAGCTGAGCCCGTCCATGTCCACTTGCTCTCTTGTGTCGGGGTGGACCACCGAGAAGTTGTGGTGGTAGATCCTCGAATCACCACCCATGACCTGCTACACAGATAGATCTTCTGCGAATTCCACCTACAACCTACAGACCTCCTCAATAGAATCTTCACCTCTGTCAAGGTGGTCCTTCATCCATTTTTGGTCGTCTGTATGGAAGGTTGGGAAGTCGCGAGCCATGTGACCCTACCCGCTGCATGAGTAATACTGCTGGCTCCTCACCCGTCCTGCTCTATATTGAGAGCCCCACATGACCGCCCCTATATCCTGCAGCCATCCAACTGTAGTTATGGTCCTCTTGGTCCTCTACAGCATCTGTCAACTACTAGTTGTAGAGGACTCTTCTACATAACGTCTAGTGGTTGGTCTTGCTGTCAATGGATAATCAGCAAGGAAGCTCTCCACTACGAGTGCTCGCTCTAAAACCCCTGCCTACGTCTGAATGTTGAGTGAAATCATCTATTCTCTAATATCCCGTCTTATCCCCTGGATAAACATACGGTCCCAGAAGAAAGTGTCTTTCACCATGTCAGTGGAGTATTGCGAGAGGTTGGTGAACCTTGCTGAGTACTGATCCACGGTAATTTTTCCCTGCTTCATGTGGAGAAGCTCATGTATATGCACTGTGGGTAAAGTCACTGGAATGAACATTGCCATAAATAGGATCCCGAAGTCTGACCAAATGAGAGTAACCTTGTAAAGAACCTAGAGCATCATGATCCACCATATCCCCACTGCTTCCGGGAGAAGACTGGATACAAGGATAACCATAAGATCAGTTGGTGTCCCTATCAGTCAGAAAACTCTGACCACAGCCTCCAGCTAGTCCTCAACCTCCTGTGGATCCATCTCTACCCAGAACCTCAGTCGCCTCTAGAACTGAAACTCATGAAACTCACTCAATCAGTGTGCACCCTCTGTTGTTGGGGCAGATGGGATCGATTGCCCAACGGGTAGTGGTGCTGCTAGTACACCACCCGATGGTACAACTATCAAATGGGGGGCCCGACACCGAAGCCTCGTCACTCGGTGGTCTTTCATAGCATACTCTACCTAGAACCCTGACTGGCTATTTTCGTGGAGGCATCCTAAAAAGAAGAATTTGTGCCACTGTCAAAAATTATACCCGGTGATCTGACTCAAAGAGACTGAAAAGAAAACTTTTCAAAAATCCACATACAATCTGTGTTTTTGTGCATTGAGCCTGAAATCATAATTCAAGGTCCTGGCGTATTGATACACCGGTTGTTGCAGCAACATTGCATTTTCCAAAATGATAGCCAGACTCAAAACACTTTACACTACATCCGATTAAAATATCAGATTCCATGTTATTCGTTAGAACCGACTCCTCTGATACCAATTTGTCACGACCCATCTCATGGGGCTCGTACCGTGACTACCCCAAGATATCCTTCCATAGGCCTGGGGCTGGCGACTAGCACTAGAAATGATTATCCCTCAAACTAGGAAGGCATGGCTTTTTAAACCTGCAAACTCACATTATCCAAGAACAAGGAAAGATAGAAGCACATTATAAACTATATATTAAAAATGGAGAGCACATTAAATTAAGGGGCCATAATACAAGCCCAACAAGAAAGTAAAAGTAAAACTGAAAATAGCTTCTGTGAACATCTACCAAGGAATCTACCTGAAGGGTAGGTACAACTCTTGAATGGTCGTCTCTACTTTACGTCTCGTCTAATGGTCCACCTTCAAACAAACTCCAGTCCTGGAACCCTCAACCTCAATCAATGTTTTTTTTCTTCTGCATAAGACACAAAAAAGTGCAGGCATAGCCTATGCAGGGCTGAGTATAACAATACTCCATAGGTACCCCGAGACCCTCGAAGGTCTCTCATAATCCACAATAGATAAACCACAAAGCAACACCATAATCACAAAGCACGAAAACATTAGTCAATCATAATTAGCAATATGCCAATACATATACCCAAGTTATCAAGTATTCCCTTCTACTTCATGAGGATGCACAAGGCCCCACTCTTTAGACCAAAAGAATAACTCTTCCACGATGGAATGTACACCAAGAAGGTAACACCCCGATGGTAATTACCACAGAGGTAACACCACACAACAGAATATCAAGAAGGTATCTCCAAAAAGATGTGAACCACAAGGGTGATGACTCAACTCACACCATGTATAACTAAAGCATGAAAGTATAGACGATTAGCTGTATTTTTTGATCGCCATACTTTGTCGAGAAGCTCTGTTGTTGACCACACATGATCAAGATGACCCACACAGGATCTGAAGATGCCAACCCACATAGGATCCGAAGATGACCCAAAGAGGATAAGATAATTACCCACACAGGATCTGTAGATGATCCACATAGGATCGGTAGATGTTGACCCACACAAGATCTGATGATTCTTTATGTACAACCAACCACAGGGTTCTCGCACTATGCAATCTTGATTCCTCGAGGTTCCACTCATCAAGAAATCATCCGATAATTAAAATTCCACAAAGTACCATGAAGAAGTATCGAGAATGTCTGATGCATCATAAGGGAACGAACGCGACTGACGATGTATCAATAGGACGTTCGGTTTGTAAGTTATCAGCGTTTTCATTTTGACGGCCCAGTTGGATTCGAGTGTTATCCATCCAGGTGGTACTACAGCTCTATCCAACACTCAAGTAGAGGATACCAAAAGGACTGTATCAATTCTAGGATTGGTGTACCATAGATGGGTTTGTCAAACAGATGCTGGGTTCTCAAGATATAGCCAAAAGGGGTATTTGGGTCCAGATGGGCCCAAGTCCGGTCTGACCCGATCGGACAGACCCAGGCCGACCTGACCTAGGCCAACCCGTCCCGGTTGAGGTCTCCCAACCTAGTTTGGGTCACCCTGAATCGGTCCGAGTTTGGCCCGGATGGGTGGGACCATGGTAGGCTCGGCCCGCTTGTCCGCAGTCCAGTCCGACCCGCAAAGGGTTCAGCCTAGCCAGTGCATGGCTTGGCCAGCTAGGGCATCCCACGGTATGGACTAAAGGGTGCACTGTGGAGCAGCTCGTGGCCTGGGTGGCCCACCATAGTAGGGCCCGCCCAAACCAGCACTTAGGGGGAGGTTCCCCCAAGAATTCTCGAATGGCCCAAGGGATGTTCGATTCTAGCCAACCTGACATCGCCATGTGCCACTGCCAACTGGCACATGGGACCCGCTGGAGCAGGACCTATTAAACATCACGTGGTCAGTCGGGATTTCAGACAACTCCCCTTTCTGTGGCATGATAGCACCGCTTCTCCTCAAGCGGCCAGCCGGGTGTCGACCACCCTGGTGCCCAGTTGTGGCCTACTTCTCTTCTAGTGGCGCGGATGCATGCCCCCTGATTCCCCACGACCAATCGGCGTGTTAGCCACCACCCACCTCCATCGCAGGCGACAGTCCATGGCCTCCTTCGTCGGCGTGGTTGCGCTACTGTTGACATTTCAACCGACCGGTGTGCCAGCCGCCGCTTGTATCCTGTCAGCGTTGGTCGCCGACACACTTATGCGGGTCACTAGCTGAGCTCTGGTGGAACGTTCTTCAATCTGAAGGATTCATTTTGTGTCCCGGGACGTCGCCTTTGCATTTATCCTGAAGTGGTCATGTTCTTCTCAACCGAAGAACCTCCAATGAAGAACACATCAAACCATGAGGTAGAAGAGGGATTGGGTCGTGTTTGTTTGGCCCGCACCCTCCGTATTAGTTTGATATTAGGCGGCATTAGAATATTGAATCAATGTAAAATGAATGAAAAATAATAAATAGAAAAACCTACCTCGATCATTCATTGGAGATAGTGTGAGGAATAAGACGAAGACAATGAAGGAGATGACGACATTTGTCTCTCCTGCAAGACGCTTCTGATCCGAGTTTGGGCGTCAGTTCCTCGTTCTTGATTCGAGGGTTCGTTCTTCGTTGGAGGAGGTTCCTCAACCAAAATTTTTCACCCAAAAATAATTGTCAACAATTCCCCACCTAGGTAAGTTTAATTTATTTAATTAAACAATAATGATGGCTCATTGATTGGGGGGGTTCCAAGACTTACGTGACATTAAAATAGGGGTTCAAGGTCGTGTGGCCCCCACCCCCAAGATTCAAATGAGAGGTTTCAAATAATTATAATTAAAAGTTAAATTTTTTTATTTTTTTTATTTTTTTAATACTAAAAAAACCTTAAATCCAACTTCCACCCTCGACCTACTGCAGTTGAGGAGAATGTTCCCTTAAGTGAATATTGGCGTTGTGGGTTCCACGGTGTCCTTGGATTTCAATTTCGAGCACCGGTTCAAAAGTTACAAATTCTCACTTGCATGTTAACTGAACGTACTTAAAGAATGTTCATAAATTCATTCTGGCCACTCTGAACCTTGAAATCATGTGCCGTCAAATTTCACAGTCTTTTAATATTTCAATATAATTAATAAATATAAATGGAAAAATTCAGGTATTTAAAACTAATATTCGTAACTATTCATCAAAAAATTAATCTTTTAATAAAATTTTCAAAAATTCAGTATCATATAATTATAACATGATAATTTCATTAATTAATAAAAATTCAAATAAATTTATATAATTGGGAAATTTTATTATATCGTATCCATGAAAAGGGTGATGATACCGCCTTTTAAAAAACACCTTTTTTCAAAAAACATTTCATTTTCATTAAAATGATTCTTATTTCATTTATAATCAATATATAAAAATTGAATTTATTGTATACACGTGTTTACCATTTAATTTTAATAATTTATATACTCATATTTATACCACACAATATAATTTTATTCTATAACAATATACTATATTATAATTCATTTAGATTATGGGTTGCATGTATTGCAAGATATCAAAGATATTTAACATAAGAAATATGTTATACGTGTCATTTATGCTCGATTTCGCAGGTCACGTATTCTATTTATCAAACTTTTATTCATTTAAAATATTGCGGTGTTATATTATAACCCACAAATAATAAATTGTCTTCTCATAATTCTATTTTGGTCATCATAGGTCTATTGTTTGGAAACCCAACATTGTAAAATGGTTTAATAAAAACACCTCTTAAAAGTAGAGAAATAGATGTATGAAGGTTATATATAATAAAAAATTACTAGGTTACACAATGCACTATATTCATCTTTCATTACATGCAATACTTAGTTAATCTTGTGTTACATGCGACCTTGATATTTTTATTTTTGATAATATATTCAACACACTACACTAAACTTAAATGTAGTTATATATATTATACTATAATATCCTAGACGTTAAATTAGTTGGTATGAAGAGAATTAAAAAAATATAAAATGAATAAATGTGTGTGTGTGTGTGTGTGTGCTTATCTTACTCAATATAAATTAATGATAACTATTTTGAAAATAATTAATCCATTTTAATTAAATGATTTTATTCTTCAAAAATATGTTTTCTTGATAAATTAAATTTATTTATTTTGATAAAAAAATTATTGAAATATTTTTTTGGATATTTTAGAAAATTTATTTGATTAAATAAACTTCATTTTTTTAATTGTAATATAAAAATGTACACCGGGTGATATTTTTTTAATTTTCATAAAATACTGATTTTTCAGGGAATAATGAAAAATAAATATTTTCAAGAGATGTATTTTCTCTTCAAAATTTTATAAAACATAAATATATAAATATTTATTGAATATTTTTTAAACAATACCATGCATTATATATATATATTAATGTAAATAATTATATTAAATCCACTTTTTATTTCATTTTAATAATTTTGTTTTTGGTTTTGGAAAATGGTTTTTCAAAAAACATTTTTAAAATTCATAATGTTTCTACTATTTAATTAATTAAAATAAAACCTAACAGTTTATTTTTTATATTAAATATATATATTATATTGCAATATATATTAATCATGTTTTTTACAATGATTATTATTGTTCATAGAGTTAATATGGAATTATCTTGTACTCAAATAGTACTATTCTTAAAAACTCATTATCTTGCCTCATCTATGGGATTTATAATAAATTATATATTTTAAATACTATGAATTGAATTTTAAAAAGAGGATCTGATATTTTTAATCAGAATAATTTATAATATCTTATAATTCTAAATTAATTTCTTACTAATTTGATAAGTGAAAAAATTAAATGCATCGAATAAGGTAAAAAAGTTTACTTAGAAGTTAAACATAGAATATGAGTTATAAAAATTACACAAAATGTATTAGATATTTATACCGTATACCTTCATGGATGGATAATGTACCATTATTGGTTCCTGTTGACTAGTAGAAAACATGGGTTTAATTAACTCTTTCAAAATAATTACAAATGTGCCACTCACCCCACTTATAGAAGGAAACTCATTCTCTTCATCCCTTCACACCCTCAGAACAAATTGGGTTATCTAATAACATTAAAAATAACATTAAAAAATCCATCCCCTAAACATAAATTCCATAGTTTTTTAGAAATAAATCCTTAAGCGGTTTTTTGAAAAAATAAAAGGAGTTATAAGAAGAAGATGTATGTTTATCGACAAGTATTTCTTATTTCATTTTATATCCCTGTAAATTATTATTATACCTTGATGATATAATATCCTTCATATGTAAAATAAAAATAAAGGTTTTTAGGATAATTTCAAAACCAATAAACACACAAACTTCTATAAAACATGTTATGAAATAATTATTCATTTGAATGTCATACTACTACGTCACAGAATGATGTTATTTGTTTTTTTTTCATTCCAACATCTTACATATGGGTATGATTATAAGTATAATGTTATTATACTATGTTTATAACATAATTATACCTATGGAGTAATTATATAATATATAAACTTTTAATTATATTTCCTTAATAAATACTATAATGTCGCTCAAGTGTATGGCGGACAACCATCTAACAAAGTAATGTAATTCATTTTTTGATAATAAATTGTGTGTAAGGTAAAAATGGTAAAAATAATAAATATATTTGATATATATGACATATTCAGGATATTCATGAAATATTTAACATTATGTAAATATAAAATATCCTTTTATTTTTACCTTTTTTTCATGTAATGAAAGATAATGTCCTTCATGGATGTGTGTACTACAGCCTCCTCAAAGAGATATGATACATTTTTCAGCACCACATCACATGAATGCTATATAAAATTATATATAATAATATAATATTTCATTTATGATATTATAATAATTATTTGATGATAAAATAATAAAAAACTTTTTTCTATAAGGAATGTTGGATATATGGAAATGTAATATATGTGTACGAATGATATAAAGTATCCATGATCATACCATTAGTTTATTGTTCATAACCATTTTTCATTATTATTTTAAAAATTAAAAGTTATGTATAAATAGGATAAATATTTAATAAATATTATTTTTGGATGGCTTAATTATATAATATATACAAGGATTAGAACAATCATTAACAATCTCAGAAGAAAAAATAAGGTAATTAACATCTGAAACAATAAAAATAATGAAAGAGTACTAAGGAAATAGATATAACATATTATAAAAGCATCAAATATGATATTATAATTACTAATATGGGTCTTTCATAAATTAATAATATTTACAAAACCACTATAAATTGCTTTAAATAATAATCAACTAAAACGAAGTTTGAAGTAAGGGTTTTCTCTTCTCACTTTTATTTCTGTGATACATATTCCATATTCACAACTTATGGTTGTTTTGTGGTGTCTATAATTCCAATGAATTAATTTTTGATTCATATACTTATAATTATTATTTTTACATATTCATTTGAGGATATAACTGACTCATTATCAAATAAACAAAGCCTAATGAGTAAAATTCACGGTTGGAAACATGATTGTTGTTCAAAAAAATTGATCTTTTCCATGTCACCCAATTAATTTATATAAAAATGTGAAGCTTCATTATTTCAACTATCCTCATCACATCATGTTACCTAAATCAAACTTACTCAAATATATCATCAAATAAAAAATAATTTACTATGTTTCTTAATAACAAAGCAAATTAAAACAACTGTTATAACATTTTTATGTTAAACTGGTGATACCATAAGATATCTATGATCCATTACATAATTATATGGAACATCCTCATAATAATGATTAGGAATTTCATTTTAATGCACATCACCAACTCCACCTAAATTCGTTCATCTCATTACAGTAAATATTGAGTTATTATTTTATTTATGGAAACTATTTATTGGTTATGAAACAATATTCCTAGAATATATTAATATCCTAAAAACATAAGTATATTATACTATATTTTGTAGACATGAACAAGGAAATAATATTTCTATAAATGTTTATTCTTTTATCTATTCATTTTGCAACCACTTATTTAGTAGTATGATACATCTTGAAATACGACTTAATATTATTTTTTTGATCAACATAATTATCTTAAATACAATAAATACTAAAAATAAAACATTTACACCACATTAAATTCAAAAAAGAAACTAATTTGTTTTATATTATTCCACATTGCATGAAACTCAATTTTTAGCTTTCAAATATATAGTGGTTTCTTGAATCAAATTATTGTCTCATATGGGGCCTTCTTATTATTTTGGTTTTTTTATTCAGTTCTAATACTAATTAAGAAGTTAAAAATTTTAATTATAATTTTTCATTAATCACATTTAATCTCATAAACAACCATTTATCATATATAAACCTTATATATAGATTACATAAATCAAAAAATATACAAAATAAACACATACAGATAGGTGTACTTCTTCTAAATCCTCGTGGTGAGGATTGTGGATGGTATTGCGGAACCAAAACATTAATTCCCACTTTTATTCCATCCTTTGTAGTAGTTATTTGGTCAATACCATGGGAAACACATTCATTCTAGATGAACTCCTATGGATTATTCATCTTCCTTGTCTTAATACCCATTTCCATCATGAGACTAATCCAATATATCCATGATTCTTCATTTCATTTGATATCAATATATATTTCTTAATGATTCATATACCATAGGATGATTCATTTATCTACCTTTACTTCCTTCCTATTGTTATGATTTATGAAATGACTAAGGTGTTAACTATATTCATCCACATCAACAGTCATTATAATCACATAAGAGTTTTTTTTTCTTTTTCAAAACATTCTTTAAATATCTATACACTGTTATCATTACTAGTGTAGATTGATTATTTTACTTCAACATCTACTTTCATTTTATTCATTTAAGATTTTTTTATTGTATCATTTGTGGGGATTGGTTCACACAATATTTAATACCATTTTATTCCTCCAAAATTAAAAAATATTTATATTTAAAAAAAATTAATTTCAATATAACATATATTTGAACTTTTCCATAATGACAATGATATTTTATATTAATATTTTTCCCTATAATAATATAATTTCAATCCCCATATACCTAGTAATATTATATAAAATAAATACCCTTCGAATTATACCATGTGTAGTCATTTTATAGTTGCGATTTTTATGCAATAGTATTTCATCATCATATAAGACCATGTCCTTTTTATATATTGTCATGAAAAATTTAAACTTTCTATAAGATTAGAACTTAATTTGTACCTTATATTTATATTCATTTAATAATTTTTTACTTGAATATTTTAGATAAAATTCTATTCAATATTTGATCATTTACACTGTCAACTTGTTGATTATACCATATGAAGGGTATTCTTCATTTCATAAATTATTTTCACCCTCTGTAATATATCCTTGAGGTTGTAACCCTTGACCTCTAGTTGTGTTGAAATCCATTAAAAATATGAGTTAGATTCCATTCAATATTTTCTACTCTATTCATGTTGTGTCATGATAAAGAATGTACATGATTTTTTATCATTCTTCGTAGCCTTTTTTTCTTATCCCTTATGAAATTTCTACTATTATATCACTTTGATTATTATTATTTTTACCCATATTAATTAAATCTATATCTAAGGCCACATATTCTCTCTTTTTCCACTTATTTTAAGAAACTAACTATTTCATAAAAGTTGATTTCAGTTAATTATAAATCTCTAATTGACACTCCTTAAAAAATATGTAATTTCTCTTATATTTAAATCTATAAGATCATTAAATGGATCAAACATTGGTTTACATAGAATTTTATTCCATGAAATCATCAACCATACTAACTTTCATGAGTGAATATGAAATTATCAATTTTTATGTATCTTACAAAACCGTATGGGAAATAGATTTGACAACAGAATCATAATTTTTCATTTTAATTATCTTATTAGGCATTAAAAGATACTTATTTTTCTTATTTATTTTCATCATTCCTTTCAACATAATAAAATACTCTTTTGATTTGTTCTCTTATTTCTAATTAAGACCATTTTTTCATTCATATCATATTGTGGTTTCTTAAACCGGTTTTTAAACCATGTAATTGTTATATATCACATTTAATTATTTTCAATTATCAATGGAAGTAATATAATGAGATCATTTCCAATACAATTCATCAGATGATGATCATCCCAAGAATTTATCAATATTTAAACCACTAATTAATTCAGTATACATTGTCATGTCAGTATATCAATGTATATATTTCATGACCATCTAGAAAGAATCTAATAAAAACATAATCATCTATAATTTCTTACCAAAATTGTGAGTTTCTCAATAAAAATGAGGTTTCATCAATAAATCCCTTTCCAAAACAAATTAAAAAATATTTCATTATAATAAACGTCATTTCAAGACTATTTATCAATGATGCAACTTTAATGGACCATGATTAATTAGAGAACCCCAAATGTGGGGTATGGTTCAGGGTGTATATCAATTAAAATAATTTTTCCTTTTATTCCCTTAGGCTATTCAAATATTTCTATTTAATTATATAGAATACGTTAATTTTATCAATTGTGTGTTCCACGGGTCACAATGTATGATAGACATGAATACATAAATTAATTAATATGAAATATAGGTAATTTACATGGTCCACCATTATGGTATGATCCAAGGAAAACCTAGATCATGATTTTCTAGTGTAGCAAAATCCACAATATACACATTCATTTTATCTCCCATTTGAGGTCTCATTAACTCTCTATCAAGGTGAACTATCCTTATAGGTTTTGGTAAATAATTGTTTAATATATAATTTTAATTAACATATATTATTTTTATTCACTTTTTAGTGAATATTTGGTTGGTTATACACTTTCAGGGCACTTAAAAAAATTATAGACATGATGGTATCTTGATGTTCCATATGAAACAATGTTTTAATCATAATTATATATTTAAGACTACTTTTTTTACATCTAAATTTTCATGATATCATTTATCAATAAAAAATGTTCCAAACTCTTTCATGTGATGGTTGGGTCTATATCATAAATGATATCATAGTATTAGAACTTCATATCTAAATAAAGATAATTCAAATATAGAATTTTATTGTTACACTCAATCTATATCAACCTAATATATTCATATCGATATTTTACGTCATTATCAAAAGATAAAAATTACATCTCATAGTAATAAAAAACTACCTAAAGAACATTTTAATTTAGTAAACTTGAGTATCATTAACATATTTAACTTATTTTAAATGTTGTGAGTTTTTATCAATAATCAAACTTTAATTGACCCCATATTAGATTTATCATATGTTATACACGTCTCCATAACTTTTAGAAGGGGAAATTTTGAATGGGGTTACCTCAAATGCTAAGTAAGGTAAACCATATCAATAGGTCTACATGAGTTATTTAACAGGAATATGAAACAATGTATTCTGAGAGAAAGTTATTATAAAAATAGAAAGGAATAAGAAGGGTTTTCCAAAGAAACATAAAATATTTTTCATCCCAAATGATCAAACACGTACCATGAAATAAGATTATTATATATTCATAGAGACATGGAATAAGATGTAATATCATAAAATCATGGAATCATAAGTTTTCACAATCAACATAAGCCATGACATCATAAGAATAAGTAAGGGCTCACCCGTGAGACAACATAACATAGTGTGGTTAGGCATACAACCCATTCACTCTAATTATAAGTAAATTATCCCCTCTAAGAGAATATATCATAGTGGTACTATTCTAATGGTTCATTTAGAAAAATATTAATTTATGGTTCACCTACAAAACTACATAACAAATTGTGCTTAAGATAACCTCTCATTCCCTATACATGGTATATCACAATATATAAATACGACCTAAAAAATTTGAGTGATATTTGGGTACAAATTTCATATTAAAAATATGTATATCAAAATGTTATCCAAAAGATGAAAATAAACCATATATGTATCATAATCACAATAAATCCCATTATAATAAATCATGTATCATAATCCTATATCAAAGAATAATTTCAAAAAATATTATAATGATTCCAAAGTGAATATTGAGTTAAATAATTTATTATGTAACTTATTTGTAAAATATGAAAGTAATTGAAAATTGAGATCCATTTTTGAGAAACCCATGAGAAGGATTGGAGAATTATGAATAAAAATCAAAGTCATATGTTAATATTTTAAAAAATGATAAAAGATAATTATATTGAAGTAAATAGCCCATTATTTAAAATTATAGAATAATTAAGTTTAGACAGTTTCCATTAAAAAATTATGGTTCCAAAAAAAATTAATCATTTAGAAATTTTATTGAAATTATGGTTTCCAAAAAAATTATTCATTTAGACATTTTATTGATGTGTTACATTAATGAAATAAAAAATATGGATATTCAATTAAATATAGGTCACTTAAAAGAGATACTTTCAAAGAGAGATCAGAACATTCATTATTCCCGATAGATAATCAAAAAATAATATATGTATATATGAATCTAAAATATATAATTAGTATTTATGAAATATTTGATAATAAAAAAGGATAAAAATATAGAGGAAACATAAGAAAAAAATAATGATTTTGATAAGGATGCTGACTTTTTATGTTTAAAATACATGTTATCAAAATCCTAAAATATAAAAGAGGATATTAAAACCATATTTTGAATATAAGATAAGGTAAAATTTAAGGTCCCATGGGATAAAAATTAATTATATTTCATTTATAAAGGATAAAATTAGTAGGAATGGAAAATTTGGTTATAGATGAAAAATCAGTGTTTAGGAGAATGAGAATTACTCATAACAATGTTATAATTTTATTGGGCGGAAATTCATCATGGATGATGATTTGAATAAAAATATTTCCTAATAAAAGGGGAAAGATAATGATAAATAAAATAACTTATAGTAGATTAATCCATTGATATGAATATGTTGTAAAATATTAAATATTAATACTCAATGAAAGGGGGGTTGAGTTAACAAAATAACTTTATATTTTCAAAATAATCTAAATTGAAAATCTATAGAAAGTAGAACATGAAATGGATTTTTAAATCCATTGGGATTCATAGATGGTATTTCATACATAAATCTAAGTGTTTTACATACACTAAAAAATAAACTTGATCTAAATATGAATCATATCCAAATAAAATAATATATATATCCAAAAACTATTATACCAGGTCCTAAATCCTTATATGTGTACATCTAATGTCCTTAATAATACAATTATGTTTATTAAAAAATTTACTAATATACTTAATCATTTATATTACATATTCTATTTTCAAAATACTACTATATGTTATTAATTTACTATATAATCATTTATCATGTTTGTTACATAATATGGTTTAGTCATTTTTTCAAAAACGTTCTCAAAATATTGACTATTGTAAAATGTGTTGTAAAAATGAATAATAATATGAAAAAAATTGTTGTTTTATATCCTATATTATTCCTTTTAAAAAATACATATGTTTACATTGGTTTGTGAAATGGACTAAAATTAAGAATATATCCTTGAGATGTTCTTTTACTGAGGTTAAAATTACTATAAATTATCATATTATTATTACATATATATTTTAAAATATCGTTATTATAGAATCTTAATAATGTAATAAATATAATTTATTATGTTAGATGCATTTTTACAATCATCCAACTTAGGTTGTAAGTGGAAAATTAAATACATTGTTGCATGGAGGTGGTAGTCTGCACATACACATAAAACACTATCATTGTCCGTTGAACAAGAATGGAGTATAAATATAAAATAACTTATCATTTAATAATTTTACTCATATTTTATGTATTATATTTATAAGTTAAATAACTCATTTTTAACATATATATAATGATTTTATCCAAAATATAACATCTTCTTCACGGAGGTGGTAATTCAAACAATGCACGACCATGTATTCATTTCTCAAATGGTTTTATTAGCCGAAATAAAAGTGATATTTCATTAATAAAATTAAATTAAATATATTGATAACAATTATTTCATGAAAGATTCATGGATGATAAATTTTTTAAGGGGTATATGATGATTATGAATAAAATAATGAGGGGTATTAATTATACATATAGAGACCATCAACATTCTATTAAATTTATTAGTGGAAATAAAAGTAAAAGGATAAATTATAGACAACTTGGGGTTAAGGATGTTCAATATAATTCAAGGAGAGACAAATTATTATGATTTATAACTAAAAACTGTAAATTTTAGTGTTGATGTAAGGGTGTTGGGATACCCTTATTTTAATTAGAGTAAAATTTCATTTTTTGTATCATCTAATATATATTAATGATTCTAATACACTATTCTTGGGTCAATATCTCCAAAATTAGACTATAATTCATTTTATAGGGGTTTGGGTTGATAAATCATGAACCATTATTTTCAAAACATGTTGTAAATAGATTTTCATCAAGTTATAATAATATTTTTACACTTTACCAATAAAATTACATTACTAACTTGATGTTTTACAATATAATTTACGTTTTTATAAACATAAAAAGAAATAAGTCATAACTACTTTGGGTTTTCTAAACAAAAATTTAAAATATTTTTAATCCAATTCAATTTATAAATATTATAAAATGAACTTCTCTATTAAAAAATACTATACAGAAAAACCTTCATCTTATGAAAATGATGATTTGAATATTATGTGTTCTTAACATTATATAAAATTAATAAACAATTAAATGATTTATAATATATTTTTATATATATGTAAACATAATATAATTATCATTTTATAAAATATATAATTTTATTATTTTTGGTTAAAATTACACATTATTAAAAAAATATTCAAAATAACCCTTTTACTATTATCATGGTGACTCACTTTAGTCATTTTAATAAAAAATGTAGTTATTAAAATAAAATGAAATTTAGTACATAATATTAAATTTTTCATCTAAAATATGAAATCCAATTTATCATATCCTATTTCTATAAGTGATGAAAACTAATTTTTATCATAGTTGAATAAAATAGTTTTTATAGTAAAATATTACCTAAGAATCCAAAATGATAAATATGGATTTAATAAATACAAACAATAAATTTATAAGGTTTATTATAATTTATAAATATATATAATATATTAATGAACATTAAAAAATTAATTCAATCATGTATTTTGATAAATACATAAAAGTAATGGTCTTAGAAAAATCTTTATTTTTTCAATATTTACCTAAAAATCAATTACTTCATATAATTTTATGTTATTTATCCTATATATTTATTGAAATTATGAACCCAATAAATATGATATTATTTTCACACTAAAATTATAAAATTATAAATTTTATCTTTTAATGTAAAAATATATATAAGGAAACAATTTTTCTTAATAAAATTCCCATTAATAAAATATTTATTCCAAATCCAATTTTGTATGCATACATAATTTATTAAAATATTTTTATTGACTATCAGTTTTATTATTTTGATTATTAATAATAATAATATTCTAATATTTCTAGGATGATTTTACATTAGTGTCATTATTCAATAATCTGTTGAAGGAAGGGTTTATTTAATGAAAATTTTAAAATAAAATCTTAAATTGTTACATTATACACCCTTAAATAAATAGACTCCATAGAATTTTAATGATTACATAGTTATCAAAATATTTGTGGGTGTATAAAACATATATGTGTCTCAAGATATAACATCTATAGATATATTATCCTTTGGAACATAAAGGATGTAACTTTTCCATTTGAATAGATCAATCTTAAAGGAATGATAATAAAATTTATCCATTTTTAAAATAATGATACATTTTGGTGATTTTTTAATATGGATAGCTAATAATATTTGAAAAAACATGACATAATAAATAAAAAAACAAGATTTGTGAACAAGGTTATATTTCACCACTAAACTATCACTATCCACTTTAATTGTAGTAATTTCAAGGAATATTTATTTTTCTCATGTCCAAACAAAATTTTTTTATCAATATTTATGTTAATCCATTAGATTAGTGTTGTTTTTTTATAATTCCAAAATTACCTATATCTATGAAATTGAATTACTAGTGGATCCTTAAGTATGACATTTTGTCCCCATTTTTTAATTGAACCCTTCCTTTTTCATCAGTATATTATTACCAAATTCCCACATTAAAATAATATAAATAATTTTCAAATTCCATTGTTAAATTCCCATATTTTTAAATCCCCACATTTATGACATTATGGAGATTTAATATTGTTTCCATCACTATATTCATCAGCTGAAATTCTTTGAGTGTCCATCATTCAATTATATTTTTTTTTGGAAACTCAAATAAGAACACGTAGTTACATATATTTCGTGATAAATGGTTGAGAATAATCATGTTCATTCTCACTCTAGAACTAATCTTATTAGGTTAATCATTGGGAAAATCTTTTCTTTATCCATGAAACTCATCATTAACATGTGTAACATCTTGGCCAAAGTACCATGCATCAGGGCCCCGGGTTGATTCACCATATGACCTCAAGTGCATCTCCCCATATTTCAGTGGCTTCAAACTAGCTGTGAGGGTCTCATAATTCAATCATGGGGAGACTATACCCTCTATTATCATAGTGATACACCTGTGGAAATAACAAAAAATAGAAGCAACATATATAATCATAAACAATATGAATATCTCAAGGTAATCAAAATATGAAATAAAATATCCAACTAAAGAAGAAAGCATGTCATACTAATGTATGTTTCAAGTGTCTAAAATGAAAACTGTGAAATGAAGACACCAATGACTCACATGTGGGTCTGAAACCATGTCAGGTTCCCTCATCCATGTTCCACCCCCACTCATTTGTTTAACACAAGGCATTTTCTAGTAACTTATCTAGAAAACACAAAGTCTATTTGGGTACCAATCCGGAATCCCAAGTAGGGTGTGAGTAAACTTCAATATTCCACCACCAATGGTTTGTAAAAATACTATCAGATAGTGTATGAAGTTGTATAAATAAATAATCAAAGTTATAATGTAAATAGTTTACATTTATTTAGTTACTCTATATTTAACCGTATATTTATTTGAGTTCCCATGAACACATTGTTTTAACCAGATTCATGTCACACTATATCTAATGGGGAGTTTTCGAGACATCCCTATGGGGACTGGGTAGTGTATCCTTATTATATTAAAAATGAGGTTTCATAGTTGAGTGGTCCCCTTGGGTGATTGTAGGGAGTTTGAGAATTTTCTCAATAAATCTGTGTCAGGTATGATGTCATCGGATTGTCTCTAATGGTTTTATTCATGGATCTAGAAGCACCCAACAACCATTGTTTCAATGATTCATGAACATTATTTCCAAATGTATTTTCTCACTGAATGAGAATTTGGCTATAAATACATAAATACTCCATTAGTCAAGATGATGAGAGGTCAGGCTCATCATACACTTTTGGGAGGAATTATTTCCAACTATGGGAATCTATTATAGATTGAAGAAAAGTTCATATGTTCTTAAATCCTTGGTTCATTCCAAAGCATGTGTCCACAAATTTCCCCTGACATTTAAAATCTAGAATGGATAGGAATGGAATAGGAATTACTATGAAAACACTAGTTTAAGCTCTATGATGAAGAACTCTGGAGTTTATCATCATCTAGGGTGGATGGATGTTGCTTTGATATCAGGATAAAACCCATGAGATGGGATTACTACATATCCCCATGTGAGGAATCAAAACCCCCATAGTTTAGTTCCACATAACTGGACACATCACCTTTTAAGGTCATGTGATGGGGACTCATCCATGCAGTTGAGCGTCGTACGGCTAGGAAATCTAGGCGGACGATTCCTAGTAAGTATTTCATGTGGGATATACAAAAAAGTGTCCTAGGATACCCATGAAAGGCATGGCCTCTTAGGTGGATATTTCCTTATCGAGGATATGACCTGGTGAATAATAGGGAGATTTGGGTGCTGGGTTTGGACATCAAGGAGGCTTCCTATGTATCATAGTTAATTGGTAATTGAATCTCTCTTATTTAATTTTATGTTGGGTCTTATATCGTAAAATAGGCCCTTCATGAAGAGTCAAGTCGGGGTTTATACCTAATGAGGATGCATTAATGAGTCGAGGGTAATTTTATTCAGACTGAATTCTAAGGGGAATGTACCTTGATCTCTGCCCTTATGAAGGCATCCTATATATCATAATCTAAGTAGTAATTAGAGATCTTGTAGTTCATTGGGGTGGAGATTACACGTGAAAGAAACTCACTCGATCTAAGGCCTTCATACAGGCATCCGATATATCCTGGTTAGAGTAGGAATTAGTGTTATCATAGTTCATTATAAAATGGTATAGATGATGTGATCATCATTTACCTCTATCCTACGTGATTTATTCTTGGTGTGAGAAACAATTGGAATCGTATGATCTGGAATGCCACAAACCTTTCCTTCTCCAATAATGGAAAAAAGGATGACTGTGGAAGAGGCTAAGGTGATGGATCAATGAGAGCCTGAGGGTATTTTAATCTGCCAACTCTCACCCATGACTATATCTAGGATAGTCGCATATAGAATTCTACCTATAAATTTCCTGGTCGGATTTAGATAGGATCAATAGCATCACCTCCATTAGAAACGCTATGGGGTAACCATAACGGGGTTCCCTAAAGCTGGTTTCGTTAAATGGGATAAGCATCTATCCTTGTTAAAGGGAGAATTAGGCATGATCCATTTTACATAACATTGTCCCTCATGAAATGGAAAATCTATTGATTACCCTTGATCCTTATAAAAGGGATTTGCATGTGAGAATACCACGGTTTGGATCACAGGATACCATGCTAATGTAGAATTAGAGACATATAGGGGTCTCATACCATTGCGAGGGTTACCCCACTTCTCTCTGCTTACCATGGGTATATAGACTCAGAATGAAATGATAATGCATCTGAAGGTTTTAACATATGGTTCAGGTGTCTTTGGAGGAGGCTTTGTCTTGATTTCGATGGACTTGTTTATAGAAGGGATTTAGAGTATAGGATGGAAACATTGAATCATTTTCATTACTAGAAGGTGTAAATCCCAGTGGTACCACATTCCACGGACCACTTGTTTATGTGGGGTCAGGTACCCTTTTCATGGTGCATTATTATGCGAGTGGAGGGGATGCCCGCATACCGAGGTGGTACGTGGACCTGGATGTTGTTTGTATACTAAGGTGGTAGGAAGGCTCAGATGTGCTCTATGTACCATAGTGGTACGTAACCTCAGTTTTTGTTAATATTACATGGATGTATGATGTGTTGGTGTAGTTAGGTTTTGGCTTAGTGGTAGTCACCTCGTAATCCAACCTAAAAATGGTTGTTCAATACCCATGGGGTGCAGGTGCTGTAATAGTACTGTATCGGTACTATAGTAGCGGTGGTACTATTGATCACCGAGTAATGTAGTGGAGACATGGTACTGTAGCAGCGGCGGGCACTATAGCTATCGGGTTACTATTCACAGAATGGGACATAGGCCAAAAAATTTGGCCCTACGGGAAATGTAATGAGCTACAAGCCCACTGGGCCATTGGGCTATGTAATGGGAATCCTTCTAACCAGTTAAAAGGGGTCTTTTCTTTTCATTAATAATAAAATGAGGCTTCGGCCCCATACTTTTAGAAAATTGTATGTAGTGTTGTAGTACGTCCAATGGGGCATAACGCTTCATAGGGTAGGGTTTTGTCTATATAGAGATGTGATATACAGTATGTTGGATTAATGAATGTTCATAAATCCTACAGTTCATGGAATGTTCATCTATAAAGAGATTTTGGTTCATGGTTTTCCAATTAGGATCACAGTTTTACCATGTTATTATGATTTATTATTTTTATGGTTCATAGTTGATTTATACCTACTGGAAAACGTTCACAGTTTTGTACTTTGTCAATCATTTACATTCGAAGTCTTATATCTGCTAATTCCATGCTATTGGAAAATGAGATCTATATCAACCATTCTTTTCTTCTCCCATCAGGGTCCTTTTATAGAGTACTTAGGAGGCTCTATCTATGGATCACACGGTGCCTTTTCCGGAAGCCCATGGGGAAATCATCAAGCTCATGGATGACTTGTTCAATAGGGATTTTCATGGCTACGGTTCGTGGTGGTAGAAATCACATCCTCAAACCAACAAATGATCTATTTCATGGGACACTTCCATCCTTACATTGTCTCTGAACTGAGTTTATAGGGATGGTGTGCGGGTGTGTACCTATCTTACATGTTTTCGCCAACGACGTGGTTCATAGGGCTACAGTTTAGTGGTTGAATTTATCAAACTCAATTCTACCAAAAATGTAGTTCATGGGGGATCAACACCATTCTTCATTTATTTAATGAACTTCTTGGTATTTTGTCCACTGTATCACGAGCTAGTGTTTCATGGAATATCTGCATACCATTTAGTTCACAAGGAATACAAATTGTGTACCATTCTATGAAATCGTTACACTGATGAATTTAGTCATTTTCTAAATTTGATTTGTTAAATAATATTCTCATGTTTTAAATCAAGCATGCATCTTGTTACTTCAACTAATTTGTGTGAGTATTTAATTCCCTCTTCTAATTTTTCCAGAACCTAGAAATTCCCCCATCATAATGGGTTCCAATCAGGATGAAGAGGAGGCTATTCTGATGCTTAAATTGGTCCTGAACTGAACTAGATTTAAGTATAAAGGTGACCTATTGGGGGGACTGTTCCTATATATAGGGGCCAAAGAATTTTTTTCATTTACTGTACTTCTCATCCAAAAGTAATATCTAAATTTCTCTCAGATTTCCATGCTTCTGTGTACTAGTGCTTTAAAAATATTCATTGTCTGTGAACTATGCTTTGCATTCCATGAACTAAATACTCTTTACAGTCATTTTGATCCCTGAACCTACCATTGAATCCATAAACCAAACTATTAAAATGAAAACATAATTTTGAACTGAATCATATTACGACATTATGCAGTTGGACTACTATGTGGACTAAATGTCAATTTGAGGAACCGAACATTATATTTATAACATAAATATTTAATTCATTACTTTGAATGACCCCGTATTGTGGCTTATCATGCAGTTAACCTAGTCCATGAACCGTTCAGTTCACTATCCATTGCTTCGTTGTCAATCATCATGTGGATATTTCATCGAACCACTGGTTCATGGGGAATGGATTCCACTAACTGTTTCATTTGTTCAGTACATGGATCATTTCTATCTGTACTTCATGTAGACCATTGCCAATTTTTGGTCCTTTTCCCAAATATTTTGTTATACTAACCCTTTTGTTTGGTATTTTTGATTCATGATAATTGATCTTCATCTTATCTAATTAGAAATGACTAATATGAGGGGATATATGGTTATGAATTATGACGAAAACATGCCTTCCTACACCATTCCTCAAGAGGGTATTATTAAAGACCTGTTTCTTCATATCTCATGACCTATCATCTATATGTTTACATTTTTCTTTACAACTTTGGCCTCCAAGATGATGTTCCCCATCCATCGGATGACTGGGGGGCTTCACCCTTCACCTTGAGGCATCTCATGAGTATGACTTGATGAATATTCATTCTATGGGGGAAATCATGACATCCTTTAGCTAAGATGGCATATTTTTTCTAAATGTATCTATGTCGATATAAGTACTCTATTGAACCTGAATACATCTTCTGAATCAGTCATTCAGGATTAACCAACTATTGTTAATTTGTCATGAATCACCCAAAATAGAGGGTGGATCTATAAATGGGATCTTCGATATGGAGGATTATTTTTGATGAGTTGCTCTATGATTTCATGGTGCACTAAAACTACTTGGAGTTCCCTAATCAGTGGGAAGTTTTCAGTCTACATTAGCCAGTATGAGTCTCCCATTTTTCTATCTATTCACGAGAAAAAGTTCTTACAAAATATATCAGTCACTAGTGATCAATCCCTAAAACCTTTCACTTCCCCCATGGTGGAGTTGGGATTAGTTTATAGGTTGTCTACCAGATCGGGGGACTTCCTATCCTTTGTAACATGTTTGGTGAGTTTATTTCTATGTCCAACACTTCGGAGAATGGTGAACAAGTATCTCCAATAGCGATAGATTTACTATTCCTACCAGTGGTATTTCTTGTTCATCCTTTTCATTCCCACTTGTTGATTTTATTTGAATATTGGATTGGATCATTCCTGAAGGTGAGTGGGCCGAAGATGAATGTTTGTCATAGAATAAATCATAAAACACTATAGTCTCATCGAATTCCTAGATCATATTGTACTACCCTCAATGCGGGTTAGAATACCACCTGAGGCTATGGGATCCAGTCAGACATATCCTCTGATATTGTATTAGAGGGTTTCATTTCCATGTTCTTGAGTGTGTGTCTATTCCCATCTCCTGATCTATACAAAGGTGTTAGAGCTCACACTCTGATGATGGGGGACTCATTGGCGGAGGGTCATCTTATCAACATAGTTATCCATACCCTTGCAAGAATCTATAATCTATTAGGGAAGATATGTGAAGTCATCTGCATTGTCTCAATGGGTCATTTAATTTTTTGTATGGTTGAATGGTAAATCATTTTTTCGTTCTATGACTGTTTTCATACTACAATGGTTCCTGATTCTATCATCCATCCAACCCATATCAATATTTCTTCCATTCACCCCTGATCTTTGAGTGTTGATGGTGTTGTTAAACTACTGAGTGGTGTTTCTCAGTTTTCATTTTTTCCATACCATGTGCCTTGTAGAAAAATAACAAGTGATGGGATAGGGTCATCAAAATCATGTTCATACATCCTCACACTATGTGATGGAATATAAGAAAATCATATAGATAGGATGACTATCTATGATCCTTATGAATCCTATAGGTTATCCAGGAAGTTTGGATGTATGCTGCATGTTTCACTCCTCCCAGTTATTCTGGTTAAGAGGTTATCTCACCCCGCTATCCTTCATCAACAACGGTTGATGATGATACAAGAGGACTCTAGAATGAATATTTTTATACCTACAAAAGATGCCCATAATTAATTATCATGAGAGTATGCCCAATAGTGGGTATCATGCTATCTTAACAATATACTGTCCAGGCAAGTCTGATGGGTGTAACAACCCCTGACTACTTATAGTCACATGTTTCATGTTCCAACTGTGTCACCTCCCTCTATTATTATTGCACCAAGGTGCTCTGTTCGTCACCTCATTCATTCAGAGGGGGCTTTGTCTTCTCATCCTACCTTTGTGAATAGTGATTTGGACCCCGCACCTTTAGGTGATACATTTCATGGTCCTAATAAAGATGTTCTGAGAATAACATCATTGGATACCCTTAGAGTTTCAGTCAACCCCCTGAGCCTGGTTCTAGATATCGAATCACCCACAGTGTGAGAGTGATACCCACTTGGTTAACCGATCCTAAGGACATTCTATTTATCGTGATGTCATTCCATGAAAACATACTTTTTTTTGGAAAAGAAATAGGGTCAGAGTTCCAATTATGTCCAGAGACACCATGCCATGTGGAGATGGGTGTGGCTTCGAATCTATACTGTTATTGATGAGACTCCTCTTCCATAGTTTGATGTCCAGCAGGACACCCTTAGGAAGCTAATTACGGACTTGGGTTCCAGAGGATTTAAATTCCACCATATACACAAACATTCACACCATATTGTCATGGTCTGAGATAATCAATCTTCTTGTGAAGATGTCATCACTCATTCTAACACATCGCATTATCGGAATAAGACTTTTCAAGATCTTACCAAAGAGCTTCATCACTAAATGTCTTAGGATAAAAACACTCATTAATAAGTGATTTCCCAAATGAAAGAGTTTTAGGAGTATGAATCTCATGTGTCTAATATAAATGTTAAAGCTGCATCAATGAGTTTCAACTTCAATGTCGTTAATCAGAAAATGTGGGATCCTGGTGTCATACTGAAGCAAGTGTGTCCCTCAGTTGAAGATGAAGCTACATAGAGGTTTTCATTAGATTGAGATCTTGATGATCCATTCCTGATGATAATTTATTTATTTAGAAGATCTAGGAAAAATTCATCATAATATTTTTAGATTCTCATGTGCCATTGTTTCACACAACTATTTGGGAAAGGCTCTAAGTTCTGGACATCCTCCTTTTTCACATTTAATAAAATGAAAACATTTAATGCCCCAATGATTCTTCTTTATATTTTCCTAAAATATAAATAAATCATGATAAACTATAACTAAAACCATAATTTTAATTTGATATCAACTTGATGCATAATCCAGGATAATAAAAATAATTAAATCAACCCCAAATTTTTGTCAGAGCGAACGAGATCAATGAGTGTAGTTTTAATCTTACAATTATCACATGAAAAAACCTACTAACATTGTGCTTTTTTGTTATCAACCTAATTTTTTCCTAAGCCAAATATGGTATGGGTTTGTGGGTATAACTTGAATTTTACTTAGTCCACCCTTTTCACGTTTTTAACCTAATATGATTTGTTTCTCTTGATGATTTTTTTATTTATTATTGTCTTTCCTAAATCATATATAGTATAAGTTTAGCGAGTGGGTACACTAATTTTGTCCATGGTTCCCTTTGTGGGGTTTCACCCAGGAGAGTGTTGTGCATTTTTCTCTGGTATTTTAGAGTCTTCAAAACTAGACTATCATTACTGATGTTTTAGTTCGAACATCTTTGACCATGACTTGTGATGCAAGATCCAAAATTTTGGACTCATTAATCGAGAACATCCTAGTAGCCTTCATACATGGACAAGGGGTTTTTATTGACCCTAATTTTGTGATTTATGGATATGAAATATGATATGTGGCATAGAATCCATTGGGTGTATGAAAGAAGAAAAATCCTCTCCTATGGATGAATTTTCCTTTTCTTGACAGGCCATTTTTGTGGCCCATTTATGCAGAGATGATAGGGAATTTTTTTCAAAGTCAAACAAAGTTGTCAATAGCACACTGGCCATCCATTTCCAACATATAGGAAACTCCATAGAAATTTGGATTTTTATGTTCAAGAGCATAGTGTGTGTTGTGTTGAGTGAATGATGTCTAAATGTATGAGGGTATTTTCATTAGTTCTTGTCTAGAAATGAATCCCACATGAATTTGTCATGTGCAATGGAAGGGTACTACATTGTGTTGTTTAACATCGTACAATCAAGACTTTTGAGACATATGGTTTAAAGTATTTTTTTACTCTAAATAGTGGGGGTAAACCATTTTCATCTCTAACGGTGGGCTAACAATGAATGATTTATCATTTTCTGGTTTAAAGTGGGGGGAAATCGATGTAAAGTGTAATCTAGGGGTTTTTATGAAACTAGGGAATGATATGGGATGTAAATATCATAGGGGTGTACGGGGGTAGTAAAATATTCACCTATATATGACTTTTCCTTTGGTTGATGATTTATTTATGTAGGAAACAAATGCTGAGCTTCCTGGAAATTCAGTAAATAATAAAAAAAGGTGTTTGTTACACACTAGTCTTCCATTTTCTGATGTCCATGAATGGTTATAGGGATTTAGACCTTTCTGAACTCTATGTATGGTGTGTGTTAAGGGATTCCTAATCATGAAAAATGGGCATTTTAGGCTGAAAATTACCATGAATTAGTGGGGGAATTTTTATCATGTCTATTTCAGTTTGTTCCATACAAAGGTTTAACCTTTGCGCATGAATGGATTGGATAATGTTGCTTTTTGGATAGACTAAAAATATGGGACATAGGTGTCACTATGTATCCTATAAAGATATGAATCAATCCATACATAGTTCTTTTAATTTTTACCCATATGCGGATCTGGTTCAAGCATATGAATGGGTCACCTTTTTTTGGTTTCACATGAGGTTACCAATGAAGAGGGGTCCACATCTAACATTCCTAAATAGATTCTTTTCAAGAATAAGAACATGGGTTATGACATTTATTATCATGTTGGGGGCCCATAATTTACATTGATTTTCCATATTCATGTAGTTATAAATTTCACGTTATTTGGAAATATATATATGGTCTTCGATTAACCAGATGATGATCGTGTTGAGATATTCCAACATGTCCAAGACATAGATAGGAAGGAAAGCATAAGCCATGGTTTCAAGGGATCATAGACCAGGAGTGATGATATGGATCATTAAATCTATTGATCATTGGGAGATAGGAACAACCTCTCCTGAGTATAAATTTTCCTTTGGTTGACAACCTATTTTTGTGGGCAACAAATGAAATGCCTCCAAGGAATTATATGAATAGTCAATCAAAGGTGTCTGCAGGACACTGACCATCCATTTTTTATTACTGAGGAGGTATATAAAGTTATGAAATAACTTGATGTGTTTAGTTTGATAGGCAGAATATACACTTCTTGACATGTTAGAAAGGTTCATTTCATAATCCCCCATATATTTGGAAACTCTCCTATAGAGATTTAGCTCACACATAGGGCGAGGCATTTTGATTCCCCTATTAGAGAAGGGTTTGATTTCAAAGATTGAGGTGTCCTAAAATCTAGCTCCTTTCATATGTCTGGCCTGCTCATAGGGATTGGGAAATCATAGGCACATTTTGGGGTGCCTTCTAGTATAACGTCATACGCTTAGGAAATGGTTCCCTTATATGGAAGGGAACACTTTAGTGTTTCTTTTAATGTCATTAAAATAGGAAAATTGTTTTAATTTTCCATTATTTGATGGGGAATCCCCTTCCAAAATTCATAATCACCCAAGATCTATGTTTGGTGTGGGAAAAAAGTGTTGGAAAGGGATTAACTTCACTACATAGGGCTTGAGGAATCAAATAAGGGAGTATTATATACATAGGATGGTGGTATGTAGTTTAATATCATACAATAAGGGAAACTTATCATGTAGTTTAATTTCATACGATTAGGAATAATTCCATGTAGTTAATCACCGAGCTATGTTGATGTGAGAAAGGGTATGTATGGTTAAATTTATCCTACGTGTAGGTGGAGGGTAATTTTTACACATTTTTCATCTTAGTCTGGGTCATTGGACTCTGTTGTTACTACGTATCACCTGATATAGGGACCAAACCACAAATAATCCTTCATATAACCCTCCTCTTTTATAGGTCTAAACCAAACATAAAGGGAGGAAGGGGGAATTTTTTTCCTTTTGGTGTGGCTGAACCAGGGTGAAAATCTTGATACACCTATGCATCCTACAAGGGTAGGAATTATATCAATTGACTGATACTGGAGGGAAATGCCATTTCAGGTGAGAACATAGTTGGATGATGCAGTTTAACTTCATGAGGAAAGGATGTTGACAACACATTTAAACATCTTGTTGAGGGGATGAATTATCAAATGAATCATGCACAAATACGTGTTAATCAGGCTGGGATATTCTAGTACGCCACAAACATGAGTGGGGGAGGAAAATTTAAACCTTGATTATGGGAACCTTCATACCATGAGAGATGATATAAGGCATGGAATCCAATGGGAATATAGATGTTGAAATAGCCTCTCCTAAGGATTAATTTTCCTTTGGTTGACATACTATTTTTTGGGCCATTTATGCAGAGTCATCATGGGATTGTTTTCATAGTCCAACAAAGGTGTCCACATGACACTAGCCATCCTTTGTTTATAGTTGTGGATGATTATGTGGATCTGAGATTTCCCTTGTCATGGAGTTTTATGGTTGAAAGGGGATGTCTAGGTATTTGAGAAACATCCATACCATGATTATATATGCAGTATGAGATCCCATTACATAGATATGATTCATATGTAATGGAAACCATGGACTTTCAAGATTTTCTAAATGTAAGAGTCTAGATTTGAAATCTCCTGCATCTATTTTCCTTTCACATTTCGGATATTGGAGGAATTTTTTTATGGCATCTAGATGTGGATATGGGATTCAGGCATCACTATGTTTCATGTGAGTGTAGTAATCAATCTATAGATAGTTTTAAAAACATGTTCCATGTATCGTTCTATCTCAGGTATAGGGAGGGGGTAATTTATTTTTAAAAGATGGTTGTGCCTAGATATTGGATCCAGGAATCACTATTATCCTGTGAGGGCATGAATCAAGCCATAACTAGTTCAAAAATGGAAATTTCCTGCCTAGGATGGATTCATACATAAGAAAAAGGATAATTTGGAATTATTATTTTGAGGTTGAGATATTTTCATATACCTTCATGATTTATTGGTGTGGTGAATCCCTCAACACCATTCATAATATCACGGGAGCAATGTTCGGTGTGAGAAATAAGGAATAGAATGGGTTTCTCCCATTTTCCAGGGATGAACAAATGAATGAAAAGGCACTTTTATTCATAAATTTGGTAGATCAAGATATAAAATCTTGGAATCTCTATGTATCCCATTGAGAGATAGGAACAAGTCGTACGTAGTTCTGTGAAACTCCCTGTATATGTTTGGACCATATACAAGGAGGGGGGAATTTTTTTTCTGATTCTCCATTTTTCTTATGATGGATAAACCTGAGATATGGGACTCAAGTATAACTATGTGTTCTATGAGGATAGGAATCAATCCACACATAGTTATGGAGGGAGAGAATCCTCATATGGACCTAGTTCTCATGAATATCGATGTATTTTTGTCTTATTTATGGACACATATGACTCATGAGTGATGAACCAAGGATTGGAGAATTATGGTCCGCAAATGGTTTAATTTCATGTGATTATGATGGTTTTACCATGCATTTTTTCATCATGAAATCATAACAGAGGTGATACATAGTTTAGTGTTGTGAATCTATTATTAATATCACCTGATGTGGATGGAATGGGATCTTGTATCGTATAGTTTAACATCATATATTTAGGACCCTTGGACATGCATTTTAACTTCTTGCGTAATGTATGATCATTACATTACTATGAAAGGTATTTCTTTATAAACCATGCATTAGTGGGAGCTATTATGAGTTCTCCATCCATTGATGTTAAGAAATATTCTCCATTGGTTTAGGCCTTATAGATGACATATGGTCCTTCCCATTTTATTTAATATTTTGGGATTCATCCCAAGTATCATTGGGGTTCTGAGGACCAACACCATTTCTCCTTTGAGGAAATATTAGAGGAGAACCTTTTTGTTGAAGTCTCATTCAATCCGGTTCGAGTAGACTACCAAATAGTGAAAAGTGTGCAATCTCCTCTCATCCAATTTCACCAACTCTTCTATTCATTTTTGATACAACTCATCTGTGGACAATTGATCATATATTGAAATATGGAGTGATAGCAGTTTAATATAAATTGGTATAACCAACTTTTTTCTATATACTAGTGAGTATGGGGTCACCAGAGTGGCGGTTCGGGTTGTGGTCCAGTAAGTCCACAAAGTATGGGGGATCTGACCGTCCATGATTTATTGTCCTTATATATCATCTATTGGATTATATTAGATAATTTATTGTTTAAGGCCTCCATATTTCCATTGGAAACTGTATGGTAGTGGTATGAATGGGTATCTTTGATATCATACCCTTGATATTGCATTTTCAATTCCGAAGAGCAGAAATTTTTTTTTCTGTGAGTACTGTATGAGGGAAACCAAATCTAGTGATAATATTGTCTTTATAAAAATTGAAAATTTGTTTTACTATGACTTCTTTAATGGGAAAAATTTATTCCCATTTCAAAAATAATTTTGTCTCTATGAGAATATTCTTGAATTTTGTGGCTGTAGGGGGAGGATATGGTCCCACTACATCCATTCACCTTATGGAAAATGGCCAGAAATACATGGATTTGTGTAGTAACTCTGGGGTTTGATTGATGAAATTTGAATTAACATGAATGTGATGTCATTTCTTATTCAATTCAGTGAAATCAAGTGTTATAGTAAGAGAATAGTATCCAAATATAGTAATTTTATAATAGAGCTTGGATGTTGATTTATGAGTTCCACAAGTTCTAGAATTCACTTCTTCAATGATGGCAACAATCTCATCCCCATCAAGTCACCTTATTAGGGTGTTATCAAATCCTCTCTTACAAAGGACACTCTGATGGTTATTATCATCGTACATTGTGAAGTTGATTTCCCATCTCTAGGTTTGTCCCCTTCCAACCCTATATGGTCAAAGTTCTACCTTTTGGAGGTAATTTTCAATTGTAGTCATACAACTGGATGAAGGACCCTAAGGCCCAATGATGTAACTAATAGGATTCATTTCCTCTACCTTGGCATGAATGAATGGTATGACAATCTTGTGATGGGCGGTGTTGAAAACTATTTTTTCCCTTTTTGGGTCAGCCAAAGTTGTCGCTGTATATTCCAATGCATCTTCTTGTGCATTTTTCAAATGGGGGACAACGATTAATTTTTTACTTGATGGGAATTTATACATCAGTTATTAGACATGGTTCTTCAATGGGATTAACATTTATTTCTTGATTTCATAGTCTCCATTGACATTTATGATAATGAGTTCTGAGACTCCTTTTACCTTCAGGTGCCCAGTTTGTGCTTGAAGGGATAATACCAGAAATGTAATGAGATCCAAGTAAACTACTTCCTTATTGGTTCCCCTTCTGATAGTAGGAAGAAGTAAGCCATGAATTCATTTTCTAGATATATGAGTAGGAATACCAGACCTAATTTATTTAATTTTGGTTCCTCCATCCTTTTTTCTGTAGAGATTTTTAACACACCATCGAAATACATCTCATATGTTTGGGAACCCTCTTGAATAGATAAAACCCCCTCTTCAGGTAGTTCAACATCCAATAATGTCATGTATGTCGATGGATAATATAAGGCCCCATCCTTATACATTACTTAATCTTGAGTTATTACAAGATTACACATTGAGGATCTTTTCAGGTTTAGTGTTTTAGAGAATTAGATCATAAAACTTACATTACTTTCCACATTCAAACAAAGTGGTTACATAAAAGATAGTATTCATTTTTTTCCATCAATGGGAACATATTTAAAAAAAATCATGGATTCATTCTTGACACTTCCTTTACACTATCATCATGTCATGTACCTTTCGCTTGCCTGTGAAAAACATTTCAAAAAAACTTGGGATGAGCATAACAATCTCAGTAAGGGTTATATTAATATGGATAGGAAACATGAGTTCATATATACATAATAATGAAATCATACTTTACCCATAAAACATAGGCACTTTAACATACCTCATCAAATCATGAATAAATCAAAGAAATCATAAGACATAAAAGGTAACTTGAGGCATTCATAACATTCATACGTAGGGATTAACCCTCTTGGTTATGTTTGGAATACCCACCACAGTATATTCATTAAATCTCTTCGGAGAAACCTTAATGTTTCACTCCTTCGCGTTACCCAATGTATTGGAGAGCTATATCGGGCTCACCCGCACTTAGTTTATCACGGAACCAACCATTTTCATAACAGTGCCCAAGAACCATAACATAAACGTATCACATAAAACATGCATAAAAGAAAACATAACATTTCCACATTTCAATCACAATATAACATTTTAGGATTTTGAAATAATGAATCCATAAAAAAACCATTTTCAAAACCATTTAAAACATTTGATAAAGTGGTTTTTGAATCAAAGTGTCCCATCCCACCTTGAAGCTTTTAACATTTTAAACCATTAATATCCATATAAATAAATCCTTAAAACCATTTTGAAAACATGGATATTAATAAGAACAAATCATTAAAACATTTAAAGCAATGTTTTGGTTAAAGGATTTTTACCAAAATTAGAGTCACTTGAATATAATAATTGAGGAATAAAATTTAATCAGAACATTATAATATCATGAGAATAAATGGATTCATGATATTATATTCTAAAGGACCGTATATACACCATATAAGAGTGAATTGGTTCATAACAACAATCAAGTCTCAATAGAAATGTCAAATGTGACGAATTCCCTTATAAAGAAGGTATCCTTAAATTAAGGATAAATCAATCTCAAAATTATGTGTGACAAATATAAATACACCCAATATAAGTGGATATTAAGTGTAAAACAATAAAAGGTCATTCACACATATTCAAAGGATGACATATTCAATAACTACATGTTTAACCCAAAGAAATCGAAATTGGGTTCAAAAGTTCCCTTGGAAAAATTCGACAGCCTAACGACATCAATTCAAAATTCAGAAAATGAGTTGATGAGAGGTAAAAAGGGTATATCATCACATGGACATAAAATTTAAATAAATAAGGATTTTTAAGGACATATCCCAACATAATAGTATGTGAATTAAAATAAATAACAAAATAAGTCTTTTAAAAGAGGAGGGTGAAAGGTTCCCTTACCGACATGGGTATCTTTCGAAACATACACCCCGTGGAAGAACGACAATACAACATTGATGTAAATACTCATAAATTAAATTATATTACAAAATGAGTAAAATAATGGTCAGTACATGCACCACCCAAAGGAATTTGTGGCAAATGAAGAATAAATCTCACGGGAATAAAAGTGAGATGAAAAATCCCTTACGAAAACTCGGCAGCCTAACGACGCCACTTAGAACATACAAAAATGGATTGATGAGATCAAATAGGGTATCTAATAATATTAACATAAAGTTTAATGAAATAGTAATATAAATGAACATCCCAAAACAAAACAAAGTGGAGCTTAAAAGAAGTGACATAAATGAGAGTACTTAAAATGAAAGAGAGAGGTTGGATCTCTTATGAAAAATTCGGCAGCCTAACGACACCACTCAAAACTTCCAAAATGGATGGATGAGAGAAAATATGGCCTCTAATAATATTAACATAAAAATTACAGTAAGAGTATTATAAAATAATATCCCAATCACAAGAAATATGAGCTTAAAAGGAATGACATAAAACAATGTACTTAAAAAGAAAGAGAGGAGTATGATCCCTTACCTCAAGTCCAACTTGTCTTGTTCGTTTCTTTATATTCCTGAATAATAAACTTTGGTCAATTTATAATTTCTTAAGTACCTCCTATAAATATTATTATTCAGTTCATATAACATATTTTAATTTTATAATAATTGGTTAATAATATGAGTTCATATCAGACATTTTTGTCGATGTTTGGTACATGAGTCAAAAATTGAACTTGTTGGAAAATAATTTTCCATGTAGTTATAGGTACATCATATCCAGAATATTATTTATGTTTTATATATCATATATATCCAGTATATATTCATTTTATACTATTCCATAGCATTTGGAGATAAAAATTAAAAGCACTGTTCATGGAGACGGTAGGCCTTACGTACTCATGAACGCTACTTTTATTTTTTTGTCATATTAATGGAATTAAAACAAAATGAGAGATATATATATGTTATGATTCCAGAATTATATCCATAATTTAGATGTAATATATTACATATATATCCATTATATATATGTACTTATAATATTACATAACATTTTGAGATAAGAAATGAAATGTACCGTTCATGGAGACGGTAAGCCGTACGTACACATGGACGCTACTTCCATTTATAATTCATATTTAATGGAATTAAAACATAATTATACATAATAATATTTTAATTAAAATATGGTATCATATATAATATCATTAAATATATTCATTTATACATAACACATATGGTATTAACGAATCAAATCACTTTGAGGGGGCGGTAGTCCGCACTTACTTAAATGAAGATATCGAGTTTACCCATAATGGAAACCATAAGGGTATGACATAAATGAAAAATAAAAAATCTTAAGTAAAACATAAACATATTATATATCATATATAAATATAGTGTCATATTAATGTCCACCTTTGAAGGTGTTAGAAGAATGTTGAACAATCATCGTTTCGTGAGGCAGAAATTTGCCATCCACAGAAATAGTATGTTCTTTAACCATTAGATAAAGGTGTGTGTAAGTGTATCTCTAATACTTAATATAAAAACATCCTAGTATATTGAATATAATGGAGTTATTACAAAAGTTATGAATAAAAAGAGTTTATGGGGTTGGAGAAACTAAATAAAACAAAAGGACACAAATGAAGACATTACCTTAAAATCGGGTAACTCCCTTTGGTTTGAGCTCAAAGGCTTCCTTGGGAAGACTTATGCCCAATGTTAGGCTTCAAGGAGTTAGAGAGGGATGTGGAGATAAAAAATGGGTAGGTTTTGGCCCAGACAAAGGCTTCGGAATATGGGTAAGGAGGTAGAGGTGGGGGCCTTTTATAAGAGGAGGGGAGGGGCACTCTTGGAAAGGTATAAAATGTAACATTATTTTCAAAAGATTTTAGGATTTTAATTGTCCTACATTGGTGTGTTTCTGGGATAAGGTGATAAGGGTTCGAAATCCACCCATCCAATAGGTTTTTGACATGTGTAGGTCATAGATTTTACATTATCCTTCCATTTTATTTAAATCCTTTATTAATGAGGTAATCGATGCATCATCATGATGTCATAAATAATTTAATAAATATAATGGCTAAAAATTATAAACAAATCTCATGATGTAGGAAATATTATTATCTTTATAATTAATATTTATAGTCCAAAATATCATTTATGTAGAAAAAATTAATAATATTTTACTTAGGTGATACATTCTTTGTTACATTTAACATTCTTTAAAAATAAAAGATAAAATGTCACTTTCTCACAAAAGTGATTCCATGGGGCCCCCAAGTTTGGAACAAGGTATCCCATGGTCTGCCATGAGACAACCAGTATCCTTAGGACACATTTTTTGGTTATTTTTTATAATTATGATATTATTTAATTATCTTTAACTACCCGATTACTCATTAATCAAGATAATTAAAGATAATTACCGTCATTACTATTCATAAGGTCAAAAACAAAAATAGTCTTAATTAAATAATTTGGACCTTCTTATTTCAAATATGTAATCCATTTTACCAAATTCCAATCACATAAATCGAAATAATTAATTTTAAAAAAACATCCCGTTGTCAAAACAAATATCGGGGTTTTTTGAAACAATATTTATGAAAAGTTTGGCACTTGTTTATGCCTAATTACAAAGTGAAATTAATCCCAATGACCATCATTGAATTACATGATAAAAATATATTCTAATTAAACTTTAAAACAAATTAAAACGATAATATAACCATATAATTAAATTATATGAAAAAGCAGTTTTGATTTAAATGCAGTATTTTTCACTATTCATTGAAAAATGAACATTGTCAGAAAAATACCAAAAATTAACACAAGGTAAATATCACTGTCCCAATCAAAAATAATATGTTTATTTTGAAAAATTGTGCTTATGAAAGTTTCAAAATGTGGATTTAAAATAGGTTCTCCATTAAAAGGCGGTTAATCGACCTTTTAAAGAATATTAGAATGTTTACTCTTAAAATTGGATTCATTCGCATTTTTAATCCTATAACATTTATTGTAAAGAGTAAAATTATTTGACAAACTTATATAATAATTTTTTAGATAGTTCTCTTCATTTCCCGCCATAACAACGGCTAGGCGTTAACTAACATTTAAAATAATATTATTTTATTATTAGAGTGCAATACAAGATTACCAAGAATCTCATTGTTGCGTATTGGGTACTCCATCGTGCATAGCGTCCCCTTTAAAGTAATATTAAGATTTTATTCACAAATATGTATAAATATGAAAATTTCATACTCTTTATTTAACTAGGGTGTTACATCCTTCCCCCCTTTTGGGAATTGTGTCCTTGCAATTTTAAAATTGAGCTTGGAAACATCCTTGAACGTCCCACATCGGAACAAGAGTCGGTAAAACAACCACTTTAAAATAATGAAAGATAAGTACAAAGGTCACCTGAGTTAACCCATACTGGGATTCCAAGTATGAAAATATGGACATGGAGGAAAAAACAAAGGGTCATGTTCTGATGGAGACTGATAGTAAACATGTCTAGGAGAAAGTTAACCACAATAAAATCACAAACTTGTGATGGGTTAAACAGTATTCGATTCCTCTGTAGGAAAAGTTAATAGACAACATTTTTTGTTTTTTTGTTTTTTTTTTATTTTGAGGAATTTATTCATAGGGAAACATAATCACATATCATGTTGATTTTCAAATTTAACCAGATTCCTTAATCAAACTCATATTTTCTCCAAAAGATGATTATTTAGGAAGACTTGTTCACATTTTGAGTACTATAATCAACTTCTAGAGAATCACCTAATCCAAAAAAGAGAATTATATACTTCCCATGTCTTTAGAAATTAACCAAAACCAAAACCAAAAATCTTAGTACAAGATCAGATAATCCAGAAAAGGATAACCCTTTATAAAAAGAAAATCTATTCTTAATCACCAAAATTTTACAAACAAAACCCAAAGTTCAACGAGGACCATTTGATAAACAATTTTTCCATAAAATTCTTCAAAGTAAACCAAACTAGTATTAAAACCCAAATATTTGACGGATTTAGTCACATAGACATCCAAGTTAAATCGTAACATTTATCTCCAAACAACATCAGTTGCTCTTAATGTCTCGTATTGAAAAATAATTAACCTAATCACATATCCTCCAAGATAGGTTAATAAATTTCCATAGATAACCCAAAATAAACTTACTCTTAATTCATAAAAAAATCTAACTAAAAAGAATCAGTCAAACTAACCAGGGACTTCACGAAGTCCAGTGGTAGGCGATAAATACCAGTCGCACTTTGGTTGTGGGTTTGATTCCCGCAGCTTTGTCCGACGCGACGGGTTGTCACACGGTCTGTGTGTTGTCCTTTTTCCAAAACTATATAATTCTTAAAACATTCCCCAAAACAATATAAAATATTCAAAAATAATCATAACATATTTTAACATCATGTTTATCTCATGCCTTTCATTTTTCATCATATCATATAATAACCCATAATTACCTCAAAAGTAAGGATCATATAAACTCTAATGGTTACCTTTATAATTATCACCTGAACTTCCACATCGATTGGTCATCTCGTACATGATGCATTACAGAACATACCAAGGTTCAAGTGGTTGATCATGACTCCTTGATAGTTGGTTTAGAACAACCATGAGTTTCCTCATTGAATCCCCCATTTTATCTAGTATCTTAATCAGAGAACCACCACAGTTTCCTTCAAACCTATTATCTCATTGGTGCCTACTAGATCCATCCATTTAATAAAAACAGAAATGTCAGTGTGAGTATATCAACAAAACCATCATGTACTAATGAAGAAGATAAACACTAATATATACTTACTCATTCACTTTATCTAAAACTAGGACTCTTTCTGAAATCATAACCATTATGGTAATTTCACTTATGCTTAGAGAATACCCTAACCTCTTAAGTTATCTAAACTGAACTCTGATACCAACTATTAGGCCGCAGCCTTAAACCTTACATAATCTTGAGTTATTACAACATTACACATTGAGGATCTTTTCAGGTTTAGAGTTTTAGATAATTAGATCATAAAACTTACATTACATTCCACATTCAAACAAATTGGTTACATAAAATATAGTATTCATTTTTTTCCATCAACGGAAACATATTTAAAAAATAAAGCATGGATTCATTCTTGACACTTCCTTGACACTATCATCATATCATGTACCTTTCCCTTGACCTGTGAAAAAATTTTCAAAAAAACATGGGATGAGCATAAAAATCTTAGTAAGGGTTTTAAAAATATGGAAAGGAAACATGAGTTCATATATACATAATAATGAAATCATACTTTACCCATAAAACATAGGCACTTTAACATACCTCATCAAATCATGAATAAATCATAGAAATCATAAGAAATAAAAGGTAACTTGAGACATTCATAACATTCTTACATATGGAGTAACCCTATTGGTTACGTTTGGAATACCCACCATAGTATATTCCCTAAATCTATTCAGAGAAACCTTAATGTTTCACTCCTTCGCTTTACCCAATGCATTGGAGAGCTATATCGTGCTCACCAGCCCTTAGTTTATCACGAAACCACCCGTTTTCATAACAATTCTTAAGAACCATAACATAAAGGTATCACATAAAACATGCATAAAGGAAACATAACATTTCCACATTTCAATCACAATATAACATTTTAGGATTTTGAAATAATGAATCCATAAAAATACCATTTTCAAAACCATTTAAAACATTTAATAAAGTGGTTTTTGAATCAAAGTGTCCCATACGACCTTGAAGATTTTAACATTTTAAAACATTAATATCCATATAAATAAATCCTTAAAACCATTTTGAAAACATGGATATTAATAAGAACAAATCATTAAAACATTTAAAGCAATGTTTTGGTTAAAGGGTTTTTACCAAAATTAGAGACACTTGAATACAATAATTGAGGAAAAACATTTAATCAGAACATTATAATATCATGAGAATAAATTTATTCATGATATAATATTCCAAAGGACCGTATATACACTATAAAAGAGTGAATTGGTGCATAACAACATTGATGTCTCAATAGAAATGTCAAATGTGATGAATTCCCTTATAAAGAAGGTATCCTTAAATTAAGGATAAATAAATCTCAAAATTATGTGTGACAAATATAAATACACCAAATATATGAGTATATTAAGTGTAAAACAATAAAAGGTCATTCACACATATTCAAAGGATGACATATTCAATAACTACGTGTTGAACCCAAAGAAATCGAAATTGGGTTAAAAAGTTCCCTTAGTAAAATTCGACAGCCTAATGACATCACTTCAAAATTCAGAAAATGAGTTGATGAGACACAAAAAGGGTATATCATCACTTGTAAATAAAATTTACATACATAAGGATATATAAGGACATATCCCAACATAATATTATGTGAATTAAAAGACATAACAAAAGATGTCTTTAAAAGAGGAGGGTGAAAGGTTTCCTTACAGACATGGGTATCTTTCGAAACATACACCCCGTGAAAAAAGGACAATACAACATTGATGTAGATAATCATAAATTAAATTATATTACACAATGAGTAAAATAATGTTCAGTAAATTCACCACTCAAAGGAATTTGTGGAAAATGTAGTATAAATCTCACGGGAATAAATGTGAGATGAAAAATCCCTTACAAAAATTCGGCAGCCTAACGACGCCACTTAAAACTTACAAAAATCTATTGATGAGGTCAAATAGGGTATCCCATCATATTAACATAAAGATTAAATCAAGTGGAATATAAAATAACATCCCCCAACATAACAAATAGGAGCTTAAAAGAAGTGACATAAAGGAGAGTACTTAAAAAGAAAGAGAGAGGTTGGATCTCTTACGAAAAATTCGGCAGCCTAATGGCGCCACTCAAAACTTCCAAAATGGATTGAAGAGAGATAATAGGTCCTCTCATAATATGAACATAAAAATTACAGTAAGAGTAATATAAAATAATATCCCAATCACAAGAAATATGATCTTAAAAGGAATGACATAAAAGAGTGTACTTAAAAAGAAAGAGAGGAGTAGGATCCCTTACCTCAAGTCCAACTTGTCTTGTTCGTTTCTTTATATTCCTGAATAATAAACTTTGGTCAATTTATAATTGCTTAAGGACCTCCTATAAATATTATTATTCACTTCATATCACATATTTTAATGTTATAATAATTGGTTAATAATATGATTTCATATCAGACATTTTTGTCGATGTTTGGTACATGAGTCAAAAATTGAACTTGTTGGAAAATAATTTTCCATGTAGTTATAGGTACATCATATCCAGAATATTATTGATGTTTTAGATATCATATATATCAAGTATATATTAATTTTATACTATTCTATAGCATTTGGAGATAAAAATTAAATTCACTGTTCATGGAGACGATAGGCCTTACGTACGCATGAATGCAACTTTCATTTTTTTGTCATATTAATGGAATTAAAACTAAATTAGAGATATATATATGTTATAATTACAGAATGATATCCATAATTTAGATGTAATATATTACATATATATCAATTATATATATTTACTTATAATAGTACATAACATTTTGAGATAAGAGATGAAATGTACCGTTCATGGAGACGGTAAGCCGTACGTACGCATGAACGCTACTTCCATTTATATTTCATATTTAATGAATTAAAACATAATTATACATAATAGTATTTTAATTACAGTATGGTATCATATATAATATCATTAAATATATCCTTTATACATGCCACATATGGTATTAACGAATCAAATCACATTGAGGGGGCGGTAGTCCGCACTTCCTTAAATGAAGATATCATGTTTACCCATAATGGAAACCATTAAGGTATGCCATAAATGAAAAATACAGAAGCTTAAGTAAAAAAATAAACATATTATATATCATATATAAATATATTTTCATCATAATGGCCACCTTTGAATGTTTTAGAATAATTTTGAACAATCATCGTTTCTTGAGGCAGAAATTCGCCATCCACAGAAATAGTATGTTCTTTAACCATTAGACGAAGGTGTGTGTAAGTGTAGCTAGAATACTTATTATAAAAAAATCCTAGTATATTTAAGATACTGTAGTTGTTACAAAATAAAATAATAAAAAGATTTTAGGGGGTTGTAGAAGCAAAATAAAACAAAAGGACACAAGTGAAGACATTACCTTAAAATCGGGTAACTCCCTTTGGTTTGAGCTCAGAGGCTTACATGGGAATACTTCTGACCAAAGTTAGGATTGAAGGATTTTGAGAGGGATGTGGAGAGACAAAATGGGTAGGGGTTGGCCGAGCCAACGGCTTTGGAAGTGTGGGTAAGGAGGTAGAGGTGGGGACCTTTTATAAGAGGAGGGGAGGGGCACTCTTGGAAAGGTATAAAATGTAACTTTATTTTCAAATGAGTTTCGGATTTTAATGGTCCCACATTGGTCTGTTTCAAGGATACATGATAAGGGTTCGAAATCCACCCATCCAATAGATTTTGGACATGTGTAGGTCTTAGATATTACATTATCTTCCCATTATATTTAAATCCTTTATTAATGTGGTAATCGATGCATCATCATGATGTCATAAATAATTTAATAAATATAATGTCTAAAAATTATAGGAAAAAATATAATGATGTAGGAAATCTTTTTATCATTATAATTAGTATTTATAGTCCAAAATATCATTTATGTAGACAAAATTAAAAATATTTTACTTAGGTGATACATTCTTTGTTACATTTAACATTCTTTAAAAATAAAAGATAAAAAGTAACTTTCTCACAAAAGTGATTCCATGGGGCCGCCAAGTTTGGAACAAGGCATCCCATGGTCGGCCATGATACCAACAGTAGGCTTAGGACACATTTTGTGTTAAATTTGTATTATTATGATATTATCTTATTATCTTTAACTACCCGATTACTCATTAATCAAGATAATTAAAGATAATTATCGTCGTTACTATTTATAATGTCAAAAAACAAAAGAGTCTTAATTACATAATTTGGACCTTCTGATTCCAAATATGTAATCCATTTTACCAAATTCAAAACACATAAATTGCAATAATTAATTTAAAAAAACATCTCTCTGTCAAAACAAATAGCGGTTTTTTTTGAAACAATATTTATGAAAAGTTTGGCAGTTGTTTATGCATAATTGAAAAGTGAAATTAATCCCAATGACCATAATTGAATTACATGGTAAAAATATATTCTAATTACACTTTAAAAAAAATTAAAAAGATAATATATCCATATAATTAAATTATATGAAAAAGTAGTTTTGGTGTAAAATGCATTATTTTTCACTCTTCATTGAAAAATGAACATTGTCAGAAAAATACCAAAAATTAACCCTAGGTAAATATCAATGTACCAATCATAAATAATATGTTTATTTTAAAAAATAGAGCTTTTAAAATTTTCAAAAAGTGGATTTAAAAGTGGTTCTCCATTAAAAGGCAGTTAATCGACCTTTTAATGAATATTGGAATGTTTACACTTAAAATTGGATTCATTCGCATTTTTAATCATATAACATCTATTGTAAGGAGTAAAAATATTTGACAAACATATATAATCATTTTTTAGTTAGTTTTGTTCATTCCTGCCATTACAACGGTTAGGCGTTAACTACCATTTAAAATAATATTATTTTATTGTTAGAGTGAAATACAAGATTCCCAAGAAACTCATTGTTCCCTATTGGGTACGCCATCGTGCATAGCGTCCACTTTAAAGTAATATTAATATTTTATTCACAAATATGGATAAATAGGAAAATGTCATACTCTTTATTTACCTAGGGTGTAACAGATAATATATATGAAAATATTATAACGCCTATACATTGATGGATTTTTATGGCATGAACTGTATGTCAAAATATTGTTGGATTACTTCCCATTGAGTGAAGCATTGTGTCAGTATTAGATAACTTCCAATATACATGATAAGGTTGTTATGAGACAATAAATGTGATTCATGGTGCTGCAAGTGATTCCACAACTTTTGGACCGCAAGTATTAGTGAAAGGAAGCCCTTCTCAATATTAAAATAACAAGTCTCAGCCTCGATCATGGTTTAGTTGTGGTAATATAGACTAATCTCACTGCTTACATCATTCTTCTATGCGAGGATGGAACCTAGGGATCTCTCCAAGGCATTTATGTACATGATAATTGGACTTACTTCAGGAGGTGGAATTAGTACTAGTGGATTTAAGAGATATTTCTTATGGATGTTGAACACTTCCTGGCATTCTTTCATCCATTGATATTCTACCCCATTATTCATTAACCTAGTAAATAGAAATGTATTCCAATAAGGTTATCTTTGAAGCGTTGAATGTAGGCCATGTTTCCTTGAATTCCCCTCGATTCTATAAGTTTGTGAGGAAATGGAATGACACAGATGGAATATTTCATCTCAGGGTCAACATCGATGCCATTATTTCATATGATGAAGTCGACGAATTTCCCTAAGGTAACACTAAATTCAGATTCCAAGGGTCTCATCTTCAGATTGTGTTGTCTTTGTTTATTGAATATTGTTCCAAGATCTTCCAGGTGATCGGAGGGTTATCGCAACTTAACCACCACGTCATCCACTTATCATTCATCAAACATTCTTATGAATGGTTTGAAAATATAATTCATGGCATTATAATATGTGGAAATGGAATTTTTAATCCAAAATCCCTTAATTTATAGAAAAAACAACATGGGGATCCTTGAAGGTTGTGGATTCTTTATTTTATTAGGCCATATAAATTTGATTATAACATAAATAACCATCCATTAAAGGTAGATCCATATACATGGTAGTCTCATTGATTAGAAATTTTGTGATCATGACCAAGAAATCACCTTTCGGGCAATGAAAATTAAGGTCGTTGAAGTCAATGCAGACACTGATCTACTTGTTTTTCTTTTGGAAGGGGACATTTTTTTCCATCAATATTTGGTATTGGACTTCCATAATTATGTTTTCTCTGATCATATTGTTGACTTCACCATCTACATTGGCAGTATCGTTCTAGTGTTTCCTTCTAGTAGCTTGCATATAGCCATGGTAATATTTTGGTAGCGACAGGTGGTTAGTGGCCACATATGGATCAAGGCTTGGAATTTTAGTATAGTTATAGGTGAAAACATGTTGATTCTACATTAGGAAATAGGTTTATACAACTTTATCTTTATAATTCATGGCTTCATTAACTAGAGTGGGTCACGGGTCTTCTTTTTTACCCAAGTTTATTTCCTTGACTTCATAAATTGTGGTAGGGACACATTCCTCAAATACTAGAGGAGCATCCTTTAAATCCTCTTCTTATTCCTCCTATGCATATTAATCATATTTTTATTCATATTATCACTGGGAAAAAATTATTGAGTTGATCATTCCATATTTCATGGAAGAGTCTATCTTTTTGGGTCCGAGAGGCGAAGCCACCTCTTCTGTCTCAACCATCAGTTAGGGATTCATTAGAGATAATTCAATGAGGGGTAACAGATATTCTCATCTTCATTGAGTGAAGAGACACTTACTCTAGCCTCAGGGGATGAGGCATAGTTTTTTGGAGTTTTGATCATGGTTTGTGGGAATTTCCATTCGATCCCTCACCATTATCTTAGGGGTCTATGAAATTTTCAGTATTATTAGGCTAAGTGGATATAGCTGAAATCAAGAGGAATATTGAGAATGAATATAAATTTAGACTTGTGCACTCAATGTAATTAATGGGACGTACGCATTTTAACACCCCATGATTTCATAATATGTTATCTCTTTAATGTAATTAAATAGCTTGGGCCACACGCAACACCGAGTTTGAGTGCACCATGACTTACCAAACTAACTATTCAAAAAGAAGTTATGAATATTATTAACACCATTATGGATTTTATATACTCCATATAATTTTAACATCTATATTGTGTTTTTATTATACATAATATAAGATGAAATTTAATTTTTCAGATAAAGGTAGTATCTTTTTATAAAATTAAATTTTACCACCTTTAAATGGAAGAACCTTTTTAAATCAAATACTGGACATTTTATATATTAAATTTTACCAAATAAAATTCATCTTCATAAGAGAGACATAATAATTTATTTTGGATAAAGATTTGGTGTCTTTCTGATAACTTTCATATTTTGATGAATAGTGAAAAATACTTAATTTTAATTGAAACCAAATTTTTAATCAAAATAATTTATAGTGTTAAATTAATAATTTCTGTGGTTTTAAAGTATAGTTAGATTATATTTTTATGTTTTAATTTAGTTTTGATCATTATAAGTAATTTCACATTTAAATTGGATATATACACATGTCAATGATTTGATAGTTTTTTCTTTTTAAAACCCCGCTTTTTGGTTTTGACAACAACAATTAAATTTAAATTAATTAATGAAACATTTATGTTTCGAATTTTTTTAAATAGAATTCATTTTTGAATTCATAATATCCAAATTATCTAAGGGTGGATATTTGGTATTTTTCTGTAAACATTCATTTTTTGATAAATAGTGAAAAACACTGCGTTATTGTTTAAAACCAACTTTTTATTTAAAAAATTATTTTTTTATTTAAATTTATTTCAAGTATAATTAGATACATAATACCTATAAAATTCTAATGTAATTAATTGGAGTTAGTTTATAAGAATATTTGATATATAAAATTTTTATTGTAATTTTTACCGTCTTTTACCCGACTTCTAGGCATATTTGCAAATTTGCATAAAACATAAATTTATCACTTCTGTGAATTGATTTTAAAAAATCTAAGAGAGTTGGTTTATATCGGTAAGTAAAATTTTGTTCAATAGGATAAAAATAATTTTTGATGAATAGTAACTGTTGAATTTTATTTACCACGGTTAAAAGTAAATAGGGTAATTAAAGGTAAAAAGAATGTTATAATTACCCTAACACAAATCCTATTTCTATTGTATAAGTGTTTTATTCCCAAAATAAAACTTAGGAATAAAATATGAACCTCTTTTATCCACTTTTATTAGATTAGGAAATTTATTATTATTTTACTTAAAGAAGAGTTAAAAATGAAAAATGCAATGTTTAATAAATAAACCATTTTTAATATATGGTTATACGTAATATAAATTTGACTATAAATATTTATTAGAAATAAAAACATATTTCCTACATCATGGTATTTTATTTATAATTTTTATACATTAAATAGTTAAATTTATTTATGACACAATGATGATGCAGTAATTACTTTATTAATGAATGATTAAAATAATTGATGTTATAAATATAAAAATAAATGTAAATTGAGACTTTTAATGAATTACATTAATTTAATTGGAATATAATACATATTAGGGTTAATTGAATGATTTTTTTCTATGTAATAATGTAGTTATGACTAAAAAAAACCAAATACTAATTAGTCTCAAAATTGACATAAATGAGTTTTTAAAAAAAATACTATTTTATTAAATGATAAAATACTCCTAAAAATATAAGGTTAGGCCATTGGACTTACATAATATTATAAGTGTCAGTAATGAACCAATTTGGGTTATTGTGGCTTTTTATTTTATGTTTAGTAACAATTTATTATAATAATACAAGAGGACATAGTAATAGATAAACTATTTAACTACGAGTTAAATCTAAATGATAGGGTTAATATAGTGACCTAAACATGCCTAAAACCAATTCGTTGAAAGTATTTCATCCCATACCCACCTTATCGTTGATATAAATCATTTTTGAGCCATTATAAATAGAAAAATATTTTATAATAAAATAATATTTCAAACCTTTCTTAAAGTGACCCTCACCTCTCGTATAAAAGGGTACTTCCCATTCTCTCAAAATAACACCCCCAAATCCATTGAGATCTGCAAAACCCTACCCAAATATCCTTCCAACTTCCCTCAATTCATCCTAGAGGACTTCCCTTGAGAATAAATCCAACATAAGGATCCATTTATATCTCAAAACATTCACCATAGGGATAATGCCTCTATATTTTCAAATAGATGACTACCACTACTAAATCATGATCAAGGGTCAGATAGTACTGTTCATGAGTTTTTAATTTCCATGATGCACATGTAATAAATTTTACATTTTTCATTATCACACAACCAAGTACCTTCTTCAATGAATTATTATTTATGAGAAACTCATAACTTCAAGATGATAGATTAAAAATTTTCGAATTGAATACTATTCTCTTTAGTTCATTAAAACATTATTCACATTCCTTTGTCCAAAAAAAACTTATCCCCATTATATGTAACCATTATTAACTGGTTAGATAATTAGTAAAAAAAATATTAAATAAACAGCTGATAATAACATTCCCAACCAATGAAACTACAAAATGTGGTTTTTTTTGTATAAGAAATCCTATTACTACCTTTGTCACTACATAATCAGTTGATAATCCTTAATTAAGACAATCCTTCCATGGAAAGGAATATTTTGAAGACATTAATTGCACTTACTAAATTTCCCATATCACTCTTCCCTTATAATAGTCATATGAATGATCCATAAGTTAATTTCAAGATCATTATAGCTTTTAGAATACAGTGCAATATCATAAATTAATACCACAAAAAATCATTAATATATTTCTTGAATACTCTATTCATTAGGTATATAAACAAATATAGTCCATTAGTCAATCCAAATGGAATTACTATAAACTCATAATGTATACACCACATCAGAGAATTTGTCTTTGGAATGTCTTCCTTCTTTAATCACAATTGGGGAGACAAAAAACAAAGATCAATCATTGAGAAATATTGGTCAACGTAACGGTTTTCAAAAAAATTCATCAATTCAAGGTAGTGAAGACATGTTCTTCATTGTAAAAACTTTGATTTACCTAAAATAAATGCAAAATCTCATATATGTATCATTCTCCTTAAATAAAATAATATGGGATCCACTAGTGAAACACTGGGTCAAATAAATACCTTATTACCCAAAACCTCTAGTTGTTTCTTCCACACCACTAATTCAGTAGTGTCCATTCTAAAGGTAGTATTTAATATTTTCCTTTCATCAGGGATTAAAGAAATATAAAATTGACCTTTAGGCTCTAGGATATTTCTATGTAATTCCTTGGGAAATACAGCAATGTATTCCTCCACAATAAGTGCATTCTCAATTTCAAGATTACCATTTCCTCACTTGATGTTGTTTTATATTCTTACCCAAGCATCAAAAGTGCAACTGGTGTGGATCTAGATAAAAATCAGTCAGGGAAGCTTCTTCTCTAAAGATAAAAAATTCTGCATCTTCCTTAAAAAACATAATTTCCAAAATCATGAAATACAATTGTACATCATATTTTGAGAGAAATTCCATATAGAGGATTATATTAATGTCAACCATAGGTATGATAAAAAAGGTAAGCAATTAAATCACATTTTTGTGTCATAGTTGGGGCTTCTCGACAAATGTATTTTACCCTAAGACATCCCTTTGGGGTGTTTAGTGATTACTCTCTTATGAAATCAAAAAGATAATGTATAAATTTCACGGAAAACTAGGTAGATATGAAAGAGTGAAATGATCCAGAATCAAATAAGGTGTCAGATAAATTTGAACATATGATTAATATTCATACCAATACCTCAATCACTACTCAGGCCTTCATTATAGTGACGACATAACCTTTTAAATCTCCCTTGGCCTCTTCTATGGTAGATTACCTTGATGCATGGGGAATTTATTTATGTAGTTCCCCATCTCTATACAGGTCAAACACATTATATATAGTTTTACCTTCTTCCCCTTTAAATAATTAATATGATGAGCCTTTTATTTAAACTCCTAACAAACTCCAAGTCCCTTCAAGAATTACCCAAAGGGATTTTTTCACACAGTTCTAACTAGGTGGGAATTACTTCATTACATTCTTATTCTTTGACACATTCCCTTTTTATAGTGTTTAGAAGACCAAATATTCTATTGGTTTCCATTGAATATGCTGGATCTTTAATATTACTTCTCTATTTTTATGGAACCTAAAATTATATCATTATATAATGAAGAATTATTAGAAATGAGATCACTTTTGATAATTTAAATTATACCTTAAAATAAGTGGTCAATCAGGAGCTATATGTTATGTATTCAATATGTACCATACCTAGATAAACTTGTTAAGTTATCCTCGTAATCTAAGAAACACTCTTATTACTTTCTCTTTATGATAATGAAATTTATCTTCATCTCAATTTTCTGATCATGACAGAATTTTTTATCGAAGAATGTATCATTAAGATTTCTCCATTCGATGAGTTATATTTCTTATTCCACTATGATATTTTTTATCAAGGAATACCATTTATCATCATATCCATTGATACAATACACCACAGTTGTATCCATTTCTATTTCAATGCATTATATGTCCATAAATATAGTATCCATATAATTAATCCATTTTTTAGCTATAAATGGATTAGTAGTCCCAGTAAATGAAGGGGATTATATCACATAATGTGATCAAACATAATAGATTATCTTTGTGTGATAGGTTTCTCCATTAGGGAATGTTTATTTTTCACAACCTGTTTAAACACTTAATAATTGTAGGTAATGGGAATGTGAATTATCCTATGTTTATCCCCACACTATGTAAAAATATGTGCACAGTAAGTCCCATTATCGCAGTTCAAGTTATGCTCCGGTCAAGCCTGACACTCCTTATCGGAGTTGTTACCCCTAAGTACATCTGTTCAGAAACTATTTCCAATAGTATTATCTAGATAGGGATTTATTTCTAGGAATAACCCCATAATCTCTACTATACCAAAATTTTAGGATGTTCTCCCATACTTATCCAAAAAGAATATCTTAGGTTTATGTTCCCTAATCTATGTTTTATAAATCTTGTTTCCAATGTTGTTACTAAACATTATATAATTCCAACTACGATTCCCCATCCATAGAATCCCATATCCCTTGCCTTACTCTATTATATTTTCCTAGATTAAAGCTTCAAATCCAAATGGATTGAATAGTTTAGTAGTTTTGGTAAACCAAATTATATACATGATACCCATATAACATTGGAAAAATATATTATAGAATAACAAAAATAAAATTTCATCATCATTGAAGAACTTTCAAATGATTCCTATGAATAACCTAGGGAAAATAAACAAAAATAGTGGTGATCTCAAAATCTCAATAATGGTATGTATATCATAGAAATAATTAATCAATGAGTATAATAATCATGGAATGGTAAATAATTAAGCATGCATAATATATAAATTTCTCACTAATACATAACCAATATTGTATGGTAGATAACTAAAACACATACCATTTAATTAATAAACAATGAATTAAAACATCCATATATATTTCAAAGAAAAAATATCATGGATAATAATAATAACTTAATTTTCAATAAATGAAATTCTTAATTATTGATCTTAATGTTTCTTAGGAACATCATACATTTATGATTATGACTTATTACAACGAAATTTTATACAATTCTGATTAATCCATGTGTTTCATATAATTATACTATTGATGCATCAAGGGGATTACATTAACCAATTCCCAACCTGTATAGTGCATGTCTAAAGCATTCCTCATATATCGAAAAATAAATTTTTAACAAATTAAAATAAAATTGTCCCACACCACATTTAAAAATTTAATACCATGAAGATAAAAGGATTATTGATATAATATATAAAAAGGGATAGTGTATACACCAAATAAAAATAATTATGAGTTGAATATTTTATTTATCTTCTAGAAGAAAAATGTGAGATAAAAATCCATTACAACATTAAAATCCATAGATTAATATTCACCATGAAATAAATAAAATTATATAGATATTAAAATACCATAATATTATAGATTAGACTCATAAAATTCATTCATGTGAAGTATATACACAACACACCAAATACATAAGTAGTGTATAAGTCATGTGTCCCATAAAAAATAAAAGTTAGAAAAATATCTTACCTTTCATTTCCTTTTGTGTAAACATCCATTAACCTAGTATATAATGGTTTTATAAATGTTATTAACTTATATAAAAACCATAATAATATTTATAATTTAATATATTATCTTATTATAATATCTCATTACCGATTTTTAAACAATAATTCATTATTTTCATTATTTCAGATGTTGATTGTCATGTTTTTTAGTATGTTTTCACTTGATTTTCATTGTTCTTACTAAATAGATCGTGATTTCATCATCTCCAGAATATAAAAAATTATTTAATTATAAACTATATTTAGTGTATATATATATATATTTATAATATTTCATCATATTTTGAGATAAGAAATTAAATTCATTGTTCAACGACACAGTAGGCCGTACGTACGCATGAACGCTACTTCAATTTTTTCTCTATTAAAATATATAAATGTAAATAATAAATATGATTATTATAATTAAATTATCATATATATGTCATATATTGGACAAATGTAAACTAAAATCATCCTTAATACATTCCTTGTATAGTTTTAACAAATCACATCGCTTTGTGGAGGTAGTAGTCCATAGGTCAACAAACAATGTTATCGTATCCCCCCAAAATGGAAATCATTAAGGTATGTTTTATATAAAATTTTAAAAAGAATAAATACATTAAAAATATCATATATATCATATATAATCTATAAATACATCTTTACTACTACCAAAAAAGATGTTAAATGTGGTAATGAAGGACATCAATTCGTGAGGTAGTAATACTTTGTACACACAAATAAGGATTGTGTGTCCCATTTGATGGGAGTGTTTTTGAGTGTTGGTCAACACCATAATAAAAGAACATCTTTGAATATTTATTATATTGAGTTTATCATATAAATAATAAATAAAAATAATCAAATTTGTTGAATGAATAGATAAAAAATGTTCATTAATGAACGTTACCTATTTACTATGTATCTTCATCTGATTTCCACAAAAGGAATTATTTGGTTGTCTTTATTCAAAATGAAATGATTATAGGATGAATATATAGGTTATTTAAGGATACATGGGGTATTTTTGTTCAATATATAAGGATATAAGGTGTGTGATGATGTGAGGGAGGATCTTCCCTTTTATAATTGAGTTGAGGTGTACTATTATAAACTCTAAGAATATTATATTAATTTAATTTTAAATTAAAAATGGGTAAAAGGTGATTTATTTTTAATCTTATATGAGGAACAGTTAAAATTATATCAACTAATAATTTTTACAAAATTTTGGTTCACGTTCTTACCCTTATATTTTGGATTTAATCCTTAGTTAATGTGTTTTACTCTTACTGTGAAAACTTCAATTTTTACACTTTAAGGGTTAATAAAGATACTATAAGATACTAAAAAACTAAAAATGATTCGTGGATAAATTTTTCAAAATTATAAAAATTAATTTTCTGAATTTTATATTTTTATGGATTTTATATCATTTAATAAAATATTATTTATTTTAAAATATCATTAATATCAAGTTTGACACTATTCATTTCATTTCTTTTTATAAATAATTAATAAAAAATATAACTTCAAATACCATTATTCAATATGTAATATGACTATTTCATAAATAAATTATTTTATGGCATTAATCATCTCTAATTTTATTTATTTGAATATATTTAATATCATTTAATTGATGTGTCAATTAATTAAACATTTACTTAAACATCATTAGGAATGTATTTAATTTGATTATTTCTTCCCTAAAAATTAAAAATAAATTATCATTATGAATTTAGACATTTTAGATAAAATTTTCTTTTTAGAGTCTAAGATATCTACAATATATATATGTAAAAAAATAATATACTTATTAAAAACTTGAGAATAACATGTTGTACATTACTTAGAATAACATACTATATAAGACTCAAAGGCATCCATGTGCCTCTAAGAGACCATAAAATCAGACCAAGGAATATTTTGGTCCACAATATCTCATCCAATAAAATTATGAAAAGTGTTATGGTAATTTTACTATACTTATAATGTTATTTTTATGCTTTGTTACCAGATTTACCATTAATTATGGTAGGATAAATTACCAAAATTTACTATTAATATTTTGAAAAATAAAATAAAAGTAACAAAATTACTAAATTTGGAACTTTTGATTCCAAATATTTAATCCATTTTTTACAATTGAAAAAACATATGTGATTTAAATTCAAACATGTGGATGGAGCGTGAATGTGGGTTTTTAAAATGAAAATGTCCAAAAAATTAAAATGATTCTATGTTATCAAACAATTTAAAATGATTTAAAATGATTTATATTTTAATAAATGTTAAAAATTTGATCTATTTTTAGTTTAAAATTAATTACACATAGAATTTTACACTATAAATAATTTTGATGAAAAATTTGTTTTCAATTAAAATGTAATATTTAAGCACCATTCATCAAAACACGAAAATTATCAAAATAATGACAAAAAAATCAACCAATATCAATTTTTTTATTTCACGTTAAAAGAATAATTTTATTTTTTCAACTAAAATATATAAAAGTGTGCAAACTTTTATTTAAAATAGGTTTTCTAGAAAAAGGTATTAAAATCCCATTTAGAAAAATATAAGTTTTTATGTATAAAATTAGGATTTTTATTATCTTATTCCTATAAAATTTATTGTATGAATATCAAAATATATTATCGGTTATATAACACATAAATCCATTATAAGTGTTATAATTTATTTGACAATGCTAAAAATGACTAAATGGTGTTTTGTTTAAACCTAGTGTTGTGTGCATTGTAAGCTATAAAATAATTAAATTTATTACAAAGGAAAATATTGAAAAGTCTTGGGGTTATATAATAATATATTCTACACCAAATATGCGATCAAATATATCAATATAAATAATGATAATATAACTTCTGATGTTAACATCATTGACAACCATGTAATATAAAGGTCATTGAAATCCTCATTCTTTCTTCTTCATTAGAGGTGTATGAAATTATATATCATAAGATATAAACATATATTGATAAAAAAAATTACTAACATGATTTATAAGGGTTTAATAAATTATACTCACCTATATTAAATAATTTTATGATAAGAAATGATTAAATGAATAACAAACCTTTAATATTTAATAGATCTTCTTATAAGTCCACACGTTCATGCTCTATAGAATTAAAAACCCAAATTTAGACCCAAAATAATAATAAAGGTATTTTCCATACAAAAAAATTATTATATATCCATAATAGAATGTATCACCATATTAAACACTTTTTCATAGGTTATAAGGAAAAACACAACAATATTTTATCTGATTTATGGTTCTAAGGGCATCTCAAGTCCCAAAACCTCAAAGGATTAATTATATTAAAGCTCTATAAAAACATTATAAACTAAAAAACAAAGTTTCATACTAAATAACAAAAGGGTTCCTCTACAATAAATTCCAAAACATCATGGAATTGGTAATCATCAGGGTCTCTTAATAAAACTGCTTGTTTAACATATTCTTGGATTATTCCTAGGTGAGACCCTTATGTAGATAATAAAATATGATTGAATCCCACTAATTATGACAAAATCATTCAATAATGTTGGAATATAACATAAATATGAATGTTTTAGGCATAATAATAAAAATAGATTATTTTTAATCTTATGTATCTACACTTTATGTTTTGGAGACCCGTAATCACCATAGAAGGATTCAAGTTTCATATTGGTAAATTAATGAAGATGAACCACCCATATAGAGTGATCTCATAATCCTTCATGAACTCTTTATTAATCCATTCCAATAACTAACTCAATGTATTAACATTCAAAGAGGTTTTAAATTGTCGAAAATTATTTTCCCCCTCTATCCGATTTTTTAGATCCACTCTAAGATGCATGGTATATAAATTAGTAATTATAATTTTTTTAAATACATAAATTAATATCAAATATAATCACATTATCATAAGTACCAAATAAATTAATCATAAAAATATATGAATACAAATAAAATAGGTTAAAATGGTATAAATTAGAACATTAAAATTCCAAAAGATTCAAATGTGTATGGTTTTGCCACATGGTTTGGAACACCACACACCAACTATGAGGATATCACTACAAGATACCTAGGATAGTTTTTATGATCCTTTTATGGTCTTATATTATATTCATAGTAAATTTTCACAATTTTATTTCTTTATATTTCATTATGTAACATGGAATTCCCGAAAATAATTCATTGAATCCACATAAAACACATGATAGAAATTAACCATACTAGAATATATTAAATATATTTGATAATGATGCCCTTATTAAAGTCATTATTTGAAGAAAAAATAATCATAAATCAAGGTTCATCCCAATGAAGATTCATAATGAAACTTTCTTCTACAAAACTTCAAAGCCCTAACAATACAATATACCTTTTACCATCAATATATAAATAACATGATGGCTCTGTTTTCGTTTTTTAATGATCAAGACCATGTCACCCAACCATATCACTCAAGTTATCTTTCCATTATCCCTAATTAATGTTCTCGATGACTGGAATCTATTGTAAAGAACCAGGGGTATGTAATATATTTTATGGATGTGTTACACCCTTTATAACTGTAGAATCACAAAACTGAACTCTAAAAAATGAACCTTTAATGAGGTATCCATAAATTATAGAAAACTGTTAAATAAATAAATAGCTTTATAGAAATTGCCTATTTAAACATTGTATATTTATTTAAAATTATGAATATATGACCAAAAATAGTTCTAAAATAGAAAGTAAATTGATATATATCAATTTTATAATACAAAAAAAACACATATGAAAGGATGGACACTTTGGACAATGCATGTACTTCCCAAAGTATCACTTTATCCATATGGATAACACAAAAGCCACGTCCTTATAACTAGTGGTTTCCTCCCATTCATCACATTGCCAAGAAATTATGATTGGTGCAAATTTGTAAGTGACCAAGGGAAGTGTATCCCTTTATTTCACCCACTTCAAATACAAGAATGTCTACATTCACCAAAATGGTGTGTATAGGGTTTGAGAAAAAATCTTGTAGGATACCACCATGGATCTCTATAACACATTTAAATACTAAAAAATTATGTAATTATTTGAATATACAATTAAAATGTAATTCCCTTTTCTTATAAATAAGGAAAAAATAAAACTTTTTAATAAAAAACAATAAATAAATTAAATAAGAAAAATGATCAAGTAAATAGTTCAATGGAAGAGATACATTATATGAACATTAATTTAATAAAAACATGTGAAGAAATAATGATTGAATAAAACAAAAATATATATTCTGAAATTAAGTGATACGGGATATTTTATTACCTCACTTATGGATAACCTATAGGTTTATAGTGATCCCAAAAATAATTTATGCTAAATTTCCCTCTTTAGCTTGTCGAGTGAAAACAACCCAATTTGTGCATGAACAACCCTAGATGATTAGTTAGTCTATAATTAATCATAGTTTAAAACTCATCCAGGTGAAAAATTAAACTACTGAAGGTTCATATATGAATCTAGTCCAAAATCAAATATCATGCAATAATAGTCATTTTGAACATCATAAAATAAAATCAAACTCCATAGAATATTCATATCAATTAAAAATACAATCTATATGGAAGAAACATAATAAAACATAACCCTTATGAGATGTAAAATGACTTGAACTCATGAAAATACCTCCATGTAAATAATCCCAATTCCGAAAAATAAGATAAAAATCCATTTAAATCAAATCAAGTCCATCTAATAATATATAAAATACATTTTGTGCATCAAAATCAATTATTATAATATATCTCCTGAAATCATTTTACATTAACCACTTTAGTGAACAAAATAAAATGTGATGATAAAGAGTAAACAAATCCCAACTATAAATAATTTATTTAAACTATAATATGATAATGAAACTCTTATTAAAATCCAACCACTAAATGTGTGATAAATGAGATTAAATTATATAGACATCGAAACCTAAAATCGTTGTAAATAAATCCAATTATTAAATTAACAAGATATCAAAATTTAAGAGAAACTATCTATAATATTGAAACTAAAAAACCTTGATCTGAACTTGAAATTCATATGAATGTAACCACTATGTACAACAATGGTAATAAAGACAGTATCACATGGAAGGAGAAGATAATAGTTAAGAAAAATAATCAATATCAAATATAAATATGGGGATTTACAAATTTATTCAACAAAATTACTAAGATAATACCAAAAGATGTTGGATTTGATGAGAGGGTCTGGGCAGGTTGAATTTCTAAAACATTTATTTGAGGTAGAGAAGTAAAAATAATAAAATAAACACATTATGTGTAAAATGAGAAAATAAAATTTGAATTTATATATATATCACATGGTTTAGATGTATGTATTGGAAATAAATATTCCAACCATGTGAAATTTTTATGAATTTTATTGATAACATTATAGTTTTGCAACATGGGTTTGGAAACTATGTTACAACCATACGTATGTCTCTAAAATACATTTGTTTTACTAACCCAATTTGGATGCACAGTGGGAAAAAATTTCTACTAAATATATATTTTTAACCTTAATATAATTTTCATTTCATCAAAACCAAAAATCTAAATTATTATAAAAAAATAAAGGAAATAATAAAAAAATTACATACTTATGATAGTGTAGGTATCACATTTATGAAACAATAAAATAATTATTGAATGATTCTATATATGGTGAGACAATATATTTAATGGAAGGATCATGAATTAAATAGTGATAAATATAAATTCATTCAATTTAGAATATGTATTAATTGGATTTTAAAATTTGATAAAAAGAAATACCTATTAGATAATGAATGTATCTCGTATTTCTCCATCTTCACAATAATAACTATGATGTATTCAGATTATAGAAATAACTTCTTCTAATACAACATTAGAATTGAGATTTTAGGGTATGTCTCAATATTATTTGTATGAAAGGAAGTTAAGATATAGAATCAAAAATAAAATAGGATGATGAAACCATGACTCATAATAACACAATAGTGGGAGAACATCACCATAGGTGTTTTCATATGTCATCCAAATACATTTAAAGTAAATTATTCAATATTAGTTTTGGTGGATAAACATACTAAGAATAATCACTCTATCACCAATACATATTATTTCTCACTTGATAATCCCATTATGATATATATCAAGGAAGTGGTGAGGTTATATTAGTAATCACATTTGATCACATCTTATTGTGGCCCAATTTCAACATCAATGCTCTTGGGGATTATTTAATATTACTTTAACATATATTTAATCTTTTTTATGTACTATTATCCATTAATATATGGTTTAGTATAAATGTCTTCTTCTAATTTTATTTTAATAATTCAGTATAAATATCACTATTGGTATAAAAAAACCAGGACATAAAATTGAATTTTAGTAATATTGACTTTTTTTGATTAATTGGGAATATGTTAAAATTTATAGATGACTATCTAATTACTATTTCATGATTTAATGATTTTTTAGCCTTTAAAATTATTTTTCATTATTCAAATGGTGAAAATAATCTACGCACAAAGGATTTACATATATTTTTTCATAGCTATATTTGTATAATCATATCCCACATATGAGAAAACTAGGATAAGAAAAGGATAATTAATAGTCAACATATAGACCCGATTTTCCCATGATAGACTCTGAATATTATTAAGAATATTTTTGAAGTTAGTTTCTGTGAAAATTCATGTTTCAGAGGACCAATGAGCATATGAATAATTTTATAAAAATATTCAATATATTCTTAATCGCATACTTGTACGTTATCTAAAATAATGTGACATCACATAAAAATATTCTTGGACGAAATATCTACAACCATGATCTAATCTAAAGAATGGGGTTTTCCCTAGGAATAATATAAATTTGTTTAGTATGGAACATCTGATTGAGGTGGTCATCGGTAAGTGTGTCTAATTAAAATAAATTATTTATTTCTAAATTAAATGTACTAACCCATTTTTCTTCTACAATTAAGATGATGTGGAGAACCTCCAGGATAGATTCATAACCTTGGAATTTTTTATAGGAGTATCCAACATTTCTTTGTTTTGGGAATGGTATTTGACAATGACTAGCAACCAAATTAAGGTGAATAAAGGAACAGCGAACAAAACATGTCTTATCCATTATGGGAAACCAAATTACTCACCAACTAATGATCAAGTCATTAGTTAAGGAATATATTTTGTTGGATTTACACCCTATTGTTATTAATAAAGCATGGATTAATTAAATAATTTGATTTCTATTGTTTTCTAACCATCACATGTGCCCTTCAAATTTTCTATTTGATTTATATTATTTTTATTCTATGTTCCTCACCCTATTTTGTCTACATGTAATTACTGGTCAAAAATTCTTGTCCAATGATGTTTATCAACATATTTATTGTGATTTACCCCTTATTTCTTATTAATATTTATCATTTGACTATGGGGTTGTTGTTTGATTTTTCCAGGATAGGTTAGGGAGAGATAGATCCCCTATATTTATGGATTTTCAGAGAATGATGATTAGGATATAGATTTTATGATGTATTTTCATTAATTATTTTATTTGGTGATGTTTCTAGTGGATATCGAATTCCAAATCGATCGAAAGACTATGGAAGTGACATCGGGAGGCGCATGAGGCGATGAGAGCTTCATACGGGAGAATCAGATGCTGATTTTCGATAACATAGGGAAATAATAGATGGGATGGGTTGATTTCTCCTTATTTCTATGGTCATCTAGGAAGGAAAGATTGTTTAAATATTGTACCTTGGATCTAGATGAACGATCTATATTTTTATGGAAAAACAACTACACATTGTGTATTCTAAAGAACATATGGAGAGTAGATCCCTGACCCTAGAGGCTATGGTTTATGGGGGGTAAAATATCACACTCCTTGTAGTACCCACACATTCTATGTGACTCAGTACTAGTATCCTAACATATACTCTGGGAGTACATGGACACTGACACATCCTGACACATGACATGTACTAGAACATGACCAGTCACACAAAAATGGCTACAAGGGAAGGGGGATGATAAGGAGAGTATGAGCAGGCCCCGGGTGGTAGAGACACATTATTTAGTAGTACATGTGTTGAGAGATATGTACTATAATGGAAAAGTCCATGAAAATGATAGGGGACATACGTCATGAGAAACCTATAACACACTGTGTACTTCCTTCTTGAGAAATTATCTTCCTATTCTATATCCATTGTTTGGATCATATATTTGCCCATGAGTTGCATATCCTAAGTTGTTTTCCATTTATAAAAAGATGTCGGACTTCATAGTAAAATTTGAAATACAATTTGAGATGTCCCTATCATGATGACTCTTTAGGCGACACTCAATGATGATGTTGATTGTGCAGAATCATCAAAGGGAGACCAGAGTGGAACCCCCATAAAGGACTATGGTGTGGGTCCAATATCTATCTTATGAGGGGTACCCCTGGTATAATATGGTTTGGTTTCTTTATATATCTACATATTTTTACCCCCCTGTTGGACTATGGTGTGGGTTCTCTATCTATCTACCAAGTTTTACCACACAAGTTCGACTATATTTTGGGTCCTCTCTTTATCTATTGAATGGTAACCCCCTAATATAATGGATTGTGGTTCCTATAAATTTTGAGTGGTACACCCCTAATAAACTAGGGTGTGGTTCTCTATATATTTACATACTGGTAAACCCTAATGGACTAGGGCATGAATCTTCTACAAACGGATTTCTTCCTACTAACAAACTATGGTGTGGGTCCTCTCTCAATCTACTAAGTGGGAACCCATGATGGACTGAGGCATGGGTCCTCATACTAATAATTGATACGTCCCTAATTTAGCAGTTCATGATACGTCTACTTGTAGATTTCACCCTATCTACTATGTGACATAGTGGTGATATGTGGATCCTCTTCTTAGTTACATCTTCGAATGCCACATGAGATACTATGAATCAATGAAGGACTATTGGTACTATTTGATGTCTATTTTACATGGTTGTTCTATGATATTGACATACCCTTTCTCTCTCGTTTAGGTTGTATTTAAAGAGTATATATGTATCTTTTATTTTTAGGTATTGTTATCTATCATGCATTGTGGCTGAGTGTACATCATTTATCATGTATTTTATTCCCCCTCCAATTTATAAGGAATAATGCTTGTTATTTATAAAATCCTACATTCATAGTATTTTCCAACATGTTTCGTGTATTACATAGATTATAGATTAATTGTAGGTGATTTTGTAGGAGAATTGTGATACTGGGTATATTTACACCTGTATGGTGGAAGAGGCTTGGATATCTTAAAAGAGACTCTCTTGAAATTTATTTTCTAGTGTTTTATTGGTTGGGACATTTATTATAGTTTTGATTTTATTTTTCCACATTACATTTCTTATTTAACTTTTACAGTCATTTTTATTTCAAAGAGGTTACACATTATAGGTTGATTTTCATGATGGTGTTATCTTTTATTATCATTCTAATACCCTCCTTCATGGAGATGTTTGGGTCCATGCGTATAGGTAATTTAGGAAATGGATTACCATTTCAGTTATCTAGTTCAATGTTGGTCTATATCAACTAGATTATAGAGTTGATATTTGTTTAGTTAGGGACCGACCTTCCATTGTCTTAGTGGGATCTAGATGGCTAGGTTCTAATAGACTATTTTCAAAGGTATTTCAATGTTGATATATTGTTCTTAGTTTATTAATATTATGAGGATTGTTTATGATCTAATATAAATGGTTTCAATGTGTCTTGAGTGTTTATATCAGTCTAGGGAACTTAGTTTTTGTGTGGCAACTGACATATCCATTTACCATGACTCTAAATAACTTGATGTCAACTCAGAATACTGAGACATTAGTTGCACGAAAATTTGGTACATTCATCATTTTGGAATTCTTCATTTGGATTTAATTATTTAATTAGATCCTCATATTTATAAATACATATTTTCATATGAACATGGTTTATGATGATTAAATTTTCATGATACCTATGTTAAGATAGCCAACATTTTCGATGGAGTAGTTGGGGGCTGGTGGAGTTTAGTATCTTAGATGCAGGATGAGTCATCACTCTTATGGTCTGATAAAAAAAGTTTTCTGATGAGGATTAATACCCATTTTTTTTAACTCAGTTGGGATTCAGGAGATTTTGGAAATATATTAATGATATATTATAGTTTATCAGTATGATTAAAGGTTCAATAACCTTTTGGGTACTCCCGTGACAAGATTTGGTATGGATTCTACACAATATAGACGTTCTATAATGGTATTTGTAGATACAACTATGAAAATGTGGAACCCATATGCATTCAACCATATGATGGAGTGTTAGATTTGATGCTGGTGAAAGAGTTATTTCTCTCCATGGGATACCATTCAATTTTATCTTTTAATGGGTGTCAGAGGGATGGAACTTCAATGAAATGAGTGATTAGTGGCGGGTTTTTAGCAATGATATTGTAAACCACCACAAAAAACATTTAATTTTATCAAAAACCGAACACTTCTCCCCTAAAACCCCCACTCCCCCGACCCTCGTGACCCCTAGAACCCTCAAATTCCTACCCTCATAGTGCCTTGACATCAGTCCCGAGCCTCACTGACCCTCGTCGTACCTCAATGCTGGTCCTGAGCCTTACCGTTAGCCCCGATACTTACCACCTCTCACTCTATTTAATCATATATATTGTGGCTTATAACCTCTTGGATCATCAAAAAAATACCCATTAATAAAGGTATCTTTTTCTTACCGTTTTCTCTATCATTTTTTATTTTTGTTTGGATGTTATTTCAATTAAACCCCTCTATATTTTGAGCATGTTTCTTTGTTTGTAATTTTTATTTTTATAAGAATGTTAATATATTGATAAATGGTATGTCATGTATTCCATTTCTATTTATTTTATGATAGATTTATTTTAGAAAATTAATCATTTTATCACTACAGTCATAACCTTTTTGGCCATTTATATATGGAAATATGTGTCACTTTGTATAAGTGGCTCGGTGGAGATTTTTCATGTCATCTAGTAATTGGAAATATTTTAAAATTCCATTTTTTAGAGATAATTTGATGTTTTTAACCAAATATGGTTTAAATGGTCATATATTTTTTAAAAGCGATAATGTGTCCATCAAAACAAGTTTTTCAAATAATTCAGTGTGGGGAACAAAAATAAAATTTGTGTTTCTAAATTTGAAAATTTTTATTGGATCTTGAACTAGAATAGGTTATGATAGAAAAACTATTTTAAACATATATGTGTTTTAAATTGAATAATAGATGTTAAAACATGTAGTTAAATTTTAAAAATGACATGGGAAATTAATTTTGAAAAGTAAATCATTTATAATTTTTTATTAAAATGGAACCTCATGTGAAATGAGTTATAATACACATTCCAAGTATAATGAAGATTTAAAATGTATGGTGGGAAGTGATTCTTCTAACTCAAATTTTATCACTATTCAGTAGTGTAATGTATGATATTTCCAAAAACATAATTGATATATTTATTTTGAAAACAAATATGTATTTTTTATTAACATTTTGATAAATTTATTTCCTTTATAAGATATAATTTAAAAGTAGTTCAATCAAATAAAATTCTAATGGAATCTTATAATGGAGAGTACAATGGCCAATATTATGATTAGTGTGGAAAATAATGGATTATGGGGATTAGTGCATATGGTATAGTATTGATGTTTCTTGATGGTATGGTATTTTATTTGATTTTAGAGTCATTAATTAGAAGTATATTAAAAAATTAGGGATATTTATTAGTGTGATTGTTTTGGACGTTGAAGTGTTGGTGTTTTTAATTATTTGGGTTAGATTTGCGAAATATAACATTGACATGGTATGGATGAATTAAGATATGTCTTGAGGTGTGTTTAAAATTAGGTATAAGTTATTTGATATTTATTTAGTTATTTGTTCTTTGGAGATGGTTATTTTTGGGTATTTGATGTGAGTGTCAATGATTATTATTATTGATATAATAGATTCTTCAATTCATTTATTACCAATATAGAGGCAATGAGTCTTTAGATAGATGTTTCATGAGACTTATTTGTATTTAAAAGTGATATTTTTGGGATTTTATAATGTTTTTACCTTATTACCTTTATTATGGTTATATTAAGGTATTATTTTTAAAATTTGAACAGGAAAATCATTTGATAGTTTCAATTTTTAATTCTGATTGAGGGGTATTATTTTATAATGGATTCAAAATTGATATTGGTTATTGAGTTTACATTATATGTTATTTTTTAATTAGTTTTGGGGTTATGTGTGTGAATTGGGGATTTAGGGTACCAACAATGGGTTTCCACATATATTTTACAATTACAGGTTAAACTGGGTACCTGGAGGGAGTTAAATAGTTAACGGTGGACTTGTAAGTCTCCCATGTATCCTAATAGGGAAACTAGGGACCCCATGGCCCCATAAAATGTACATGATAATCTTTATATATGTGTGTGTATATATATAATGTGAGGATTTGTGGTCAATTTCCCAATCTTAATCCTTTTCCCCCGTTCTCCCGTAATCTCACTTTTATTTGGCCACATAGCAGGCCCCTTTTAAATGTGTTATTGTTCATGCTGAAATATCATTTATATCTTTATGTCATTAAAGAATTTTTTTATGCTTCATGTGCTCCATCTAGGGATTTTACCATTGGTGGTGTTAATTGGGATTGTGTTAGAGTGTGTTTTTTATTGAAAAAAATAGTTTGTTAGAATGAGATTTGATATTGGATGATGTGAGATATTGTTGTGTGATGATCATTGTTATGGTGATGATGTGAGATGAAATATCATGCAGTTGGTATGTGAATTATGTATAGGGTTTTGTATTGTATTAGTTGTTTCCTAGTAGTAATATATTTATTTAAAGGTCTCATTCTCAATTTGAATGAACTTCACATGTATTAGGATTATTGGGGAATAGAAATAAATGGATGATAAAAAATTATATTGTTTAGACTGTATGTGCATTATGTATTCCTCTGGAGCATGTTTATTTCTTTTTTTGATATGAATAAATTATAATAATATAGTTTTTTGATATTAAACATGTAAAATCATTTAATATAGGGAATGTTTATTTTTTAGATAAGAATCATGTATATGGTTATGATTTAGACAATGTTTAGTGTGTAAATTTGGAAAACCCTGTCCTTATATATCATTAATTCGTTTCATTGGGACTAACTTAGGATTCCTTATTATAAATTTAACATGTATAACCATTATTTTGTTATGAATATCATATAAAACATTTTGGAATTATCTTATAGGTTTCATTCTAAAACCTTTCTACCAAAATCCATATTGGGTCATCGAGTGCTAACCAGATTAACCCATCACTTAACCTCACCAGTTTCAATCAATTACAGTGATACATATATTTTAGACACAAATAATTAGATTTCCATTAGATAATATATTTTCTACATCTAGTACTAACCATAATATAAATCATAAGGATATTTCATCACAATATCCAGTGAAAATTTTATATAAAATCCATCACGTATAACATGATATTTAGGGATAAAATCTCAACATCCAAACTCTCTCAAAAATTGAATTTTTTAAATTATATATTCCAAATTTAATTTTATTTTATTGAATGATTGGATTTCTAAGGAGGAAGTGACATATTATTCCATCAAACGCACCGACAGATGACGATCCCTCTGTCTCCCTCCCTACAACATCTGAGAAACCATTTTTTCCCTACACCATCTCTAAAACCCTTTGTGAGCATCCCATCAGCAGCTCAGTTGATGAATTCCCATTCAACAACATCACTAGTGATCGAGTAGGGCACCACTCCTAGTTCTTCATAGGGAAACTAGAGAAATACTATTATTGGTGAAGATTTTTATATGAGTAAATTTATTGCACTTTTTCATACTAATTGTTTGTTCATAAAATATGGATACAATGAATCTATAGGAAATATAATGACAAATTAATACGTATGGAATCCGATTAGACTAAACATAGATGTCCCATTTGATTCCTATGGGGTACCTATAGATGACTCCCTATGATTAGTTATCCAGATTCTAGGTTAGGTAGCCACAGAGCCTATTTTCCTTCTAATTACGTGTGATGATTGGAGGCATATGCCTTCATATTGGAAGAATGAAGTTTTTATTCATAAATAAATGTAATTTTAACACATTATGGTGTAATTTAATGTTAGTATGTTATTAAATTATAATATTTTCAAAACGAATTTCTGTGTAAATATATTCTTCCACTCTATGTTTGCTGATGTGCTTGCATGAAAGTGGACATTGGAAAATCTCGGCAAGAAATGGAAATAATATAAAATGAGATTATGGGGAGACGTCTATGATAATTTATTGAGAATCCAATTACTGTATGAAATGTTTCCAAATGGGGTACCTAGAGAGAAATGTAATTTTTTTATTGAAAAACATCGTGATAAGAAGAACATGGGTTTTAAATATATATTATTATATTATTCTCATTTTACATTTATACATGTTTATAAAAAGGATATTTCATATCATAAATTACTATTAAATTTTATTTTATTTATTTTAGGATCATTCAAGGAAGAATGCATCGATCTGAGCTATGAAAATCATCCCTCACACTGCAGGGACAATGAGTTTCTCTAGAATTCGATTGAATCTGGTAATCTTATCATTAGTTTAAATATTTTTAAGATAATATTATCTATTTAATATATTAAATTGTTGATTTATTTGTGTATAATGTATTCATAGAGGTTATGGAACCAAGAATAATGAACACAGGTATGGTGGGATGTTCATAAAAAATATGATGGGAGTTTTGTTAATGACGCTGCCAAAGAATATGGGGTATAAATTAATTTTTCATTATAATAACTTATTATCAGTTTTCATTATGTTAATATATATTGCTTCTAATGTGACTGATATTTGATTTATGATAAAAATTACAAAACTATGGGATGCTAATCTTGTGAAGTCCTACTCAGTCACCCAAGATGACCCAGTTTGTAAACATCATGGGAAGGAGAATCCTGGTCGAATGTATGGGATGGTTTTGTGACCCTTACCATTTGGCGTCTTTAGTATGACATCAGGGATTAAAGCTGCATGTACTCTTGGTTGTATTTGAGATTCTCAAAGACATTATGTTTCTATGAAAAATACAATTTAGGAACAAGGTGCTCAGATATGCTCTTCGTAGAATGCTTTGGATGATTTATATCCAAAGGCGACATGATTTTTCCCATTTGATAATTCATTGATGATAGATGGAGAAAAGATAAAACATAATACATAAAAATCATTTATATTGAAAAAAATTATATGTTTAATGTTTAAATATAAATATAAAACATTATTTAATTTTAAATATAATTTTCTTACATGTTCCATTAGCAGGAATTAGATATGGAGGTGGAGAGGGTGACAGGTTGTGTACATCATCGTACAATGATTAGTGGTCTCGTTGATATGTTGGAAAAATATTGAAATATATGGTTTGTTCATGTATCATGAATCATGTATCATATATCATGTATCATGTGTGTCATAGAGTAGTATCCTAAAATTGTAATGACCTAACATTTTCATGATTCAACATGTTTGATAAAGGAATTAGAATTTGATATTGCTTGATGATTTTGTAAGGTAGTGATTCTAGAATTGGAGACGTGTGAAGTTGGTGGAGTATTAAGTAATATATTTTCCATATGGAGGATATATATATTTCATAATTTCATTTTATTTATGTTAGGATGTGTATATTTTTGTTTTGAACTAATTACTATGTTGTTTATTTAGTTCATTTTATTCATGTTGGAGACAGAAGCCCCACATTCATGTCATTCAAGGATGGGGTCCACAAATGTTGGGGAGACCATTGACCACATTCAAAACATGCTATTGATAACTTCTCACAATATATACTTTGAGATGCATTCTATAAATGGTCGGTGATCTTATTTTGGCCACGCTCCATCACTATAATGGAAAATAACAATTGGAGGTTGATAGATATCCAAATTGGTAGCTACACAACTATGTTCATGAGTACATTTTGTGAGTCTATATATAAGAGAGATGATCATATAATCATCCTATTATAAACTAGCATATAAATATATCCAGTATAAATTTCAATTTTTAATGGTCATTTCTGTGTTGTAGTACTCCCAGTATCACAATTTCTTATTTATGCTAGACCTCGATGTCCAAACAAGGCACCCAACACATTTTATAATTTACATAAGATGATATTACCCCTAGTCCCCAATTTTCTATGAAATATTTGTAATCCAATTGACAAAAATCATACCATTCACACTATATTTTCCTTTAAAATATCTCAGAAACAATTAAAATACACCTGTCTCAACCAACCATGTTCATTAAGAGGTTCCTCACTTACCTCATACTACTTTTAGAACTAACTCATTTTGAACTTCTATTGGCTGAGTATTTTTTGAGAACACTCAACTATAATATTCAATATATCTAAATCCATATTATATCACCTTTTATATATGGTACCTTAATATCACATTGATCATGATCACCACTGCTTGTAACCAAATTCCAGTGATGTCTCTTGATCTTTCCAAATATTACTCGTTTTTTTCACCAATACAAAAAAACATTCTAGGTCATTATAGATCCAACACACCTGTATAATCAAAAGGTATCCCAAGACTAATTCAAAGATTATGTCGTCTCCTAAGTATGTATTTAAATCAGTACTTGGAATTCACTGTGGAGTACACAAGCTCACAGTTCCAGTTTTAAAGAAACCCAAAAACTAAAACCATCATCCAACGACTGGTCCAACACTCACATGAATATAACCATATAATATTTTAGATTTTTAATCCATATCTTATGGATTTCTCTAAATCAATCCTAGTGTAAACCTCTCATGGATTCCTTCTTTCCAAACAAAAATGCATTGGTTTGTTTATTTATCTTGGTATATAGATGATCTCCCAACATACTTAGTATGGTGTCAATATATTGGGAATGATTGAATCTTTAATAGGAGTACACCAATTTTTTAAAAATTACCCATTCCTGGTCCACAAATAAAAATATCCTATCATTTTTGAAAAATTATATTGATAGGCCTATTTAAATATTCTGATAAACTCTCCATCAAAACATGTGATACATTCCCTGAACCAACCTTTGATGCCACGTCTCTCAATGACGTGTGACTAGGTACAATAATGGGTTAGGCACCTCAGATACCCCTAAAACTCTCATTTACCTTCTATGCTATACCTTTAAAGGGTTACACCCCAAAAAAGTTTACATCATCTTTAACATGATGCATAGAGGGAAGGACCATATCCCCTTAAAAATTTGATCACTGAAGCATCAACCAATCCACTCCGGACATAATTTTTTATGATATTTCCATCTTAATAGTAGGTGTATTAATTAAGGAATTAATCACACAACCTTATATCCCAATGAAACTATGTTATTTCATGCATATCCAAATAATTCTAACAGTGAATCTCATTATTCATCAATGGTTGGGTAATCAACCAACCACATTTCCATCATGTTTCCATGAATTCATAAACAGACTACCGACCGATAAAACACATGTATCACTTATTTATCTCGTGCATGAATCTATCATCCCAAATTACCTTAAACTCAAACCAATGTTTTACAAGTCATCGCCGTGTTTGAGATATGAAATAATGAATATACCAACTCATCAGCTTCTATAAGTCATTATGAAAATTTAAAATTGGTCCATTAAATTTTTTTCCCTCTACATTAATGGAAATAGTTTCCATAATACTCATCATTTTCACCTCCAAAGTAATTTTGTGGGAAACATTTTATTGAAATAAAAAACTTTTCATGGAACAAGCTTCATCCACTATAGAATGTTGTCCCAAAACCATTATATCATGATTATATTAATCAAAAACCTAAATTAAAAAAACACCATCCTCATTCAGGTGTTGTAGAATAGGTTTTCACATAGACTCATGCATGATTCTCTTACTGAGTCATTTTTAAGAACATCATCTATATCAAATATAAAGTCCAGACTAAAACTAATCAATAGTGTTATCGGACCAAATTATTTTTACAATGTTATCATGAGCACTGGGATAAATCATACATATTATTATGGATCCAGTATACATATTAGAGGTTTTTTCTATGTATTTTTAAGGCTTACAGCTCAGATGTGGGTTCTATACAGTTTAAAGTCATATATTTAGATCAATAAAACATTTTTAGATGGCAGGGATGCTAAAGTTTAGATTATTTTGTTATAAGTTTTTTGTACATTGTTTCTTATGAATCATTGTTAGATTATTTACTACTAATATTTTTTTGATGTTTTAGATTATTTTTTTATAAGTTGTATCCCTATGGTTTTTTCTAGGGTACTGGAACTAGGGCTATAGAATCAACTAATTTTTTTTAAATTTAAATATATATTTAGTGGCAGTTTAAATTATCGCTATAGTTTGATATTCTCTTATTTACATTGGTTAAAACCACAACTAAATAAATGAGTTCTATTTTTTGGTAGTAGTTATGGTCGTTTAGCAATGGTTTTAATTTAAGAGATGAAAAAATAACTTCCCATAAATCTGAAATTTTTTTGACATGAAAATACCATAGAAATCACCAAAACCACCACTAAATATATTTACTACCATGAATCTCAAAAACTACTATTAAATTAACTAAAATGCTACTTTTTGGATTTCCACACCATATTTAGCGTCATTTTTATGAAACTGTCACAAAATCATATGGTGGCGGCTTAAAACGATACCATATTTACAAAACTCATTGCTATGAGGAACTTTTCTTGTAGCGTGATTCATCTACAGTATCCAAAAGGCACCAGTTATAAGGTTCATTGAGTATGATATCCTTTTAGGGAAAGACATTGTAATATGTTAATGTGGCTCAAGGGATGTTCTACGGACCCGGGCAGCTTAGGGAGGGGATGTGTTATGGATGTGATGAGTAATTTCACGTTGCACCTAATTACACATCCTGATGTGATGAGGAGGGAAAAAAATAGTAGATATATCATCATGGATGATGCAATGTTATGATCATGAATCTCTCATTCAGGGATAGGGGGGACACTAGGGATTCCTAACTATTATTGGAGTTGGTGGGCTATCCATAAGAGGAGTTTCTAGTGGTGGAAAATGTTATAAGATCCTGCCAGCACCACAACCACTTGGCCCACCCCATGCTTTGGAATTAGTGGTCAGGGGCCTACATAACATATGAAGGATTATATCCTAGAATCTCGTAGCATGATTAAATTTATTATTATTATTTTTATACACATTCTTTATAACTAGTAGAAATAAGTGGTAGTTATTTCTTCCTCTCCTTACATTTGGTGAGAGATTTAGATCTACCTATAGATACTTTGTCCCAACAGGATTTCCATGCAATTCTTAATGAGAATTCTTCTTCGATAATAGTTATATACTATTAGAGATATATATTGATTGGGGGGAATGTTTAATCATGGAACCACTTGGTAAATATAATGAGACCATATGTAATCATATTGGGTATGGACTTTTATTCCATTGTTTGATCCCAGATCAAATGTAACCCCAGATGAGTAAGATGTCTCTATACAGAGGAGGAAACATTCTATTTTGTGGTTGAGATAGATATTATGGTGGAGAATGTGGTTCATGTAAGAAGTAATGTACAAGCCATCAATTATTTTTGGAAATTTAAGCCCTTTGTATAGTGGGATCCTCAAGTATCTGGATTCCTTTACTCTTGGAGGATTATATGTACTCTACAAATTTTATATTTCTACCTCTTTAGAGGGGGGTTTATTTTTTTCATCTTCTTACACTATAAGACCTAGTGTTTCCCCTATTCAACACTAGTTTTTGTAATGAGAAAATGATAATGTGAACATGTGTATTTTTTTTATAATCATCACATGAACCAGACCATTATGAACAAAAATTACCCATTTTAATGGATTGAAAATCTCTTTAATCATTTGGGAGGTGTGGGGTGGTTCTTGAAGATCGATCTCAAGACTAGATACAACTATTTGAAAATTATTTAGGATGATATTATGAAGATATAATTACATTATCTCTAAATAAACTATAATTCCTCATGTTTCCATTCAATATGATTAATTCCCCTACAAAATTTATATCATTCTTGAACATGATATTATATATATGTGTGTACTAATACTTTTTTTTATTCAATGCAAATGTACTAATATGTTATGTGTTATATTAGGAGCATAAACGAGGTATTAGGATGGTAGCATAATTTCTTTAAGAGCACTCTATTTTTTATTAGATCTCTATGTTCTAGTTCTAGATCCATGAGATTTAAATTTTAGGGAATTTAATGCATGAACATGTATTATAAGTTGACATAGTGAAGATCAATATATTTATATCTTGGGTCAATTCAAGAGTGTGTTATAGGTAAAGTATTTATTAAGGATTTCTGTGGTACTATAAGAGGATCATGGGTGAATTATAGAGGATTTCATCCTCTTTGAAAGCCATAAAATTGAAAGGGTTTCCATTTTCATAGACTTATTACTAACATAGATCCTTTAGGGAGTTGAATATGAGGACGATGAGTGTTCATGTTTTGAGTCTAACATAGTAAGGTGTTTAGTATGTAGAATATTATTATGACATTGAATTTGGGAATAGATATGTATTGATGTTGAGGAATACAATGATCACATATATGTGAAGACACCTAAGACTGCATGAGATGAACTATTTGACTCATAATGTAGTGTTTTTAGTGGTAGTGTTGACTATGTGGATGTAGATGCATCATATTTTGGGAAATAAAATTGAAATTTACATAGACAATCAGTGTCTAACGTATTTTTTCACATTAACATAAATTAACCTGATAAAGAGGCACTGGATGGAGTACCTGTAATAATATGATGTTTAGATGGTATATACTCCGTTAATGGGTAATATGGTGGATTATTTCCATATTATTATGTCATGCTCTCTCCTAGTAGAGGATGACTCTATGAAATTAACTTCAATGAAACTAAACCATATAGATGAGGAGGGTTATGAATTTCTTTAAATGATGATGCTGACTCATATGCTTCTCCAGCGAGTGTGTGAGTCTCTATTCTGTGACCTAAAATATGAGTTAATATGTGACTAGATAACCTCAAGAGGTTTAACGTATTTATTATCTAAATAAGTGAATCACGTCATCATTTTACATGGATGTATGGTTGTTCTAGTCATGATGTGATAGAAGTTATATGATAGTTTAAAACCACTCGTTTGGTTTCACATCCGGATGTATCAAATATGTACATAGACCATCAATAGATGTTTGGGTGGTATGGAATGAGGTGTAGCATAGAAGAGATCATCTCCTGCTGCCACACATGTTAGTTGGTGAAGGATGATATATAAGTTCCAAAAAAATTGTTTCAACCTCTTGATCTCATAAAGTGGATATGAGATAAATCATCTATAGACTTTAGGACAAGGATTCCACAAATAGTGGGAATCTATGATTACATTTGTGTGATATTTGACTGACTCACCAAGCCAATTCACTTACTTTCTCTTAGGCAGAAGAGTCCAGTGGAGAGTTTGGATCATTTTTACTTATGGAATATTGTACTAATTTATGAGGATCCCATAATGATTGTATCCAACCATGATTCACAATTCACATCATGGTTATAATGTGGTCTACATGATGAATTTCATGCCTATATGAGGTTGGGTACATCTTTTCACCCTCATAAGGATGGGTAGACCTAGCACACAATCAAGGTGATGGAGGATATTATGATTTATTTCATGTTATATTATAGTTGGATATGGGAGGTTCATTTACTATTGGTGTTATATGATTATAATAATAGATATAACTCTACTAAAGGTAAGAAACATTTAGAGGTCCAATGTAGGAGACACTATAGGTCACTCTTGTGTTGGACAGATATTATAAAGGCACCTATTTTTTGGACTAAAAAGGTGCAGGTGATGATGGAGAAGGTTTAGGTGATACTCAGGCAGATGAGGATACCCATAGTAGGAATTCATATTATGTTGATAGGTTTTGTATAACCTTGGAGTTCGAGATGGGAGACCATATTTTCATGAGAGTCTTCACATTACAAGGATTGAAGGGATTTATCTAGGGAAGAAATTTATCCCTATAGTCATCACACTATTTGAGATCTAATATATTGTTGGATAGGTTGCTTACTGACTCACCATACCCCCATAATTGGAGTAGATGTAGGACATCATCCATGTGTCACATCTGAGGAGACACGTTCATGATATTATGCACATTAAGGACTAGTGTGAGATGGAAATCAAGGGTGGAACCAACTTTATAGAGTACCAAATAGTGATCAATCATCATCAATAGGGAGTCCTATATGGATTAATAATTCACTTTGTTCATGTGCTTTGGCTTTATAAGAGCATATAAGAGAGCTCTTAGGAGCGGGAGATCCAGATGTGGGCTCAGTATCCCCACCATTTTCCGAAAACTTTTCTTTTTGAAGACGATAATCCATAGGTGTGGAATAATTTTTATATTAAATTATTTATTGTGAGACTTTTGAAAATATTAATAAATATTTCTAGATCCATATACTGAGACGACGTGCAATTATGAGGCCTGATGAGCCAATAATTAATTTTATAGAAATATTAAATACACATAAAATAATGTGAGCATATTTTCATATAAATAATCTAATATCACCTAAAATAGTATCATATCTAATATCTAATACCATGGTTGAATCCAAAGTGTGTGGTTTACCCTAGGCGTAGCCTAAATTTGGTAGGCGTGAGACGTCCAGTAGAGGATGCTGTTGGATGTTGAATTTAATTCAAATAAATAATAATTTTTTAATTAAATATTAAAAAAAATTCCCTTATTAATATTTATTAATATATACTCTATATACTTATATTTATATCCCTTGGATCATTGAGAGGATTATCAAACCATTCATTATTTTTGGATGTATATTGGATGATGACAGACAATTAGATCAAGTTAAGTTGAGGTGATGTGAACAAAATGAGTATTATAAATCATTGGAATCTATGTTTTTTACCATAGTTAAACATAATATTTAAGTATGAAACATAGTTTTTTTTTTTTTGCTACCTTTTTTAATTAATCCAACTATTTTTAATGAATATATTTGATTTTAGGTGTTTTCCTATCATTTCATTAGCCCATGAAATTTTTGATTTGATTTAAATTCTAAATAAGCCATTATACACACCTTAGTTTCACTAAATTAAATCAATGGTAGAGAAAACATGTAAAAAAATTGATCACCTTTATTACTATTATTTCCCCCCATAGTTCTTCATTTTCTTCACTATTGGCCATAGGGTTTGTGTTTTTTATTTCTCTGTGCGGGTTCAAGAAGGATCAAACCCCCAGATTCATTGGGTTGTGAGAATGAAGATTAGGACGATGATTGTTTGACATATTTTGATGCATTATGTGATGAAGGTGATTATTCCCATGGATCTGGGATCCTTGATTAGTATTTAGACTATGGAACTGACAATGGGAGGTGCATGAAGAAATGGTGGCTTTATGTCAGATAACCAGATTCCAATATCCTGACAATGGAGGGACAATATCAATGGCTGAAATTTGTTTCCACCAATTTTAATGGTAAAATGTGTATAAAAGGGGGTGTAAATGGAAGATATAGGATACACATGATATATCTTGAAATCTGTTTAAATCGTGAATAGAATTTGTGTAGTATGAGAAAAACATAGCATATAGACACCTAGCCGCAATAGATAGGGTTTTCAGAAAAGTTAAATATCACTTTATGTGTGGGAACCCCACATTCCATTTGACTCAATGGTGTATTACCAATGTTTAATCCTATATTACATGGAAAAAAACATTACATGTACATGAACACGACTAGCCACATGTACAAGGCCCCTAGGACACGGTCATGGCTAGGAGAGCACGAACTAGCCTCAGGTGGGCAATAAACACCATGCAGTACACTTAAAAATAATTTTTTATGACACTTCCATTTATTAAAGTACTAGGGAGGGAAATTCTATTTATATCATTGTAGTTACAAGCCATTTGGACCCACATACATTCCATGTACTTCCTTCTAACGGAATATTATACCTCTTGTATCTCCATCATTTTGACTTGGATTTTTTCAGGTGTATATCCTATAGAAGAAGAAAAATTCAATGTATGACAAGATGGAATCCATCATAGTTTATTTTAATATATAATTTGGTATGTTTTGGGAGTGATTGTTCTTTAGGTATCACTCAACAATAGTAGTGATCAGGAAGGATCATCAAAGAGATACTGGGGTGGATCCCCCTGACAGACTAGGGTGTGGATCCTCTATCTACTAAGTGGAACCACATAATAGACTATGGTGTGGGTAATTTATATATCTATTGATTTTTTCCGCCCTAACATACTAGGATGTGATTCTTTTATCAATCTTTTTAGTAGTACCCCAATGATGAACTAGGGTATGAGTCCCTTATCTATCTATAAAATCATACCCCCCCTGACAGACTAGTGAATGGGTCCCCTAGCAACTCAACGGTACCCTTTGATAGACTATAGTGTGGATCAACAATATTACTAATGAGTGGTAAAATCCTGAAAAACTAGTGTGTGGTTCCTCTACCAATTGAGTGGTACCCCCTCACAGAGAGGGGTGTGGGTCATCTATCTATAAACTTAGTGGTACCCCATTGAAAAAATAGTGTGTGGATCCTCTACCTAATATGTGGGTCCCCTAATGTACTAGGTAATATGTCCTCTACATGTATATTATTCCAACTCTATTGAATGGCATAGTGGATAGGTTTTTATCCTCTATATAGTCACTTATTTTGAAGACATGAGTGATGATGGTCATCATTGATAAACATTTTTAACTGTTAAAAGAATAGTTTATTGGGATGAGTTATTAGACAGATATCCCATTTTTCTCTCATATGGGATTCCTTTATGATTATATATATGTATTTTGTATTTTGGTTGTATTTATAATCTTTCTTTTTGGTTGAGAATACTTCCACTATCTTTTCTTCTCTTTTTACTCCTCTAGTTTTGGGGGCATACTAATGGGTATGTATATACTCACACCAATATGGTATGTTTATGTAGCTGTCATGTATTATGAATACAATAAATAGTTCATAGGTTATTTTATAGTATCATTGGGATACCTAGGTACATTTGACTGGGCATGGTGCTCAGGGCCTTTAGATCCAGATCCAGGCTCTCTCTGTATTCCCTTTATAGTTGTTATATGGTTGAGACATCATTCCTCTTGGGGAGTGTATTTGAAAAATTTACATTTTGGGTTTAATTTTGCACAATATTTTATTTACTATATTTTATTACATTTATCATTTATTATATGTATTTTTTCCCTTTTATTATTATTCTTCTTCACTTCTACATTGGTGGAGTTGGGTTCACACATAAGGGTGATTTAGGAAATGGCCTCAAATTGTTGTTATACATTTCATAAATGGTTTCAATCCCATGGTATATGATTTTAGGATTGGGGTAGATTTGGATTAGACTTCCTCCAGTAAGGAATACCCTGGTGTTTCAGGTCATGACAGTCACACTTTTTGTGAAAAGGTTGATCGTCCCAAATATTTTATGTCCGGTCAGGTGAAAATTGTCAATGTTGAATCGAGGGATGTTTTAAACATTGAAAATGTAAAATAACAGGTGGTATAATTCCTATGATGTAACATATATATTTCCTTATCTATAAATCAATTCCAATAAAAAACCTAAGATAATTTCCCATTATTCAAGGCAAACAACATTATACACATTAATCATTCTCTATGTGAATGTGTTCTATGGTTGGTTTCATGAACAAGAGTTCTAATTTTAGTGGATAAATGTTTTTTATTTCAACAATAAGTTCCATATTGGTATATTAGTGTACATTTTTACATCAAAATATAGTTTATGTAAATATTAAATCCAAAAAATGAACACCACTTTTAAAAATAAAAAAATTCAAAACTGAAAAAATGAAGCAACTTCTCATGAGTACATTTTGCTGTTGAAAGTTGTTGTAAATTTCATTATCATGATTTAAAAATATCACAAAGAGGTATTAAACATACATTCAGATACTTTTTTTATTAAAGTTTTGTACCTAGTAATCCATTACAAAAATATGATCCATATCTCTTATGATATGTTAATACCTCAAGATGATACGAGTGGCAGATTTGTGAGTTTTAGCAGATAATCCAAAGTATGAAATGAAATTTATTTATGTAATTTTTATGTTTATATAGTACACGTTGTATCTATCTAATCCTCCATAAATTAAAAATTATGTTACAAAATTAATTATGTAACAACCCATCCTTTTTATGGTACGAACGAAGAATAATTTTGTGTGAATATATTTAAATATTAACAAAAATATTAAACCTATTTAAAATAACACTAAAATATGACATTTCAATTTAAAATTTTATTTAAATACATTATTAGTAGTAATTTATTTTCCTCATCCAATAATTCTCTACTTGGTCAATCATTTTCTCAACCAGGTGTTTTAGGACCGCATAGTGGTGGTGTATCTGAATAGGTTTACAATTTTTTTTGAAATGTTTAGGATTATAGTTGTTCTTGATGAGATTATAAACAGTTACAATATTTATAGATTCATTATGACTGTTTAAATTTAATGGTAGATGGTTGGATTCTTTTTATTTTTTGTTTTTTATAATGTTTCAAAAATATTATAATTATGAAACATTATGCTTGAATTTTTTCCATTACTATGAATTATTACATATCTCTTAGGGGAGAAAAATATATTTTATATAGGGGATAAAATATAATATATATGGGAAAATATTAACATATAACAAAATTACAATACATAATAAGTTTTTGCAAAGGGAAAACATTTTATAGAAACATATTTTGAGTATGAATTATAACATATTATATATATAAATAAAAATATTACAAAATTATAATATATATTACATATATAAATAAAAATTTTATTAATTGATAATATTTATTGAATAACATTATTCAATTAATTAATTAACATTATATGTTATGTGTGATATGTGAAATATATTATACATAATAGAAAATGTCACAGATGATTTATGAAAAGGAGAAAACCATATAAATTGTATAAAAATATTAGACATGATTGAATATGTTACAAATTATTTTCTTGTGTAATTAAAATATATTACATGAGAATTAGTAAATTATATATAGAATAAATCTATTATGCAATACTTTTCCCATAATAAGAAAAACATTACATGATAAGATGTAAATTACACATTAGGGAAAAAATATTATGTATACATTTTTCCCAATTGAAGAAACCTTATGTATTGGAAAATAATATTATTCATTGAAATTATATAAATAGAAAAACATTCTGAAATACAATAATACTATTTCAATGGGTTTTTGTAAGGTAAAAACATTGTAGTGCCCTAGGCTAGATTTACCACTATGTGGGGTGGTGAATCAATGGGTTTCTTTTAAGTATTATTTAAATTTTAATTCCAAAACTTGATCTTGTTGAGGTTGATGATACATATAGTGATATCTCATAGTCTCCCATATTATTTAGAAATTTTATGTGAGGGCATAGAAAGTAGTATATAAAAGGTTGTGTAAAAATACATAATCCTTTAAATTTTGATTATATCACAAAATAGATTCTCTCTTATAATATTATTATCAATTATATTGGATTATATAGAAATTTATTATACACGATACTATTTGATCCTATAATTGATCTTGATTATAACCACTAGTGATCAAGATCCTCTAATATGGTTATTTATTCCACCCAACCATTCTCTCAGTTTTTAGAGTCCCACTATAGTATTATATTTATTCCATCACTAACTAAATTTCATCCTCTACTCACCTTCCAAATGAGATTCTTGTACCCTTTATAATGTTTATCAATATTAATAAATAACGTAAAGCATACATATGAATGTCCTCCTACATGATATTTTTATATCTAATGATCTCATTTACACATTTTAGATCATGTTCACCTCAATAATTAGGGTTACTAGACTTGATCAAATAATTCAATTCTCATGTTTATAATTATTTTAACAGATAAAAAATGATCAAGATATTATGCCTTATTCTAAGGAAGTTTCGAGTTCCCTAAGATGTGTGGAATTAATGAACCTGATTTCTAAATAAAATATTATGCACTAATATATAGGTTATTCTATATCATGGTTTATTCTAATTCATTAATGAATAAGGTATATTCATTTAATAAACCATTGAATATATGGATTTTGTTTACTATTTTATGTGATTGTGAAATTCCTCAACAATTATTCATTGTTCCTCATTAATGTCTGCATATATTGAGATTATCATATTTCCATTAAACTTTTTCACATGTTTTACTATTGTATGAGACAATTCATGAGTTTTCTTTAAAAAATTCTTGACAATTCACAACAATATTAGTTCAATTGGTTCTCTTTATGTTAATATTATATTTTCAAAAAGCTTTTCACGCTACATTTTTAAAATTTAGGGTTTGGAGCCTTTCATCCATATAAGTGTGTCACTCAATATTCCACCATCCTCATCACAAAATAGTACATGGCATTGTTGTGGTGTTTTTTAATCCATGAAGGGATTCTTAGATCAATTTTATGTGAAGCTCTTTGAGTGTGTTAAACAATACTTCAAGGCATGTAGTATCTCAGTATAATTTTTTGAGAATGTATAGTTCTTCATGATATATCCTCTTCAAAACATAGTAGTTTTGTAGTAATATATTTTCTAAAATATAAAATAAAGGATCATATAAAATAGAAAAAGTATAATCATATAAATTCTTTCATAATAATAGGATGATTACTGCTACCTCATAACACATTATCACTAAAAAAATTTCCAAGACAAGACAGTTTAAAGAGTATAAAAAATTATGTTGTGCCACATTATTCATAGACAGAAAATATTTCAATTTTTCATAAATATGTTGATTTAAGATATAATGGATTATTTATGATGAACTAATCACATGAATGGGAGGAATAAAACAAGAATAATCATTTTTATATAATCAAATTCAGGTATAAATTTGAGAGGCCTTCTACAAAACAAATATTCATTTAGCTAAATCTTAACCATTAAAAAATTCCATACATGAACACGTAGATTGAAATAATTTTCTAACATATTTTCATCTAAAAATTCATCATTGTGGGATTGGGATGATTATGGTGGTTCATTGATCATTAAATGATAGATTCTTCCTAAAATATCCCATGCTGAAACCCTCGATAATTTGATGGCGAATAAAAAACGTGGCGGATTTATGGTTATCAGATAACTTCATATTGGATGGCTAGGATATGTATTTAGTTTTAACCAAAAGTGGTTACTACTTGAATAAGGCTATACCAAATCGTGGTTGTTCTTAGTTGAGAACATCCCTTTATACTTCTTCCTTATTTCCTATCTTTGAGTCAAAACTGATGTTATCACACATAAACATGTACAAACACATCCCTAAAAAGGTTTTTCTACACTTGTGTGTCCCACTAGAGAACCACCATGAGTGATATAAATTCTCCATATGAATCATGTGAGCACTTAATGTGAGGAAAATGTAAACCCACTTCTTGTATCATCATGTTTTATTTCTTGGATGTATCTAACATATGATTTAACCCGCTCCCACATGTTCAAGATTCATCTAGACAAGTGAGCTAGGATGGTTGTAAAATATTATTAGTAACACTTAAAAAAATATCCTCAGTGAAAATTTTGTCAAATAAAGACTATTCTATTTCATAACTAAATATTCTTTCTCAATTAAACATCATGTAAGAAATTATTTAAGTGGTTTTAATTAAATTGCTCTCTCATTGCTTATGTATTTAACTTCTTATTTTTGGGACTTCTTTAACTCCTTATGAAATAATTTCCTAAAATAGGACTCTCATAAAATATAAAATTGAATGAGCATATTTTACTTCTATTTTTAATAATTTTTTTATTCATTGTGTTATCCATGACATAGGTCATAGAAATTAGGCCATGTTAGATGAAAACCATAATAAACATGGGTAATTTCTCAAGCATGATATAAAATTTAATTATATTAATCCATAAAAAATATCCCTAAATCACCAATTCATATTCAAATCACCAAACACATATTTAAACATCATTAACAACAAATTAAACACTTAGGATAAAAAGTCTCACCCTTTTTATTATGTTGTAAATATATCTTCACAAATTAAAATGTAAATATGTGTGATAAAATATAACTTTAAATAGAATATCATGAAAAGTTTAAAAGGTGGTTTTCAAATATATTATTCTATCTTTAAAGTTCCTCTCATTCTCATCCCACTTTTCCTAAGATAAGAATGTCTTTTCATATCAATATTATAATAGATCCATTATTATATATAATCCAACATTATGTAGGCTAACCTAGTGTAGAAAATATATATATATATAACCATGGTTTTCTATGTCTTCCATAAACTACCATGCATGTGAAATCATGTTCAATGATTCTTATTTATCTAAAAATGGTTTATTAAGACATGAATTAAATAATCTATCATATTATATAACAAACACATTAGAATGTTCATGTGAATGAGAAAAATATATATCCCTATTTTTTATTATCTTATCACAAACCAAATACTCTTATTTACAGATGTATTATTTTTACCAATTTTATATAATTCATCAATATACATTAAGGATAATATCATCATATCACCATTATGTAATGGTCTCAAATTTATACTTCACTTCCCTACATGTTATCTGAAAAAATAATAATTGGGAATATAGAGGGATACTATTGTTCATCAGGAGTACCATTCATGTTCTGAACATCCTCTCATCATAGACCCATATTTTATTATAATATCAATAAAAATATTATCATCCTTTTGAGGTATTTTTTTTCAAGTCAGTTTTGGTATCAAAATAATTTTCATTAGATTTAGAATTTCTTTTGGATTTCCAAAATTACTATTCCAATTTCAGTAGATTTATCCAAATAACAAGGAATTATTTCAGTACACTATCTACCTTCTTTGACCGATGTCATGACATATTGTTGTTTATTTGTGGTAGTATATTAATTCTCCTTTCTCACTTATTATACAATTACACATGATCAAAATAGAATAAAAATTATATATATAATCCAGCTAGAAATATTTTTAATATATGAATAATGGTATAATTTTTGGGTCGAACCCAGAGAGAGGTGATGAATTTTTAGTTGGACCTAAGAATAAAAAATTAATAAGGATTATTAATGTTCATTGGATAGAGTTGGATTAAATATAAATAAATTAGTGTAATTTTAAATTTATTAGGAAAGGTTAAAGATTAATTTTATATAGCAAATTAACCTATTATCTCTAAATATATCATGAGAAAACATAGTTTATTAAGTGGTTAATCTATTATAAAAACTCAAACTTGTTTTTGGTCAAGAATGTTAGATTTATATGTATTAGAAACCACTATTTTTTCCAGATGTGGTAGTTAAACAAGGAAAATTATATTAAAATTCAATTGCAGAAAAGAACAAATTATTGGTCCTAGCTTAATTAATTTTGATTTGGATAGGGTCCTTCTTTTTAAATCCCTAGGATTCAGATCATACATGGTAATAAAATTGGATTTTTTAAACCTAATTCCTATAAAACATGTGACTATTTCTATGATTTATGAATTAATTAATGTGTATCTAACCCTATCATTTATCCCTAACCCTAGGAAGTTTATACATGCATGGAGATAGTAGAAATGAGCATGTAAAATAGAAACATAATGGATGAAATCAAAATAATAGAGAAATATACAAACCATAAAATTGAATTGTATATGGCATCTTGGGATGAGGAAAAATGGAACACCACAACAAATTAAATTGTAATTAATGGGTCAGGGTAATAAACGGATGAAATATAAAATGCTTTTCATGATTTAAAAAATTTCTATTATAAAATGGGAGAAAATGATGAAAACTATGTAGTTAAATTTACAAAAACATAATATCAAGAGAAGATCTATGAATTACAGGGGTTCCTAGAATAAAAATAGATATAATTACTCATGAAATAAATGGATTTTACATTGTAATTATTCATAATTTTTTATCTTCCTATAATATTAATTTCATTAGCCTCTATTTTACATCATGAATGATAATATTACCGTCTTCAACAATTTTTATATCCATGATTTAAGTAATTAATAAAATTCATGGGGTCTTTGGGATGGTTTCTTAAATGTAGAGTCCTAGAGTTCAATATCATAAATCTAAATTTTACATTGTAGTTTTTTTATCAGGATAATTTATGTTCTGAATTTTTTATGGATTAATTCTATTAATTAGATAAATATTGAATTATATAGGAAAATTCATAAATTATGGATTTACAATGCTAATTTTATAAATTGAAACATTTACAAAAGCACTCCTCTTTCATCCTGGGACCCAATTCTCTGGAAAAACCTACAAAAAATAACTCAATGAGGTTACCAAAAACATATAAATCCCAAATAAATGATTCTAATATATATATATATATATTAATCTCATTAAATTAATCCACATTAGAATGATTTCTTATCCACCGGAGAAAAATATTCTCAACGAGAATCTAAAAGGACAAAATATTTAATAGGAACCATGAATTATAACCATGAAAATGTATCCCTATGTTAGTGGGAAAGTGATAGTCCTAAAAAATGATTCATATAGAGAAAATCAGTCATGATTCATAGTAATTTTGTTTTTTTATGTCCTTCCTTTCCTGTATTATAATTTTTAAATCATTACTTAGATATCTATTCCAATGTTTTAATTTACCACTCCAATAATTTTCTCTAATCACTAAATGTAAAATAAAATTTTAGTTATTTACATACCCTAAATACAGGTTCCCCACTATGTTATTTTATTAGATCTTACATTTTTACTCCATAAATACAAATAACACTATTAATAATCAAGACATAAAAAATGTTGACAAAATGACTCTGATAATGATGGTAGGTGGGTATATAAAAAATAATAAATCTCAAAAGCATTGTAAACTCTAAATAATTAGGCATGATCCTTAAGAGTAGTGTGATAATAAACCATCTCTATAAATATGCTTCTCTACACTCCCAAATACTGAGATAATGTCCTTGAATATTCTATGAAAGTGATATGAAGGTACCATATTTTTTTTTGGAAGTCATGTTTATGATGGATCTCACATCCACCACCTAACCACATATGATCTTTCATGAGATTCATCGATTTGGTATTTTTTATTTTCAACCATTATAATACAAAATCCATGTTGTTATCGTTGTTTTTAGAAACAATGTTGTAAAAAAGGTACATAATAAGTATCCATAGACTACATGCCATAAATCAAGTGAAAATATGACTACAAATATTTTAAGAACAATGAATCTCATGTACAATATAAATATCCATATCACCATCACTTATTCAAATAAAAATCATGAAAATACCAAGAATAGGGAAGGAGGATATTAATGTACTCGAAATAAATCTTAATCCTAACATTGTCTTCAATGGACACTACTAGATAAGTAAGGATAAAGTATAGGTGGGTCTTAGAAAAATATGGATCTGCAATTGGAATTTCCTAATCATTTTGATAGTTAATTTTCATAGTCAAATCCATGCTAAGACAAAAATTCATGACTTTATAGGTTTACATGTCCCATGTGTCTCTCAAGAAATGTTCTAAACGAAGAAATAGAAAAATTGGTTCCATAATTCACTTAGGAATTGTAATAAAATTAAAAAATAAATAACTTATAGCATAGTTAAATTTAGTAAATCATTTACCAAAAAAATTATAAATTTAGAATAAAAAATAATATACTTCACACATAAATCGTACATATATTATAAAGATGATTATATAATATATTATACCAATATCCGTCAAAGATTCCACTCTTATTTACATTTGTGAGATTATATTTCATGTTAAAACATGATACCAGAAAAAAAAATATCACAAAATAAAAAACCATGAAAAATATAATCATAAATGAAATAAATCACAAGAATAACCCACCCCCCACACACACATAAAATTAAACAGTGTTAAAACTGTTTGAAATTGAAAGTAAGAGATATAATAATTATAGTTGATTTATATTAATGATTAGAATGAAATTATTGCAAATAATAGGAAGATAACTATAAGGAATATATCTACATGGGGAACTATTAGAAGATGATTTGAATATGAACTATCTATAATAATTTTAGAGGGAAATCATATCTTTTATATGGAAATATTTAGTTCAAAATATATATCTTATATGAAAAACTGAATCTGAAGGTTTACACATGAGTGAGAATGAATGTCATCTCATAAAAATTCATGGATCATAATATATATAAATCACCAGAATGAACTACATAGTAGATTGACCTAGAAAAATAAAATAAAAGAATATATATATATATAACAAAGACATGACAAAATGGTCTATGGTATGAAACCAGTAAGATGCTAAATATGACAATGTATTTTTGAAAATTAGGCAATGATCATTTAGAATAGTCCATTGGCTCAGTGGACCTTGTCCTCTTGATGATATAGGAGGAAGTGATTTTCAGATCTAATGGTCACCTTAGGGGATTAAATGCATCATAGATTAATTTCCCAAACCACAAGTGTGGTTGTAATAGAATACATGTAGCTCTCATTAGAATCTATAGACGTTGTCCCTAGTAAAGATAAACATGAGGGAAAACCACATGAGGTAGTCAAATTAACATCCCAACTAGTGCGTCCAGAGTAATGGAAGTAATATAATAATGAGACATAGAACAATATAAGTATAAGGGATAATGAATCATGAAGAAATGAATTAGTAGAAAAAAATGTGTTAATACCATATATATAAAATAAAACACATGATCAGGGGTAGGGAGTATAATGAAATAGAAAAACCCTAAGTAGATTAATAATTGTGGTGGGATACCCTAGGAAAACCTGTGAGGGTTGGGAAAAATGTCCACTAATAGTGTTGTTGGTCCCCTCCATAGTGATGGGTGGAAGCCACTACCCCATCATGAAAATATTAGAAAAAAAGGTATGGGAGGATGTATTGACATCATGAATAGTTTTTGTGGTTAAATAGGCATGGTCAATCATCACTTGTGGTTCCAGGTATGATGTAGAAGGTGGTGTGGCGCCAATATGGATAGAGGTCATGTGTATCGAATCCAGATTAATGAATTGAACCTAAAGGGGGTATGTAGAGTATGAAATTTACAATCCAAGAATGGTCTACAAAAAGTCCCACTGAGTTTCATAGTAATTGATATCAGGATTAAGCTCAACATGGGTAGCCAAATGGGCCATGGTAGATGAAATGGGAATGAATTTGGATACTATCCTACAAATAAATGGTTGTGGGTGGGTTGGTGTAGTGGTGGCCTATGGAATATTATAAGGGGATGGAAAAGTTAATGGAATATTTAAGGGATAACAAATGGGGATCTATAGGAACCAGATTATTGAACACTGGTTCTCCACAATAACATAGAAAGTCCCCTACCAAGAAATCAACATTAGTTCATGGGTAAAAAAGAACATATTTGACGAGTAACTAATAAAGTCCTCAGTTATAGTAGGAGAAATATAATCTTTATGGACTGAATGGACTGTTATGGTATTAGGTTGATGTGCCTTTTCAATGTACTCAGTTTAGCTACGTGTCCAGTCATAATGATCTCTCACATTGGGGACCAACCCCATCCTGTGAAGTGGGAAAAAATTGATAAAAAATAACGATCCTAAGCACGATATGCGATGTAAAGATCCAAAACAGATATTATTATTTTATAGTTCCATAAAAATGGTCCCTACCAAAAGAATACCATGATACCTACTCACATGGACCTCATAATAATGATTGAATTGATAGGACATGTTCACTATAGATCCTCGAAAATTTTTTCTAGGAATAGAAACCTTGGTATGAGTGATTTCCTCATTAGAGTCACCCCATGCTATCTAAGAATGTTCTAAATAAAAGTGAATAATCGTTATAGTTGAACCCCTCAATTGGTTTCTCTTCATATTGGGTGGATCATTTATAATAATGATTTTTTGAGTTATAATCAACATCTCTTTAGGGTGTCATATTTATTCATTTCTATGAATAGACTGTTATAAATTCAAGAGGATATTAAATTTGAGTAATACACTGCTATCTGAAATCCAAAATCACCAAGATATATATCTATATCTCTACCTCCTACTATTAAGGTGACATGAATAATATCGATCTATAAGCATCTCATGAACTCTTGGAATATATCTCAATATTTATCCTCACTTAACTCAATTATATGAGAGAGGTTCACCCAATGGAGGTCCTCTGAGAAATCATCTTCCATAAATAACTTCTTATGGATGATCAAATATACTATTTGGTGGGTATGAATGGGCTAGTCCAATATGTGTTCCAAGAAGAATTGATTCCATGTGTCTGAATAATGGATCCATGGGTGAATTTGAGAATTCTGGGTAGAAGCCGAGGAATTTTTTGATGTATATTTTAATGTTAAACAAGATATGGAGGAATGGTGTGTAAGATCTACTAATGGGGGTGATTGTTGAAAATGATTCTTGGACATGCACATATTTATGGTCGGATTCTTTCTCAAGATAGTAATATTGGTTTGTAATTTAGGAGGTGTAATTCCTACACCACACATCATGCATGTCATGGTTCAATTGAGGAATGTAGAAGGCACATATGTGGAAGGAGGAAATCGAGAGTTGATGTGTGGTTGAGAGTAGGTTGTGTAGGGTCGGTAGGAGATGTGGATGAAGATAATAGAAAATGGTGAAGGGAGAGACAACAGTTATGGAGGGTAAAAAACATAAGTAGTGGGGTATGGTGAGTAGGTAGAGAGGAAGAGGGATTGGTGGATGGATGAGAAGATGATATGACACCACAAATCCAAGGTTAATTATTTAAAACCCAAGGATGAAAAATTGGCATCATTAATATAGAATTTAATATGGGAATTTTATGAGATTATGTATATGAAAAATTATAATATTATTAGATAAAAATGATTTTAACCATAATAAATTTTTCAATGATTTTTCATCACTTAACTAGTAGCAGCGAACTAGAAGAATATCAATGAAACTAATCAACCTAAATAAATAAACATAGGTGTCCTCCCATTCAGTGATAAATTTTAATTCCATTACTCGATGTTACCCTAATAAATTGAACATTAAATATAGGACACACCCTTATTGGAACATTTCTTGGTAAATTTTTAATTGATTCCCTTTAACTATGAAGGTTGGTTCCTCTGCTCATTGAATTTCTACTATTCCATAGGAGAATATTTTGATTACATCGACTAGTCCTGATCATCCTGATTTAATGTTTTTATGGAATAATGTTACATTATAATTGAGTAAAATAATGGCGTCCCCTGCTTTTAATATCCTTCCCATGATGCATTGATCATTCCATTAATTTTTTTCACTTTATAAATAATGTGGTTTTCATATGCGTCCCTTTTGATTTTCTCAATATCGTCTTTTTGTAGGACCCTTTTCATCCTAGAATTATATAAATCCTATTTTATATTTTTTATTTCCTAGAATTATCAGTGATTTAATTCAAATGTTAGGTGATGTGGTTTACCATATACGTAAATATATGGATTATTTTCAAGGATATTTTTGAAGGAAGAGTGATAATTCAAAATAGAATCATTCATTTTCATACTCAAATCCAACTATATCGTATTTAATATCTTCTGAATAATATATCTATTTTCTATGTTATATTCTTCCACTTTACTGCTAGTCTTTAGGTGATTATTGATTTTGGTGTTATATAAAATTTCATAATGGTCATGTATAACCATTATGGAATGAATTTTTGAGAGTTTCCACCAAGAGTTGATGATAGAATGGGTTAATACCAGCAAATAAAAAATATCTTCCTTTAGAAAAATTATTAGAAGTAGGGATATGGTATGTGAGGAAGTTAGATCTTTTATCCACTTTGAGATGTAGTCAATGTAGAGAAAGATTTAAAACTTTCCATAGGAATTTGGAATGGGGACTGTGATATTTAATACCTATAAATATGTTTTTTTTACTTCAAGGATGGATTTATGTGTAATTTCATATATTTTTATAATGGTTCCCACTCAATAGAACTAGACATATATTTTCATAATGATTGTTATTTACTGGTGTAGTGCGGGGAAGAAAAAACCACTTTGAGGAATTTTGAAAATGTTACGATCAGACATATGGTGCCCTCCAGTTGGCGACACAAGGAAAAAATTCAAAACACTCTCAATTTCCTCATATAGAATGTATACATTGATTAAACAATTTTTATGTTTTGTTAATTAATGGATGTTCCTCCCACTTTTTTAGTGATGTGTTAAGAAAAAAATTCTTCCTTTTTTGATAGGATAATTTTGGGTACGTGGTCCATATGGACATATAGTTTTATATACCGGCAAACCCTAGTTGGGAATTAATATTCACCTAGAAGAGGGAATTTATTGATTTAATACATGATTCCAACTTATTATCATCTTCAACATTAGGTATATGGAGTCTAAATAGATGATAAATTATAGTAATCTCATTCCCTTTAGCATCTTTCATGAAAATTTAATATTATTTAAAGAGTGGGAACCAATTTAATATCCTTGGTTTCACATCCATTTTATTTAGAATGTATTTTAATTCTACATGATTAGTGATGATGATAAATTTTGAGAGAATGAGGTTCTGATCTAAATTTATTGAATCCAAAACTACCATAAAAATATATTTTTATATTGTTTTTTAATTTGTTTAGCATAATTAGGAGTTTGTATGGAATAGTAAATGGGTAAAAACCTACTACTAACAAAGTACCATTTGAAAACACCCACAGTGAACGCACTTGAATACCATATAATCTCAACTTCGTTTTCATAAAAAGGAAATGTAATAATAAGATATTAAACAAGGTTAATTTTCAATGTAAGAAAATGATTCCGTACACTCATAACAGAATCCAAATGAGGCATCGTTGGAAAGAAGGTGTGTTAATATTCTTGGAATTTGATAAAAAATTACAAATCACTTGTAGAATCTTGTGATCCTATGAGAACTGTTGATACCTTTAATATTAGCATTATTGTGATATTGTTTAATTTCTTTAATTATTTCCAAATAAAATTCTTTGAAATAATTTGAAATTTTGGGCATAATAAATATTAATACCTTCTCCATAAAATTGACATTTTCTCGATGTAGTATCTGAAATTTCTCTTAACAATATTGAAGAATGATATCTCAATTACTCCAACAGACCTATAATAATTATCAATATGTTTATAAAATATTCATAAAGTCCTCCAAAAACTCTTCTTCCATATCATGGATCGTACATTTCCTGCACCATTAGAAGGATATTTGTGCATTACAGTAACACCCAGAGTTTATATAAACCATTTTTAAATAAATCAATTTTCTTTGATGTATCATATTATAATCCACACCATGTTAAGATTTCAAAACACACAAGACTGGCTTAGCTTTCTTTACAGGAAATAATGAGTTTTTACGAACCACCATTTTATTATTATAATTATTTAAAAAAGACAATTATAACCAAGATGTTATAATGGTGGGTATGAATAGTATTAAATATATTATAATATTATATTGTACACATGCATATATTATTATATTTCAAATTAATTATAAATTAATGTAAAACCTTTTTTAAAATAAAAGGAAATTATTTTCTCAAAATGATTTACATAAGTGTGTCTCAAACCAAAAAAATCACTAATGAAGGATTATGTTAATGAAATATATGTTTAATATATTCAATATTATTTTTAAAATTCATCTTATGTTTTTTCTCATTAGGATAGAAGAACAAATCTGATTTTTGGCATTAAAGATTTACATTTCTAAAAATGTAGTTTTACAACCCTTAGATGGGGAACTAATTTAAAAACTGTTTTTTGACTCATTTAGAAATTATCATTGAAAATGATAACTTCTAATTTTAAATAGTAATATGAAAATTTACATTGTTTGAAATTTTGGTATTCTGATAAGTTTTATGTTTTTTTGAAAAGTAAAAATACTAATTTTAATTAAAAATTTTATTTTTCTTTTAATGTATTTACAAGATCAAATTTTTTGTGTGGATTAGTTTTATATTTTTATGAGTTAAGTTTTATTTAATATAATCTATTTATGAGTTTTTAAAAAAAATTATACAAGAATTTATCATAAAAACATTTTCTGTTTTAAAATTTCATTTTTCTGAAAAAACTGTTTTCATTGTGTTTTACTGAATTTATTTTAAATTCAATTATAAAACTTATGTGTTTTAAATTTTAAAAAATGGATAAATTTTTTTTATTCATTTGGTCTATATTTAGAAAATATTTCCCTTTTCTTTTCATCCAATATGAATAATAACCTTGAAAAATTCTATTACCACGATAAAGGGTTAATTCAGTAATATAGGTTAAATATAAAATTATATATACTATAAAATGACTCTAACACATGAAAATTTTTATTAGATGAATAAAATTAGTACATTTACATAAATATAATGTTTTTAATGGACACTTTTCCTAGGAAATGAACTATTTAATATTAAAATCTAAGAAAGTCACAAAATGTCACATTATTTGTCTTTAATATCCCTTATTTGTCCAAATAGAGAAGAAGTTATGTTATGAATGAATATAACTATAACGTTTTAAATAAATAAACATAATTTCATTAAATATATTTAGTATCTACTTTTCTCTCTCAAGTATGAAATTATTGTTTTTATAATATTTCATTTAATGAAAATTTAAACATTTCGCATTCATGTTTTAAATAGTATATAATTTTTAAAATATATTTACAAAAACAATTATATAACTCTAAATATTATTATGAAATATATATGATTTATATTCTACATTTTATTTTATTTTTAATTTTTTATGAAAAAATAATTGTATTAAATAATTATATAACATTGATGTAGTCATTATTTTATTAATGTGGATATTAATTAAATGATACTACAAATATTAAAATAAATATTATCTGAAATAATTAATTTTATAAAGTTACATATTAGATTAACTTGACTTCTTAGGGATATAATAAATTATTATTTTTAATTTAACTTGTTATCATGATATTCTTAAAAGTGCACATAATGAATAGTGTCAAAATTGATAGCAATGATATTTTATCAATTTCAAATTTTATTAAATAAAAATAATTATTATAAAAATATGAAACAAAAACTAGAAATAATATTGTCTAAATTATATAAATTATTCATTAATTATTTAATTTTCATCACATAAGAAAAATTTACAACCTTTTAATATTGAATAAGTTGTTAACTTAGTTCAAATTTTAAAATGTCAACTAATGGTGATTCAGAATGATATGTTTTAAAATAATACAAAAACATGTAAGAAAATTTATTTTATAATGATATTAAAACCTTATCCAATATTATATTTAAATAAATAGAATTTTGGAGGTATTTTGATCGAGATTTAATTTATTATAAATTATAATTCTTTGAAATAACAAAAATTGGACTTCACCTCAATTAAAAAAGGGAACCACATCCCTCACATATCATCATAAAATTGAGCCTTAAATCTTGACAAAAATCTACTAAATTATCCCTTAAACATTCATATACACATTATTTAGGTTCTATTCTTTCCAAAATACTAGCTCTAAAGTCCATTAGAGTAGATCTAAAGAGTCTCTTTCGATGAATAGGTAATCATTCTAACTGATCACTAACTTTTTAGACTCTTCTAAGACTCTTATAAATATATTATATATATTATAATATAATATATTTATCATAAGATATATTCTTAAATTTTATTAATATTATCAACACACAACTATACATACCCTTTCCCAACAATCAAGACATGAATGTATCACTCTTGTGAACGTACAACTTACAGTCTCCACGTAGTGATACAATTAATTTTCAATCCCCATATTTTATGAGTGGTATTTATTATTTTTTTAATTTTAATGTGTTATATTTATGAAATAATTATAATTTTTTATGATAATATAATATCCTTTTTCACTAGAAAATCATTTTGGAAATGATAATGTTGTTTTCATGTATGTTTGGCATACCATCTCCACAATGTGGTGTGATTAATATTTCATCTATATATCACATAAATGGTAATAAACATAACTTTTTTGAATATATATGATATATATAACTAAAAAATTATTCTATAATCAAAACATTTTAGAAAATTTTATTTTTTTAATATGACAAGAAAATAAAAATGGCATTCATGCGAATATATGAACTACCATCTCCATGAACATTGAATTTTATTTTATATCTATAAATTTTATTAGTTAATATGAATAAATATATAGTTAACATATATATATGATACTTGTATTATTTATATCATTATTTATTTGAAAAAATAGTGATCTCTATAATAGGACCATGGTTAACATGTCATAACATGAACGAAAAACAAAGAAATTATTACCTAAACCATAAATTTTACATGGAATTGTGAATAATAGATTAATACTAAGTCATATGTAAACAATATATGGAATTAATATTGTTCTATTTTTAAATTTATAATAAAACTATTTTTATCATAAATGATATTTGAACGTTTACAAAGGAAGTCAAGACTTAAATTAAGTGGGTTTCTAGTTTTACTGTTATTTATATGAGACTTATGGTGTATTCTCCACTTGTTTCATTTTTTGGTGTATATAATACTCATAAATATATTTTATGAATATTATTATGAATATTGATCTATTTTCAAATCAATATAATTTTCTTTCTTTTATGGTGAACACATTTCTACTGGTGATAAATTGGAAAGGGTTAAATTCACAATATCATTTTATTCATGATTGTTTATATGTAAGTATATTTAGAGTGAATATTTTTATTCCATGCCCATGTTTATTAAAAAATTTATACAAAATATTTTTCCAGTTATTTTAGAATTTTTAATGTAATTTTTAACCATGTGTTACTTTTTAAAAACTAGTTTGAAAGGAATAATTTTGTCATTTTCCTAATGATGTGCTTTCTGAATTTTCTAACAATAGTATAAGAATGATATTTTTTTACTTATATGGATTTAATATATTTTTCCAATTTCATGAAACCTTCTTACGCTTTAGATTAAATTATAAGATTATAATTGTATTTTCAAAAAAAATGATTTCTTTTAAAATTTTGGGGCATCTTATAAATGGAGAGCATTTTCATTGAAGAAAGGATATATTACAGAAGAAATTTTTTCATGTGATGTCTCAAAATTATATTCCATATAATATAACACTATTTTTTATTACTTGTGTTTTAATGGGTATACTATCCCAATTATTCATATTATCGATTTATTGTTATTATCTAATTATAACTATCAAACCCATTTATTTTCCTTGGGTTATGTTTTTATTGAATTATGTTTATGAAAACATTTCATATTATAAGTTTTGATATAATGAATGATTTATATTCTAATGGAACAAATATTTATGGTTTTAATTATGTGATGGGATGGACCTATATCTACCTCCGATGCATTGGGAAAAAATTTATATCTCATGAGATATACAATGATCAAATTGGAAGTGATATTGATTCATAAAGACATTACTGGAACTAAAGTAAATACGATTAAGTAAAAATTTTATGGAATGAGGAGTGAACTTAGTTCAGCAAAGGACTTTATCTGCTATGACGGTCTTGGAAATGATCCTTGACTAATATGGAAATTATTTTTTATGCTTCTATGTATTCCACAATTTCATGTCTTATATCATTCACCCGTGAATTATTTTATATGATTCATTATAAAAATCATTGAATTAATCCATGGAACGATGTCATTATCTTTTATATAGAAGATATATTTTTCAAATTTTTTATTTATGTAATTATGATTTATTATTATTTTATTATTGAAATCTATTTTTTTCACAATTACTAATAATTTCAACTCACTATAGTCATATGTTTAATTTCCCCAGGTAATAATGAAAGGTTACATGTTGGAATTATATAGGGTATGATCATTATTGGAAACATTGAAGATCATTCATCAGAATAAATGTTTTTGTTCCATGATTCCAAAGGCACTAAACTAATCCAATATTTGGGTGAGTGACTATATAATGTAATAAAAATTCTTAAAAATTGATTTAATTTTGATATACATTAAGCATGGTTAGTTATAGTAGTTATCAAATAAAATTTTTAGTCTATTTTCCGAAACTAGGATGAGAGAACCTTAGTATGGTCCCTAAGGATAAGTCTACAAATAGGTTACATTCCTAGAATTTTGGTAATAACTATGAATAACCTAGTATTAAATGTAATATGATATTGATTAAATGTACATTACCTTGACTATACGTCTTTCCTCGTATAATTAGTGTTTATCTAACTATTATTTTGGTTTTAGAAAATGGAGGGAACTAGATGGAACTGGACTAACATTGGATGCGATGCACAATTAGATGATGAGAAGTCAAATGGATCGACTATTGTAGTAAATGACATTTTGATTATTCATATTATGAAATTTCATAATATGATTAATAATATCAACTTTGGTGAGTTTCCTAACACAAATAATAATATAATGATGGCGTTTCATGGTGACCATAGAGGAATGAATGTTCAATTTTTCTTATGAAAAGAATATGGGAATATGGATAGAGTATAATTTCTTAAATGGACTAGAAATTGATTTCAATGTGTACAATAAGTACACATGGAATATAATTGAAACAGAAATTTTAAAGTATGAGAATAATGGTGTTTCAATGGAATCATGGATAGCTACATGTTTTAAATGTGAAATGTATGGCAATTATGAAAATGATGTCATAGTGGGAATGATCATGATGATTATTGACATGGTTTTATTGATGATAATTAAGAGACTACAAATGATATTTTAGAGATAAGAAGTATTAACGAATAAAATAATGAATCTTGGAAAATCATTTAAGAAGAAAGTGGAATGATTGAGTTTTTATGTATTGGGATTCAATAATAATGGTGAGACTTACTTTTATGGTATTATTTAATAACTAAAAATAAAAGGATTAGTCCATTATAGTACATGCTTAAGGATTTTAAAATATATGTTAAATGGAACTTTTATCCCAAAAAAGTGATTGAGGCGGTGATTTGATATTTTTTCATCAAACAAGATGAAGTGAAGGATAACTCTTAATATTTGGAAGATGTTAGGATAATGTAATACATGAATGGTTGACTATAATAAAATAAATTGGATAGTATTGATGACCTTAGGACAGAAAATATGTAAATATGGATTATGATATCATAGATTGTGTTTATAGAATTTTTGGATTTATGGTATATGAAAATAGTTAATTTTTTAAAGGATACATGTTTTCATTAATGTTTTATGGTAATTCTGGATATTACCATGTTTCAAGAGAATATATTATAATTGTATTCAAATTTATTGTATGTGATAATTAAGAGCTACATCATTTTTAATGGATAAATGATATGTTTAGTGACATTATTTAAAATTTTCCATATTTTAATCTTTTTGAAGAATCATAAAAGTATCCATATATGAAATTATATACATATAAATTTAAAATATGGTTTTAGAAATTAGAGTAGTATCTTCATATATGAGGATTTATGAGTATTGGAAAACGTTTGTTATCCATTTGGTTGTGATAATGATAGATAGAATGATCAATCATTCAATTGATGGATCTAATGATCTGTTAATACCACAGGAATGACCGATTAACCTTCAATTTTTGGAATAATAGATGATATTAAAATTGATCGAGGCACAACAAAGGGTAATATTGTACATAAATCAAGTAAGTGTATATTCTCATGAAAATCATTTGACACTAGTGAAAGGATCATGAAACCAAAAATGATATCCAAGAACCATCTTTTTTATGAATCAAATGGACCCATAGATCATCATAGATTTATGTTTTTATGATTGTTAACTTTATCCTAACCAAGTTCTCTATCACTCTTCCTCATAAATTATTAGTCAGGTTTCACTTTGATTTCCATTTTTTCACTTTCCACCTATGTTATCTATTGGGGAAACCCAATTGTGAGTTACTTTGGATAACCAGTAGGTTAAAAATTCCATTTTTAATGAATGTTTTATTATTTATTTTTATTATATGAGTTTTTTATAAATAAATTCTTAAATATCCAACATTGATTTTATAAGTGGCATTTTAAATTGCAAGGATGCGGTTTTTTAATTCTTTATCATGTCAGAATGATAGATTATCAATTAGTGCTTCCAAAAAATATCATTTAATTTCATGATGTGTTCTATGTGACACTTCTGAGGATATAAATAGGTGTTCATTCACATATACTAAACTCAATGGTCATACCATTGGAGAAAGATTCTTATTATAATGAGAAACCAGAATAAATTTTGGATCATAATGATAAAGTTAAACAAAACAAGACCACTCAAATAGTTAATGTTTTGTTGATAAATCCACCAGTTTTTTGAATATTTATGGAAACTTAAGGATATTATTATTTATAAGTATCATTATTTTTTGTATTAGAATGAATAATTTCATGTGTGAAATTCATTTTAATGGTTGTAGAATGTAACACCCCGGGTTTTTATTAATGTTTTTTGAATGAATAAAATTTCATTGATGTTTTGTGTTATATTATACACCATGTTATGCTTACTCTACACATAACATCGGCTTATATTTCATTACATACAACATTGAATTTCTAAGAAACATTATTATTATTATTATTATTATTTAAAAAAGAAAATTATAACCGTACCACAAAAATGGCTTGTAAGAATTGGATTAACTATATTATGAAATTATGGTGTACTCGTGAATATATAATTAATTTACCATTTAATTATAAATGAATGTAAACCCTTTTTAAAAATCAATGGAATTTTTTTCTAAAAAACAATTCACAAGTGTGTTTTATACCAACAAATAATGAAATCAATAATGTTGGGTAACAAAAATTAAATATAATTATAATATATTCAATCTAATTTTTAATATTAAACTATTATGTTTTCTAGAGATAATATGATAACAATTCCAATTTTATGCATAAAAGAATATTTTTTTCTCAAAATAAAGGATTACTGCCTTTTTATATAGCACTTATTTTGAATACATTTTTTTATACTTTAATAAATTATATTTGAAAAAATAAACTTATTATTTTAATGTGTCACATAAAAATTTAATTTGGTATAATTTTCAGAATTTGTCTCTTGAGTTTTATGTTCTGATGAATATTGAATATATTTATTTTTATTGAAAAATTCATTTTTCTTTTAATTTCTTCACAACTTAAAAGTATATTTTTGATTGGTTTTAAATTTTAATTAGTTTATTTATATTTAAAATAATCCAATTATTGTTTTTAAAAGGATTTTATTCATGGATTTATAACAAATATATTTTCTGTTTTAAAAGGGAATTATTTGAAAAAAAAATTTCCATTATGTCTTATTGATTTTATTTTAAATTAAATTTTGAAAAAAATTTGTTTTTAATTTTTAAAAATAGATTTAAAATATGGATTCATATAGTCTAAGTATAGTAAATAGGTCGCTTTTAGCCAATATGAATAGTAACCTTGTAAATTTGGTTACCACGGTAAAGTGTAAATTGAGTAATTTCGGTTTATAATAGAATTATAAAGTCTATAAAAATCTTGTAAGAAATGAAAAAAATTATTGGATGAAGAAAAAATGAACCTTAACAAATAAAGATCTAACATATGTTGTTTAATGGACACGTTCCCATGAAAATGAAGTATATAATAATTAAATAAAGGAAAGTCACAAAATGTAACCTTCTTTTCCATTAATATCCCTTATGTTTTCACATGGGAAACAAGTTATGTTATGAATGAATATAAAAATAAAATTTTAACTTAATAAATTTATATTCATTATATAAATTTATGTTTGAATTTTGAGTCACGAAGATGACAATATGGTATTTATTTAAGTTTATTTAAAAACAATTATACATGTCACATTCATGATTTGAATACTATATCATTTATTATGTAGCATTACACAAAATAAATATCTGACTATATATATTATTATAAAATCTAGAATATTTCCCTTTTTCATGTGTTTTTATCATTATTTTTTAGTGTTAATAACGTATATTAAAAAATTACACAATACTGATGTAGTGATTATTTAATTAGTGAAGATATGAAATAATTGTTACAAAAAATATTAAAATAAATATAATTTTAGATACTCAGTGTAAAATAGTAATTTTATATACTAACTAGACCTTATAGGGATATAATAAAATATTTTGTTTCATGTTAACTTGTTATATTCCTATTTTTAAATATCCATGCAATGAATATTGTCAAAATTGACATTAATTATATTTTATCAAAATATTATTTTCATAAATTATTTAAAAATCATAAATCATTTTTATAAATAAAAAAAATTATTACATGTTCTAAATTTTAATAAATTTTTCATTTATTATTTAATAGTTATCAAATATGTAAAAGATACATCCTTTCAATATTGAATAATTTGTTACCATTGTTAAAATTAAAATAGGTTTACTAAGGGTTAATCAATATGATAAGGTTTTAAATTATACCAATACTTGAAAAAAAATCTTTATAATATTAAAACATTATTTCATATTATCTACTATTACATTGAATTTTGGAGGTATTTATATCATGATTAAATTTATTATAAATTAATATTTTTTGGGATTCCAAAATTTCCCATAACCTAAATTATAAAACGGAAATACTCCCTCACGTATAAACATCACTTCGATCATTAAATATGGACCACCCTATAAAATATTATTCTATCAACTTACATATAAATGTTCTAGAGGTCTTATCCTTCCAAAAAGACTAACTTTATAGTCTTTTAGTGAAGATCTAAATAATTCATTTTGAAGAAGTGGTAATAGATCTAAGTGATCACTCTCTTTTTCTACTCTTATATATAACCTATAAATATATGATATATATTTTAAATTCAAAAATTCATAATCCTAAATATTTTTAATGTTATTATGATTATTAAAACAACTCTACATATCCCCTTTCCCATCAAACAACAAATAAAAATATCACTTGTGCGTTTAGACGGCTTACTATCACTAAGTACTGATATAATTTATTTCCCATTGCAATATTTTATGAGTGGAAGTTATGATGGGTTTGATGTTTATATATTATATTTTTTAAGTAGTTATACTTATTAAATAATATTTATATATGTACATCTTTACCACCAAATCTACTGGAAAAGGATAACATAACTTGTGTGTATGTATGGTGTACCATCTTTACGATGCGATGTGATTACTTTTTAGTAAATATTTAAAAAATGTTGATAATGAGTAATAGTTTTATGAATATATATGATATATATTACATAAAAAATAAATCTATCATTATAATATGACATATAATTTTCATTCTTTTAAAATGACAAGAAAATGAAATCATCATTCATGCATGTGTATGGTATACAGTCTTAATGAATGGTGTATTTTATCTTCCACATATAACTTTTATAAACCACTAATAATAAATATAGAATGAATATATATATTTGATTTCTATCATGAATATAATTATGTAGACGATAATATAATGATCTATGTAAGAGTATAAAGGATAATTATTAAAAACATGAACGAAAAAATCAATTATTCCTTGAAAAATAACTTTTACACGGAATTTTTATTAATTGAGTAATATAATGTTATAGGTAAATCATATTTGGTATTAATTTTGTTCTATGATATGTATATATATATATATATAATAAACTCATCTTTAATATATAGGAGGTTTTAATGTATATGATGTAATTCTAGACTTATGGTAAGGGGATTTCTATTCTCAATATTATTCCAATAAGACTTATAACATATTCACAACTCTTTTACTTTATGTGGTGTATATACTGACCATTTTGGTCTTTTATGTGTATTATTCAAAATATTTTTGTATTTTAATATCCATACAATTTTCATTCTTTTATTGGGCATATGTTTCTACTATTTATAAAGTGCTAAGGGTTAAATTCAAAATTTCATTTTATTCATGATTTTTTTATATGTATGTATGTATCGGGGAATATATATCTTCAATGTCCATGTTTCTTAAAAAGGATTAAAAATATTTATAATATACTTCGATAATTGTTAAATTTATTTTTACCCATGTGTGAATTTTTATTAAACGGTTTTAAATGATTTTTTTTGTTGTTTTCTTAATGATGTACTTTTTGACTTTTCTGGGAAAAGTATGTGAATAATTTTTTTAACAAATACATAATGAATATATTTTTCCACATTTATGATTTTTTCTTGACTTGAATCTTACCTTGATTTATTAAAAGGTTATATTTAATGAAAAAAATTTCTTTTAAAATTGTGTGTCATTAATGAAAAGAAAACAATTTCAAAGCTGAAATGATTCTATCCTCAAGCATAATTTTCACATGATATCACAAAATTATTTTCCATATAAGAAAAAATTATTTGAGGTTACATATGTTTTAATGGAGAAATTTTTCATGGATAGTTTCACTATTAGTCTTATGGTTGTTTTATATTTCTAATGGAATGATTACAATTTAACCCAATTATTTTCGATGTGTTACGTTATGATAGAATGATGTTTACGAAACCCATTTAATTTCATGGGTTCTGATATGATAAATGATTTATGTTCTTGGGGACACATATATATGGTTTTCATTATGTGATAGTTGGGACCTATATCTCTCTCCAATGCACTGGTTAAAGATTATATCTCATGAAATTGAAAATACTATAATAAGAAGTGAGCTCGTTTTAGTGATGGATGAATGGAACAAGAGTGGCCATCGTTCAATAAAATAAGGATGGAATAAGGATTGAACTCGGTTTGGTAGAGTAATTTTTACACTATTACATTTTTGGAAATTATTCTTGACTAATATAGTAATGAATTTTTATGATTTTTTATATTTCACAATTTCATGTCTCATGTTATGATCTCATGAAATATATTCTTTGAGTCTTTATTAACTTATATGATTTATTCCATGACAAGATATCATGATCATTGATATATAAGAAATATTTTTAAATTTTGTATTTATGTACATATGCTGTATTATTATTTTATCATTGATATCTCCTTTTTTACCTTTAATGAGCATTTGATATCACCCTTTACATATATTTATTTTCCCAAAGATATAAAGAATATTTTTATGTAGGAATACTACAGGGGAGATATTTGTGGGAAACATTTAAGATATTTTACCAAACAAGACGATTGTGTTCCATGTTCCAAAATTTAGCAAACTAATATAGAATTTGGCTGTCTGTTGGTGTTATGTGTGAAATATTTTTTAAAAATAATGTGATTAATATGAATGTTAATCCAGGGACATTATAATTACACATTTGGAATGATATTCACTAATATGGGAATTATTTTTATGGAAAGGTGTAATTTTTCCATGAATAATCAACTCGATCAATAGGAATTATATTTTATCTAAAATATACATCATGAAAATATCATAATTTGTGCCTAGATAATCTCTCATGAATCTAATCCACAAATAGAATAGAAAAATGGTCCTTCTAAATTAATTTATTGAGATTTCAATAATTGATCTAGACTCACAATACAATAATGGTCTATGTTGGGATTAATTCATAATCAGTATTTTTAATCATTGCTAAGCTCTAATTCTTTGGATGTACTCCTAGTCAGATCACCCATTCACTATCATTTGTGGATAAAATTATACTAGTGTTAGGAAGGATTATAAATTCTTTTTTAACCCCATAATTCATAGGTGGGGTGATATTCCTTCAGTGTTTGAATTATTGTTTTGATCATTATTCTAATTGAAAATTGTAAGTTTGATCCCCACAGTATAAGCCACACTACATGTTAATGTTCTCTTATGACTCTTAATGTATTCTAATAATTAATATTCTTGTTTTTCTATTATTAATGATATTATGATGACTTAATTTTTATCTTTAGTCTATAAGAATAAGTATCTACGAATTATTGGTAGTGGATTTAGTTCCAACATGGGTGGATTGATGATAGATGGTGTGAACTATAAAAATGAGTTTATTCTAATAGTCTCAATATGGTTTATCTTATCTTATTTATTAATATCCTCTTCATCAATGAAATGGGTCTCCATTTCATCATCAGGAGACAAAATATTTTCATCTTCATTAGTTAGGGATATATATTGACATTTAATATAGTCATCACTTTTCCTTGATGGTTTTACCAGATTAAACACTACATGTTCTTTACATACATAGAATATAAATCTATGATGGTTCACATCGATTAGAGACTAATCAATACTAAGTAATTCTCACTATATAATGATGGGAACTTCACCTTCCTCCTCCATGTCTAGGCTGATAAAGATAGCTCAAAAATTAAACTTACAAACTATAAGTAAAATATCATCAATAAGTTTATAGTGAAAATTTATAGAACTATCAGCAAGATGAAGTGCTGTCAATGTCTTCATAATGTCCTCAATCAATAATTTTTAGAATTTTTTCATCAGTATATTATTTATTCTTTCACTACGATCACATAAATATTTCAAAAAATTATACGTCCCAATGGTGCATTTGATCAAGAAACTACAAGGTTCTCTCAACATTAAAGTATTCTTTTGCTACCCCACTATAGAGGATTCATCAATAATGTATATGTCTTCCATATTTCTCTTATTATGTAGGAAGACATTTAATTTTTTTCATATGTTGGGATCTGGTAAATCGATTTTACTAAGGGGATATTTATGTAGAGTTGCTTGAACATATCTGGATATTTTAATATGGTTATTCAATCTTCCTTTGTTTCATCCTCTCTAGGAATGTAATATGGGGAATTTATGGTAGAAGTTCCATATAGGAATATTCATTAGTGAGATTCCCTTCTGCTTGAGATTTTTATTCTACATTTATATCTAATTCATGAATATATTCAGGTATTTATTTTTTAACTCCTAGATTTTAACTCATTTTTTATTGAATACACATTCTTCCAATCATTGTGTTTATAAATATTTTAAAATTCAGATCTCTACCACTTTTAAGGACCTCAATCTTAGCATCCTCATTTGGATGGGTGTTGATATTACTAGGTAGTGTGCCCAATAGACAATCTGAGATAGCATTGGGAATTTTACCACCCTGATGCATATTGTTTCAAGAAGTATAAATATCAATTTTCACCTTTTCCATAGTCATTTTCTAGATCAATTTTTAAAAAAATGTTGTAATTTAGTTTTCCAAGTTAGTTTTTTTAGGTGGGCAATCATGTGGATTCCATGGTTGTGCTTTTTATTGTATTATATTTTTTGTGGAAAATGATGATGCCTATGGTAAAATGTATTTTGAGGGAATGGTTATTTAAGTCAATGATATTGAATTTGAGGTGGGTAACCAGGTGGTTAGTAATTTATTTGTGGAATTTAACCACTTTTATATCAATAATAACCCTAAATTGAACGATTTTTATTGTTGTTTAATTAGGATCTACTAGTAGTATAACAATTCGTATTATTATGGTTATTGATTATTAAATACATAAATATAATACGGAGATTTATTTTCCTCTATTCCTTACTAGATGTCCTGATATGGGTTTGGTCGATAACACATATCACATGACTGGAGGTCAATAACAAGAGATGATAGTGGTTCTTAGGTATGTAGAATCAAGATTTCTTATAGCTTTTCTATAAGAATTTCAACATGGGGTACAAACAATTTTCTCTCTTATACATTGTTTAAACCACATATCACAGACCCTTGATAAATATTTTAATGTCTAGAACTATTTAAAATTTTATCTTGGAGGTCTCTACTAGATTTTGGTGTATTATTTATTAGTTGTCCATTAGTGGATGTGTTGACCACAGTTCAATGGAATGGATGTCAGTCATGTAACAAATATTCTTATGTGGAGAAATAGGATGAAATTTCTTATTGGTATGTTTATATCAACTCTATAAACAAATCACATACCTCTAATATAGATTATATATCTACCTTGGTGAAATTTTGAATATCTTTCTATAACTTCTTGGTTTGTTTAGACAGGAAGTACTTATATAGGAATTTCTTTTCCAAATCATTGCAAGTGGTAATTGAGTTGGAAAAATGGATATTGATCTACTCCTGGTCTCTATCACATAATTAGAAAGGAAAAACCCTTAAGTGTAATAGAGTCTTAAGACACAACTAGGTTCCTTAAAGTTGTTATAGTCTTCTTTGAAATTTTAAAAATTAATATATGGATATATTATTTGATGTCTATGGATTTTAATCATATTATGGATCATATGAATTAGAGCATACTATATTTTGATTGTGCCCACCTATATGGGGGGATTATTTTTGGTGTAGCACCACTAATAGATGGAATTACTATCAAAAAATTTATCTTACGCATATAAATTTATTGAAAGATACTATATATATTGGTACATATGATAAATTAAATTAGATATTATATTTTGTTAGTATTAATTTTACATACCAACCATTTTTATCAATAGTTGTGTCTATTGATATTTATCATTTAATAAAAAAATCTTTTACTAATAAATAAATATATTGTTTTATCATAATAATACCAATATTTTTTTTAATAACATGTGAATTTATTATTAAAAATAATTTTTAAAAAATTATATTCTCATCGGTAAAAACTATTTTAAAAATTCATTTGTTGATAAAAAATATTTAATCAATAAAATTTATGAATAACTATTTTTCATATATAAGTTGTTTTTTTTATAACCTATGTCAATATCTATATTGTTCAGCTCTATTAAAAAAAATATTTAAATAATGTTAATTGTCAAATTTTACTAAATATCAATAGAATTTATATTTCTCATTATATTCCATTTAATAAATATCTAAAATATTTTTTTAAATAGTTTATATCATCACAATATTTGATATATTTATGTATAATTTTTTATTTCTCAAAATATATTATTATTTAGTTTTCATATTTTTCATTAATAGGAATATTTAAATTTAATTATAATAATTTCAAAAAAAAACTAAATTTAATAAATAATAATGTAATAATGAATTGCGTGATATAATTTTATAAAAAAAATTTCCATGTTTAAATTATATTTTATATCAAAAAAATTTAAAAACATTATTCTTATTATATTTTTAGTCAAAAATATTCAATGATATATGATATTTTTCATATTTTTAGAGGATGGAACCATCTTCATCTGCATAGGTGAGAGGAAAAAATATTAATGGTGATCAAGGAAGAAGTTATCGATCCATTATTGATGATGTTCCTAGGAAAAATATTCAATGTATTTTGGTTGAATGTTATAGAATTTCTCTAAATTCATTTCAACATAATGGTTCTCTATAAATTTCATTTTCATATTAACATGTTGGTGCTTAAGAATTGGATTTCTGGTTTTCACTTGTGCGTAATTTTTATCACTATTTACCATCACTAAAATTTGTTTAGAAATCTCTATAATCTGTCTTATTTTTATTTTAATTTATTTATTTTAGTTCCCTTCATGTCTTGACACAATTTATTTCTGAAAATTGTTTTTATTGAACTTGTAATAGAAGTTATTTGATTCCTCTCTTCAATCATGCTTCTTTATTCCCTATCACTCAACTAGTGTTCTAACTTATTTAAAATGGATTCATATACTATGAAATTATCTAGGTTGATAGTATCAAGGATATAAGTTATGGAAGATGTCACTGGGGAATTTCCTTTTAAAATTTTGATTTTAATTTTCAATTTTTCATTCTGATAGAAAATAATTTTGGAATATGTTTTAGATTATTAATCACATTACCTTTAATTTTGACACTGTGATAAATCTGGATTCTCTAACAGTATTTGGATTTCCTCCAACCATAGGTGAACCAATATATTTTTAAAAAGTTAAGATTAAATTTTATAATCATATAAGAATCTATAAAATTATTTAATATAATGATTTTATGGACTCTCATGTTTAAGATGCGTATGTCCAAAGAATTTAGGAGGCCATTGAAAATAATATTGATGTCTAGTTTAAGGACTCAAATCATTATTTAAAAAAATATATTAACTTCACTCATGTAAAACTAAATTTTAATAGGTTATTAATGATTTTGAGGGATTCAAAATGTCTCTTCTAGGAATAGAGAGGAATGACTATTCCTATTTAAAAATTTCATTCATCCCTTATTTAATTGAATTATAAGTTTTTTTTGTCGAAGGGTAGTACATTGAAAAGGAAAAATGATAAGATAATTCCTTTAATGGAGTTCATGGAATATGGATCATATCTAGAGGAAATGAAGTATGATGATAATGTGGATGATGCTATGATCGAGAGAACTCATATGGTTACATAAGAACACTATAAATAAATCGATGTATAGATTGATGATGAAAATGAAGTTAATTTTAGGAAATATATGAATATATATTTAAGTGTGTAGTATTACCACCAAATATGGGGAAAATTACATATAAAATTAAAAAGGTTTTTGATTGTCATCATAATCATAACATCAACAATATTCACTAAAAATGACTTGTATAGATTCTTCTTTTGTCCCTCTATTTTTAGGGGTTGAATCTGTTCTTTGATCTCTTTTCCCGTCATATTGATATGAATTTATCAATAATCATCTCGTTGGATTTTGTGCGGTCTGTTATATAGTCATATTTTCAGGTTTTCTCAGGAATACGATTTCAATGATATTTAATTGTGGTCATCTGTTGTATGAGATTCATCAAATTAATTATTAACAGAGGAAGAAAATATGTTTAACAAAAGAATATGGAGACCTAATAGAACTAAGATTAGAATTTACCAATGTTTATTGGTGGATTTTTGCCTCATACATTACATTAAATATTGGGTAAAATTATTTTTACTCATATTTTGAGTTTGATTGTGTCATATAAGAGAATAAATGAATTTGGATTTCTTTTTTTATTAAAATATATAAAACTAAATAAAATGTGAATATTCAGACATGAAATATATTTATTATTTTCTTTATATAATGTTATGTGTATATTTTCTTTTCATAAAATATATTTATTTACAATTGAAGTAAAAAATTACTGAATTGCATAATTTTTTAAAAAATTTATGAATTGATTATAAAATTGTACAAAAAATTATCTCAAAATTTTTATGAAGTTTCATTTATTTATTTCTTAATTACTTGTATTTCTATTAATGAAATTTTTCATTATATATAAACATCATGAGTATTAATCGAATAATTCATTTACATGTATTGAAATAGATTATATATAATTATCAGTACTATTTTAAAAAGTTCTAAAAAACACAATTAGTGAATGATATATTATAAATTTGATGTTATCTATCCATATTCATTTATTCCACCATTATTTGTGTTAACTACTTTCTATTTATTTTCTTATAAAATTATATTCCTTTTTTTGTTATAGAATTAATTTTCTTTTGATTACCATATTATTCAAATAAATTTTTTTAACGTTGTTCTTATTTAGTTTTCTATTTTTAATTTTTTCAATATAATTAACTAAATATAAAATGTTTTTTGGATTTAAGAAATTATTTTTTTGTGATTTGATATTAAAAAAATATTTTTTAAGGATATAAATAATTCTTAATGAAAAAATAAACGATATCTGTTGTGCCTAAAATTAATATGTTAATCATTGTACGATTTTAAAATTTTATGAATTGTTTGGTCATCAAATAAGTTATGAATGATTATTAATTAACTTAACTAATATGAATTTATGTTTTTTTAATTTGTATTTCGTTTCCAATATTCTATCATAAGTGATTAACATGATAAATTCTACACATGTGAATTATGATTGGATGAAGCTCAATACTTGAAGATGATTAATGGACTTTGAAAAATATGATTGATATTCTGACTCAGTATTTTCTCGTTGTTTGATGGAATGTTTTCATTAATGATATTCAAAAAAAAGGATGAGAGTGTAATGGCAAGGAAATTTTGTGTGTGATGTTTGTATCAAATAAAAAATATTAATAATCCATTTACTTTTAGTTTTTTGATATATTAGACATATATGAAGACTTAGATACTCCTTTGGACATTTTTTCTGTGTCGGTTTGTTTATTTGACTAGTTGAAATTTCTTATATTCCAAGATAATCTTCTAATGTTGTGAGTATTTAAGAATAAATAGGGTTCTACAATCAGGAGGGCTGTGTTTTGTGATATTTATAATGGATTTAATGTGGTTGGGATATTATATAATGGATTAAATATGTTATTCAATTATAGATATATGAATCCTATATTCATATAGAGAATAGAATAGAGAGAGACGCCACTGGAGGCTATGTATTTGAAAAGAGGGAGATCACTACAATCATAAAAGATTATATATTGCTAGACCAAGTTATTATGCTCAGGGATGAGTGATTCTAACAAATATTTTATCATATTTGGATTTTTGTCTCAAACATATAGGATATGGAATGATGGATGAAATCTTTTGAATGAATCACCAAATTACATCCCATCAGTTATGGTTGAGGATTATATATGCTTTGACTCTTCAATGAGTAGGGAGTAGGTTTTCAATTTACTTTAGAATTTATTCATATTATTTTCATTTAAACAATATATATTTTACTAAATTGTGTATTTATCATTTCATATAGTTTTTATCCTTCTCTTATATTCTACTCAATTCTCCTGACCTTTAAATTGTTTGTTCTAATTCAGAATATATTCCCCACTTAAATAATTAAAGTGGATTGAATTAAATTATTTTAATTCTTCTATTGGTTATGTTATGAGAATTTATACTCCTTGGTCTATACATATTTTCATGGGGATGTACATGTATTTTTTATACATATTACTTGTTTATCCTTTTAAAAATACCTATTGTAAAATCCAAATAGAATGGAGTCTTATTAGTTTTATTTTACCCACTTTTCATCTTCAATATCTTTTATATGTTTATTAGAAGATTAAGGTTTACATTGTGTGATTCTTCATACAAGATATAAGGTACTACAATCATTAATTTTCTCAACTTGAGATAGAGTTCTAAGAGAAATGCGGGTCCAGTTATTGTGAAGCCAATTTTTAGAGGAAGGGTCTTCAAACATGTTTAGTTCATTCTCTAGTGACTCTGGAAAATGTGTATATTTCCAATGGTTTGCATAGTTTATATATATATATATTTTAATTCTTTTTTAGTATAACAAGATTAATATATAGTATTATATGATAAAAAATCTTGAGATGGTTTTTTGTGGACAATAAATACAGTGGCTCTCTAAAGTTGATAAAGCTTATGTCAAGTGTTGGATAAGACATTGAAGGGAGGTCCAATATAATAAATAAAATAGTGGTGACGTTTTTCTTTTTCAAATCCACTATACAAGATGATAGAACATGTGAGGTTCTTTGGATTCTGTATTTTTTGGCTTCTGTGGCTGGTTCACATCAGGTAGAGCATAGATTTCCAATAAAAATCCATTATAAGATATTTCATAACTATTAAGGTACCCTTAAATTTTCTTTTATATAGGATTATGGATGTAATTATAGTCTATATGGTTAAATTTTGTAGACTGCTAGTGGTTTTTTTAAGTGTTGGTCATGTAAAGGTTTTATCTCAAGTTTTCTTTTTTTTTCTAGGATCATGTTTACTACTATTCATTATGTTTGTACATACTAATGTTATTCAAGATATCTGATGAAAATCTAAGACATGGTGTATCTCCATGATTTTCGACATGTTATTAAAGATATATAAGGATACCTGGTTAAAAATACACATTAATTAATTGTTTTTAAATTCTTCTCTATTTTTATTATTAATCATCTGTAACTATTTCTTAGGATGTTTCTGTTAGTATGCTTAAAAATAATTGATTCCAACAGAATATGGAATTCCTAACTAAGCTACTGATAATTTTTCATCATACCATCCTTCTGAACATCATAGTTTATTTCACTAATAGTGATCATATGATTCTCATATATGAAGAAAAGAATGATCATTCTTTTTAAGATCACCCACATGGTTTATATTGTAATTTTCTATCCATAAATTAAATAAAATAGCCTTAAAAATTTCCTAATTGAATAATTATATGATAAAAAATTATTGGCATCCTAGTAAGTGGGTTTCAATACATTCATGAGAAAGAAACCCTAAAAGTCATATAAAATGTTTTCATTATATTGAAGCATGTTTATTGATTAGGAATTCAGTATAATGAAATTTTACTCTAGGATTGACAAGATTACTTTTTGTACTATCCTCCTGGTTCTGAAGAAGAGTTTTTATTTTTCTTCAATTTATATTATAGGAAAGTCGATAATGGATTAGTTTTCTCTCAGACATTTTATATTTTTCCTCGACATCTATAAATATGTAATTAGAATGATCTATAAATATTTTCATCTCCAAATATATTTTACAATCATAGAGATGAACCATCCATTATAATATGGGTATTTAGTAAATTTCTTATATCATATAGTTTTATATAGTGGAGCTCTATTATTTTATCACTTAGGGTTTCCTTGTCGTTACCACTATGTTCATTAATTCTCTTTACAGTTTTCTTCATCCTCTAATAGATCATAGTTTCTTCCTATATTAATCATTATTTAGTTGATCCCCTATATATTTTTTATATCATAAACTATATTTATCTTCATAATGGATGCATTCATGACCCTTAATGATATTAGATAAGTAATGTCCCATTAATTTATGTTCATATAACAAACAAGATGATATCATATTTTTTCATTATAATTTGATCATTGTGCTATAAATATTTACATTGGTGTTCCAGGATTCTATAAAATTAAACTGTTTTCCAAATGAATTATTGATGTTGTTGTGGATGATATATCTATTAATATTTCAAAAAGGAATTTTTTTTTTTTTTAATTAAAATTTCATTATTTTAATATGGATAAATTATATTATGTTTATATTAAACATATTATGTATGGTTAATTGTTTTCAATTTTTCTTTACAAATCAATATATGATGAGAATTCATGCCTTATGTATGATTAAATGCATCATCTACTAAGTTTAAAGGAGATTACATAGTCTCTATGTCAGTATAATGTCTAAAATTATCCCTACCTGAGATTAACATAGTAGATATACCATGTGTGTATGATTTGATGAAAATGGGTTTTTTTAAATGCTTTGGTACTTTTGTAGATATGTTAGCTGAACTCTGTGACAAATGAACATTGTGTACATGAATTTTTTCTAATGGGGATCACTAATGTGCTTTTTATTTATTATCACCCCTTTTACTGATATATTTGATCATGGATTTTAATCTATGGAATATTTAAAAAAATTATATATAATTGTTAAGAATTAAACCATTTTAATCAATTCTATTAAAAAAGTTGTTAATCCAGAAATGATATTTTCAAATTGTAGAGAGTTTGGGATCCCATTTGAATATTTTTAGATAAATTATTCCATGTTTTTATTCAATTTTACATCTAATCCTTGACATGTCAAAAAGGATGATAAAATATTCTACTTACATGAAGGTCATTTTTTATACATTCTTTTTTTTATATTTTATCAATTGATGTACTTATATTGAATTGTTTTGTTGGTACGATCTTTTTTGTGAATGTTATGGATCTTAGAGTTGTAGGGTGCTGAATAAAAATGAAATGAGGTTCCTCCCTAGTACTATATATCACATGATTTGTTTCTTTTAGTGGGAAACTAGGGGTGATGTAATATATTTTCCATCTCACCATGAAAATTAATTATTCCTCTACCATGGTGAAAAATGATTAGGTCTTAGATTATTAGAGGAAATAGAAATATTGGAGGTTTATGGAATGCCCATTTTTATGTGTGTATAATTCATTTATAGATAATGATGTTTTCAATTGTATGATCTATTTAAGTCCTTAGAAACATAAACTATGTATTGATTCATTGCGTATTAAATTTTGTTATTGATATAATTAATATTTTTTTATGTTTTAATATGAGTGAAATTAATTTTTGTTTAGTAATTAATGAATTTTTATTATATATGATAAATTAATAAATATATCATTAAATTTTTCTAGAAATAAAAATTAATAATTTTTATTTAAATGTTCTTTATAAATATATATTATATATTTGTATATATTATTACCAATATAAACAAATTTCATATAAATATGTTTCCAAAAAACATTAACCATTATATACATTATATGTTGTTATTATTATAATTATAACCTAACTATTTTATCTATCCCAAAAACTTTTAGTTATATAGTTTATACTAGTAATTTAATGATAATAAGATAGCTATAACTAAAATATTTTACTAAGATAAAATGTTACATTACCAATAGTTATATCCCATTTAAAAAATTATATTCATTTGGAGTGCAATCAAATGTTCATAATGGTTCACTCTAGAAGTAGAAGTTTCACTCTCTTTTATTCAGGAAGAAAGTATTAGTTATTTTTAGGATTAAGGGATACATGATTATTGTGTCCAATAAAGGTTGTTCAATGGAGGGCTAGTATGTATATTTTGATTTTATTTTTTAATGAATGTGCTTCTACATTTTCCAGTAACCTTCAATGAGTCAAATGGTCTTAGTTCATGAATATAAGATCAGAAATTATGAACCTGCTAATCTATATGAAAAGGTTCTAAAAAGAAAACATTTGAAAAGGAATATTGAGGGATTCCAAGGTTTGAACTCAATGGTAACTATTCCAAATCATATAACCCATAAAGACTTTATTTTTTTACCAAATAAATTTAATTTATTCTATATTTTTTGTTTCATGCAAACCTATGTTTAAACAAACCACAATATTCTATTAAAATATTATTATTTAATATGAAATTTATTGCATAGGCGATAAAATTTTCAGTATGAATTGGTTTAACAACATTATTAAAATTATGTATGAGGTTTAGAGATAAATAAACCATATTGATAAATAAGTACTTAATTTTCGGTATGGTCGTTATATTCTTTAAAAAGAAATTTTTTAAATGATTTCTATTGTCATTTTTGAACAAATTATAATTTTTTTTCCACTTTTAGAAAATAAAAATTAACTAAATAAATGAAATTTTTTGAGTCGTCATGTCAACACTGTATTAGAGTTAATTTTTATTATTATAATGAAATGATTTTTTTTCAATTAATAATGAAATATATTGATTACTATTAAAAAATATAATTTAATGGATCTATTGATTTAATTTTGGTTTGATAATATTTTAAAAATAAAATTATTTCAATATTAAAATTATTAATTAAAATAATGTAATTTTAATTAATTTCAAGTAGAATTTGGATAAAAAAATGTATTTATACTTAAGGAGTGTTTTCGTTGAAAAGCTAATTTTCATCACGTAGGCATGTTTAATTTTAAATTAAATTCTACTAATTTTTAATATAAATATTCAGAATACATTTCAATTTTTTTAATAATAATAATAATTAATATTATATAATAACGGACACCAAATTTTTTTCATAGTTAATTTTAAAAAGACTAAAAAGTATTTGTCGTTATTAAGGATAGAACATGTTTATTATCAGTTAAACCAAAATATAAGTGTACGGTTTCCAATTAAACATGTACAAATACCATTGTATGGCCATATATCAAAATTATAATTTCATACAATATAATATATGTTTATATGGAACCATATTTATTAAGAATGACTTTATCATTTTGTATTATTTTAAGAAATTTGCATAAATATCCAAGTGGGTTCCCTCTCCCACTTGTAAGAGCACATCTCCTCTCCTCTCCTCTCAACACTACAAGCCCCTATTTTATAGGCCAATACCTACCCAAATACTTTAATTTCATCTCTTATCACTTCAGAGAAACCTTTATTTAGGAAACCTACCTAGGATGTATTTAGGATTAATCCTACAGAAGTTCTCCGAATAAGAGGTAGAGTCCTTGACCATGAGTTTTCTTTTTATTTATTCTTCCAAATCCATGAAATATTATTTAAACATTATGATATAATATAATCATTATCCTTAATATATTTAGATGTTAATATGTTAATTTAAAAACCTATATATTTCCTCTCTGATTAAATGGTAAATGAAACCATATATCATGTGCACGACAGACTATCCCATCGCAAATTGATGTAATTCAACTTCCATTTTTTAAAGGTGATTCCTTGGTCAAAAAACACCAAATCACAAATATTATGAAAATAAAGATTACAAGAGCTTAAAAATGGGATCATATTACAATATTTTAAATGAAAGGTAATAAGAGCAGTGGGAAGGTCTTCGAACTAGGTAATGTCCTGATTAACTCCCATGTTGTTCATACCATTTACAACCATGTTTGCTTCTTAGTTAACATGTGTGATGATATAGTTAAGATCGATAAGAGAATGGGAGTATTCCATCCTGTGAGTAGTATTCAGCCAATCAAGGTGAAGTATTCCATTCCAAATCACTTGCAAGATAGTCGTCGAGTCGCATTCGATCCAAATGTTATTCCGACCAACGAGATTGGAAAACGAAATAGCATGTATCAAACCCAACATCTCAGGTTCAAGGGAGGTGGAAATGCCACATTTACCCATGATGTATCCAAGGATCTAACCGAGTTGATTCTTGAAAACAGAACCACACCCTATAGGTCCCAGATTTCCCTTGGAGGATCTATCAATATTGATCTTGATCCATCCATGTAGGGGGATCTCCAAAACAACTTCAGTGTGCGATGCGACTGACCTAAATTTCCGTTAATCCTTATATGTCTCACGATCGTAATGTCATGCACGGTGTCATGGCAATTACCATTTTGAATTGAGGTAGCATTATGTATGGAAATGAGGATCCTCATCTGACCTGTATTTTTATTAAATGAGTAATTATTATGAATAATAGCATTCTGATCATACCAAATCACATGGTGGAGCTCAGCAACTGTAGCATGGAAGAGGTTCCTACCTTGCTAGGAGCCATCCATTTCATTACCTTTTTTTTATTTTGATCTTTAACAGAGTCAAGAATCAACCATCTGCAATCATAAATTTCAAGAATATAGTTCCAGACAGTAGAAGCAGTATCACAAGAGAGAAGGAGGTGGTTATAATCTTCTCTATGTTGATTATAAATTTTATATTTAGAGGATAGATGGATGACAAAGGATTGGATGAAAGGTTCAGTAGGCACTCTGTTGTGAGTAAGATTCCATATGAGGTTGAAGCTTGAAGTTTTTATCAATGGTTTGTTGAAATGTTTTAACAAACTGTAGTCTCTTTCAGAGTTACAGAAATAATTCTTGTAGAAATTTTAAGAGTTGAGAATACCATTTTTAGAAGTTTCCCAAGATAAGAAATCATTTTTATGAGTGAAATTGTATTTTTCAATGATGTTCAGAAAAGTTTCAATAAGCTAATCATGTTGAGTGTTTAAGATGTCTCTGATAGAGGTTTTGGTATTATTAGGGGTTTGATCAGGAGGAATCATGGAAATTAAAGGCATTCCAGTCCAGTTATCCAAGATAAATTTCATGGATGAGTCTCTGGAGACCACCCATCTAGAGTTTTTCATAATATTGGTAATGGAGTTTTTGAAGAAAAGTCAAATCTATGAGTTAATGAAGTTCAAATTTTCTGTTTTATGTTTGTCAAGAAACCTATTTTTGATAAAGGTAATATATTTTGATGTATTGTGAAAAATGTCCCAAATGAGTCTTTCTTTAAGGGCTTAAATAAAGTATTTCATATTTTTTATACGAATACCACCATTTTCAATGAGCATGCAACAAGTTGACCAAGGAATAGTCATAAGATTTCTTTCTAGAATTATACCAGTCTAGATAAAGTTCATTATAGTGGTGTTTATTTTTTTAATGAGGCCAACTGGCCATTTATATACCATCATGGAATAAACCATCTTGATTACAATATTGGATTTAATACGGAAATTATTACCAACAATATAGAGAAATTTACCTTTCCAAGAAGGGAGCTGATTTAGAACTTGGTCAATGATAGTCACAAAGTGACAAGATTTGGGTCTACCCCAAAAAATGAGAACACCAAGATAGGTGAAAGGGAGTATATCTTCTTTCAGACCCAGGTCACTGATATTGTTACATTTTCTACCTGGATGGAAATTATTCCCAAATAAGATGCATGATTTGTTCCAACTAATCGTTTGACCAGAAACCTCTTCATAGTGTGAGAGTTCATTTTTAGGTTAAAAATGTTTCTTTTATCCCCTGAATGAAAATGATTATTTATTCATCATAAAAGAGATGAGTAGGAAATTTCACATAACTAGATACATGTATGGGCTTTAGTTTGTTCGGGTCCACTAGACGGTTGATCAGATGACTGAGGTAGTCTTCTTCTATCAAGAAGGGAATGGAAGATAAGGGTCACCTTACCTGACACCTATGGTGCATTTAAAATAGCCCTTAGGTGATCCATCGATCAATATGGAGATAGATGTCGAGTTAAAGAGGGTTTTGATTACAGTGATAAAAGAGGTGTTAAAACCATATCCTTGAAGGACTTTGAATATAAAACTCTAGTCCATGGTGTTTAAATCTCTTCTGATGTCAAGATTAATAACTATGTTTCCTCCCCTATTAGTTTTTTTTCATATTATTGACACACTCGGAGGCAAGGAAAATATAGTCTTGAATGGATCTTCCCATTATAAATCAAAATTGGTTCAACAAGGCAATTTTTTCTGTGAGAGTAGAAAGTCTATTGAAAATAATTTATTTATGGTTTTAAAAAGTGTGTTGATATGTGAAATGGGTCTAAACTGTTGAATCTCAGAGGCATTATCCCCTTTTGGGATCAAGGTGAGAAACGAGAAATTTAGTGCATGGGGGGAACCCCATTGGTGAAGAATGTTTTTACAATTTTCCAAATTTAATCTCATTCAAATCCCAATAATGATGTAAGAAACCATTTTTTAATCCATTAGGATCTGGATCACTATCAGGATTCAGACTAAAGACATTGTCCTTGATTTCATGATCCAGTAGGGTGTTGACAATGAAGGAGTTGTCCTCATCATTGATCACTAGGGGAATGTCCTTTGATAAGATGTATTAGTTTATATCAGGTCAATTGAAAATGGTTTCATAGTAGGAGATGACATGATTAGAGATGTCATCCTAATTGTCATGGAGCATGTCCCAGTCCAGTACAATGGTTAACGGCCTGTAGGCCTTCCTGATTCTTTGAAGAGAATTGTAAAATTTAGTATTTCTATAACCGTCTATTATACATTTAGATTTAAATGTTTATTTTATTATATCTTCTTTGAGAGTGAGTTGGGAGTTATGTCTGACCGAAATTTTTAGTTTTTGAGTAGGATCAGTCTTGACCTCATATGTGGTGTTTGTGTTTTGAAGATCATTGAGATCTTTCTCAAGAATCATGATGTAATTAAATTTCCATAAATGCTTCTCATGGATTGTATAATTATTAAATTAAATAATATATATATATATATGATATTTATGATATTATTATACTTTTTTAATTATAATATCACATCTACATGCTTACACTTCAATTTGTTTTGTAAACTATAATTTTGATCATGCGTACATGTATATTACTGTCTCTACAAAGCAATTTGATATGTATTTCATTTAATTTTTTCATGAATAGTAATAAGGATAGATTTAATGAATATATATTTAATTTATTATTTAAAAATTATTCTATAATGGTTCATTATTATTTACCTTTCTTTTGTACCGTCTATTAAAAAATGAAAACAATGTTTATGCGTACGTACAACCTACCATCTCCAATGAGTTATTGGTATTATGATACAATATCATTATTTATTAGGATTGGTTATGATTATTCTTCTAATGAATATATGTTATGATATTTCTCTTAATAAAATCATGAATTATATTATCCTTACTTATTTATATAAATTTAATGTTTTCCATTAATTTTCCTCTCTTTATTTACCCAAGAGTCTAAAAAATAATTTTTTATGGAAAAAACTATATTTATTTCTCTCTTCGGTTGAAAATCATTTCTATTCCATGTCAATGTACTCAAGAAAATTTGATATTATTTATTAATATTATAAAAATATTTTTGAATGTTATTTTTAGACACATTTTTTATTTAATAAATGTATTAAAAATAATCTTCTTGTCAATTTCCTTAAAAGGTACTTTTTACATTTTTGGAAAACTCTAAAAGGAATATTTTTTTAATGCATACAATATAAATGTTATCTTCCACCACCTTGAAAACTAAATGATTTAAAACATTATTTATATGTTTCCAACATTATTTTCAATGAACATTTTTTTATTAATATTTGGATTATATAAATATTAAATTAGTTATTTAAATTAGAATATAAATTTTCCTCAATAATGTTTTAATGGTTTTTTTAATGTGTATTCATAAACAAAAACAGCCTCTTATATAGTATATGATTTTCTAGGGATATGATCTAATGGAATAATCTTAATCCTTTCATAGTATGGTTTATTATTATTATGATTATATGATTATGTAACACATTTCTTTTTCATGGGTTATTCTATGATGAAATAATGAAATTTTAATGAAACATATTTCTTCTCAAAAAGTTTTTTTATAATGAAATATTTTTTAAAACCAACTAATTTATATGGATTATGCTATGGTGAATTTATTATTATAATTTGTAAAAGCACTTTATTATATTAATTATTTTAGAGGTGGGAATATAATTATATATACCACTAATAAATTGGGTAACTGTGGATAACTCATGAGTAAAATTGTTATCCATGAACCTAATTTCATGTTAACATTTCGTATATAAACTCGTATTAAATTTCCATAAGAATAAGAATGAACATAGTTTTCATCTCCATATATTCATTTATGTAACTCTCTTTCTTGTCCATAAGATTATTCATGTACCTAGCTTTTAAGTCTATAAGTTTTGGAAAGGGCTTGATTTCAGGTCCATAACCTAATAAGTAAACATATTTCTATTTATACATGTCCAAATTGTTATAATCTTATGTTTTACCACATTATTATGTCTATTTTATTATTTCATGTATCATATTCATTGATTTAATTATAATTAATTCAATATAAAATTAGTAGATTTATTCCATGACTCAATATTATGACATTTGATTTTTAGGGTACAGTTTTCAAATGTTATGATCGTGTTCGCCAACCATTATTATCATGTTTTGATTATGTGATCATTGATATCTTTTTTTAACCATACTGACCATATGAGAATTCCTTTTCTTATGTTCCCTTTCCCCATGTTATTAAGAATGATATTATGTATGATATATCTATGAAGGGATCTATTTTTGATGAATTTAGTGGGAGATGATGTAGTTCCCCCATGAACCTATTTTTTTTGTTTCTATGTTTTTAATGATACTAGGCCTATATGATTCTAATGTGGGTCATATGTTAGGTAATGAGTTTTCAACTATTAATATGTTATATCTATATATGTAAATTATGTGTTAATATAGTTTTTATGAGATCAAGGATTAGTTATCCTTTGTAAATTAGTTTGATAATACTTTATTGATAACCATATAGTTATATTAATATATATGATAATTTCATGGAAATTTAGTGTTTGATAGAGTTGTTTTTTTCAAGATATTGCATCCCATTCTAGATACTACAAGTGGATGTGTCTTTGGAATATTTATACCTTGTGTTAGAAACTTTAGAAAGTGTGATTTGAAATTTTACTTGATCATCACCTAGTGTATGAAAACATGTGTTAATACACACCTGGTTTGTTACTATCATGGATTATTTTTTTGAAATTCACAAACTATATATGAACCATATTGAAATATTTCAATATATTATGACCATAAATGAACTAGGTTAATTCTATGGTGTATTAAATTTAATGTATTGTTTTGTTATTTAGACATCCTATAAATGATTATTCATGAATGTGTGGTTTCCATCATTGGTTATTATTTCTAAAACTATTATATTTTGTTTTACTTGAGGGTTTCAACTCAAATAAATCATGTTAATGATTAATGTGACGGATAAATAAATGATTTTAATCATGATAAACCAAATTTTTTAGGTACTACAATGAAAATTTTCATTTTTATTCTCACACAACATTATCAAGAAATGAATCATACGAAACTCTCAAATGATCAATATAGTGAAAAAAATTCTATTGATTCCTTCATAAGGAAATGAAAATATTATTTTATTGGGTCTACTAGTAAACATGTTTCTAATAAATTGATTAAAAAATGAAAGGATATTTTCATTTTTCTATTTTTTTAGAGCATGGAAATGCAATTTTGGCTACCTATTATTTGGATAGTGATGAATATAGATATATGACTATTTTTATGAATATGAGGAACCATGGAGAATTAACATCCATGTAGTGGTATGTGTTTATGAGATTATTTTTCAACAATTACATTCCATATATTCATCATATGAAAATTGAAAATGAAATTATTGAGATAAAGAAGAAAGACGATTAAACCATTGGTACTATGAATAAACTTTTATGATAATTGTGTGCCACTATTATGATATTATCTACCAGCCCAAAAATAAAGATGATAGTGTCTTATTTTTTCTAAAAAAATTTCTCAAAACATTTTTATCTATAAGGTAATTTAGAATCTATGAACAAATCATTCAAAGGAAACTATAAAAATCATGGAGAAAAGAAGCTGATTTTTCTTTCAGGATAGACTTGTGGAATGAATCATGGAGAGAATTTTCCAATGATAACTAGATAATGTTTTAATTTTTTATTGTAGTTTCTTCGAGCATGGGAATTATGATGTGATGGTATAAAGTAAGATAATTATTTGAATATAGAGAAATCTCTAAAGGATTCACCACATACAAACCTGTTCTTTAAATTCATTGAGTGCGGGAATTATTCCGAACAGTGATCAAATATGAAGGTAGATGATGATAATAAATTTCAGTAGATTATTATTCATAGATACAAAGTTAAATCCCATTCGATCATTATTTATAATGAAGGGTGCAATAACAACATGTTGAATGGTAAATTTATTATCCACTCTATAACTAATAATGTTTTATTTAACTATGGATCTACAAACTCTTTTATATATAAATAATTTTATATTGTTATCCCAAAACCACTAAAAGAATTAGATATTGTATTTTCTATGAAAACCCGTAATTTAATTATGATCACCTCTTAAGACTATGATTATTATATAGTGGAATTTTTTTGTAATGTTCTTCGGGTGAATATTATTATCCTCACTATAGTTTAATTTGACATTATCTTTGGCATGGGTTGAATTTCATTGTATATATCCCTATTCGATAAATGTTTAAGGTAATTAAATGTTGAAATTTATAACCAACATATTATCATCTACCAATGTGATGATATGTATGAACTTCTGATGGAAATAAAATCTATTGTGTGGGACTTGATTCATATTCTAAATGGGAGATTATCTCAGATTCTTGGGAACATATTCATAATCAATGTTATTCCGATTGTCTGAGAGTTTTTTATTCCTTCTCGTAATATATTTGTTATCATACACTAAATAATATAGTTTATATTTCAATATAACTCATACCAGGTGATACACATATTTCAAAGACTCTCTATAGAATGACCCTAACTAAGTAATAGTAATTAATGAAGAAACTCCATGATAATTTTGATAAGTGATTTATTTGGAATTTTTTTCACCTTGGGGTAAAAATATTATTTTATTATGAAAAACATGGATTGATTTAAAACATCATTGAGTATTAGGAGATAAACATGATGAGCAGTAAGAAAAAGTAAAATCTACACCATTTTGTGGACATGTTTGATTAACTATTCGGATCTATATATATTTCCATGATAGAAATTCATCATGGAAGTCATAAAATATGGATAAATAATGATGATATAACCAAGTTATAATTTCATAAACAGTATGGACACTATGAATATATTTTGATTCCCTTTTTCCATAACGATGTTCCATCTGTCATCACAGATTTAATGAATATAGTCTTTATAGATTACATTGATCGATTTGTGGTAGTATTTATACATGATATTGTAAAAACATTATAAGATAAAAAAAGTGTCTAATGATCATTTCAGAATTATGATAAAGACCCGGAGGAAGGTTAATTTTTTGAAAATTTTACTAAATATGAATTTTGGTTAAAAAATATTTCATTTTGGGACATATAATGTCAGTAGATGGTGTAACTATGGAGCTATAAATGCCTAATGTTTTTGAATATTGGCCCATACCAACTAATGATACAAAGATTCATAGTAATATTTGTTTTTCTAGATATTATTGACCCTTTTTTATAATCTATCGTCACTATCTAACAGTCTCTCTGTGTTAATTTTGAAAGGAGTTATATTCCTTAAGAAAAATAAATTAGAATAAAATTTCAAGGATCTACACAGATGTTGAGTCAATACACATTTTATTACATAAACCTATAGTATAATTTTTTTAATAATATATATATTTGAATAAAAAACTAAATACATGTTTTCTTTTGTATAATGATATGTTTATATATTATACCTTATGACAGTTGAAGGTTAATGAGACAAATTAACCAAATTATGTTTTGGAGCTAGCTGCAGTAATATTCCATTAATGATATAGATTCATTATTTTTATAAGGAATTTTGTAATATATATATATATACATACTGATCATAATAGTTAATGTATATATCCACAAAAAATAGTTGAATATACACCATATTAAATATATAGATTTGATTAATGATTATGACTAGTTAATAAATTACCACTATAGAGGACTAGGACTTTCCTTCATAGATATTCCATTTTTTAATGAATATTAAATACATATAATAAAAATCTAGAGGGTAATAATGTATTAGTAACATTAGATAATAGGCAAAAAAATTCATTGATTAGTTTTAATATTTCCCTTAATGATCTTCCCAAATTGTACTCTTCTTAGACATACCCTACATAAAACCTTTAGTTATAATCAGGGAAAGAAACTATAAGAAAGGGTTGGATTATATTCTAAGTAAAGTAAAACATAATATTCATTAATATATGATCATATGAAAATATAACATAATGATAAGGGTATGTGATTGTGAAAATAACATTGGTATTGTGTATCCAACATTCCATAGATTGTAAACACGAGTTAGGGAATAAAAATTTATCAGTGTATAAAACATGGATCATAAGAGTAATAAATCGCTATGAATCATTATTTAGTCGTAATATAATTTCATAAAGTGTGTAAAAATAATAAATATAGAAAAATCATTTTTTTGAAATGTTAACTACAATGACCATCAACATAGTGGATCATGACTTATCACATATGTCCCATTATTGATCAAGAAGCACCTATTTACCCTAGTGTATTAGGATGCATTTTTTCCTATATTTATCAATAATCACTGGTTTCCAATAGTGTGTTAGAATATATCAAATTTTTTTGATTCTGGACTAGGACATGCATATTTTCTATAGTAGGTTTGGATGCACCTATTTCCCATAATGGATATGGACACACCTATTCCCTATAGTATAAAATGATTATTAAATTGTTTTCTATTGTTATATCATGATATATTTTGCACTACCCATTTCATTAGAGGTAGATATTGGTCCCACACATCCCATAATGAAAACCCAACTTAGGTGTTCTATAATATCATAAAACAGTCATTATATCATCAAATCATAACCCATGTAAGGAAAAAAGGTTTCTCATAAATTTTTCAAATTCACCATCGTATAACCCATGAAAAATAAATGGGTTTAATAAACATACCATAAACATAATCATTAACTATCTAGAAAACTAATAAAGATTCTATCATTTAATCTTATCCCCAGAAAATCATAAGGAACATCAAATTATATATTCTTATATGGAAAATGATTTTCAAAGATCACTTTGAACATTTATCAAGGAATATATCCTTTACACTTTGGAAAATTTTAAAATAAAAAACAATATTAAAATAATTTTCATTAAAAATAACGATCATAAATTATATAGAAATCTTTGAAAATAATTTAAAACATTTCTTAAAGAAAACATCCATTCCATTTTGAATGTCACTTTTTAAACTAAAAATTCATAAAAAAATTGGAGATAAATTCATTTAAAATATAATGTAAAACATATAAATGAATCATTAAAACAATAATGCATTCATGATGGGGTAAAATATAGTTCATGTTATAAATTAGAAGAAATATTCTTTTCACATATTCAGAGAAATGAAAATGGGTAATGTTTGAAAACTATATGACAATTTCATTGAAATTTTTTTATAAAGGTAAAAAATGGGTAATAATTTATTTAAATTAACATATAGAGTATTTAAAAACTTTTTTGAAATAATTTTTAGAAAACATGATTTTGGAAGAAAATAGATTTTCAAACTAAGAGGTAAATAAAGACGTTTTTTCAAAAATATATACCTTCCAAATACTAAGAACATAAAAAGGGGAAATTGAAGGTAAAACCTGTATTTTATGAAATAACTATATAAAATAAAAACTAATTAGATTTATAATAGATATATTATGACTCTTCATTATTGTAATCATAATCATAAACAATCCCAATAAACTATAAGATTGAAATATAAGACTCCTACAACTTTGTTAAATTTGGATAAAAATCCCAAAAAAAGTAATATCATAAAATTATTATATAAATTAAAGTTATTTTCAGAATAATAAAATTAAAATAAATAAATTGGAGAAATATAAACTATATAAAATAAATATGTGTTGAATATGGATTGTGTCTTAACGTAGTATAAATTAAATTGGAAATCTCTTACCATAATTAATGACGAGCATCAGACATGGTCAAAATATTGTATCTTAAATTTATTTTAATTATAAATATATGAAATAGTTATATATACATATAATAACATATATTACATAAATATGACCTTTTATTAATCATGTATTAGCAATTCCATGTTAAAATTACGTTTTGGGAAAAAATAGCTTTCTTTTGATGTATATTTTAAAATTTCATTTTGTGTCCTCTTGTGTTGATCATGTTTCTATGAATTTTAGAATGATAAAATTATATAAATATAATATATATTAATTATCTATTTTCTTAATCCATAAGATTTATATATATAAATTTAAATACATCGTTCATGGAGATAGTAGACTATACATATGCGTGAATATTTTTTCCATTTTCTCAACGGATTAAAAGAAAGAAAGGTAAATAACATAATACAATTCTATATTAATAATGATTTAATATATATTATTTTAATTAAACAAAATAATTCTTACTACCATACATGTAATGCGTAATTGAAAACAAAACACATTTCTTTTGGAGGCCTTAGTCTGAAATACACACAAGCGACGTTATTATATCTCCCACAGAATTGAAAATAGGAATGTATATATGTTATCATATTTCAAAAAAATATTAATGTCAAAAATATAATTTAAATATCTTACATTTTTATTTATATCTATCCTTTAATAGTGGTAGTTGAAGTAAAACTACATTGGTTAGCGAGGAGGTAGTCTACCAAATACATGATTGGTAGTTTCATTTTTAATTTGATGGAAGTTGAGATGGATATAGGTTATTAAATTTAAGTAAAACATATTTTTATATAATAAATACTTGTTTCAATCTATTTTATGTGTTAAAATATAATTTATTTCATAAAATGAAGAAAAAGAATAAGGAGATTAGTCATGACAATTACTTTCGCTTAGAAGCATGTCTTCAGATCTCTTATTAAGAAACATAATGTTTTTATATTGGGAGTAAAATAGCTCTAGAGAATGTATGAGGATTTTTTTAAGGGATATATTCATTGTTTTCGCCAAAATATATGACTTTATAGGTGTAGAGAGGAAAAGGGTGGTGGTGGACATTTATAATTGGGGGAAAGGAACACACTACAAAACTACATGGAAATTTCAAAAAAGAATCCAAAATAATTTGGCCATTACAAAGGAGAAATATTTAAAAGGAACATTTATTAGAAATTTGGAAGTATAATATTGATATATAACCACACAATATGAATTTTAAAAATATTATTAGTTCATTTTAACCCTCGTCTTGTTAGTTTAAACCTCAATAAACCCATTAATTAATTTAACTGATTTAATTAATTTTTAATTATTTCACAATTAATTATGTTAAAAACAAAATGTTGATATTATTAGATAATATATATTATTTTGATTCCAAATTTGGAATCCATATTTAAACATTCCATTCACATAAGTGGAAAAATATAATTTATTATAAATCTCAAATACGCGGTGATAAAGCGGGTTTTTCCAATAATAAATTTTGAAATGTTAGTAATGATTTCATATCAAAATTAAATATAAATTAATTACAATTTCCTCAATTTGATTAGTAGATATATAAATGTGGTAATTTTAACTTTAAAAACAATTTATTACAATTTTAGAACTTTTAAATTCTATAATGGAATGAAAATTCATAACAAAAACCATTATCATTCACTAATCCCCAAATAATTTTAAATTTTCTGAAATTATCAAGAATACACTCCAAGATAAAATTTAAAATATGATTTTAAAATAATTCTTTAAAATTGGAAAATATTATATTCATAATAATTTTACAATAGTAGACAGAACTTTTTTTAGATAACTATTGTTTTTCAGGGTAATATTATATTTATTCCTATATCTGTCTAGAAAATAAAAAAGTTAAATAATAAACATCTCATTTAACATATAATATAAATATTTATACTTAAATTAAATATTTCACCATTTATTAATTGTTTAAATTTATAATGTAAAATAAATTCTACTTTATAGTAATAGTTTTTCAGAAAATTATTTCCTTTATTTTGAAATGATTTTTTTTCATTTACAATTAAATGGACACCGATGAATTCATTTTATTTACATGTCGAAATTATAATTATATTTATTTTTTAAATTCTATTAATACGTTCCTTTCCAATGATTAGGTGTTAATTATTATATTAAATAATAATTCTTTAATAGAATGTCACATTTTAGTTGAAATCATGTTGCATAAAATAGATACATTGCTCAGAATTTCATGTAATGCAATCCCAACTCAGTATTGTATGTAACACAGGATAAACATAATATTTCATGTAACACAAAATATCATAAAGATTAGTCCTTTAAAAAATATTAATTCACAATATATCAGTGTGTTACATTCTATCCACTTAAATAAATTTCATCCTTGTAACATGAACTTGTGCTTAATAAAAAAGTGTTTAGCATTTGAATTTCCATTTGTAAGAAACACACATCATAAAAATGGTAATCAAAAATTCCTCTATAATTGGGATAAAGATATGTGTAATAGTCATCTGGAATAACAGATCTAGTTTCCAAATATGATAACATAGGTAGAATGTGAAAACATGGACATGGAAGAGGAAACTAACACTCAAATACTGTTGGGGACTGATAAAAACATGTCTAGGAGATATTTAATGAACATAATTTAAAAAATCCATGATTGGTGAAAATAAAATTCATTTATCAGAAATAAAGATAAATGTATTAAATTTTCTCTTAATATCATTTTCCAATATATGAGCTCATCTCTTGATAATATATACATACATGATTCTATTATATTTCATAAGAATAATTTATTCCATTGGTTGTGATAGGAAAACATTCCACTTCACCTGTTACTCTAACAAATGAAGATTATTTTTTATACCTGAAGCAATAGTGTATCATAAGATTCAGAAATGGAAAAAAATTACTTAATTTTTTCTCCAATTATTATCACGAAAATAATTTTTTTAACATCTTATAAAATAAAATTAAAATCTCAAATCAATCTATTTCGAAAATAGTTAAACTTAAGTTCCCTTCATGTCTTTACAATGTTATAATAAAAAGAATTAGAAATAATTTCACTAAATCTAAAAAATAATCTTATCATTAATCCACCACGAAATATTATGTGTCTCTTAATGTCACACACCAAATATATCAATACATTAATCATATATTCTTTTGAATCATGATAAATCTTTAATTTCCATAAATCTTTAATAAAAAAACATACATCTTCATTCCTTGAATAAAAATATATATTATTGAATATATTCAATAAATTAAATAATGTTATAAACTCTATCAATTATAGCATAAATTTTTTTTCCACAAATAATTAATTAGTTACAAGGTCATCAATACTATGTAATTTCATTTTTTTATATACAAAATCTCTTTATCCTAACATTAGTATCTCGACATATGAAAAAATTAAGGGTTATCATCCTATAACCATGTGTTTTCCATAAAATATTAATTTTCTAATAAATCACATTTCTATGTATTTATTATAAATCAACATATTCTTTCATATCGTTATTGAAAACCACTTCCAAGTTGTCCTATATCTCAGGATTCAAAATTCTCAAATTCTAATACATAGACAAATAAATCATCACATTTGTTTTTTAAACCATAAATTATTTTTAGTCTTATTCTTTATTAATACATCTTTACTACAATATAAAATATGAAAAATTTATTATCATTCATCACCCACAATTTAATCATGATTATCACATTTTACATAAAAAATATTGTTAGAATATACCATTCCTTTAATATTTTTCTCATGGTCTATACATCATCAATTGTAGAACCATTAATCATACAACCTACCCGATTCTTTCAATACCAAAATTTTGAAATTATTTTATTTTATTATCTTTCTAGGATTTTAATATTTTTTTCTAGTTGTGGGTCAAGTCTTGGTTGAAATATTGTGTTTATTCTGAAAAATGAGATTTTATGGGTTTGGAAGTATCCAACGCGCGGGTAGAGAACATGTTGGAAACTATGTAGATTTGTCAGGTCACTGGGTTGTGTGTCTGGTATTTGAAATGAATAATAAATTAGTAGAATAATAAAATAATGTTATAATGATAAATATAATAAAATAGTAATAAAAATTAACGTATTGTGTTAATAATAATAATAATAATATTGAGAATATTATTATTATTAGTGTTAGAATAATAATATTATACATCTTATTATTATTATTAATTTTATTATTTTAAAGTTTATTATTATTAAGGTTATTATCATACTATTAATTATTTTAGTACCATATTATTACAATCATAATATTATTATTACCATTCATTATATTATTATTATGAATTATTTAGATTTTTTTAAAAAAATAAAAAAAATGGAAGATTCCCCCTTCCTCCCTACCAAGCACGACCCTCCCTGCCCCCCAAAACCCTAACCCATAAAGCCTCTCTCCTATCTACCCATTATGAAAATGCCTCTTCCCCTTGGTTGGCCTCCGTCAAGTGAACCCCCTGTGTCCTTCCCTCCTCGGATGACCTATTTTCGACTAGCCTCCCTCCTCCATGCATGGCGCACAAAACCCAATCGGCCACCCTCTTCCTTATATAGCACACCAAACCTGCCAACCTCCATCCTCCAGTGACCACAAACTCTCTGGCATACACCTTCCCCAGTGGATCCCCCTTTATTAGTTTATTCTCCCCTTGGATGGGGTTTTCTTCTCTAGAATTTTGGAGTTCATTTAGGAATTCAATATTGAGTATTTTGGATTGATCCCTTAGAATAGGGTTCGATCATTCCTATTGGAGATGTGGGTGATGTGTGGTTGTGGATTCAAAACTTTTTCCATCAATTTATTCATAAGTGGTATGTTGTTTTATGTTTTATCATTATTAGATGGCTTTAATATTATTTCATGGTTCTTTATATGTATTATATGGTTTAAAAGTGCTATGAGAAATGTATTTTAGAAGTGTTTTGGAATGCTTATATGATGATATGGGAATTTCATATGAAAATGGGGAACTTTTTTAGGTACATTATTGTGGTTTTTCATTAATGTGTTTTCGTGGTTGTGTGAAACGTGTGATGTGGGTTTTTAAAGGAACCTAAGGTGTAAATGAGTTTGAAAGTGGGTTTTTTAAAGAAAATGGATTACTTTGGCACATAATCTTTTTTTGGGAACATTTAATGTTGTTTGTAAACTGTGTAAATTATGGGAAGCGTGATTTAATGTGAAATTGGTTTATGTGAGGATTTAAAAGGGGATTAACCATTGTAGATGGTTAAATTTATTATGTTATTTTTATTCAATATTTCCAAATGGTTTTATGAGTTATGTAAGTGGTGTAAATTTTATTTTCAAATGGTTTTAGTTTATGTTTGATTTTTAAGAGAATAATTTCTGTGTGTTTTTTGGGGTGAAGTCTTGTTATGAATCATGGAAATTTTTTTAAGAATGATTGATTTATTAAATTGTATATGTTTTGTGTGGTCCCTATATGGTGGTTTCAAGTCACTAGGTCTAAGTCAACTCGCCTATGTGTTTATAGGTAACTATATATGTATGTGGGTTCCCTTATTACATGTATAGTCATCGATGGCAGTGAATATATATGTATGGGGATATGTGTACCCACGTATATATATGAAAATGAATACATAAGAGATTGATGACTAGTATATACGTATAAGCATATATGTTAGGATCCCCTTTCTCATGTTTATGGCCATGTGGGTGTTTTCATAGGGGATATATGTCCTTATATGTATGTGAAAGTCCATATACATAGTGGTGGAGTATCAGCTTCTAGTTAGAAAGTGCCAAGAGTTGAATGTTTAGTTTAGTTCCACCCTAATGTATGTTCCCTATGCATTGACCATTAATTATAATTTTCAGTATTTCTTGGTGTTCTTTAAATTTTTGTTGTCAACTTTTATATGAAATACACATTATATATATATATGTGTGTGTGTGTGTGTGTGTGTGTATAAATATCCATGGTTCTAAAAAACTGTTATCCTATATGTTTTGAATGTGAAATGGGTATTTCCTAATACTTGTGGACTTTCAGTCATTTTTTATATAAATGTGTACTAACATGCTTGATTTTTTCTAGGGGGTTTCAATGTGATTGACAAAGTGGATATTGGTGTGAACATGATATAAATGGGTGATTTTACATTATTAAAAATTATTGATTTATTGTAAAAATGGTTTTAAGCTTGTTTTTCAAATATATAGTACCTTGGTTGTTTAGTTCAGCCTTAAAAGGTTTTTGGAAAATTAAATGTTTTGGGTGATTATGTGTTCTAAAATTAAAAGTGTTTCTTAGAAGTAATTCAGCCCATTTAGCACTTTGAGAATGGTTAGAAATAGTGGAAAACCCCTCTTGAGTCATTCCCCCGGTTTGAGAAATGTCATTTAGGTGTTAATATGTCATTTTTGATATGTTCCTAGTGTTGAGGCCTCTGCATTATTTTGTGACATAAAATAGGGGAATGCACTTTAGGAGGGAGAACTTTGGTGAGAGGTTGAATGGGTTTTGAGTAAAGAAAGTGTTATGTTCATATGTTTTTTCTTGATAAAACATCACCCCCATTGAAATATACATATGGGAAACCCTAAGAACCAATGTTGGAAGACTAGGGATTGTATACTAGATGATTTAGAAGTGGCTTGTCCCAGTTTCATCTAGAAATATTGACACTATAACAAACATTTGGATGATTGGAGACCACTATGCCTTTGAGGTGTCCCCTCTTAGTGGTTCGTTCAAGAGTATGCTGATGGTGGTGGTTGATATACCAGGTTTCACTGAGCTACGAGGTTCATAGGGTCCCATTTTTTCTTTTTACCTGTAGGGATTGACCATGGTGCTCGCTTATGACAATTTGTTTGTGAAATTATTTCCATTTTTATTTCTTAAAGCTTGTCGCCTTCCTTGTAAAATCCATGTTATTAATCTGAACATTTTGCCTTTTGTTTTGGAATTTTAATGCATGTTTACAATATATATTGAAAATATAGTGTTATATAAGTTCGTTCCTTATAAATTTAAACTTGTTACTTGAATTTGAATTAAAGGGAAAACATTATTTTATTATGTCTTATTTTCAAAATAGAATTATTTTATTTATTATTAAATGATAGGGCATAGGGTGTTTTTTTATTTTTGGAATTCCTACTAAGCATCTTGGTGATGACACCTACTTTATATTTTCATTTTCATTTTCTATTTCCGGATGACTCTTTCAACAAGCGTGTTTCATTGTGTGTTTGTGACCCATGAGGTCACATGGTGGTATGTTTATCATGACATATTTGTTTTTTTTTCTTCTATTTTTTAACGATGTTGTTAGGTTTAAATTTATTTATTTATGTATATATATAGATATAGATATATATCTTTCATTTATGAGCCATATGGTTCCCAACTATCTTAATTTGATACTCGACGCTAGTTTCTAGCCCGTGGGGATCCGGAATTCCCTTCTGGATTTGTTGTGGGTCGAATCGGGTCACTGGTTCAGGGTTTACCGAGGTTGGTTTGGGAAAAAAGGTATCAAATGAGGGAATTATCTTTTTAGTATTTTTCCTTGGGAAAGATTTTTGCTAGACCAGAGCTAGGATTATCGGAACCTGACATTACGGTTATGAGTAAGGTGCCTAACCCGCAAACCTCATGATGAGAATCATGTTACAAGGGAAAGTCATGTTATACCCGAGTATTTTGGTCCTTATGGTTGTTAGTTATTTTTGTAAAATTAAATGATGGTGAGAATATTTGACTCAATTAGCCCGAAGGTCCTGGAAAGTTGTGTGGTGTTGGGGACATAGTCCTTGAACACTCTTTGTGACGGTGGTGTTATGGACTATGGCCACCAACCATATGTCTAGGTCACCTATCGACACTAGTTTCCTTCTACATCATCCTTTGTCTTATTTGATTCCCTATAATGTTGTTATGGGATGTGATGAGTATGAAACCCCATTGTTTGAATGATGTTTTCAGTTTGTGTATCGTCAGTAATTTGGTTTGAAATAATGGTTTGTGGTCTCTTTTCTGAAGTGTTTCGAGAAGCCTTTATAGTGGCACCCATCATGTGTTTGGTTTTAATTTTTGGTTTGTTTGTCCAACATAACTATTTTATTTGGTTCTTGGGTGTCCTCATCAGCTAGTGTATTCCCCATAATTTGTTAGTGAATGGTTGAAGTGTGGGCACATGTGATTCTCTATGGGAGGATCATCCAGTTGATTAGTTTAAGAACCTTCTTCTTCTTGAACATTATAATTTGAATCCACATATCCTTTTTAGGCCTAGTGGAACCTCTCCTAGAGAGAGAGCAGATACAAGTGGAGTTGGATGAATATTTGGTCTCTTCGGTTTCTCGAGTTGTTGGTTAAGTAGTTTGACATCGTTAAGTTGTTAGGTCCTATCTGGAAGTAGTGAAAGAAATTCTAGTGTGGAAAATGGAAGCAGTCTGGAGTTTTCAGTGCATGATACTAATTTAAAAGTGTATTTGGGTCTTTTTTTTGAGTTTTCATATAAGTAAGAGACTGTGTTAAGAAACATATATGTTGAATATAGTAATAAGAGGTGGTTATGGCCCCTTGTAGTGATCATATATCATTAGGGACTCAAGTTAAGGTCCCTATCTTTGAAATATCTCTATTAGTTTCAAGGGTTAGGTTTGGTGAAACATTGCGGTGTCATGTTCATGCTCAATTGTTGAGGTGAAGGATGTGAACCCTTATGAGAACCTAATTTATGATAAAATCATGTTTCCTTTAGGAAATCATGAACTTATTATTTTTAGAAGAAGGTCTCTTCTGTGTGTCCTTCCTATCAAAGTTTTTTTTGAATGTAAATAGGGTTGATGCCAGAAAATATTCTAATATTTTATTTTGGTGAAGTGTTATGTGGAAAATATATATTCCAATGAGTGTTGCATCATATGGTGCTATTTAGGTCATGGTATAGTCATTTTTGTAACTATAATGAGACGTTTAATTCATGGGGGTTCTAAAGCCAGATTGTGAGGAAGGAGATTCTTCAATCATCAAAGCTCCAGCCATAGCTCTCGGAGTGATGTTGTTACATAGTATGGAGAACCCCAGTGGTGTGAATGTTATGGTTTTGAGTTATGTTATCAGTGCAGAAGATTGAGATAGTTTATCCTCTAGTGTATTTTTTTGATTTTATTTTCTATATTCTATGGAAGGACTTGGGAGGACATCATTTCCATGTTATTAACCATTTGGGTGTAAGAGTTTCTCATAAGTTATAAGAATTTATATTCATCATGTTTCCTTAAAATTCATGTGGTTGTGTTCCACCAAATATGGGTCTTATTTTATTGTCCCCTGTGTGGAACGTTCTTATAAATCATGAGTAGTTAGATGTGTGTTCTTTCATGAGAAATAAACCATTGGTATGTATCAGTGGTGGTGGTATTGGTACATTGGATGGACCCCTTCCCTCCCCTACCCTCTTGGTAAGGGTTCTTGGGTATTTTCCAAGAAATACTCAAGTTTTAATAATCTGGCTAGTTCTTATGGTGGGGAGACCCACTGTGGGTCTCACTGAAATTCATATGGATTGAATTGATGTTGTCTATCCATTTTAGTGGAGTGTCCACTTGGGCCTCCCCTTTTCAGTAATTCAGTTATGTTCTGGGATCTTACTTGGCGATAGGTGCCAACTTCGGACCAGAGAGCACTCAATGGTTTCATTGAATTAAAATCATGAGATTATTTATTAAGTTGTTGTTTGATTATGGTTTCCTAATCCAGGCTAGTATCGTATGTCACATTTAGTGATGTCTAGGGTGCTTGACATAAGAGGTTGGACTGTGCATTATGGGAAACTTTTTTCTTTTGATAAATCAATTGGAGGAGTTTTAATTTTTTATGGGGTAGGTGGCACATAATGTGGAGTCCATTTTGAGTCTCTTGAGTTTGACTTGTAAGTATCTTCCTTTTTTGTAAGTGTTCTAGCCTTTTATTGTTTTTTCTTCATTGGGAATCCCCTAGGACTATGTAGGGGTATTGTTTTCTTCATTGGGGTTAGGACCTGTTGTGGCTTTCTGGGGGAGGAAATCATTATGGTGGGGAGAATTGTCACACCCTAACTTTTGAAATAATATTATTTCATTATCTATTTTGTATTTGAATTTTTTTACATGGTGTTGGTCCAACCCGGGTTTGACTTTTTTATTTTTTCTGATAAATGAGTTTTTCTAGGAATGGAAGCATCCGACACGTAGGTAGATAAAGGGTTGGAAACCATGTAGATTCATCGAGACACTATGTTGTGTTCTCGATATTCAAAATGAATATGAAATTAGATGAATAATAAAATAAAGTTAAAATAAGGAAAAAAATAAGAAAATTGTAATAAAATTCAATGGATTGTTTTAATAAAAATATTAATAATAATAGAATTAAGAATATTATTATTATTATTATGAATGTTATATTTTAAATATTATTATTAATATTATAAATCCTATTATTATTATTATGTGTTTTATTATATAGATTACTATTATTAATTTTATTATCATAATATTATGTTTATTATTATCATATTGTTATAATCATATTTTTATAGTTACAATTTATTGTATTATTATTATTAGTTAATTAGGGTTTTTTTAAAAGGTAAAATATAAAAGAGCTGATTCCCCCTTCCTCAATATAAGGTGTGACCCTCCCGTCCCCTCTTACATCCTAACATGTCACTCCACCCTCTCCCCTACCCACTGGGTATATGCTATTCTTCTTCTTTGATGACCACTATTTGGAAAACCCTTGGTTCCCTGCCTTCCTAGGGAGACCTTCTTCTGGCCGATCTCCCTCCTCCTTGCATGGCACACCGAACTTGGCCTACCTCCCTTCTCTTTTTCTGGCGCAATAATCCCATTCAGCCTCCCTCCACCTTTTGTGGTGCACCAAACCCATCATCCTCCCTCCTCCAGCGACCATGACCTCACCTACGTCCTCATTCCCCAGAAGCTTCCCCTTTAGTAGTTTATTTCTCCCCTTGGTTGGGGTTTCCATTTCCAGTGGCTAGGATTTTATTTAGGAGTTCGAGTGTTAGCATTTTTATTTGATCTCTTGGACTATGCATTAATCATGCCTCTCAGAGGTGTGTTTGAGGTGCGGTTGTAGTTTTGCAAATTTTTCCGGAAATTTCCTCATAAGTGGTAGCCGAATCCATGTTTTTTCATTATTAGATGACTTTAATATGATTTCATGGTTATTTATATGTATTTTATGGTTTAATTATGTTGTGTGAAATTTATTTTGGAATTGTTTTGGCATGCAAATATGATTAAATGATGTTTTCAAAGGAAAATGGTGAACTTTTGTAGGTTTTTTGTTGGGGTACTTCTTGAATGTGTTTGTATGGTTATGTGAAAGGTACGAAGTGGGGTTTTAAAGGCACTTGAGGTGTGAATGAGTTTAATAGTGGGGTTTTTAAAGGAAAATGGATTGATTTAGGAAATTAACATATGTGGGAAATTTTTAATGTTGTTTTTGAATTGTGTAAATTATGGGAAGCATTATTTAAAGTGAAATTGATTTCTGTGAGGATTTGAAATGGTAATGTCCATTGTAAATGGTTCAATTGATTATGTTCTTTACTTTTAATATTTCTAAATGGGTTTTATGAGTTATTTAATTGGTCTGAAATGTATTTTCAAATGGTATTAGTGTGAGTTTGATTTTTAAGAGAATAATTTGACTCGGTTTTTAGTGTAAAGTATTCTTATGCATTTGGGAAATTTTTTACTAAATGAGATTGATTTATTAAGTTATATGTGTAGTTTATAGCCTCTATGTTGTGGTTTCGATTCATAGAGTCTATGGAGACTCACCTATATTTCCATAGGTATATATATATATATATATATATATATATGGGTTCTCTTATTACATGTATAGTAATCCAGGGTAGTGAATATACATGTATAGGGCTAGGTGTTCCTATTTATATATATCAAAATGAATATGTAGGTGAGTGAAGACTACTATATGCATATAATCATATATGTAAGGATCCCCTTGAACATGTTCATAGACATGCAGGTATGTTCACGGGGGATAGGTGTCCTTTTATATATATATGAAAGTGGATATTCTTAGTGGGGAAGCATCAACGTCTAGTTAGAAAGAATCAATAATTGAAAGTCTGGTTTGGTTCCACTCTGAGGTAGGTTCCCCATGCCTTGATCAGTAATTATAATTTCCATTATTACTTGGTGTTCTTTAAATGTGTGTTGTCTTATTTTATATGAAATGAACATGTTATATGTGTGTGTGTGTACATAAATGGTTCTGGATCTTAAAAAGTGTTATCCTATATGTTTTGAGTTTGAAATGGGTAATTCCAAATATGTGTGGCCCTTTGTCCGATTTTGTTATAAAAGTGTAATGACATGCTTTATTTTTTCTAAGGGGTTCCAAAGTGATTTATAAAATGGTTTTTAGTGTGAACATGAGATCAAAGGGTAATTTAACATTCTTAAAAAGGATTTCTTCATTATAATCATGGTTTTAAGATTGTTTTTAAATATATTGTAACATGGTTGTTTAGTTGAACATTAAAATGATTTAGGAAAATTATAAGTGTTGAGTGATTATGTGTTCGAAAATGAAAAGTGTTTCTTGTAAGTAATTAAGCATGTTTTCTACTTTGATAATGGTTTGAGAAATTTTAAAGACCCTCTTGAGGAATTCCCCCTAGTTTGAGGAATGTGATGTAGGTGTTAATATGTGGTTTGTGATATATGACTAGAGTTTTAGATTCTACATTTTCATGTGACATAAAAGAGGGGAATGCGCTTAAGGAGGGACAATGGTGCTGAGAGGTTGAATGGATTTTGGGTAAATAAATTGTTATGTTAGTATGTATTTTCTTGATATAACCTCACCAATAATGAAATAGAGAACATGGTAAAGCCTAGGTACCTAGGTCGGTAGACTAGGACTAGTACACTAAATGATTCAAAAGTGGTTCATCCCATTTTCATCTGGCAGGATTGATGATACGACCCTAACTAAACATTTGTGATGATTGGAGACCACTAGGCCCTTTTGGTGTCCCCTCCTAGTGGATAATCCATGATAATGATGATGGTTGTGGTTGTTATACGACATTTCACTATGGTATGATGTTACTAGGGGCCCATTTATTCTAGTTACCTATAGGGATAGACTGAGATGCTCACTTGTGACATGCTGTTTGTGAAATGATTTCTCTTTTTATTACTTCAAGTTTGTATCCATCTTTGTAAAATCCATGTTTGTAATTTGAACTATTTTCCTTTCGTTTTGGAGTGTTAATGCATTTCTGGATACTATTATAAAAATATAGTGGAATAGAAGTAATTTCCTTAAAAATGTAAACCTTTTACAAGAATGTGAGTAGAAGGGAAAACAATATTTTATTATTTATTATTTTCAAACTACCATGATTGGATTTCTTATTAAAGAAAAAGGAAAAGGAAATTTTTGTTTTATTGTAATTTCTACTAAGCATCTCAATGCTCATGAATACTTTATCATTTTCATTTCAGGTTCATGTTTTCAATCACTCTTGAAATGAGAATGTTTCCCTATTTGGTGATGACACATGAGGTCACTTAAAGGTATGTTTAGTTGGGCATCTTTTTTTTCAATTATAGTATTTAACTGTGTTTATTCGTTTAAGTTTATTTATTTATATATTTATTAATTTATTTTTCTTTCATTTATGTGTAAAATAGTTCCCAACTATCATTCATTGATTCTTGGTACTAGTTTCCAACCTATGTAGATCAAGAACGCCCTTCGGGCCTTATCACGGGTCGACTCAGGTGACCGGTTTAGGGTTGAACTGGGTTAGATTGTGACAGATTCTATTAATGAGCTTACCCCTTATGAAATAAATTCTCATCAATCCCATAAATTCAACATCTAAACCATTTAATCGTCTATGATGTCAAGGGGATACCATTATTCTTATCCATTGTGTTAACTGATCTTTCCATTTGTCCTCTCTAATTACTTTATTTTTTAAAATATTTTTCACAGTAAAAATGTATTCTCATTCCTTGAAGACATGCACATGGTTTCTTCATCCCACATTCTCTAAATATTGGAATCTAAATATTTATTCCTCCATGGCATTAAACACCCAAACTCTCAACAAACTATATCCGTTTCCAATTTGGTGAGTTCGAGAGTTTCTTAAGGAAATTATTGCTAATCGTATATCTTGATTCATGGTTAAAAATAATCAAAAATTAATTCATTACATACATCATACCATTTGATTTCACATCATCACGTTATCATTGACATTCAACATTAATACAATTCCTTATAGATCCTATCATTAACTAAAACCAAAAATTATATCAAAAGAAACAATAATGACTTTGAGAAAGGAAATAATCATAAAAAATCACAAATAGGATTTAGAAATAATTTCACCTTTTCAAAGTAGGACACTTTATATTTATCGTAGTTCATTAATAATCAGCATCTATCTAAATCCTTCAGGTTGGATCATAAGGTTTTTGTGAATTTCCAGAACATATCCACTATGATTGTCAAACCCAGTTTATTGAAAGGACCATTTTTATGCATCCAGTGATTATTGAGTTCAGAATAATGCACCCATTTCATATTTATTAACACTTTTTACCTCTAAACTAGATCCATATCTACATGTCATATCTAGATATAGATTTAATTTCATGAAAATCAGCCACTCTATCTATCACCACAATTCCATGACATTTTCTTATATGTTCACTCATCCATAGATATATCCTTAGTCATATCCATAGACATATCCTTATAAATATTCCAAGGAATTTCACTAAATATTTCTAATCCCATATTCAAAATTGTTAAAAAAATCGTTTCATTTGATACCAACTATAGAGACATAGTATTATCATACATAGATATCAAAAATTTTATGAATACTCATACATTTCATAAACACACACCCATGGATTATAATGGTTTAGTGACTATGGAGATGATAAAAAATCACTTTATTTCATATATTATCTTCAACATATCCCATATATATCTTCCCACATAATACTCTTCTTATACATTTCCTACATAAAATCATTCTTCATATCCTATGGAAGTAAACAAAAGAAAGGGTGACTATAGATGCTCCGTGAGGGTAATCAGAGGAGAAATAAATCTATGATCATATGATATCATATGACAAGAATATGTTTTTTTATCAACAAAACAATTTAGTAAGGTCATACCTATGTTTCTGTAGATTATAAATATGATTAATGATATAAGACTTAATCATTTCAAAAAACAAGACTCATAAGAGTGAGAAATCATCATAAATAAATCATTAACCATGTCAACATTTTGTTAATGGGTAGAACCATCATTAATATATAAAAACAATTTCACATGTCATGTTTAACTACCAATATCATCAATATAATGTCTCAAGATGTATCACCTATTTTCCAGTGTTGAACAGGATTCACCAATTTCCAATAGTGGGTCAGGATGCATCTATTTCTCATAGTGGATCAGGAAACACCTGTTTTTGAATTTCAATCAAGACATATCAATATTTTCTTATTGTGGATTAGGATAAACCTTTTTCTATAGTGATTAAGATATACATGTTTCCTATAGTGGATCAAGATGTACCTACATCCCATAATAGATTAATCCCATCAACTTTTTACCCATTATTATCTCACGAGATATAATTTTTTAACCTATGAGTAAAAGGGTTCTATATTTCTCATTCATCTCAAAATATTAACCATACTTATTTGTTCCTTGATATCATAAAAATTCATCATATCTTAACATTATAACCCATGTAATAGAAAATGGTTTCATTAAATTATTATAAATTCACCGTAGAATAACCCATGAAAAAATTGGGTTTCATAAAAATTTAATCAATAAAAAAATAACCATCTAGATAAATAAAAAGTATTGTATCATTCAATATTATCCCAAAAAATCTTAGGTAATATAGAAGGATGTCATCTTATATGGAAAATTATTTTGAAACATAACATGGAACATTTGTGCAGTAATATTGAATTTATACTTCTATAATACAATTCAAAACTTAAAACAATTTAATATTGTTTTTAAAATATCTCTTGAAAAATATAAAATGTTCTCTAAAATCAATTAAAACGTTTTTTGACAAAATTATCTTTTCCAATTAGAAAATAATTTTTTTAAACGTAAAATTCCTAAGAAAATATGTAAATCCTTTTCCTTGAAAATAAAATTTCAATCTTATAAAAGTATATTTAAAAAATTATTTGGTTAGAAATATTGAAATTATAATTCATGTTATACATGTTAAAGCAACTATTTTGTTCACTTTTTATATAAAAACATTAATTTTTTTGAATATGATAAGAATATTTCTTTAAAAAATTTGTAAAAATGTCAAATAGGTGTAAAAATAACCTTAATAAATTTTCTAGTGGATTTATAAACATTTCTAAAAAAATTAGAAAATAATATTTTGGAATAAAATGGATTTTGAGTGAAGATATAAATAAAGACACTTTTTATTAAAAATAATATTTTGTACTATTTAGTACATAAATAGAGGAAAATGAAGGGAATACATGAATTCTCATGCCATAACAAAAAAAAATTAATTTCTTGAGTTTCTTGAGTGACATATCATTATATTTATTTTTTTTAATAATAATCATAGATAGTCCCAATAAACGATGAGATTATAACATAATACTCTAACCACTTTGGTAACATAAAATCATAATCCCCACAAAAATAATATCTTTAATAACTTTTAGTATAATAATAATTAATAAAATCATGGTCAGTATATACACCTCATAAAATAAATTGGTGGTAAATATTGAAATCCTCTAATAGAGGTAAAAAGAGAGGGTTATAAATCCCTTTCCATATATTTGATATTGCTTCAAACACAATCAAAGATTTTTTATAATAAATATAATGTTATTATAAATATATTAAATAACCAAAAATATATATATCATACTATATATGATTTACTTATGAACTTTTTATACCCATTTATTAACAATTCCATGTTAAGGGAAAGTTTTGTGTAATAACTACTTTGTTTTCTATATGTTTTGATTTTTTATTTTTGGTACACTTATATTGATCATGGTCACATAATCTCAAAAATATTAAATATATATTAAATAACATATATATTAATTATAGAAGTATTTATTGTAATAAATAATAGTTTGATATAAAAAATAAATACACTATTCATGGATATGATATGTTATACATACCCATAAATGTGGTTTCCATTTTATCAATGGATTGAAAGAAATAAAGATAAATTATATATTACCATTAAAAAATATTTATTATTTTCTATATTGAATTTATATTCATTAAATAAATCCTTAATAACTTCCCTGTAATGCATTATAAGAAAATCACATCATTTTGGGAGGTGGTAGACCCCCATACACATGAGCGATGTAATCGTATCCCCCATGGAATGGAATGTAAGAAGGGATATGTGATATAATAATTAAAAAAGTATATTAATGTCAAAAATATCATAAAAATGCTAAATCCATCATTATTATTATTCTTAAGAGTTGGTTTTGAAAAATAAACCACATTGGTTCGCATGGTGGTAGTCCACCAAACACACAATCAACAATTTTGTTTTCAATTTTATGGTAGTGGATATAGATATACATTATTAAATAGTCAAAATAAAATATAACTATATAAGATATACTAGTGTTATCATATTATAAGTGCTAATACATAACTGATGTTGTAAATTTAGTAAATAAAAAGATGAATCTTTATGAAGGCATGTACCTTCTCTTAGAAGCACATCATTCCGATTTCTTATTAAGGACCATAGTGTTAAACCTTTGGGTGGAAAAAAATCAAGAAAATGAATAAGGATATTGTGAATGGATTTTGTAATGGGTTATCCAATCAAGATATACTGAAAGGAGTGAATAATTGAATGTTGCCGGTGGCATTTTATAAGTGTGTGAATGGAACCTAGCAGGAAACTACCAGGAAATTTTTTCAAAAGAATAAAAATAATAAATTCATTCTGGTAATTTCAAGTTTTTTTTATATGAGGTAAGAACAAGTTAATTTTATATTTATATATTTTTTTCTCTTATTAATGTATTTATGTGTTTAAGGAGTTGTTAGGGATATTCCAAGGCTAGTTTAGAGCATGGGGCTTCATGATTTGGAGGATATGTATGAGGCGCACAATTGATGCATGGTAAGTAGTACCTGTGTGCATAAACCATTCATCTCATGTTCAAGGGAGCATGGTTTTAAAAAAAAATTGAGGGAGGTCGCATGTCCATGTGACAAACTGCAGAGATGTTGTATAGGGGATTCAAATGGGATGCACATGGTTTAGAAAATTGTGCCTTGATCATGATACCGTATTGATAGTAGGATGTGACCCCGCATGGTTAGAGTATAGTTTTTACAAAACACCTAGGATAGTTGTCAGAGGTGTACCATTGGGTGGGGAATAACATGGTATTGGCTCACTATTTAACCAATTATGTGTCCAAACCTTACATCCTCTTAATTTTGGGTAAAATAACTATTTTCTCCCACTTTCACAATAACCATATGACCCATTTATCTTTCCTCTTCCAAACACAATATATAATTAAAGATACTCTAATTCCTAAATCTATGAGTTGGAGTACCTCATTTATCCAGTCTTTGATTGGACCAGCATTTATCTTATCAGATCCCTCCCAGAAGGAGATTCAACCCAGTTCCTTCCTTTTATGGTTTATCTAGAAATCTTCATTTTTATTCTAGTTTGAGATAATATTCCATAATTTCAAGGAATTTGGTTATTCATTTATTTACATAATATTTAGACCAAACTAATGGATAATATTAGAAAATAGTTCCTCTAACTCTATAGGGTTGGTGTTTGTTTACTTTTCCATCAAATGTAATTTATTTATAATTAATTCTATTATTATTCGCATTATTTTTACCCTTACATTGTGCCGTAAATTAATTTTCCTTATATTATTTTCTTCATCTAGAATATAAATGACCTATGAGATTAATTTATTTTGTCTTGTAGCTGAGGACCTCAACTTGATATACCCCTTTGGGTGTTCCATACATATGACAATGCTCCCTTTTATATTATATTAACTTAAACAACCATTGGTTTGTTTTTTTTACTTCCTAAAATTATTTCATTAATTAAAATGGATAATTGACACTTATGATTGGGAATCAATGTTTAGTTGGTCGATTATAAAATAAAAATCATAGGATTAAAGGTATAACACCTACATTAACCATTCTGAATTTTTAAATGAAAATCTAAAGACATGAATTATTTTAAATGATGAATATTGATGCTTGTTACATGGAATTTATTATTTTGTGACATTTGAGGTTACTATTACTAATATAGGACTATTTTTATTATAGAAGTGTTCTAGATTGAGAAATCATAGGATTCCAAAGGGAATTCCTTGAGCACTCAAGGGACACCACCATGATTCATTAAGCCTATTTCCAAGGGATATACCACCCATAGAACTTCTATAATATAATATTTATATGTGAATTCCTCATAATAGTATAATGATTCACCTAAAAAAATTCTAGAAAATAAAATCCCCTGGATAGAATCCATGGATTCAGCTAATATTATAGGATAGGAGGTTCCAAGGATTCATCCCTTGGGCCCTAATAATGATTATCTTGGGATTTATTAAGGAAATTATCCATGATCTCTATTAGATATTTATATATTGAAATTCATTTTGGTGATCCACTTGTATTTTTTAGGTCCAAAAGGTGCCTAGATACCCTTAGAAGGGGTAAATAATGGTATGGATATTCATTCTAAACTTATTCCAGACCCACTAGATGTTGTTGTCATTATTATAATGGTCACTTAATGTCAATTTCGATCACATCCTTTCCAATTTAATCTAGTCATAATTCACTGCAAGTAAAGAAATTATGAAAACAAAAGGACATAGTGATTTTTACTTGTTTCTCCCTCACTAGGATATATATAAAGAGCATAAAATGGTGATGTGATGATTTTAATAAATGAATTAAGGCTCAGTATAAAATTACAATGTTCGTACTATATCTATTTTACCCATATTAACTACCTTTAAAAGGATTAGGATTTGATCACTGCATTCCCAAGTGTCACTGCCTATGTCTCCTCCTCTATCTCACAACCAGTTGGAAGGATCACCATCTTCTTATTCCTTCACTCACTACTCATGGAAGGGATCCACTCATAGTTAATAGACATGTAGGTCCCTGCATTTGAATTAAATAATGCATCCTCAACTATAGATAGATTCTATATTGAAGTCCCATTTCACCCGTAGATGTAATACACTTTTTCACATTCTGTTACGTTAGAGTAAATTTCCTTCATGGATCATTTTAGTGAATTTTAAAGAATCCTTGAGTCCTCTAAGAAACACCATTATTACTATAAATAATGTGTAGTGGGTACGCTTCATGGATCCCCTCTCCTCATACTGCTTCTTCTCTCATGAACCGTCCTCTTAGGCGGACCACTTCCCCTCTACTTTTGTATACCACCTCTACATACATTCCCAATTTCTGCATACCATATTCACATTCATGTACCACTTGCGGTGTTTCTAATTCAACTAACCACATATTCCTTTATAGGATTTTGTTCCACACAAAATCCCTTCATGGAATTTCTTCCATGAACTACTTTACACTTCACTAAATTACTTCCCTGTGAACCACTTCTCCTTTGCGGACTCCCCACAAACTCATTCGGACGTAGCAGAATTCGCGAAGAAAAGATGTGTTCTTGTTAAAAAAACTTTCACCTTAATTATGGGATTAGTGATCTTAATATAGGGAAATATATCCACAAAATCCTCTAATCCCAGATTTCCCAAATCCATAATGTGGTACCACCTTCACCACATACCATGCATTTTCTATGAACCGTAATCGTCCCATGAATCATTTTCCCAATGTGGTTTCCATACATATTTTCTTCCTTTATAGTCAAAAAAACACTATCTCAATTTCGTAAATGACTTCCCATACCAAGAATAATTTACCTCTTGTGGACTGTAAGTTTTCACCACAAACTATAAGCATTCATCACGAACCATTTTTGTTCCGCATGAATCTTTCCCATGCGTGGTCTGTGTCTCGCGCTTCACCGTTCCCTTCCTTTTAAAAATTCCTTCAATGTTATACATACCAATTTATGGATCCGTGAATTGTGATTCATAGTACATGTATTGTACACCTCTAATCTACAATCATTTTTTCTAAAAACCCAACTCTTGATTTTGAGACCCAAAAATTTGGCAAACTCTGGGAAACAGTGCCACCTTAAAAACATGCTCTGGAAAGAACTACCAAGATCAATCCTGATCATTAATATTTTTCAACCAACAAATTTACCCCAAAAGGATACCAAGAGTAAACCTTGATGGATTTTTCCACCATAGTATTACACATATTTCTTTATAGTTAGGCTTCATAGTTAATATATTGTTAACAAGTTCAATCTTCTATTTTCATGGATCCCTTATTTACTCTGGGATTCTATTTTACTATTATTATAATATCGAATCCATTTTACCATCGTGTGTCCTATTTTATAAATACCTAACTATAACACATTTGGAAAAAATTATTGACCCTAACATAGTAATGGTCAGTTTTATTGAAATTTCTAGAATATGATTAACCCGGAATGGTTGTCCGATAATCCAATGAGTCAAATCCCAACATGGTTATTATTTAAAAAAATTTATTCCATTATTTACCTTTATACATGCACATTGCTACTTAAATATTCATGGAAATTATTTTATATATGTCATTTGTGGTGGACTACTGACTATATCTGCACAATATACTGGGCTTTGTTACTTATTTGAACAGAAATCAGGGATGTGGTTAGGGAAAAGGAAATTCAACATGTCTTTGATACAGGATTGATAATACCATGGGAGATTAGAAGCGTGGTATAAATCCATGGAATTTGATTCTTTTGAAGATAGAATAAATGGTCTTCAGGTTTCTTTTTTTTAAATATATGTATTGTATGTTTGTCTCCTTTTAAAGCTCTGTGACATAATCTTCATATTGTATATGATGCCTCTTTCGGATTAATTTATTATTACTATCTTGTTGATTTAATTTAATATCTCTATTTATCATTATTACGCCTCTGTTATTTATTAATTTATTACATTGTTTTTCTACTCTATTCATAAGCGTATAATATCCCCACTATACCATCGTGGAAGCTCACTCCCATTTGTAAGCCTATGGGTCTAGAGAGTCATTTTTGAGGCCATGTGACTGGCTAATTTTGTTTCATTATGAGTGAACCTATTCTGTGATGTTAAAACTTGGTATTAAAGGAATTATTTTCCTTTTCATGTACTATTTGGGTTATTAGATAGGAGACTATGATGTTTTAGGATTGTTAATGACCATATTATTAAGAGAATCTAACCCATGTATGGGGGAAAGAAAAATTGTTTGGGACAACACATGTTGTTTTGAATTATGCCTATTACATTTTTACTGATTTCACCAATGGGTGATGCAAAATTAATTTAAATTTCATTATTATTTTGGAATCTATTTTTACCCATGGACTAGTATATAAAAGAGGAATATTCTCATGAATCATATTATGTAGGTCAGGATTTATATTTCAGGCATTACACCATGCCATTTTTACTTACTACATGATTCTTTTATAACATTATTCCTTATGATATGACATTTATATTTGATATTGTGCAAACATTTCTTATAGGGATAAATAATTGGAATAATTAATAAATTTACATCAATATAAATAGTTTTTTCTCATATAGTGTTATATTGAAACATTAATTATCCAATTATATTGAGTTTTAACAATGAAAAAATTGTTTCATGAGCTGAAATGTTATTTTCTTGAAATTATATATAAGCCCAATTTAATTTAAATAGTGTGTGTGCCACCATAAATTTGGAATGTTAATCCATCTAATTGAACCTTATTAAAATCCTTATTTTAGATACATATGGTACCGTTTTCAATTTATAATTCATATAACATTATAATATTGGAACTATATATGCATATATCTAGACCTTGATACACACACACACACACACACAGATATATATATATATATATGTGTGTGTGTGGATATATATAATGACATATTTAATAGACTTTGATTATTACGTTTCAATGGAAATGGTCTCTCGAAATTGGTGATTCCAACTGAAACTTAACGGGTTATTTCTACTATAAATTTCTGTTAAAACATTATATACGTATACCCATGATATAAAATAGAGAATATGACATAGACCCTACCATAGTATAATGATTTAAGAAATATATCTAGTGCTCCATAATTGTTTTATATGATTCCAAGGCATGTATTTATGATCAGAAGAGGGGTATCACTCTTATATAGGATGACTTGTACCTATAATATTCATGTATATGTGATGATGTCATGTTAAATATTATCTGAGGAATGTTTTGAGCATTTTTAGAGATACTCCATCACAAATTCCTCATGTCAAGTGTTAGGAAGGTGGAAACAACCATGATCCGGATGTGGTGGATCCTACCCAGTAGTAGTTCAATCTATGGAACCTCCAGTTATACCTGAAATGGGAAGTGGAACCTTATTTGAATAAGGTTTTAAACATTTTATGTGGAGTCCTAAAGGTGATCTATAACTTTTACATATTCTGGAAGAGATAGTGCTAGAGTTTTTACAGCAACATCCGCCAAAATTATCAAGGGATGGTAGTCCATATGAAGCTGAGATATAGATAGAGTCCATGATATCTATCATGGGGTAACTATATAGGGTTCTATATAGGATTTTTAAACTTTTCACTTATATGCTTATTAGTTTTTTCAATCATTGGGGGGGGGACGTTATTACTCAGGTATATCGGTATTAATATATAGTTTGGATAGAATTATAGGATACATTATATAACATTTACTTTCTAGATACAATGTGAGCTTACAATTCTAGGTATTTCTTTCCTATATAGAAATAGACCCTTACAATTGTGGATTATTACACTCACATTACTTTGCATAATATTTTTCAACATCATTTATTTTTGATGAAATTTCTAGTGTAATAATAATTGAAGATGGGATTTGGTACACCATATAACCTCAGGTAAATGTTTTTAATACTATCTCATGAATTGTGAACCAGACACAAATTACTAAGATAAATTTAGAGAAAGATGATAGTGGAAGGAATGGTAATTCAATGTTGAGACATTGTAGTAATTTATCCAGTGGAAGGAAGAAATATTTTGAGGGTTCTCGATAGAGAAGTATATTCCATAGTATCCACACTGTAATTTCTATTATATTATAGAATTGTGGGAGATACAGTCATATAAAGCCTATATGAGAACGAGACCAAGTTGAGTGCTGAACTTGTGGATGAATTGGGAATCATGGGAGGTTTTACTAGAACTTACCATCTTCTCATAGTGAAAGAGTAATTTCACTAGCTCAACATTCATGTGCAGGATTAGTATCTATGCTTCTAGAAAAAACGTAGATTACCACTATTCATAATGATTGAGGAGGAGGATGTGGATGAGGAGGATATACATAGGATACCTTCCACTATCTGAGTGGACCACTCTGGTTAGTTAGGTTCTAGATCAATTAAATATACAAAGATTTATATATCTTGTATAACATATAACTATGATTAGGTTTTTGGGCCTTCTTATGTACGAGGTTCTATTATTATTTCCTCTACTATTATATCTTCCCTATTTGATAAATTTTCCTCACAGACATTTACTTTTTTATCAATTGTGGAAAGTCTTCTTCTTGAAATTTAGTACTTCTTTAGGGTGATGTTACTGGATAACACATTGGTTGTATGATCAAACTGTTCATTACAATGTAAGGAATTTACCATTTAGGTATGTAGTAATTGTTTTTTTGGGAACTTATTATCCTCGAGATGATGATCATTGATTTCATTCTCAAGATAGACTAGTTGGTCCAAAATCATGATTATGTGGATTTCTATTAATAAAGGGTACCATTTTCACCATTATAGGTTGGTGGCTATATTCACCATCGTGTATGTGATTTATAAGAATGTATATATAGGCCGTATCATCATTTGTTGGGTGGAGGGATATCACAAATTTCTAGCATTTATATGGATGACCAGTGAATACATCATGTTAATTTCCTTCCAGTTGTAGATTATTTCACTTATTTTTTCACTGATGATATTTAGGGTTTATAGCTTGAGATAGAGGTAGGTGTAGTTATATATCTTGATAATTATAGGAGTATCATTTTTATTAATTAATCCTTATATGATAGATACTATTGAGTTGAAAGTGCTCAACAGGTATCAAGAGGACTTGGTTGTTATGTTTTTTATATGACCCAACACTTCACCATGGGGTTCAACTATGATTTTCTATAAGAAGGAATATGGTACACCCATACTTTGTATGGATTATAATCAGTTGAACCTGATTATGGTTAAGAAACATTATCCATAGCTTTGTATTGAGGACCTCTTGAGGAGTGAATGATTTCTCTAAGAACAATATGATTTTTGGTTATCATAGAGTACAAGTTAGACCATCATAAATACCACAAACATCATTTCATAGTAGTTATTGGATTTATGATTACCTCGTTATGTTGTTTAGTGTCATGAACATGAAAAATATTATTATTGAATTGATGAATATGGGTTTCACCTGTATCAAGATTCATTTGTGGTAGTCTTCATGGATGTTATCTTCATTTATTATCACACTAAACATATCCAAAAAAAATATCATGATATCGTACTAGATATATTAATAGAGAACTAGGTATACAATCACATCACCCAATTCCAAATTTTGGAATGATAATTTTCACATACTAGGTATTATTATTTTAGAGGTATGGGTTTTGTTACCCAAATATGGTTAGAGTTGTGTTTTCCTGGGAACACCCCACGAATGTCTTTGACATTGATAGTTTCCTGGTAATTTTTGACTATTATAATAAATTATTCAGTATTTTTCATTTATATAATAACATATTATATATTTAACTAAAAAGTGTGTTAATTTTATATGGTAAAATTCCTATGAGATATACTTTCAATAGTTAAAATGAATATAGACATTAGTGTAGATCATAATTATTCGATAGTCGGACAGAATCTATATAGTTTATTAAAATTCATCAAGAATTGGGATAAGTAATGTTCTAATGTAAGAAGCTATGGACCTAGAAAATGGGTCTCTTCAGTGGAAGACACGCAACAGGTTTTAGGTGATGCAATATCTCATGCTAGATTTTTCAGTTCAGGCTTTATGTTTTTTAGAGGCATTGTTTTCATGGATAATGGTTTATGGTTTTTACGGTCCAAATAATCCTTAAATATTACATTAGGAAGCATGAATTGAAACACATATAGAGAATTTTGGTTTAATATAAACAGTGATTAAATATTTTATCATGATTATATACCTCGAAAGGGGAATTATATAAGGGCATTTTTATTCCAAAAAACTCATACACAGGAAGTTAAAATGTATATATAGGGTGGTTATTGACGGATATATTTTATGAGATGAAAATAGAGTTCCACAAGAACCATCTTAATGTTACCCTTATATATTTGTCAAAAACCTTGTCACTCCTCTATAGAGTGATGATGATGCATCCATTGGATCACGATCACCTAAAACTATGGGAAAGTACTTTGGGTGGGGAACCACTACTAGGCTAGATCATTGATGAGAATGAGGTCTTTTAAATCCATGTATGTGTTATTTGTACTACATAAATCCATGAGGAATTAATGTGAGAGTTTCATGCTTGTACATGGGAATTACACCTTGTGATTACAAAGATGCATCCTGATCTACATCTCCAATACTTGTGTCTTGGTCTGTAATGAGATATAGATAGATATTTTACTCATTGTTCCCCCTATAAATAATTTAATGTAGAAAACCATTGAGCAATTGGGAATTTATATTCGTTGAAAATTCCTGAGAGGAAATTGGATGACATCACCAGGTACATTGTTACTATCTTACTAGGATCCCCTTGATGCAATGACATGGTATGGGTGATCGCTGATATCCTCACAAAGGTCTCATGTTTCTTACAAATTAAGTAGAACTTATATTTAGAGGGGCATAGAAGGATCTATGTTTTAGTTACTATATTAATTCATGGAGTCCCATGGACTATTGTCTTGGATAGGGATGATCAATTAAATTCTTGGTTCTGGAAACTGTTTCGAAAAGGAATTAGTTATAACAGTACATTTGAGTGCATTATATACCCTCAGACTAATGGGATTTCCAACTGAATAATAAAGGTGTTAGGGGTCATGATCAAAGTCTACGTACATGATTTTGGAGGTTTTTTGGAGAAACATATACCTATAGAAAAATATTCCAACAATTACATATTTTTGGCAACACTATAGATGGATCCTTATGAAGCCTTATATGGTAGTTTGTGTCGATCAGTTCACAATTAGTAAAAGGGAGGTGAGGAAGAACTACATAGACATAATATCTTTCAGGATGCATCAAGGAATGTTCTAATAATAAATAAGTGAATAGATATGGCTCTTTCTTATAAATTTTTCTATGTCAATTTTCATCAATGAACTATAGATTTTTAAGTCTATGATGGAATATTCTTGGGAGTATCGACTAGAATGGGGAATCAATTTTTTAGCTAGAAAGGTATGTTTTCTCATTTTAACATTAGTCCTTATGTGTTTTTGGAGGGTCGTTTATCATTTGATTATTTTATATAACTAACCGAGAGACATATTTTTATGCACAAAATATTTCACAATTCATTGTTATGTCATTAATAATCAAAAAAATCTAATGTTTTCCAGCCTAATGAGGTGGAACTCGTTATTGATGATTCATTTGAGTATTACCCTATTCATATTATGGATCTGAGAAATAAGGATATATGGTTTAGGTTAGTTACATTAATAAATTTTATATGGGGAACATTTCAATTTATTGGAAGAGACATTGGAGATGGAGGCTAACGTGCATGCTCAGTCTCCAGAGTAATTCTCAGATGATGCTTTACCACCCTAAAAAGGAAAACTCAGGGACATGATTATTTAATCTGGGAATATTGTACAATCACAATTATTTTCTATGTTGTATAAACTAGTAAATTTTCTATTTAAACCATTATTTTCAATCATATAAATTTTTATAAGAGTTTGTGGATGTTTTTAGGAGCTTCTGAGGCTTTTTTGGATCACAAAGCTCCACATTTTGAAGAAGTGTATGAGGCTCATAGTCAATGAATTGTTACTAGTAGATGTTTAGATCTACTATTAAACCCAAATATGAGGGAGTACTATTAGAAAAAAAATTTAGGGAGGCCACATGGCCATGTGAAAACTTCAGATTTGTTGTAGAGGGGATTGTCGTGACAATAAAAGTTTAGAAAACCATGTGCCTAGCCAGCACCCTTTGTGAAATGTGTGAAGTAACTCCACATTGATGTAACATGTTTTTTCTAATACATGATGGATATCCATGATAGGGGTTCCCTTTCACAGTGAGTATTGCACCGATGGCCCATATTTTGTCCAAAAATGTGTCCAAAATGTGAAACATCGTTATGATGGGTAAAAGGGCCTTTTCCCAAACTTTCATTATAACTCACAAACCAATTTCTCAATCATATTTAATTAATATCCCTACTACCCATTAAATATCCTCCCACACCTAATGTTGAGAATTGAACTACCTTCATTGTTTGGATTTTGATCGGACCACCATTTTAATTTTTTAATCCCTCTCAGCAAGAGTTTTGATTCACTTCCTTCCTTTCATGGATTATCTCACCGTCATTAGTCCTATTTTAGTGATAGTTAATATAACCAATTTTATTTTCATTTCATTATTCTTCCATTTTACTCTTATTTAGAAAAATCCAAGTGATGATACTAGATGAGTGTTCCCCATAATCCATAAGGTGGATGGTCTTTAAATATTTCCTTAAGTCTGGTCGATTTAAAATTATCATCATTATGTCACATGGTGGGTTTAAAAATAATTTTCCCATTAAATTTATATTCCTAAATTATTTTATTAATCTATAATAAAAATTCCCTATTAAACCATTTCATTATAGATTGAGGCCATGGACCTCAACTTGAGCAACCCCTTTGTGTGTTCCATACGTATACTAATGTTCCCCTGTTATATTTTATTAATAAAACTCTCATTGGTGTGTCTGATTCAACTAACTAAAATGATTTGATTAATTAAAATTGAAAAATTAAAAAAAATATTGGGAAACCATGTTTATAATGCATCTTATTAAATTGGAATCAAAAGACTAATGTTATTACTCCTTTTATAGCCCTTTGACATATTTGAATGAAAATGAAAAGACTTGAATTATATAACGTGAAGTAATTGACATGGTTATTATATTAACTTGATTATTTCATCAAATTTAAGATGAATATTTCAACATTTTACCATTTTCATATTATCGGAATTTTCTTCAGTTAACCTTGGATTCATGATAGAATGCCTTGATCACTTATAGGATACCACTCCGATTCATTTTTCTGATTTTAAAGGGAGATAACCATCATGGAACGTGGTCAATGGTTTATTTATATGTGAAAGTATTATTTCGTTCCAACAATTTTCATTAAAAATATTCTAGATATTAGAATACTCCAAATAGACTCCATGGATTTAGTTTATGACTTAGGATATGAAGCTCCTTGTATTCTTCGCTTGGGACCCAATCATGAATAACCTGAAATTTACTATGGAAATGCTACAATGATTTGTTTTTACACTTTTACAGTTTAATTCATTTGCTGGTCCAATTTGATTGCACCTACTCCCTTATATTTAGGTTTCATGGTTTATGGAATGTGATCTGGCTCGACCTTCTATGGTTAATGATAACCTATTTCCTCTAGGATTAATTATTACTATTATAATGGGACATATTCCCTAGTATCACTTTATGTTCTATTATATAATTACATAACATGTAGTCATTGGTTACAGATTCTATACCTTAGATTCTTATTGGTCACTTGTTTAGATATTATCAGCATGAGTTGAAGTAGGTATGAGATGTTGGGATCCTTGTGACGAGTTTGATCCATATATGGTTATTTTTTTCATACATGTTATTCCACTGTATGACATCTTATCTATACACTAATTATTTTATATTCATAGATAGGATTTGTAAACATGTCATTGGTGGTGGCCTATTGATTGTATCTCACACCATGTTAGCTCCACTCTGTGGTACCCATAAAAAACATTCTATATGTAGGTAGGGACAAGGAAATCAACCCTATCCTTGATACCTAATTGGTTATATCATAGGATTTTAAGATCATGTGGCCAAGCCAAGGCTTGTGATGGTATTGAATATAGCATATTTGGTAATTTGGATTTTTTTTAAAATGTTCGTATTCCAGTATCATTATTTAGGTACATGACATACTTATCATTTTTTATATGGTTCCACTTTTGGGTTAATGTATTATGACATTCTGTATTATCTACTTCTTCTCCTCTATTATTCTTTATTATTCTACTAATATTTATTTTTTATTACATAGATGTTCTAATATAATAATGAGGATATAGTATCCCCACAATATCATCATGTCCTATCACTACTATTCGACATCCTCTCGTGTATGAGGAGGCATTCTTGGAGTCATGTGACCAAATGGGTTCGGTTAAATTTTAGTAAATTGGTTCTGATATATTATACTTACCAAGACAAAACCTTCTAAAAGACCATATATTCTATCATGGGAATGATATTATTTAAATATGGAAATTAAATACAATTTTTTACAGAATTATAGTCATTTTAACCAATATCAACTTAGTTTAACCCGGTTAAACCCATTCTTTACCTTAACCACTATAATTAATATTATTTCTTTTCAGTATTCATTATAGTAAATCATTAAGCTGAACATATTAGATAATTTATATATCTATGATTCTAAATTGGGAATAAAATTTTCCAAAATCTATTAAAATAATATAAAAATTTTAATTTAAAATTAACACATTAGATGTCATGAGAATGGGGGTTTTCTAAGGATAAAATGAACAAAAGATTAAAAGTTTTTTTTATAAAAATGAATTATTAAATTGAATTCAATGGAAAAAATTATATAAATAGATATATTATAAAACAAATTTTTCCTTAAAACCCATATTAAAATTATTTTAATTTTTAAAAATTCTTTAATGGATATGATATTTCCTAATAAAAACGATTATTTTCAACTATTCATTGAAAAAATAAAATTTTAATAAAATTTTAAAAAAATAAATCCATGATAATTTAGATATTATGATTTAAAATAGAAGTTTTATTGTAAAAATAAATTTTCTAAATTTGTGAAAAATTAATTTTAATAATACTGCGCAAAAGGGGATAAAGCTACTTTTTTAGAAAAAATAGTTTTTATTTGTAAAATTTGATTTATTCATATCTCTTCTCTTGAAAAATCAAATAATGTCAATGTAAACCATTTTATTGAATATATAATATATAAATTTATGTAAAACACTTAACCAAAGGTTAAATGATTAATTTATTTATGTACATCTCATTTAAGTGAATAAAATAAGTTTTTCAGAAACATATTTCCTTTATTTTAAACTAGTTTAATTTTCATTTATAATTAAATGTTCACCAAATTATTCATTTTATAAACATTTTTAAATAATATATTTTCTTAATTTATTTAATACTATTCATATTTTATATTCTAATTTCCATGTAATAAATATTATATTAAATAACAATATTTTAATAATAGGTCATGAATCCTTTAAACTTGTGGTTGTGTGTAATGCATGATAAACTCAGTGTTACATATAATAAAATAAAACATATATTTTATTCATTTCATTAAAGATACAAACTATGTTTTTTGAAACAAAAAAATTGAAATTATTAAATTTTTTACAAAAAATATTTCACAAAATATCGCTGTGTTACAAGCACCCTGGGAAAGAGAAAAAGGTTTTTGATGAATTGAGTCCAAAGAATCATGATAGATTATATGTGATGAGAACAAAAAATAATATAGTATGTATTTATTATAAAATTATATATATGTAAATATATAAGGATATATATTATATATCTCAAATAAGTTTTCAACCATCTATTCATGTAATGATTTACGTCGTGCATAAGGAATATATAGAGTTGTTAGGGAATGTCAAAAATATCCATGAGTTACACCTTGAATAATATGGTATGATAGGGATTATGAATCGTTTATTTTTCCAATATATTATATATTTAATGAGGTTGATATTATTGGAATCACATGGTTCATCATTCTATTTTCATTGTGTAAGTATTAAGATGTATAGAGATTTGAAAGAGTATTTTTTGTGGGGAAACATGAACAGATATATTTCTGAGTTTTTATATTGGTTTTATTATATAATTATGTTAATTCATAGAGACTAGTGTCTAATGGTATATAATAAACATTACCGATACCGAAATGGAAATGAAAAAAATACCATGAATTGTTTCATCATAATCACAAAAATATCTAAAGGCATTAATGTTATTTGGGGTGTATTCTAACACCTTAAAATGGTTGAAAACATAATTTTTATTAGATAATACTTATTTCGTGATAATATTAGTCATATATAAAATAATTACATTATATGGTTCTATAGAGTACCAAATTCTATTTTATCTAATTAGGATCTGAGTTTTAATTAGATGTTATCTTGAAGTCTTTAATAGTATCTTCATAAAAAGTTGTGTTTCGGCACAGATTATCATCCTTGGAATTATGGTAAATTCTAGAGGATAATATTAACCATAGTTGAAAATATAAGTTCTTTTTCCATGTAATTCAATGGTTTTTCTGATCACCACCTCCCTCTAGTCGATTTTTCATTCAACAATGTCTTTTACTTAATCCTTCAAGTGGATATTTATGAATCCCTCTATAGAAATAGGTATATAACATGAATATTCTAGGAGTAATTTGGGGAAATAAAGCTATTGGGAATTTAGATATATATTGAAATGGAAGGGAATATCATAGCCACTCAACCACACATCAAGGTAGCTCATGATCTATAGAAATTTTATATTAACAATAATTATTGTGGTCAGAAATTTGATGTTAGTGTCATTTTTGGTTCTATGAATTTATACATGGAAGAGAGGTATAATATTTTAGAATAAAGTAAAGTGGATATCTAGTTATTTATTCCAGTTCAAGATTACATATTGATTAGGGATTGTAGTTCAATGCTTGGTGGTCTCGTTGAACCTCTCTCAAGTTCACTATGGGTCCTATGTATCATTCATGAGGATATATATAACTTTGACTTCACAGTTACTGAACATAGAGGTCATTTAAATAGTTAAACATCTTCATTATGTGGAAAATTTAATTTATATTACGGATGTTTGAGAAAACATTCTATGAAACATGACCACATACTAGGTCATTGTTTTATGGAATGCCCACTAATTTGAAGAGGCAACATGGGAACCTGAGGATATGATGAGGGATAAGTATCCTCAACTTTATTATATCATTGTGAATTAATTTTGAGATTAAATTATTTTTAGTTGGGTTAGAATATATCATTTTTATATTTTGTTATTTATTTCAAATAAATTTAATTTCATTAAATGATTATGTTACCAATGACACATTGTTCAAATGAACCAAAATACACTATTAGAATAATATTATTTAATATGGAAGTTATAACCTAGACATTAAATTTTGAGGTAGAAATAGGAATAACCACATTTTGAATAGTATTAGTGATGGTTTTAGATAAATAAAACATATTTATATATATGTAGCTAATTTTTAGAGAAGTCGTTATATAATTAAAAAATAATTTTAATTTAAAATAATTGATTCCAATTGATTTATGTAAACAAATTATACAATTAATTATTCCCTATTTTAGATAATTTATTTGAAAAAAAAAACGTTTTTGAATACCAACGTCAAAATTATCATAGAGTGAGTTTTTATGAATTTTATGAAAAGAATAATATTTCCTTGAATTGTTAAAAATACCATTTTTTTATAACATCCCATTCATTAAAATAAATTAAAAGTTCCATATTTATTAAAAAAATTAAAATAAAACAAGATAAATTATAATATTATTATTCAACTTTACTACCAAAATTATATTCATAGGGTAATCTAGAAAGTTGAAAGGAGGTATATCTAGTGGGTTTTATATCTTCAATCTTTATCTTGCATTGTGTGTTTCCTTCATTTGGATAATTTATGGATTTAACATACATTATGTAATTGGTATGTGGATTTCGAGAACTAAATATTTCAAAAATTAACATTTTAATTTATGTATTTACAATGTAAATTGATTAAAATTAAATACATTGTTGAAGAACATCTCTTTAAACCAGCGACACAATTCTCTACAAAAACCAACCAAAAATTGCAATATCAATGTATACAACATGTATAATGACCAATTAATTGATTATAATATGTATATTAGAATAAATATTATGACTTTCCTTTTATAACATATATAATATCTATTCATTGTCTTTACATGCATTTTTTAGCTATATCAACCTTATTACATTTTTCACAAAATTTATTTAAGAATTCACATCCCTTTTGAATTGGTAACATTATTTTGTTTCATCTTAAAAAACATTATAAGAGAACATGTTCCCATAAATTTACTAGGAATTTTTCTTGATTTATTCTTATTTCATGGAAATGACATGTTATATTAGAAAGTCTAGTTTTTTGTCACATACCATTTAGATCACCATAAAATCCCACTGAACAATAATTTTTCCACTTGATATGAATTTTTTATAGAAACAAAATATTTCTATACTTATTTAAAATAATCCTTCTCTTCACAATGTGTAATTATTTTCAGGACATATTTTTTATCTTTTTTATGTAATATAGGATCTATAACATTTCTTCTTGTTCCAAGCTAGTTTATACTTATTTTTGTCACCTTAAATATTATAAATAATCATTTTTTAGAGAAATTTGGTACAAATATAGCTTTCTTGTTCATACTCTTCATTTTACAAGAATATTAGATTTACCTTTAGCCGTATTAAAAATGTTGAAATATTCATTAAATACATTATTTTTTATCCATTCATTTTCTTCCTCACATTAATTTGGTTGACTGTTATATTCATGTATTGTCATGGTGGGACAAAATTCTAATTCCTTCTTCCAAAACATCTGGAATCACTAATAATAACCTATCAATATTGTTCTATTATTTATTATTATAACATTTATGGATTTAATAGGATTTGTGACATTCTATTTTTTGAGTGTATTGCTTACCCTTTTGGACACATCTTGGGGAACAACTCGTTATATATATATTTTTATCCATATTTTCTTTGGCGGGTTAATTATTAATTTTCACAGTCCTCAATTTCCAAGTAGTTTGGTTTAAATCATGTACCAACAATTGAAATAATATGAGTACATAAGACTATTTTTGTGTTATGGGATAGATTATTTATAGATGATGATCCCATTTTGTTTGATTATGATATCATTCTCTTTTTGGATTCATGAATCAAAATGTAAACTTCTATGGAAGTACATCATTTTTCATCATTATAGAGATTTCTTGCATGTGGTGATTATTGATTGATAAATATGTCAACCATAATTAAACCCTTCATGTTTATGGAGTTATTTTAACCCTAAAATATTATTATAATTACTTATTAATCATAAATCATCTTATTAATTTTTTTTATAAATTTTTCATTTTTATTGTATTATATTTTCAAGTTCATTGACCTTGATTTCTTTATCCGAAAATTGAGAAGATTCGAAAAACATATAATTTTTTAGTAAAATTTTAAGAGATAATGGAAAATTTATATTAAGAATATCTCAAATAAATAACTATCACAAACATTTTTATTCCTATTATTCAATAGATTCATTATATCATTCATTAAAAAGAATGTTTTTTCATCTATTTCTTTCACATGATTTTTCAGAGTTTTATATATTGCCAAAAAAAATTTCCAATGCATATTCCATAGAATTACCATCTTTTTCATGCTATCATTTATTATTCTAATGACCCTTGAATCATCTTAGAGTAAAATTAAAATATTATTTTGGAACATTCATTACATAATATTTTAATTCAAAATAAATATCCAAAATTGATAAATCATCATCACAACATGAGTAGGCTTCATCAAGAGAACCAGAATTAGCAGAATTGTTGCAGAATATACCACATTGATTACCTTTAGTTATTGGTGTCTTTTACTTTACTATAATATTATTCTTAAACATATGTTCCTATATTTTCATTTTATTCCTTTGAATCTGGGTTGAAGTATCGATATTATTATGCACATGAGTAATTTAATTTTTCTCCATCTTAGGTATCTCATTCATTTCCTAAATTCATTACCACATAATATATATATTGGATCTGTCGAGGTATCCTGATCTAATAACACATAAATATCCATAAACCATATTGACTAATAGTATAGGGGATAATTAGTGGTTTACTTTTACAAATTGTTTTCATTTCTATTATCCCTCTATAATATGAAAAGGTTCTTGATCCACAAACTGATATATCATAGTTTCACCTCATATGAAAAGTTAATAAGAGAGAGTACATCATAAGGTATTTCTAATATTTATAACTTATACATACTCCTTACCATAATGGTTATACCTCTCAACATTGACTCTATTCTATAATATTTATCCTAAATTGATGTGTTTCAGGTAGAAACCAATTATGTACTTTGGTAGTTGATCATTAAGTTGATCTTTTTGTACTCTCCAATGATATAAATCTTCTTCCTCTGTTGGTTATAACCCCAAAACATTCTCTCCTACTCAAGAGTCCCATCTGTTTCTTCTCTTAATTCCAGAATTGACTAAAATTATTTTTCTTCTCCAAACTCCTACTTAGATACTTCTTCATTTTTAGGGTTCATCCACATTTAGAAACAACATAAATCTTTCAGATAAATTTCTTCCTCCATAAGCATAGGATGTACGACTAGATCATGTAGAATTAAATATCCTTATCACCTAAATAATCAATGTTTCTAGTCTATATAAAAATGTTATAATCACTATTTTTTGATTAGTTTTAAATGTTCAAAAATTATTAGTTAATTGTTCCTTCTTTTAATAAATCCCTAATTTCACACGGATGTATTAAATTAATTAACAAGATTTTCCAATAGAACATCATTAATTAATTGTATGGAAATTCTAAATTTTTTTTATTCTAATAAATGAAATAATAATTCATAAGAATTGAATAACCCCTATCAAAAATGGATTCCCTTTATTATTTTATGTGATTCTTAAATGTATTATTCCATATTCACTATTCCTCATTTATGTTTGTCTATACCCAAATTCTTCTTTGTTATTAAAACTATTTCATGTGTTTCCCTATGTATGAGGGCATGAATATGGTTTTCATCCCATCTTTGAAATCATGCATATCAAAGATAGTGTAATTGGTTCCCTTCATGTGAATAAAATATTTACACATAGGGTATCACACTATATTTATGCAATGAGGGTCTGAAGATTATCTTTAGAATAAGTGTGTCTCATGATCTTCCTCCATCCAATTTGTGTGAGAGTATAAATTATATTAGTATATTCATGAAAATATGGAAGGGATTCATGAAATATTTCTTCAAAAATATATCTAATCATGTTAAACACATATTTAAGGGATTTAGTATCTCATTATTCTTCCCCATTCAACTACACTACATGGAAGGATCGTATCTTCCTGAAACGTTAGTTACATAGTGTTCTTCTATTTTCCTTTAGAAAAATGACTCATTCTAAAAGGGAGGAAACATCTTCCCAGCTTACTAATTTAGTAGTCATACTCTTATAACCACATAATTATACAACCATAACAAAAAAAAATAGTCACATAAATGTTATTATTAAATCTTGAAAAAAAATTCAATGTCACATGTTTCTTGGTCACTGGATATTTTGGAATTTCTCAATGGTACGAACAAAAAAATTATGTTGTTTTCATGATGAACACCTCCTATATATGGGATGAGAATCACATATAACATCCTTTTTATATGATTGAATTTATGTAGCGATATAGTAGGCTTTTTGAAACATTTTTTATTTTTGAAACATATTTACATTTAAAGTATTCCATGCTTGCACAATGGAGATTTAAAGAATTACATTGCATATTTTTTATCCTGAAAATTCATCCACGTTATATCAAGGTGTTCATGGTGGTCCATAGATAATTTAATGATCTTCACTAAAAATTATATCTAATATATAAACTTTCAATAATTTTAGGAGGAAGGTGATGATGTCAAGGCATGATAGTTGTCAAATTACATCATATCATATTTTGATGAAATGTATTTATACTTTAAATAAATGTGAATAATACCCCCATATACTAATTCCATGTAAGATTATTTCATAGTTTAGAAATTCCATTTATCCTTAATTGTTAAACCTACAAATTGATTCTGTATTCTAGGTTGGAACCTTTATATATATATACACACTTCCCTCACAAGGCCATATCACACTTGAGTTGTCAACCCATGGAGCTCCTTAAATACCATATTCTCACCTCACATAGCACATGCCAAATCCCTTTGGGAACTATGAAACCCCTATACCAATTAGTTCATTCTCCCTTTCCTATATGGCTCTCACACATGGTTGAGAATATGTTGTGGGATTGAGTTGGGCTGGTAAGCCAGGATAATTGTATAATAATTTTTCTGACACTTATAAAAATTCACTCGGTGTAATTTTCATCATATAAGTCAAATTAAAAACCAAAAATAAAGATTATTTATCAATAAATCATAAATAATAAATATTATTATCATGGTATTCATTAAATTCTTCATCCATTACTCATGTAATTAATTTTTGTTCATGTCCTTATTTAACTCGATGGGCAATGAGCTCTTCAATAAGATCCTTATTAAATATAAATATCATCTGCTTATTCAAATATTATTTTTAATATTTGTTAAAAAAAAGTGTTTTATCATAGACAAGAGTCTTGGGAATTATGACTAGTTTCAAAACAATCAAAAATAATAAGTATAATTGAACAAGCATGCGATCCAATTATATTGTATGAATCCATTAAAATTCACTAAGCATTACCACTTCATCTCTAATTTTTCTTACACCTATGATGTTAGATAACATCTTTACTATAATTTAGATTCTTTAGAATATTTTAATTATTCCATTTGATCATGAATTTCTTATTCATATTCAATGAGTAAAAACCTTTTAGAATAAGGTATGTGGTCCCTAATATATACATGAAGTCATGTTTATTTTCCATGTATGTATCATATACAGTGGCACAAAAATTAATATATTATTGAACTAATAAAAAATAAATTATTTTTATTTTTATTTCTTAAGAACAACCCCTCTTTTGGGTTATGAGTGGTCCATCGATGGATGTAATTATATAATTTTTTTAACATAGCATGTTGATCCTCATTTTGGTAGAAAATAATAATTTTGGATGTAAAATGAGGGGTTCCCTAAAACCAATTTTGATTTCATTGAATGAAAAATAAGAATGTCAATAATGATTAGATAATGTATATTAGTTCCCTTAGGTGATATTCTAATGGTTATTGGAAAGTATTTGGTTCTCCATGGGTGATATTCTCATTATTATGGGGAATGATGTAGTTCCATTGGGTTATATTCTTATTGTTTTAATTCATGAAATGAGTCCCTACTGATTATATTATCATTGTTCATGTATATAATGTGTTTAAACATGTCTGATAATATAATTGTTTGGGTTAAATATATGGTTTATCCCATGTTGGTTATGTGTCGTGTTCAGATATATCTAGCAGTTGACAAAGTAGGTGTGGTCAATCATGGGAGTCACCCTAGATACTTAAGATAGATGATGATATAATTATTATGCATTCAGTTACATAACATGGTACATCATCATTCACATTATTTTTTTCTAGATATATTTAGTAATTTCATTAGTGGTGACCTATTGAATTGTACTCATACCCATCATGGACTGCTCTGGGAACCTGAGAAGACATCATATGTAATAACTCTATTTTTCTATGTGTTTAGTATCCTTTAATTTATAGTATAATTCTTTGGTTTTGACCAAATATGGATTCATACTTAGGATATGGATTCAATTGGGTTTTTAGGGCTTGTTTGGAGCTTGGAACCCCAACCAGTGGAGGAAACCGCTATGCTGCATGGTTAGATGAAATTGTGTTGCCTAGCCCACATAGTTTTTCCTAATTACGTTGGGTATTTTAGAGATAATAATAGGGAACATGGTTTTCCAAAACTATTCACTCAGTTAAATAGGTCCAAGTATATTATTTTAAAAAGTTTACAGATGAATATTTTAATGTTTTCATATGGTTTTTAAAAGTGTGTGGTTGAATTATACTTATTCTTTTTGTGGGTAGTGTCCTGAGCATGGTTGGTGCAGAGTTTTGAAAATCATGAGTCCAAGAAATTAAACCTGGTAATATTGGTAAAAATTGGGATTTTTTACATTAATGGATTATGATATTAATCTATCATATTTCATAATAATTCTGGCGGGCAACAACCTAAATCTTTCTCTTTTGTTCTCTCAACATGTATAAGTTAGTATCATCAATAACTCTTTCATCTAGTCTTCAGTTTGACTTTTGATCATCTCATTGGATGAATGTCATTGAGATATCTATTCATATTTCACCTTTCGTCATTTTTATTTATTTAAAAGTATTTATTTAGGTGTAGGATAATATTCCTTATTTCCTGGGTGTTCATCATTTTTTAGTTTTTTAATGATCTTGACCAAACCAAAGGTCAATAATATATGAATTTTTCTCTACATGCATAATTTAGTAGGCATAGTATTTATATCTCAAAGTTGAGATTTTTATATCATGTGTGATGTTCTAAACACCAGTTTTATCATGATTTTTCTCCTAGATTGAATGTTCTTATAATTTGTTGTCTATTTTGGATCATAATGATTCTCTTATTCACCCTTCAATTTTTTCCACCCCCAGAGGTGTACCAATCAATTCCATAATGTTTTAAAAAATGTATAAACAGAAAACCATAATCTATATGGCATTAAAGTGACATATAATTATGATATCATAAATAAAATACATAATTGTTGTCGTTTATCACATCTAACTCAATTATAAATATATAATGGATTGGTTGTAAGTAATTGGTATGACCACCTCACTAGTTGTGATTGAACAATGGTCACACCCTTATTAAAGAGTAAATTGACTTAATTATTTAATAAATATTGACTCATATTAATGATATTGACTGTTTATCAATGATATGATAGTGGGAATAGGGACCTGGATGCTTAATTTCATATTGTAATGGAATCCCATTAATAATTTCTATATATAGGCATGATGAACCTTATATAGTGGTTATATATAGGCATGGATTCCCTCCTACTGATGTGATATATGGTCATCTAGACCCTCATTAATTGTGATATACAAGTATGTTTACACCCATTAAATACGATTTATGAGAATGGAGACCCTAAATCTATGATACAGGAATAGGAACCCTAATTACATGGTATTAGGAATGGAGATCTCTATTATTTTGATTGGGCAGTAAAATCCCAAATTATATGATAATGGTCATGATGACCTTTTCTATTGCATATGAGAATAATGGAAATTCTTGATATGATATTGGGAATGGTGACCCCTATTATATTTTTAGAATAGGGAACCTATTTTTGTTATACTAAGATAGGAATCCCATATTCTTGTGATACCTAGAAATTTGTCCCCAGATCCTCATGAGACTCATGTTATATTCCATGAATGCTTGAGTTATGCCTTAGGTCAAAGATCATAGTTGTATCCACATAAATGATTATATAAGTCAGTATATATATATTCCATATATGTGTATAAACATGGTTACATACTCATATATTATCCAGTATGAGCCTAAGAATGTAGTTATAGCCTGGTCTCCTTCACGATGCAGAGCCAACAACCTTTATAGTTACTATTAAATATTATCATTTATAATTTCTACACACTATGATAGTATATGAACTAATTGGATATTTATAGACACTATTGTTGATGGCCTATTGAATTTATCACACACCCTATCTAGGCCTCTGATTGTATCTAGGCAGATTATACGGATACTAATAGGGTCATGGAATATTTCCCAACTTTTGATACTTGGTTATCTTATAGCATGGGAGATGAGTATATTAGAACCTAGCTATGGCTCGTGATGCCTTTGAAGATATAATTTTTTAGTATTTTTGTTCTTTTGATATATTTATTTTCTTTCCTACCAATGTCAATGTCTCTCTATTTACATTTGACAGTCACATGACATTACATCATTCTGTATATGGAAGTGGTTACTGTTGTTGTTGTAAATTTATTTCATTTTAATGATTAAAAAATTTTGTAAGTTATTTTTTATGATTCCTATATATATATATTTATTTAAATGATGTACTACATTGATCGTGATTGTATAGTCTCCCCACTATACACATTGGACCCCCACTGCTAGTCGGAAGCCTATAATGTATGGTGAAGTTTACTTAAGGGCATATGGACCACCATATCAGCGAACTGTTTAAGTGGATTTTCAGTTAGGACATCACAAAGTTGTATTAGAGTAAACTTCTTTTATTTTGTCTTATCATTAGAGAATATTATACAAGAAATATGTTAGAATTTTTTAATGAAAAATTCATGTGCATATCTATCCTATAAACAATTAGAGGGAAAATGGCATGTTGTTCTATATTAATATTATTACAATTAACTTGATTTCACTATTGGGTTCTGCACAGAATGAGTGATGATTACTATTGTGATTGGGGAATTTATATTATCGTTGGCCTGATATAGTAAGGAATCATTAATCATGCATTATTTTAGGCACCATAATGGATTTATACGTCATTCATTATACCATGCCACATTTACTTACTATGTGCACTACATGAAGCATGTTTCGGTGATAATTTATTTGTCCATGAATTGTTCTATCATTTCATGCTGGGACTTGATAATTGAGTGGTATGAATTTAATAAATTCCGCACTTCATTTTATAACTTGTAGGGGCCCTTGTAAATTGGAATTGTTTATCTAAACAGTTCTAACCTTTAATGATTTTTTTTAAAATGTGGATTTAATTAAATGAAATTGATTCTAAAACTAAATTTCCAACATTAAATAGGTATTATAATTTCAATTTAAATGTTTATTTCCTTTAAATTTGAAATAAAAATTCTACATACCCGGACATTAGAGTCGAAATGTGAATCCTAATCCAAGCACAACCATAGAATTGGGTAGAAGGTATCACCTCTTGTGTTCTATATAATTGATCTCATTACATAGACCTAGTTTTATGAGAAGGTATACGGGTTTTACTTTTATAGAGTAAGGGTTATACTTGTCCTATTCATGTATATGTAATCCTTACCCTAATCAATCCAATATAAGGTGTCCATTTATCATTTTTAGGGATATTCCTCCTTGATTTCTTCTTATCGTAGGAGGGTGGTGAAGAACATGCTCTATAGGGGGTCGGCCCCAATCCACCAATGATATCTCCAATATTGACACATGTGGAACCTCCTATAATCCCATATTTGGTCAATGATGTAGATTTTCAAGGGGTGTTTATATGGATTATGAATACCATCAAGGTATCTCCACAACCTCCCCTTCAATGGGAGAGCTTATATTGAAGGTTTAGTATAAACATCTACCTACATTTTTATGGGGTGGTGGCCCCATGCTCTAGGGTTATAGATGCAGATATTTATATCTAGATTTTAGAATCTGAGACACCTTATAAGAAGGTATTTAAGATAAGTACATGTATTATTCATCGATCCACCAATCACTGGTAAGATATTTTTATTCAGACAGGTCATTATCAGGAAGTGATTAAGAGATATTTCTAGTCAATATTATTGGACTATTTCACTCTTGAGACCTTGAGGGATGATTGTTCCTGGGATTTCATGAACATTCACCAAGTTTATATGATATATTTGTAGTAATCATCCCATTTTATAACATTAATGATTTGTTCCTATCTATACTACTAATGAGACAGAAAAATAGAGATGATTCATGGATGGGATCAGGCATCCTATTCATTCAAACTTGTGGTTTCTCCATAACTTTTGTGATTTGATCCTCCTCACTACCTCTAGTTCCCATGTTAGTTCTTCAAACTTTTGGTTTCTCCACAATACCTCGACTAAGGGAATTTTATTATTTCATATAACTTTTTCCCTGTGATATAAGATCATCACTGACTTCTATTTATATGAGAGTTCATTCTCAAATGGTACCACCTTTGGATTGATTACATACAATGGATAAGGTATGCACCTCCTCAAGAGTGATACATGGAATGCATCATGTACTTGAGACAGGTTCAGTGGGAGTGCCAACAGATATTTCACTGCTCCAATGCGATCAAGTATCTCAAAAGGGCCGATGTAACTTATATTAAGCTTTACCTTCCTCCTAAATCTCACAACTCTCTTCCATAGTGATATGTGGAAGAAAAACATGTCTCTGACATCAAATTCTAGGTCTTATCAATGATTGTCATCATAGATCTTTTCTCAACTCTTTGCAGTTTTAATGTGATACTGAATGGTCTTATCATTTTAATCTATTTCATCGACCATTTTTTGGACCTAGAAGTTTTCAACCCCCAACATCGTCCAAAAATTCTTGTTTTCTTCACCTCTTCCCATAAAGGGATTTATAAGGATCCATTTTGTTGATATTGTGTAAACAATTATTGTAAGAGAACTCAAATAGAGGAATATATTCATCACATACTCCTTTGAATTATGTTGATCATTCTCGTAACATGTCCTCATGTGTTTTGATAGTCCACTCAAACTGGCCACCATTTTGAGGATGATGAGTTATACTGATGTTCTGCTCAGTATTCAGAGCGTGTTGAAGGATATTCTAGAACATAGATGTGAATCTTGGATCACTATCGGATATAATTGATAGTGGAATTCATTTCATCATTTCCACATATTTGATGTTTATCTATGCTAGTTTATCCGATGTGAAATCATCCTGAATTGAAGTGACATGTGAAGTATTTCTAAGAAGATCCCCAAAAACCCAAATATCATTTTTTTCCTATGTATGTCCTCATAATTCCTATGAAAATGTCAATGGAGATGTTTTCCCACTTCAATATTAATATGGGTAATGGTTGCATCATCCCATTAGACTTTTACCTCTCAGCCTTGACTTGATGACATACCAGGAACTTTGATGTCTACTTAGCGATCTTCTTCATGTTATACCACCAATAATTCTCTCGGATATCTCAATACATCTTTTTTCCTAGGATAATAGATAAATTCAAACAATGTGAATCATCCAAAAGTTCTTTCTTTATCTCTGGATTTTATGGAAGACATAATCAGGACCTAAATCTTACAATTCATTATTCATAAAATTTAAAATAAGAGGATTTCCATTTTTTAATATTTTACACTTTCTTATGAATTCCCACATCATCCTTTTTATCATCCTTCAACCTTTTAAAAATATATGGTTGAGCAATAATTTTTTAAAGAATTGATGATGTTCCTTTATTTAGGATTACCATGTCAATCTTCATCAAATCTGTGAAGATTGGATCTTTTTCAATTCTCATCAATGAAAGTGTTTTTGGATTCCCTGGATGGTAGTGAATTTAGGAGTCATTGTCTTTGATCAGCTCTAAATATATTTATTGGAGCATGTTCACCTCTTTCTGTTTGAATATATACTTGAGGATTTTGTGATCCATATATATTTAATACTCCTCTCAGAAGAGGTAGTTTGGCTAAGCTTTTATATAGAAAATTACTAAATCGGGCTCTAGGTCATGGGTTGGATATTTTTTCTCATGCACTTTTAATTTCCATGAAGCATAAGCAACATATATTCCATTTTTCATCAACACACAGCCCATGACCTTCTTCGAAGCATCACTGAATACCACGAAATGTTCTCTACTTGTGGTTAGTGTGAGCACGGGTGCTGTGATAAGATTCCTTTTCAACTCCTCGATGCTCTCTTCGTATTCATCATTACAAGAACACTTGACCCCCTTCTATGTTATCTTGGTAATAGGGTTTTACAATCGTGAGAAATTTCTCTAAAATCGGTGATAATATCCTGCTAACACAAGTAAGCTACAGATATCTATCACAGCTATTGGTCTTTACCATCCCGCAATTACATTTTTCTTGGAAGGATCAAAAACTACACAATTTATTATGATGATATAACCCATGAATTAGACTTACTTCAACCAAAACTCACACTTGTTGTAATTTTCATAGAGCTTATCCTTTCTCACGGTCTCTAGTATAGTTCTTAGATACTCCCCTTGATCCACCTTAGTTTTGAAGTATATTATAATATTATATATTAAAACTACCTCCAAATTTTCAAGGTAATCTCTAGAGAATCTATTCAACATTTTCATGATGATTACTGGAGAATTAGTCAGTCCAAAAGGAATTAATATGAATTCATAGTGCCCATACCTTGTACGAAAAGTAGTCTTGACGATATCCTTATTATTCAACCTTACTTGGAAATATCCTAACCTCATATCCACCTAGTAGACGTATTGTAGTATTCGTTGCTAATCGAACAAGTCATCAATTCCTGGTAGAGGATACTTTTTCTTTATCGTGATTTCTTTGACCTCATAATAATCAATACAAAAGCACATTGAACCATCCTTATTCTTGATGAAGATTACTCGTGCACCCCATGGTGAAGTACATGGGAGTATAAACCCTTTATCAAGATTCTCTGGTAGTTTTTTCTTTAGATCATCCTGCTCAACAACAACCATTCTATATGGAGTCTTGGATATTGGTAATTCCTTAGGTAAATGATCAAACGAAAATTAAAAATCACTTCTAATAAGAGTATTTGGATATTCCTCATGAAACAGTTCAATGAATTCCCTCAAAATAGGCGTGACTTCAAGGATGATTCCTTATTTATACTCAATAATCTAAGCTAGATAAGTATTCTTATAGGGAATTAATATCCATGCTTAATATGATGGTGCAAAACATATTCCTCCTCCACATTTCACTTATACAGAATCAGGGTTCGATTCTCTATATGGATAGTGATTTCCCTTTAATGAAAAGTTTGTTGGATCTATATAGGGAAAGCCAATCCATTCCAAGAACATCATAAAATTCCATCATAAGGAGTGTGAAGAGGTTCACTAAGAAGATGAATCCACAAATTGTGATAGGTGAGGCGTCATATTCATGGGATGCAATAATTTCCCCATTTGTTTTTCACACCAGAATCTCGACTTCCATGATTTGTGGTGGCATTTGTATATTTATACTACACATTCGGGTTATAAAAGAATGTGTAAAAATAGAATAAAAAAGTACATTCCCTTTTCATTAATGAATAACTGGTGTACCTATCACCACATCATTTTCCGGATTCGCTTCAGCAGTAGTGATGAAAAAAGTTTATCCTTGCTACCTTGGAGGTTGTTGGTTTCTTCCTAAAACCCTTGGATTAGGGAATTGGTTTGCAAAGTGGAATGGTTCTTTAGAGTTGTAAAAATGACTGATGCATTGAAGGTAAAATGGAGCATTCATATCCTCTATCAAAACAACTATTTTTTTGTTGGAAATTCATATCCATGTGACCTTCTCTTTCACACCTAAATAATTTCCTCTTCCCCTTTAGGAAATATTGAAATTTATTATTTCCCTACTGTTGGAAAGTGGGGTGCTGGAATAGTTTAGGATGATTGGATTTATCCATCAGAATTCTAGAATTAAATTCCTCTTTCTACTTCTTAAGGCCATGATACTCATGAGATTCGAAGATCTCCATTTCGAATTTGGGAGATAATCAGACAATTTCCTCATAATAATCAATGTCACATATCACTAGGGATTTCCGTAGGCTTGGTTTTATCCCACCAAAGAAGTGGTCAACCTTGCATTAGGGGGTAACGATAATGATGGAGGCATATCATGTAAGCCTTGTGAAGTTTTCCTCATAAAATCTGATTGATTAATCATCTTTTATTCTTAAGGGAATGAAAGTCCATTTCCATCTTAAGTTGGAGGGTGTGAGGAAAATATTTATCAATTTTTTTTCAGAAATCCTTCCATTCCAACACCTCGGTCTGTTCCTCAGACTTCGTATTTTTTATTATTTTCCACCATTTATCAGCTTCACACTCCACACGATAAGCATACAAAACAACCTTCTATTTTTCATAACATTGAAGGATGGAGAATAACATTTCAATGGAGTTGATCAATTGGTTGACAATTGAGGTATCAAATGATCCATTGAAAATAGGAGGCATTTGTCTCATGAATCTCTCAGTTACAGCTTGTTCTTTCTGGGGGGGGGTTGAACATTCCTATTATTAAATAATTATATTAAAAACTTCATTTAACTAAGATATTATCATGAAAAGTTTTGTGATTCCCACTCCCATCAGACTGGGGATGTCATTAGAATTTTCATCACATTGATCTTCAGATTAGTTGTCAGCCCGAGTCCTCCTATTACAATCCTTTGGCTGGAATAAAAGTAATGTTAGGGTAGAACATAAAGGGGAATCCAAAGAAAAAAGGGATAAAATATAAATTACATTTATCACTTTAAATTATTAATTTCTAGGCTTCGATCACTGTTATCCGTGATCTACTTCTTAACATATATTCTTAGGGGAATCTTTTAATTCACTTAATAATGGTTCATAAAAATTTTAAGAATTTACCAAATAATATCCATCTGAAGTGTCGAACCAAGAGTGTAGTAAGTCCCGTGGTAGTGCAAGTGTTCCCATTTTAGTTTATCTCAAAGTGGTGTTTTTGGGTTTTACCCCTAGATACATATTTTCTAGAGCCATCTCTAATTGTTCGTATCTAGACAATGATTTATTTTCTTAAAAACCCACTTAATATATACCAACCAAAATTTAGGGTTGTTCTCCTTTTACTTAGTCTTATCCTTAAGGATTTAACTATGGTTTTCTAATCCTAATCCCAAATATATCTTAACCTAACATTTTACACCAAATATAACTTCCCTACTCTTTATTACATATTTAAACATGATTTATTACATAAAATTTTACTTAAGAAAAATTAAAGGATCAAGAACATTACATGAAAACATAAGTCATAGAATACATCATCATTATTGAAAATTTATTTTTTCATGACCTCAAAATTCCTTCATACTTATAATTTCATGGGATAACCTGATGATATAAATAATAAATTGGTGAGCTGTAAAGCCTATTAATGGAGTAAACAAGCTATAATATGAAGAATACAGTACATATTAGGATATAGGAATTTCAATGGATCAATAGAGAAACAATAACATAATGGCGTGATATATAATTATTATCATAACATGAAAATTTTTAAACAAAATACAACATGATATTAGCATGATCCAAGGCTCACTGCACATGGATTAGCATGAGTAAACCCTCACTACACATGAATTAGCATGAGTAAAACCTTATTCCACAAGAATTATCATGAGTAATCCCTTATTCCACATGAATTAGTATGAGTAAACCCTTATTTCACATGGTTTATCATGATTCTACACATTACCCATTGCATTTGAGTGCTATCAGGCCACACCATTTAAAACATTACATTTCATGTGTAAGTGTGACACATGGATCATATAACATGGAATCTTTAAATATCATAAGTTATTCCAAGATTGAGGAAAGTGGAATAAAAACATGAATATAACATTAAATATGTATATGTTCATAGGATAACACCCTTGATAGAGAACTGGGCATCGTATTCACAACACAATATTTTTGTCTTGGAAAATCGCAGTGCAATTTCGGCAACATAACGTCATCATATGGAAATTGATAAGTTGGATGATGAGAGAGAAAGGTGTATCTCGTCATTTATTTATGAAATAGATAGTAAGGGTATCATGAAACGTAATATTTAAATATATTAAATGGAATTTAGATTCATAATATGGGAGAAATACATTAATGGAAATAAGAAGAGAGACATCCCATACGAAATTTCAGCATATTAATGGGTGTACATGGAATGCATTAATCAGAGAGAAAGTGTTATATCATCATTTAAACATAAGGAGGTAAGTATAGGGGTGGTTATAAATCACACCCCATCATTATTAATTTAAATTAAAAATGTATTAAAACTTAAAGAAACTTGGATAAAAATTAAAAAAGAATGAATCCCACACAAAAATTGGACTTGGTAACGGGTGTACATAAGGGTCTATAAGATGGGTAAATGAGAGTTAAATGGGATATAAAGATTTATAAATAAAATTTTATGTGATGATGTTATTTAATAACATAACCCAAAATATTAATAAATGATATTAAAATACATAACATGAAAAGATTGCTTGATAAAATAGCAGGGTGGAATATCCTTTACATGGATGTGTGATCCCAAAGGCTACGAATATTTTTGAGAGAGGATTATTGTGAGGTTGGAGCACCTTTAGAGGATTTTAGAGAATGTAGGGCAGTTTTGGTACATGAACCAAGGATTTAGAGTGAAGAGAAGTGGGTTCTTTGGTGGGTTTATAATGGAAAAGTGAAGGGAATTCTTTAATATTTCCCAAACATAGGATTTAGAAACAATATAATAAAATATTCAAAACCACAATCCTTACCAAGGGTTTTTCGCATGGTTATTTACAAATATGAGTGGAAAAATAAATGTATAAGGACCCAAGATTAACTTATTAAAATATTATTCTTTCTTATGTGAAGGTGAGTCACACTCTCAAGGAAATCATTTTAAAATGATAAAAAATTTATAAGTATTAGAGGGTCCACTAAGATATAATAAAATAAATTAAAAAAATATAATACCACATTATTTTAAAGTCAAAACATATATTTATAGAATATCTATTTTATAGTATTTTGTTACATCACTCTTGGGTCTATTTGATGTAAAAAACACAATATATATTTATACAGTATTTAATTTTCCCCACAAATTGGATTTTCTAAAAAAATTATGAAAAAGTCACCATTGTATAATTTAAACCTATTGAATCCAAAAATAATATTCATTTTAACAAAATAATTTTCCAAATATGTGAAATTTCACTTTTAAAATGAAATGACATATTTATTAAAACATAATGTTTTTTTAAAAAGTTTTCAAAACCTAATAAAAATTAAAAGTGACTTCATAAAAATTATACAATAATTTATATTTATTAAAAATTAATTTAGTAATAATATTTTTTAAAATATTATTTAATTCACAAATAAATTAATTCGCCCAAATTGATTTGAATATTAACTAAAAATAATATTTGTGTTTTAAATATCTATTTTGAATGTAACGATAATGAAATGAATGTATATAATTTATTATACACAAAAATAAAGCACATAATAATAATGTTTGGGTTTTTTTACATATCCCTTTATTAAACAGGAATATTACATTAGAGTATGGTGCACAACGGTGGAGTTTTCTTGGGTCCGTTTGGTGAACTTAGTTTGGGACGTGGTCTCGATGAGCTTTGACTTATCCAATATATGGTTTCTTTCATGCTTATGGTGTGGGATCTTAGATTAGTCTTAGTCTAGATAAAACCCTATAAATGCTATATCTGTTGAACGATATGATAAATTGGTCTCAAATGAAATGATACTACTGGTCGAGGCTATCACTTCTTTTATCTTCATTAAATGGTTTTATTAAAACTCGATATTTATACTATTCATGTGATCAATGTTCAATGGCTATATTATCAACGGTAATGATACTTAACAATTATTTAAACCCAATAAAAAATAAATATTTTTTCTATATCCATAAGGAATTAAAAGAGAGGTAATTTTATTCATAAATATTCATGTCGTTACACCTTGAGTACTTATCAATGTTGCTTGGTAAGTATCTTTTTAGACATAATTTAAATATTCATTGAGGTATTTTGTGAAGATTTTACTCTGTACGGTTCATTCATTAAAACATTTCATGAATATATAGAAAATGTTTTAACATATAAATTCAAAAATAATTTGTTTTTATACTTTGAAAAAAACATTTCATGGTAATTAAAGGATATATATTTTTTCAAATAATGTATAAATATGATAATGTTGTAATCAATTCAAAAGTGATTTTTTTTCACATACTTAATCCACCATTTTTAGTCACATTATATCTTTTTTGGGGTTATCATAGATTTTATAGATGATTAATTAAAACTATTTATTAAAATTTATATTCATTTGGAAAACATGCTAAAAAGGAATATATTTTTATTTTTTATGATTAATGCATGGTATTATTTAAAAAAATTATAAATTTTTCAATAATATTCCATAAAATGTTACTATATGATTAGAATAAACCCAATTACTTATTTTTTGATTCCTAAAACAAATATTTGGGAGTTTTAATGTCCAAGAAAATTCATGGTCATTTACATGTGATATCCAATACATAAAAACCCAAGAGAAAACCCAATTCAATTTTAATGTTGAAGTTCCTAGATTATTGTGGAATCACTGAGAGGGGGAGGGGTTTAATAATGATCCCTTTAAATTTTTTACAAATTTATACTTTTCAATTCAACCGATATGGATGGTTATAGACTCAATACACTCTTATTGTGTCTCTCAACCATACATAAAATGATGATTTAAGTATAAAGGCACTGAACACATGGATTTACACGGTTCGATTCAAGGAACCACTCCTTGATATGTGGGTTATCTTACCCAAAATAGAATCTCCACTGTAATCTTATCATCATTTACAACGGTCGATATGGAGTCCCAATTTATCTCTCCTGAGTCCCACAGGATTTTCTTTATTCTACATCCCACAGTGTTACCAGATTCCACTGGCCTACTATAAAGTCCCATTGTAGGCTTCTTCTCCTCCCGGAATCGCACAGGGTTCTTCTATCTCTCTAGTCACATGAGCATATTCATTATTTGATAAACTATTCACTGTATATTGATCTTATACTCTTCCCTATAGGATTTATGAATAACAGTTTCCTATATAACTCTACAAGAATCTTGAACATCACTTGGTATGGTCTTTATCCTTGCTCAATAATTCTGATCACTTGTTCTGGTCAGTCCACAATGCAACAATGCTAGGGAAATTATTTCTTCTACTAATGAAGACCCGACATCACTTAGATGTGTGAAAATCATGCACACATTATATTCAAGAATATTAATAGGATAGAATGATCTTGCACTCTATCAAATCTTTATGTCTACTTGAATTCTTTAAAAATTTTGACTCAGATATAAGATCTTATTTTATTCTGCCTAACTTCAGTCTCAATGCAAATTAACTTCATGATTCAATTTCATGGAATCAAAAACTTATTTATCTTGGATATCTCAAAGAGTTTTCTAACGTTCATTTGATTATGAAATATTGCATGCATGTATGATATGATGACTGTCAAATAAAACATGCAGTATTATCATATCAATATTTTAGGTTCAATGAGTGTGTCTCATGCATGCACACATGCACTAACAACATGGTTTCTTTAATCAATTTGCACACGCACAATTTCTTCTTCTTTGGTTCTTTACACACACATGCCTTTGGTTTAGTGTTGATTAAATATATGTCTATTATGCATGTGCATTCACTTCGTTATTAATGATTATCAATATCCACTATGCACACACAATCTCTTCTTCACATGTTCATGGGCTTGAATGGATGCAAATATGTTTAGTTATATTTTCAACAACCAGAATACACAATGTCTCTTCCTTTTATTTATTTTGAACCCACCTTTATTATTTATTTTTCACGAATAAATCCACAGGTGTATTACATATGTACTTCATCCTCTAGTCCCAAAAACAAAATGGTCAAAGGGTGTGTGTGGGTTCTTCTTCTCAAAAGGAAGTGTATATGCACAATATCTCAAGGGATTATCAAAACTTCATGCTAACTTGAAGGTGTTAAAATTTTGTTCGTGAATCCAAAGGGCTCGTGAGTCTTCTTGTTCTTGAAAACCATAGGACAATGGTTCTTCTTCATTATGAAAATAGTGCACATAGATATCATTCACAGAACTAGGTGTGGTTTGTGGTTCTGTTTTCGCAAAGCACAACAAGGTTGTGTAAGCACCGATTGTGTGTCTGTATGATATTCTTCACAGAAAACCATGCGAGGGTTTGAGAAAATTGTCTCATGTTTTTTATTTCCCTTTGCACAGAGGGTCTGGTATCTCTTCTTTACAATGATGGTTCAAGAGTGCATTTCACATTTTGAACTCTTGAGAGACTCATTGCTCCTTCACATACAAATATGTTTACATAATTCACTATTTTTGAGAAACACAAACACCAAAAGTAATTGGAATGGAAGAAGTATATCTATCCTCGAGGATTCTCCTCTTATATGTGTGTAATATATTTTTTTCACTTTCAAATACCTCGTGATATTCCATGAGGAACGTTTCTTCCAATGTATAAGATCTTTGGCATTATAAAATTTCAATGTTGCGGGTAAAAGATAAGTCAAGAATAATGAAATATTACTTTCAAATGTTGACTTCTTCTTTGTGGTATAATTCTCATGTGCATGCGAAGTGGATGATCACATGAAACACATCTTCCCAAAATTATATGGCCTTTGGAAACTACATTTACATCGGCCCACACTTTTTTTCATTTAATTATCATGAATGAAGATGTAATTTCATGCATGAGTATCGTGACATACAGACGATCATAATGCTGTGGATTTTCTCTTCAATAATTCCAAAAAGAAGCTCAAGGAGGTTCAACATCTTCACTAATGAGCTGGAATGCATCAGGTGTTCTTCATACGATCAAAGGTAGAAGATGATGTAATTTAATCTCCTCGTCCATTGGATTAGCTCATAACAGATACGAACAACATGGATTGGATCACAGGACGCGGTATAAGACATGCATCCAAGATCTTGTAAAAGATTATATGGACATCATAAATTGATTATGTGATTTTAATGGATGAACAATACCTAAAATATTTTATCCCAAATCGAAACACATCGCATTATGTGGATTATTTATATTACAAGACTCTCCATCCACATTCAAGATCACACTTTCCCCTTGTACCATTCCATACCAGTTTTGCGGGCATGATCTACATCCACACTCTCTGTGTGAGCATTGACATAACTATGCATGGGCCTTGCCCCGTGCTCTCTTTCTGCTTCCCGGTTAACCTTGATGGCCTCCCTTAGGCACGATTGACCAAATCCTGTATGTTTCTAGGGGTGAGGTTTTCATATTTATGGTGGCTGTCCCTATAATATTAATAAACCCCATAAGAAGACACTTTCTTAAAATGATTTATTTAATGGAATTCAGAATCAAATTCACGGATACTTCAGCATATAAATCCAAGCATCCTCATACTCAAGAATAATTCATCTTCTTCGTTATTTTTTGAATTAGAATTCCAAATTACTTCAAGAATGTACCCAATGTAAAAATTATTTTTAGACATCTCTTAATAATCTATGATCAGCACAATCAGTATTCTAATTTAATCAAAGTTCATCCAAATAGAATCCATTGGATGAGTATTTCATGGCCTTCTTCAAATGTTGTAACAAATTTTCATTCATTGAAACATGTCTTCAGACATATGACCAGTTAAAAAATCATCTGATTCGACTATGGATAGTAATCACAATTTTTCTCTATTTCCAAGTTCAATTCATGATCAAATTGGTATCTTCACTACATCAATGATATTACATTAAGAATCACCACTTTAATCACAATCACCAATTCAATCACTAAATTCCTTACACACATTGACACATTAATTAAAACAAATGCAACAATTAACTCGACAATATCCCCCTTTGTATTATGTTGTCAATATCACCTAAGCCCACATTGTATGGGTCAGTATGTGTTCCAATATATTCTCCCCCATATTTCAAACCAAATGAAAAGTTTTATTGAGGTCTATTCAAAATCTTTTTATCCTCGGATTAAAAAATATATTCATGAATATTTCTAAAATATGGACGATGTCACAAGATTCATTTAGTAAATGTACTTTTGTAAATCAACTCTATTTCAACGTGGACGAACTCGGTGTAGAAAACAAGAGAAATATGAACAAGGTTTTCAATGCTATCTATAAACAACCATACACGTGAAATCATGCTCAACATGTCTCAGCTCTTATCCATGGTCTTGGAAATAGATAGATTTATGAATGAAATGAAAAATCATGCACATACTTCACCAAACATACTAAAAGGATCAAGTGAAAATATAAAGACCCCCCTTTTTATCTTATATATTCATTAATCAAACACTCCCCTAAATTGACATGATAAATATAATTAAGAACAAGAGATGAGTTTTTTTTTCGAATACCTCATGTTTCAATATCTTGAGATGATATGAATTTCATGATTTTCCAGGAAATACTCTGTGAAATTATCTCCTTCATATTTTCTCCCCTTAAGGGGTGTAATCCCACCGATTTACCCTTGTGTAAAATATCATCATATAATCTTTAGTATATTTATCATGATAATATTCATCTAAGGAACATTCCAAGTATGTATCAAATCATGAATAATCAGTCCAAATTTTTTTCTACACGTTTTTCATTCAATAATTGTCTTGATAATGACCATAACCTTCAATTACCAATAATGTAGCAACATATATATTAAAAATTATAAGAGAATAAGATGGAACACATGTGAGCTTCTTAATATGAGAATCATGAGTGAGAATTTCCTCTTAACCCAAGAGCTACATTCCTAGTATCTCTAATGAGTCTGGTACTCTTCATGATAGTATGTCCTCTAAATTTGACATTTTTATCTTTCACTGTCAGTAGGGACCCTTTAATTACATTTACCTTCAACTTGTGTGGATTGGTTGTCCTTACATTTTTCAGTAGTGATGTAGCATCAGTTGGTGCTTTTTTTTTCAATATTCCAAATATCTATTTGAGCTGGTAAGATAGTTATACATTTGTTTTCATTATGTCTAGCCTACCTGCACCTTTTACATAGTAATTGTGAGACACTTGAGTTGTCATGTGTTTAAAAACTCTTAAGATATTTTAATTCTTCTACATGTAAAATGATATTGTATCCGTTTTCCTTGGTTTTAGATATTACATCATCTTCTGATTCATAAAGTTCTCTAGAAACGTGCAATTGATAAGGAAAGATAACTAAATAGTAATTTTTAAAATTATCCAGTTTGGAATTCCACATGGCTTCTTTAATGCTTTCAAGTTACCTTTGTTAGGAAACATTTCAAAATCATCCTCATGAATGACTTCAATAAATCCTATCTTCTCCTGGATTAATTGTCTTTTTAATTTCAGATTTCTTCCATTCATTTCCATGTCTTGTTTGTAGTGATCCATGGTATGAACATTATTTCCATTGTAGAAGAAACTTTTCTTGGTTGAAATGAAATTCAGAGATTCCAGCTTAATCTTCTTCTTGGGAATTGTTTTTTTTTGTATTTTTCCTGACATAAATGTTTTCCTTACTCTAAATGGAATAATTTACAAAAATTTTCCTTCCTTCTACCTTAGTTGTGGACATTTATTCTTATCAATATTTGCATTCTTCATGGTTGGACTATACCAACAATCATCATAATTATGACCACTACTATTTCAATTATAATAGAAGTCTCCATGAAATTTAAATATGTTCTCGATAGACAGATTCTTTTTCATCTGTGTATTATTCATTTTAATTATAGGTTTCTTAATTTCTCCAAAAATTATTTACCTGAATGTAGGCCTTCCATAATTTTCATATTCTGAAACTATTTTCTAGAAACTATTTTCCTAATGCCCAAACTTCCAAAAACAACAACAGTAGCCAATAAATCTATTTATTTTTCTTGTAGAATCAGTTTGGGAAGATTTAGTGCATTGTTGTTTTTGGAATTTGTTTTATTTATTTAGAGTATCCACTTGGGAGTTGTCCTTATTATTCATTATAGTATCCATACTTTATGATTTTATGGATGTATCGACATTTTTATCAATCCCCATATTCCCAAATTTTAGCTTTGAAAATATAATTGTCGATGAAGTTTCATTAGTAGAAATAGAAATAATTGGGTTATGGGATACTGTATTCATGTATAATCTTTTAATTGGATTATAAGATGATCTAACAATCCATTCAGAATCTTGGTTCTAAATGCAATATTGAGTGGAATCATTTATTATTCAATTGTTTTGGGATGTTATTGCTTGGGGTGATTACAGATTCTTCAATTTCTCCTCTAGCTTTAAACACATCATTTTGAGAGAGTTCTTCTCATCCTAAACTAATCTCAACATAAATTTACCATTTTTCATTAATCTTTATCCTTATTTTCATGAACATTTCTTAATTTTTTCTAATAAATTTCAAGCTCCTTTACCATATTAGCGTTTTCTTTTAGTTGAGAAGCATTGAAAACCATAGAAACATTATTCAATTTTATAAATACGTGGAATTATTATATAAATAAAATCATAAAGAATTATTTCTCTCAAATGAATCTTGTAATTATTCATCAACATTATAAAATAGTTCATTGAAAATAGAAATTGATTCTTACTTTTCTTTCATAAGTTTTCTTAGAGTGATGGACATGCCAAACCTTATATGAAATTCCTCTTCCATGACATCAACTTCTTCTTCCAGCTAAAATTGTTCGTCTCTAGGAATATTTATAATTGTAGAAAAATGTCTTTACACTTCTATAGGATTATTCTTCAGATGTTATATGAGTCTAGAATGATGTTCACTAATTGATATATCATCATCATATAATTGAAATGCTTCATAAGAAGAGTCAAAATAAAAATAATTATTACCTATTGTACCTTCTAGATTACCTTGACTAGAATGTGTCTCCCCATTAGCAGTGAGATTCTTCTTCATCTTAGTTGCCTATTTCATCTTTCTATTCTTCAGAGTCATTACAAAAATCTCTATTTGAGGTTACCCAATCATTTGCTAAAATGCGAACTTCATAAAGACTACCTTGGACCTTTTAGAGGTGACCCTCGCTCCGACAAAAATTAAAGTGCTCAGATCATTGTGGAAGCACTATGGGTGAGTCAATGATCCCTTTAAACATTTTACAAATTGATTATTTTCAATTAAACATATATGGATGGATAAAGTCTTGATCCAATCTTCTAGTGTCTCTCAGGATTACCTCTAATGATGCTGTAAACATAAGGGCACTGAACACACGGATTTATAGGGTTCAGTTCAAAGACTTATTCCTTACTATGTTGGTTATTCTCCCCAAAATAGATTCTCTAATATAATATTACCATCAATTGAAATGGATGATAAAAAGTCCCCCTATATCTCTTCTGAGTCTCAAATGAGGGTCTTTATACTGCATCCCATAGTGTTACCAAAGTCCACTGGCATGCTCCAGAGTCACATTGAAGATTTCTTCTCCTCCCTAAATCACACAAGGTTCTTCTAGCTATTGCGTTACATGAGAAGATTACTTATTTGATAAAATTTATTCACTATATATTGATCTTATGATATACCCAACGAGCTTTTTGAATCACATTTTCCTTTATATCCCTTCATGAAAATTCAACATGATTTGGTAAGTTCTGTTATCCTAGATCAATAATTATGATCACTTGTTCTATTCAATCCTTAGTGAAAGGATTCTTGGGAAATTATTTATTCTTCTAATGAATACCCAACCTCACATTGATGTTTGAAAATTGTGCACCCAATCCCTTCAATAATATTAATTTCCTAGAATTATCTTTCTCTATGTCAACTCTCTCTGTCTTGTTGAATTCAAAAACACTCTCAACTCAGATATAATATTTCCTTTAATTCTTCCCAGATTCATTCTCAATGAAACAAAGCTTCATGAATGAATTTCATGGCATCCATAACTTCTTATCTTGTATATCTCAATGACTTTTCATACATTCATCTAATTATGCTGGATAGAATTCTTGTATGATATGATTCTTGTCAACTCAATCACACATTGTTCTTGTATCAATAGTTTAGGTTCCATGAGTGTGTCTCATACATTTACACATTCACATTAAACTTAGTTTCATCACTCAATATGCACACAAATAATTTCTTCTTCTATGGTTTTCTTCTCACACACTTGTTATTTATTGTGGATTCAAAATATGTGTGATATGCATGCACATGCACTTACTTAATGAAACTTCTCACATCCAAATATCCGCAAAAAATCTCTTCTTCATGTGTGAATAGGCTTGAATGGATTCATTTATGTTTAGTTATTTTTTTTCAACTCAAATAAACAATGTCCCTTCATTTTATTCATTTTCGCCAACCTTTTATTATTTATTTTCATGCTCAAATACATGGGTGGATTATGTATATCCTTCTTCCTCTTGTGAATAAACCCAAATGGGTAGAGGGAGTGCGTGGGTTCTCCTTATCAGAAGGTAATTTATAGGCACAATGTCTCAAGGGATTCACAAAACATTGTGGAGACATTTTGGTTTTATTCATATGGTCATGAAAATTAAGGGATCAAGAGTCTTCTTATTCATGAAAACCAGAGGAAAAATTTTCTTCTATTTCACACAATGGGTGTGTGTGGATCTACTTTACATAACCAGGGGCCATTCATGGTTTTTTCTTCACAATTAACAAAAAAGTTGTGTAAGCACCAATTGTGTGTTCGCTGGATCTTGTTCATGAAATACATTTGAGGGTTTGAAAAATCTATCGCGTGTTTGTGATTTCTCATCACATAGAGGGTGTGGCCTCTCTTCTTCACAAGGATGATTGAATAGTACATTGCACTAATTTAAATCTTATGGGACTTGTTTCTCATTCACATATAAATATAATTAGAGCCTGCTTTGTTTCTATGAAACAAGAACACCTGAAGCAAGGCGAATGGCTGCACATTGTTCTTCCTCGGGGATTATCTTTTTATAAATGGGTATGAGGTCGTTTGTGTATTAAAATCCCTGATGATAGGTCATGAGGATCAATGTTTTGAATGTACGAGATCATTGGAATTTTAAAATTTCAATGTATTGTGTAGAATATAAGCTAAGAATCATGCGATATTACTTTCGTCCACATACTTATTCATTGTGGTATAATCCTCACTTGTTTGCAAAGAGGAGGATCACATGAAACACATATTTCAAAAATTATATGGCCTTCAGAAACTACGTTTTCCTCGACCCACACTTGTTCTTCATTTAATTTTCATGCTTTAAAATTTAAGTCCATGAATGAGTATCATGATGTCTAGAAAATCATAATGTAGTGAATTTTTTATACACAAATTCCCAAAAGATGCTCATGTAGGTTAAACTTATTCTTCAGAGAGATGGAATGCATTAGGTGTTCTTCATGAAATTGAAGGTAGATGATGACGGTGTGGACTCTCCTTGGGCATTGGATCAACTCACTTAAGATAAAGACAAATTTGATTGGATTGTGGGACGTGGGATGAGACGTGAGGCCAAGATCCTTCACAGTATTAGATGGACGACCTTGATTACTTTCATGTTTTTAATGGATGAACATTACCCTGAAAAAATTGTCCCACATCGAAATATATCATGTTATGCTGATTATTTATATTACAGGCTACTCTGTCCAATTGAAGGATCACTCTCTACCCCTCCTCGATATCACCCTGTCCACTAGATGACCAATTAATTAGGATATGCATCAATGGGAAGATGTTACGCATGTGCTAATATTTCTTCACACACATGAATGTTGTGGACAATTTAGGCCAAAAATAATTGCAATAAAGGTGTTGGAGGATGGATTATTTAAATCCTTAATTTTTATGGACTCATTAAGTTTTTTAAAATTATGTCCAAAATGTCAAATTACTGGTGGAATTTCCAAAAATACAGGAAATGCTCTAGAAATCAATAATTGTTTATGAAATATGTAATTTATGGTGACTAGAAATAATGGGCCAATTTTCTATCTCCTTGGGAACATTCTAAATTATTTTTATAAAGGAATATTTTTCCAAATTGATAGAAATAATGTCCAATATAAAACAATACTGCAAATTTGTGAATTATTTTAAAAATCAAACATTTTTATAGGGTTTGAATGTCATGATCTATAATAACAGACCAAGGATCACACATCTACCTGAAGAACATGAAATACTTTAATAATAAGTATTGAGTGTATCACAAGGCCTCAACTACATACCAACCATAGAAAAATTTCCATTTATGGACTCCAATAGATAAATCAATAGGATAATAGAAAATATAGTACAACCCACCCACAATGACTAGAGTTGGAATAAGGAGGATGTATTTTGGTAATTTGGATCTATATAAAAACCCCTTGGTTATGTTCCCCTAAATAATTGGAAATAGAAATAATTGGAACGTTTAGGTTGTGCTACATCAAAATTCCACTGGAATATCTTGATTTTTAACCTAGAGTTTAGAATGGTTACATATCATAGGATGCTTTAGATGATGGAACTAGATAAGCTATAGAGGAAGGCATATGATAACCCCATATATACAAGAAAAAGGAAATTTCATTCGCAAAGACACTTAACTATATTATATATATTTATTCTAGTGATAAAGTGGTTTTATTCTCCTCAAGAATTAAGCCCATGCATAGTAAAATTCATTCCATGTGTACTAGACCATATATATGAAATAATACATTTCCACTTTTCACAATTGAGATCAAAGGAGATGAATCAATGAAACCATTTATGGTGAACGGAAAATATGTGACGATATTTCATGACGACTCATTAAAAGACCGAATGGAGGAGTCATAGATCCTTTATATCATTGTTTAATAATGGAACAAAATGTTTTATCATTTTGTTATAGTGGTCAGGATTATTCCTTATTTTAAATCATTTTTTTCTAAATTGTGCTTCTTGAAATTAATTTTACTTGTGTTTAAGATAGACATTAGGGAGAGGAAAAAATATATTTCTTCATAAATATATTTTTCCATTTTCATATGTATCTATGTTTTATGGTATTGGAATAAAATAAATCACTATGTTTAAAGACTATTTTCTAAATATTTTTAAAATTTCATCATGCCCCTTATTTTAAAAACAATTTAGTGTTTTTTATATTGGAAAACATTAGGTAAATGCTTTAATAACATGAAATTAGTACCATGATAGTGTAGTGTAATTTCCTTGGTTTGGAATCTTTGTAATGATTAGGATTATTATGGGTATATGAAAATTAATATCATGGTTGTTTCTCTCTTTTTCATGGGGAATGGTCTTTTTAATGATGAATAAATTAATATAACCAAAATCCTAGCCTGAGGGAGCTTGATTTATGAATATGAACATAGGAAATATAAACATAAATAGTGATTAAAACATCATGGAACCACACTAAAAGAAAATTAGATAGCTCATATATACTGTAGTAAAATAACTATAGCATAATGAATCTATAATTATACTTAAGTCAACATAACCATGTATTTTTGAAAACTGTAAAATAAGAGTCAGAGTGGAATGAGATCTAGCTACCCAATAATTAATTATATGCATCAAATATTACAATTAGTCATGGGGGATAAATTCCAACTTGGTATGGTTTTGTTATGAGTTTATCTGCACTCATCTAATATGTTATTTTTACTAATATGTCTGTGAAAAATAAAATATGTGATATTTGAAAAATTTGAAGCAAATATTTGTTTAATTATAGACATTAATACAGAAAGGGAAGATGACGTATCTCAATTTTATTTAAGATGTTACATGGAATAGTGAAAATGAACTATGTGAATTAGAGCATTTTCATAATGGATTTTGTAATGTAGCACTTGTTCAAATAATGTTTCATCTAATTTACATTCTATTAAAAAACCATAAACTAGAACACTTTCTTAAATTGATGTGAGAATAGTGCATTAAATTAATATAATAATGATACTTAATAAAATGTATGAATATTTGAAATTATTATTCAATTTTTATGTTCTTATGTATAGGAAGGACCAATATTTTTATTAAATATAAATATTCTTATTGCCTTGAAGTGAAATATTTTATATATGGGGGAGTAAAGTGGGCCCAAAATTCCAAATTTTGTAATAATATTCAATGAAAATTAACCCCATAATCTATAACAAACTAATACAAATCATCAAATTTTGAATTTTTTAATTATAGGATTTATTTGATAAATTCCATTAAACATGATTTTTTATTTTTTAATCATTTTCTTATGATTTAATGGAAAATAAATACATTTATTCGCATAATTGGATGTCATTTTTATAAGGAGTTTTAATCATATTTTAATTAATTATTTCAATTTTATAATGTAAAGTGCCTAGTGGATCAGGGTAATACACTGATAGAGGGTGAATCAGTGTACACAAATTTTACTAGTATGTAAAGACCCGTAAAATTCAAGTGAATATATATTTTTTCATTTTCTTTGGAATTTTACAAGAACGCAGTTTTTGATGGAACCAGATTCCGAGTCCCGGTGTGCCCAGAATCATTTTCTGATGTTTAGCTCGGGTACGTTCAGTGAATGAACGAGCGGGGTTTACTAACTTTTGAACCGGTGCTCAGAATCAAATTCTGAGGGCACCAGTGGAATCGCAGTGCCAGTTTTTGCTTAGAAATGCCTTTTTCGAAGTTGCGTTTTCTCGGGTGTGGTTTTTAATATTTGGGGTTAAGTTAAGAAATAAAATAAAAGTTGTGTGACACTTTATTTTATTCACTTAAAGCCACATAAGCTATGTTAAGCGGATAAGGTGGAACCCACAATATCCTACCCACTTGGTAGGATATTTTTGAGGTGGGGCCCACACAAGCCCCACCGTTTCTTCAATCCTAAGTAACGCACCCGCAACACCCCTTTTAATGAAAGTCAAACCTTTTGTTTTTCGGGTTAAGAAACGACCCGTTAAGTTGGGCATTTAAATCGTTACAATTAATTCTTTGAATTAATTCTTTGTTTCTTATCTTTTGAATTTCACATTATTATATTGATAATAAAATAAGAGGAGGAATTATTTTATTATTGTTGGGGTTTGTGTTGTGTTAAGCCTTTGGGAGAAAAAGAGAAGATTCTTAGTTCTTTGACGAAGAACACAAAGAATACACAACCGCCGACGAAGAACGCCAATCTCTGATGGCGGACGACGGCGAGTGACGCCTTCCTCGGAGATCACCTAACGCCAATGTCGATTCTCTTCTTTCGCAGTGATCTTCTTCTTCCACGACGATCCTCTTCTTCCGTGACGGTTAATTCCGAGACGAACGCTCATTCGACGAAAGCATTGAGGTAGGGTTTTATTTTATTTTTTAGTTCGTGAAATATTCCTTCGCTTTCTCCTTTTCTTTGAACCGCCTGTAATCTTGATAACGGGAGGAGGTCGAACCGCACGAACACAGCCAACACTCCTCCTCTTTTTTTGGTTGTTGGTTTTGTTGCGGCGATCAAGGCAAACGCGGTGTCGAAGCACCACACAGAATTTTGATAAAGAAAGCGGGAGAAGCACGGTGCCGTCTCGCTGCACCATTGAAGACGAACCAAGACGCGGCGTCGTCGTGTCGTGCCGTTGGAAACGAACCAAATATGGGGCGCCGTCGCGCCTCACAGAAGAACCACTAAAGCACCGCGGCCGGAGCGGGGCAGCGACGGAGGGGCGCGGCACCGTCGCGCCGCGCCGGATGAACCAAGACCGCGACCGGTTCCGAGCCGCGGCGGAGTAGTGGAACCGGCAGCCGATATTGGGCCGCCGGCATCGGAGCAAGGGGACCTGCCCTTGCCGGTCCCGTGGTGGCACAGCCGGCCGGCCCGTGCAGGCCGGCCGGTTCGAGGAAAATGTCGTAGGTCATAACCCCCGGCTGGCCAGCTGAGCGGCCCATAAAGGGGCCGCAGTTTCTCCATGCGGGGGCAGCGGGTGCCCCGCACCGAAAAGGCTCGGCCGTTCGGCCGAGCCCCTTGCCAGTGCGCCCGGCGCGCCGCGCGCCGGGCCGACTGCCTAGCCGGTCCGCCAGACCGGGTCGTGCCTATGCCGGGCCGCACCCAGGCCGGACTGGGCCGCACCCAGGCCGGACCGGGCTGTGCCCAAGCAGGCCAAACCCGGACCCAGTTCGGGGCAACCTTGTACGGGCCGACCCTAGGGGTATCGGGCCGGGTCGGACGTGGCCCGAACCCCCTATTACTGAACCTCCATTGGTCAGTTGCCCATAACATGAGCTACGGGCCTCCGATCGACGCACTGTTAGTTGCGATGTGATCCTTGGATCGATACGGTCATTTCGGTATACAACATTAAAGGTTTCGGAGAACTTTGGGTCTGGTCGGGTTGGTTCGTACACGAAACCAACTAGGCCCTCGGAGCGGAAATTCTTATAACTTGAGATCCGGACGTCTGATCGACGTGCAATTGACTTTGGCGGATTCCTATTAGTGAGACAGATCTTTTGGCTTCCTCTGCTCGAGGTTTGGATGCAGGTGGAGTATGGTCGGGTTGGTTTTGAATTAAAAACCAACCGGGCCCCTGGGACGAAAAAGCCAATAACTCTCAGACCGGGCGTCTGATTGACGCGCCGTCAGTGACGTTGAGTTCCTATTGACGATACGGACCATTTGGATACATCAACTCTAGACTATGTGTCAGTTGATGTATCAGCCTCTCGGCTCGTGGAGCGGACCCTCCCGAACGAGATTGCTGTGTGCGGGAACCCTAGAGCTGGCTGCGATGACGACGACGACGATGACTGTACAGAGATCCTCAGTGGATTCGGCGACGAGGACTATAGAACTCAGTGATCCTATGTGGATCAGTGCTACAGATTCCGTGTGGGTCTGATCCTGTGTGGGTCAGCGCTCAGCGGTCCTATGTGGGCCAGCGCCTACAGATCCTGTGTGGGTCCGATCTTGTGTGGGTCTTTGTGGGGGTTAGTTACCTTTCGATCTTGTGTGGGTCTGATCCTATGTGGGACTTTGCGGGGGTTAGTTACCTATGGATCCTTTGTGGGTCAGATCCTTTGTGGGTCATTGCGGGGGTTAGTACCTATCGATCCTTTGTGGGTCCGACGACATAGATGAATCATTGGATAAATCTGATCATCTCTATCATCATACGATGAAGTATACCTGTGTGAGTTGAATCCTGTTTTTCATTCCTATGTGGATTGTGTTGTGCTATCCTATGTGGATTTACATTTTTCTTTACTGTGTGGACTGGGTTGTACATGGGCTCGGAAGTTGGAGTGTACTAGAATTGATGACTTAGGTATATATATGGGCATATACCTAATCAGTGTTGAATGTTACTTCGTGATTGTGTATTTCCTTTGTGGATTATCCTTTGTGGATTCTGGGTGACCTTCGGGGGTCTCGGGGTCCCTACTGAGTAGCTCATACTAACCCCTGCACGGGCTATGTCTGCACTATGTTGTGTTGGATGCAGATGATAGACAGTCCTGATCGTGGTTGAGGCTTGCAGAGCAGGACGGTACTTGGAGGTGGACCACTGGGCGGGACGTTCTCGGATCAGACGGCTGGACCCGAGGAGCTGTGGAGGCTATCTGTACTCACCCTTCAGGTGGGATTTCCAGTGGACAGCTCGACATTGAGGCTTTACTTTCAGTTGTTGTTTTCCCATTCTAGTTGTACTTTACATTCATTTTGGGTTTGTATTCTGGCCCACTTACTTTTTCGTACTTACTGTTGTACCCAGTTTTTACTTAGTGTTTACTTCTACTACTTTATTGCGTTGTGGTGTTTGTTTACTTTAGAAAGGTAATGCATTCCATTTTTACTGGGATTTACAGCTTGGTTCTAGTCACCGGACCCTAGCCTATGGAAGGTGGGATTCTGGTAGTCACGGTATGGGCCCCGAGGACGTGTCGTGACAAATTGTTATCAGAGGAGTTCAGTTCTGCTGCAGAACTATGGACTCTGATCTTTTTCTATGTGAAGAAATAGTGTTAAGCGTATTGGGGGTGGTTATCAGTTCAGGGAGTCCATTCTTAGTGTGGCGGCCGACGTATCCATACACTAGGACCCTGACTTCTGATTTCCGACTTAATTCACAAAAACATTGATTGCATGTGTGTTTAAGGTTTTCTTTGTGATTACATTATGTGAACTCACTAGGTATACTGTTTTGACTGTGTCACACCTATTTCTTTTCAGGATGGCCCCACGACGGCAGCCATCTAGGGTTCCTAATGTTGTGTGTGACGACAACTCACCAATCAACGAGGCCTCGGTACAAGGCCCTTTGACAGCTGAGGCACCGGCGGTACCTTTACCCACCGAGCCACTGATGCTTCCAGCCCCAGCCGCTGACGATTCACGTCGCCTTAGTTCACTCCACAAGTTCTTGTGCCAGCGACCACCCAGATTCCATGGGGAGACGGACCCCCAGGCAGCCGAGGATTGGCTAGAGGTAGTGGTACGAGTTTTTAGGTTAGTGAGGACACCAGCAGACCTCATGGTGATCCTCGCTACGAGCTTACTGCACGGGGCAATAGGCAGATGGTGGACCTTGATACTCCAGGTGCACGATGAGGCATCCCTCCTATGGACGGACTTTGAGAGCCTCTTTCACTCGGAGTTTCTCCCAGGCACCCTCCATGCGGTGCGCATCAAAGTGCTTCTACAGGTGGGGCAGGGCAGCTTGACGGTTTCCTAGTACTTGGCGAGATTTACAGATCTCTCACGCTACTCGGCAGACATGGTACGAGACCCATTCTTCTGGGCTCGGACTTTTGAGCAGGGATTAAGGAATGAGATCAGGGCATCACTGATCTCCCTCAGCATTCCGACTCAAGTAGGATTAATGGAGCGAGCCCTTTTGATCGAGAGATTTCTCACTGAGCCTTCATCAGCAGCGAGACCTACCACGGGGCGGCACGTAGTAAAGTCTTCTGCAGCAGGCATTCTAAGGATGACTCATGGGTCCAGGCAGACCAGACCCTCTGGAAGACGACCTCAAGACACTGGCTCAGCAGTGCAGGGTACACAGTGTGGAGCTAGTCTTTCGAGAGGCAGACATTGCTACACATGCGGTTGGCATGACCACATGGCTCGTGACTGCCCGACCCACTGTGTCAAGGAGCAGCAGACGGTTGAGGGGCCACCTAGGCACAGGAAGAGGGTCGACCATGGAGGATGAGGTAGAGGAGTTGGCCGAGTAGCAGGTGGTGGGAAACGCTTTGAGGCTCTACCACCACCACCTCCAGGGGTTCCACCCCGACCACAGGGAGATGGCGGGCAGGGACAGGCACAGCTCCAAGAAGCGGAGGCCAATGACCATGGTGCGCTCGAGATGATTCAAGCTACTATATGTGGCTATTCCACCTTTGTTGCAGTTCTTATAGACACAGGAGCGAGTCACTCTTTCATAGCCGCTGCCCTTGTTCAGAGCTCGGAGATTCCGACCGAGCCATTGGTTCGATCCAAACGGCTAGAGACTCCTATGGGAGTAGACTCGATGATTACGCACTGGTGCCAGAAGTGTGAGCTTACTCAAGCAGGAAAGAGCATTGGCTGGGATCTTCTTGTAGCGGCGTCGATGCCTTAAGATGTCATCTTGGGCATGGATTGGTTATCTATAGTCCATGCACAAATTGACTGTATTAGGCGCAACGTGTGATGTGTACGTACCGATGGAAGCAGCTTCACCTTCACCGGCGGGAAGGGAGCCTTCAAAACACATGATGGACTCTCGCAGAGGAGAGGACAGCCCATCACTCATCAGTTGGCTAGCCTCATCCTAGGAGTAGTTGACGTGCAGAGTCCTAGTTTTTCTGTAGTGGTGGATCATTATGCGGACGTTTTTTCCAACAACGTTCCAGGACTACCTCCTCGTAGAGAGGTAGACTTTTATATTGACCTGCACCCCGGGACAACCCCGATATACACCCTAGTATATCGGATGGCTCCCGTCGAGCTTCGAGAGCTACGGGTATAGTTGGAAGACTTTCAGGGCAAGGGAGTCATCCGACCCAGTGTTTCACCCTGGGCTTCTCTGATATTGTTCGCCAAGAAGGCGGATGTGAGCTTGTGACTTTGTGTTGACTATCGTCGGCTGAACCAGTTGACAGTGAGGAACAAGTATCCGCTACCGAGGATTGATGGCCTCTTCGATCAGCTCAAGGGAGCATGGTGGTTCTCAAAGATAGACCTCAGGTCAGGCTATCATCAGCATAGAGTTCGGGACGAGGACGTGCAGAAGACGACCTTCAGATGTCGATATGGCCACTATGAGTTCATGGTTATGCCAATCGGCATAACCAATGCTCCAGTAGTGTTCATGGGCCTCATGAGCAGGATCTTTCAGCTATACCTCGATCGATTTGTCATGGTATTTATCGACAACATTTTGATTTACTCGACGACTGAGGAGGAGCACGCCTACCACTTGCGGGTTGTACTAGACACACGCCGAGAGCACCAGCTTTATGGCAATCTCTTGAATTGTCAGTCCTGGATATGCGAGTTACACTTCTTGGGACACATCATCTCTGAGGTGGGAGTTGTAGTAGATCCTGCGAAGATCGAGGAATTGCTAGGTTGGGAGCCACCCAAGAGCAAGAAGGAGGTGCGGAGTTGCTTCAGACTAGCTGGATACTGTCGGGGTTTTGTGCCAGACTTCTCCAGAGTTGCGGCACCACTCTCAGCTCATATGAAGAAGGGGAAACCCATTGTGTGGTAAGAAAGATGTCAGCAGAGCTTCTAGGAGCTAAGACAGAGATTGACCAGAGAGCCTATCTTGAGGTTGCCAGAGGAGAGAGTAGGGTACGTAGTCTACTGCGATGAATGAGGGACCAGACTGAGATGTGTCCTGATGCAGGATCGGGAAGTGATCACCTGTGGATCACATCAGTTGAGGCCGCATAAGAAGAACTACGCTACCCATGACCTGGAGTTAGTAGAAGTGGTCTTCGCTCTGCAGACATGGCGACACTATCTGATGGGAAAGCGCTTTATAGTCTATTCTGACAATCAGAGTCTCAGGTACATCTTCTCTCAGAAATACTTGAACCTGAGACAACGGCGATTGATCGAGTTCCTCTAGGACTATGACTTTGAGATAGTCTATACTCCTGGGAAGGGGAACGTAGTAGCCGATGCTCTTAGTAGGAGTAGGTGCATTCAGCTACTTGAGGAGGCGACAGAGCAGCTAGCCTCTTTTCAGATATCCTTCGTGGATAGAGATGGAGCAACCTTCCTTCAGTCTCTCACAGTCACTCCTCCACTACTGCAGTGGGTTAGAGAGGCACAACGTGGGGCGTTGACTGTGAGACACGACGTGCACAGATATCCTCAGGATAGGAACCTAATGGTTTCTCCTTTGGAGCAGAGCACGACGTCCTTTTCAGAGGACGTACCTTGGTACCAGTTGCTTTATGGGAGGAGGTGCTGAGAGAGTTTCACACTTCTCCTTTGGCGGTACATCCTGGAGTGGCGAAGATATACCTGGATCTCAGATGACAGCACTGGTGGCTGGGCATTAAGATGGCTATGGCAGAGTTCATTTATCAATGCCTCACTTGCCAGTAGGTGAAGAGAGAGCATCAGGTACCAGCATGTTTGGTAAAGACCTTGGAGGTCCCATAGTGGAAGTGGGACAGGATATCTATAGACTTCGGGACTGGACTTCCAGGCACTTCCATAGGTCACGACTCCATTTGGGTGATTGTCGACCGAATCACCAAGTTGACTCACTTATTATGTAACACTCCAAGCTTCTACGGTATGATTCTCTTTGAATAATGTGATAGCGTGTGTTGTACGTAACACCGAGTTCTAACACACCATAACCAATCAAACTAGCCGTTATGAATAGTAATAACTACTTTTTGAAATTATATATATTTTATATTTCAAAATGGACTTTATTTTTGGAATCGAAATATTGAATTTAGTCTAAGGTGAAATTTTGGTACTTTTCGGATAACTTTAATATTTTGATGAATAGTGAAAATTACTAAATTTTAATTAAAAACAACTTTTTTAATGAAAATAATTAATAGTGATAAATTATGAATTTGAGTGGTTTTAAAGTATATTTAGAATATATTTTTACTATTTAATACAATGTTTTTCATTGTACATAATTTTACAATTAAACTGGACATAAACAAGTGTCAATCTTTTGATAGTTATTATCGCATAAAAACGCGTTTTTTGTTTTAACAACGGGAATTAATTTTAAATTAATTTCTGCCAATTCGGTGGTTTGAATTTTGAAAAATGGGTTCCATATTTGGAATCAGGATGTTCCAATTGTGTAAATAGGTAACTTTTATTTTTAGACATTTTGAATAATTACTTCGGTAAATATTTTATTTACCATGGTTAAGCATAAATCCAGTAAATAAGGGTTAAAAAATAATATTATAATAATATTAATTACCCTAAAATGTGTCCTAGCCTTATTTTCTGATACATGTTCGACCATAGACATCTTTGGGTCGATTTTCGGACCCCATGGAGCCACTTGTAGGTGATAGGGACACTTAATTTTAATTAAGTTAAAATAAGTAAAAAAATGACATAAGCGTATATCTTTTAGAAAAAAAATTACATAGGGTTATATATGTTGGATTTTAGACTAAAAATATTAATTAGAAAGCTAAAACGATTTCCTACATAATTATATTTTATTTATAATTTTTATATATTAAATAATTTAATTTATTTATGACACAATGATGATGCAGTAATTACCATATTAGTGATAAATTAAAATAATTGATATTATAAATACCCAAATAAATATAATTTTAGACTTTTAATTATTTACAATAATTTTATAGGATAATATGACATATTAATATTTATTTCATTGACTTTTTTTGAAGTAATCATTCTGTTATAAGTTTCACAAAAATCAACTATTGAATAGTGTCAAAATTGACATAAAAGTGTTTTTAAAACAAATATTATATTATTAATTGATATTTAATTCCTAAAAATCTAAGGATCGGCCAAGAGGCTTATATCATTATAGATGAATCATTAATGGACCATTTGGTGGTCGTTTGGATGTATATAGTATGTTTATTAACCATATAATATAAAAATACAAAGAGACATTGTAAAAGTGAAACTAATTAACTTAGAGTTAATACTTAAAGATAAGTTTAATATAAGTACCAAAACCTATCTAAATTCTATTGGTTGAGTGGTTTTCGACCCATCCCCACCTTAATATCTAAATAATCCACTTTGGAGCCATTAGAAACCAAATATTAATTTATTATAAATTAATATTTATAGCTTTTCCAAAGGTGCCCCTCACCCCTCTTATAAAAGGGCACTCATCCTTCTCATTTATTCACACCCTCAAATCCTTTTGGTTCGGCCAAATACTGCCGAAATACTCTCCCAAATTTTTTAAATGCAACCTAGAGTCCTTATTTTGATCGGAAAGCCAACCTAAGGAGCCCTTTTGATCAAATCAAAAGAAAGAACCTGAAAAAGAGGTAATGTTTTCACCACCCCTTTTCATGTTCCTTTCTTCTTCCACTTCTTAATTCATTGTTATTACCATTCTAAAATAATAACTCTAGTATCTTATATATACTATGATGTTATTATAAATATGGTACAACCTTATTCAGTATTCTATCCACCCTTTGAATAACATGTCACCATACGTGCGTAAACGGCTTACCGTCTCCACGTCGTGGTGTAATTGTTATTCAATATATTATTATTTGGATGTGTATAATAATGATGTGTAACTCATGTAAATAATAAATATAAAATGTTAATTATTCTGTATATATGATATACCATCCATTTATATATTATATCAAAAGTGATATTGTCGCCCGTGCGTACGTACGGACTACCGTCTCCACGAACACGATGAGATTCATTCTCCATCATATCCATTCAAGTATAATTATCATTTGATGATTTAAAAATGACATTTAAGGACCTTATATCATTCGGGATATGATTAAGATACAACCTATCCATTACAAACATGGCTTACGTAACAAAACATATACAAGTAAACGAGTAAGTTAACACCTGAAACAACGATCATACTAAGATATTATTAACATATCAATGTTAAAAGATCATATATGATATCAAATTAATGTATATGATCCTTGTATAATTTAATAACAATTATTTCACCATTATATAGGAGGTTAACCTACCCCAACAAAGGAAAAGAACAAGGTATGTGTTATTTTGCAATCTCTTCATTATATGAGGTTGTTTATACGTAATAATCTACTGGGATCTCTTTATCATCCACATCTATGTTTCTTAAAAATGTTTTTGAAAACATTTTTACTATTTAAAAGAACATGGGTTAAAGTCATTTATACCCTTGTTTGACTTTTTATAATAGTTTTATAAAGGAATCTTTTCGTCGTTTTCCAAACAAGGTGCTTTTAACCTTTTCGACAAAATTAAGGTAAGAATGTTTTTTTAACTTATACGGTGGGTGAAGTTATTTTCCGCCATTATAAAATTGTCAAAGATTCCCTTAAAATCTTATAATAATATTTTCAAACAAAATGTTTTATTTTATAAATATATGACTCTTAAATGATATCAAAAAATAGAAAGTGATATTTCTCTAAAAAGATTTTGGATTTCATCTATGTCAACATCCATTGATGGATTTTACACTTATTTGAAGATGATTTATTATGATACAATACTTCTATATTGAATTGAAGGATTAGTGATATGTTTGACTGTGTATGTGCTATTTTTATACCATTCATAGTATATGGTGAATGTATTGACATTTCATATGCTAGTTTTAATACGAATGTTTATGTTATGTTTAAAACTTTTCATATGGGAATGCATTGGACTTAATATGTGACGGGTAGAGCCCGTTATAGCTCCTTGATGCATCGGTAGGTCTCATGAGACAAACTAGTGTCTTGGAATAAGGCTTTGACAAAATCTTATTTGTAGTCATGGCACGAGGCCTTGGCTATGTGGTTATGATAGTCTGGAATTATGCATTCCATCATTATGAAAGTGGTTATTGATATTGCATGTTATTATTCTATTAGGAGAATATCCATGTGAATAAGTAAATGGAATTATTTCATTTTATTTTTTCCATACTATGTTTAAGTTCATGTTTAAAAGGATTTTGTTTTATTTATACATTTCCTTAAATGTTTATTCTTATTTATGAAAGATTCTGCTATATTGTTATCCTTACTGGGCATTTGAGATCAACCATTTTCTATGTTTTATTTTTCCCAGGGTATGAAGTAGTAAATTATGAATGACCTGTAGGGATAGTATGTGGGGATATGAGTGTGTAATATGAAGAAAATATGTTGTTGTAGTTTTCATTTTTATGATGTAATGTAAGACTTATGAATATATCTAGTATTTTCAAGGCTACTAAACCAATCGGTCATTCTAGATTTGATCCTTCTTGTGATCATGCAAATGTTATTTAATAATGCACCAACTCTAGGTAACTGGGGTCGGGGCGTTATAGTTGGTATCAGAGGATGTTTAGTACAAACCTTGGAATCTTGATTTAGATAAACTCTGATTAGAGCACATAGGTTTAAGATAGACTTTGAGGATTAGTATAGAAGAACTTCCTAGAATTTTGGTATTGTAGAGATTTTGTGAGTTTTCCGAGCAATACATCCATGTCTGGATACGAGCAGGTAGAGGCGGCTCTGGCACAGATGTACGTAGGGGTAAAACCCGAAAACACCGCTTTGAGCTAAACTCCAATGGGAACTGGTGCATGACAACGGGCCTTGCTGCACTCTTGGTTATGACACTCCCGGGGGATATTCTTAGGATAACTCTCATTTTATTTACAAATAATTATTAAGGGTTTATGAGTATATAATTCCTCAAAGAATTTTTTTTTATGATTATGGATTATATCCATAAATAGTTCAATTTATGTTAAGTGTTTTATAAGTGTGGGATTATGTATTTTGATTCAAAAACTGATCTAGTTTATTCCACTGTTTAGAAATGGAGCCTAGTGGAAGAAATGGAAACCGTATCAATGCACACAATCCATGTAGGGATTTCACTCCTACTCAAGATAATTATAGTGGAGCTGGTGGTGCAACTGGTGCCGATCAGCTAATCACCATACTGGGAAACTTACTCAGGTTATGAATAATAACCTTACCCGTATGGAGCACCCTGATCCACATCGTGGAGGATCAATGTTAGATCGCTTCATGAGGAAACAACCGCAAACGTTCAATTGGAGTACAAATCCCTTAGTAGCTGAGCAATGTATATTTTCCCTAGAGAAAATATTTCAGGCTTTGGGAGTAGTGAAAGGGAAAAAGTTATCATGGCATTTTACCACCTCACTGGAGATGCTGATCAATGGTGGTCATTGCTTCAAAATACTAAGGAAGATGATGAAGTATCAAATATTGAATGGAGGGAGTTCAAAGATCTGTTTTTAGAAAAATACATTCCCTTTCTAGTTGTACATTACATTCAGTTTGGGTTTGTATTCTGGCCCACTTACTTTTCCGCACTTACTGTTGTACCCAGTTTTTACTTAGTGTTTACTTCTACTGCTTGATTGCGCTGTGGTGTTTGTTTACTTTACAAAGGCAATGAATTCCATTTTACCGGGATTTACTGCTTAGTTATAGTCGCCAGACCCTGGCCTATGGAAGGCGGGCTTGGGGTAGTCACGGAACGGGCCCCGAGGACGGGTCGTGACAAATTGGTATCAGGGGAGTTCGGTTCTACCGCAGAACTATGGACTCTGATCATTTTCTATGTGAAAAAATAGTGTTAAGCGTTTTGGGTGTGGTTATCAGTTCATGGAGTCCATTATTGGTGCGTCGGCTGACGTATCCGTACACTAGGACCTTAACATCTGATTTCCTACTTAATGCATGAAAACATTGATTGAATGTGTGTTTCAAGTTTTCTTTGTGATTAAATTATGTCAACTCACCAGGTATACTGTTTTGATTGTGGCACACCTATTTCTTTTTAGGATGGCTCCACGATGGCAGCCAGCTAGGGTTCCTAAAGTTATGCGTGACGACAGCCCACCGATCGACGAGGCCTCGGTACAAGGACCTTTGACAGCTAAGGCACCGACGATACCATTACCCACCGAGCCACCGATGCTTCCAGCCCTAGCCATTGACGATTCACGTCTCCTTAGTGCACTCCACGAGTTCCAGTGCAAGATAACACCCAGATTCCACTTGGAGATGGACCCCCAGGCAGCCGAGGATTGGCTGGAGGCAGTGGTATGAGTTTTCAGGTTAGTGAGGACACCAGCAGACCTCATGGTGATCCTCGCTGCGAGCTTACTGCATGAGGCAACAGGCAGATGGTGGAGCTTGATGCTCCAGGTGCATGATGAGGAATCCCTCCTATGGACGGACATTGAGAGCCTCTTCCTCTTGGAGTTCGTCCCGGCCACCCTCCATGCGGTGCGCATCAAAGAGCTTCTACAGATGGGGTAGGGCAGCTTGACGGTTTCCTAGTACTCTGCGAGATTTACCGATCTCTCACACTACTCGATAGACATGGTACGAGACCCATTCTTCTAGGCTCGGACCTTTGAGCAGGGATTAAGGCATGAAATCAGGGCATCACTGATCTCCCTCAGCATTCTAACTCAGGTAGGATTAATGGAGAGAGCCCTTTTGATTGAGAGATTTCTTGCTGAGCCTTCTTCAGCAGTGAGACCTACCACGGGGCAGCACGTAGTAGAGTCTTCTGCAGCAGGCAGTCGAAGGATGACTCATGGGTCCAGGCAGACCAGACCCTCTAGAAGACGACCTCAGGACACTGGCTCAGTAGTGCGGGGCACACAGCGCATAGCCAGTCTTTTGAGAGGGAGACATTGCTACACATGTGGCGGGCAGGGCCACATGGATCGTGACTGCCCGACCCACTGTGTCAAGGAGCAGCAGCAGTTGAGGGGCCACCCAGGCATAGGCAGGGGGTCGACCATGGAGGATGAGGCAGAGGAGTTGGCTAAGTAGCAGGTGGTGGGAGATGTTTTGAGGCTCTACCACCACCACCTTCAGGAGTTCCACCCCGACCACAGGGAGCTGGCGGGCAGGGACAGGCACAACTCCAAGTAGTGGAGGCCTATGACCACGGCGCACCCGAGATGATTCTAGGTACTATATGTGGCTATTCCACATTTTTTGTGGTTATTATAGACCCAGGAGCGAGTCACTCTTTCATAGCTGCTGCCCTTGTTCAGAGCTCGGAGATTCTGACCGAGCCATTGGTTCGATCCATACGGCTGGAGACTCCTATGGGAGTAGAATCAATGATTACGCACTGGGGCCGACAGTGTGAGCTTATTCAAGGAGGCAAGAGCATTGGCTGGGATCTTCTTGTAGCGGCGTCGATGCCTTACGATGTCATCTTGGGAATGGATTGGTTATCTATAGTCCATGCACAAATTGACTGTATTAGGCGCAAGGTGTGATGTGTACGCACCGATGGGAGCAGGCTCACCTTCACCGGTGAGAAGTGAGCCTTCACAGCACATGATGGACTCTCGCAGAGGAGAGGATAGCCGATCACTCATTAGTAGGCTAGCCTCATCCTAGGAGTATTTGACGTGCAGAGTCCTAGATTTCCTGCAGTGGTGGATCAGTATGCGGACGTTTTTCCCAACAACGTTCTAGGACTACCTCCTCGTAGATAGGTAGACTTTTATATTGACCTGCACCCCGGGGAAACCCCGATATACACCCCAGTATATCGGATGGCTCCCGTCGAGCTTTGAGAGCTATGGGTATAGTTGGAGGACTTTCAGGGAAAGGGAGTCATCCTTCCCAGTGTTTCACCCTGGGCTTCTCTGATATTGTTCGTCAAGAAGGCGGATGTGAGCTTGTGACTTTGTGTTGACTATCGTCGGCTGAACCAGGAGACAGTAAGGAACATGTATCCGCTACTGAGGATTTATGACCTCTTAGATCAGCTCAAGGGAGCACGGTGGTTCTCAAAGATAGACCTCAGGTCAGGCTATCATCAGCACAGAGTTCGGGACGAGGACGTGCAGAAGATGACCTTCAGATGTCGATATGGCCACTATGAGTTCTTGGTTATGCCAATCGGCATAACCAATGCTCTAGTAGTGTTCATGGGCCTCATGAGCAGGATCATTAAGCCATACCTCGATTGATTTGTCCTGGTCTTTATCGACGGCATTTTGATTTACTCGACGACTGAGGAGGAGCACGCCTACCACTTGCGGGTTGTACAAGACACACACTGAGAGCACCAGCTTTATGGAAATATCTCGAATTTTCAGTCATGGATACGCGAGGTACACTTCTTGTGACACGTCATCTCTGAGGTGGGAGTTGTAGTGGATCCTACGAAGATCGAGGCATTGCTAGGTTGGGAGTCACCCAGGAGCAAGACGGAGGTGCGGAGTTGCTTTGGACTAGCTGGATATTGTCGGGGTTTTGTGCCAGACTGCTCCAGAGTTGCGGCACCACTCTCAGCTCTTACAAAGAAGGGGAAACCCTTTGTGTGGTCAGACAGATGTCAGCAGAGCTTCCAGGAGCTGAGGCAGAGATTGACCAGTGCGCCAATCTTGAGGTTGCCGGAGGAGAGAGTACGGTACGTAGTCTACTGCGATGAATGAGGGACCAGACTGAGATGTGTCCTGGTGTAGGAGCGGGAAGTGATCGCCTATGGATCACGTCAGTTGAAGCCACATAAGCAGAACACGCTACCAATGACCTGGAGTTAGTAGTAGTGGTCTTCGCTCTGTAGACATGGCGACACTATCTGATGGGAGAGTGCTTTATAGACTATTTTGACAATCAGAGTCTCAGGTACATCTTCTCTCAAAAATACTTGAACCTGAGACAACGACGATGGATCGAGTTCCTCTAGGACTATGACTTTGAGATAGTCTATACTCCTGAGAAGGGAAACGCAGTAGCCGATGCTGTTAGCAGGAGTACGTGCATTCAGCTACTTGAGGAGGTGACAGAGCAGCTAGCCTCTTTTCAGATATCCTTTGTGGATAGAGATGGAGCAACCTTCCATCAGTCTCTCACAGTCACCCCTCCACTACTGCAGTGGGCCAGAGAGGCATAGCGTGGGACGCTGACTGTGAGACACGACGTGCACAGATATCCTCAGCATAGGCACCTAATGCTTTCTCCTTTGGAGTAGAGCACGACGTCCTTTTTAGAGGACATACCTTGGTACTAGTTACTTTACGGGAGGAGGTGCTGAGAGAGTTTCACACTTCTCCTTTGGCGGTACATCCTGGAGTGGCGAAGATGTACCTGGATCTTAGACGACAGCACTGGTGGCTGGGCATGAAGAAGGCTATGGTAGAGTTCATTTCTCAATGCCTCACCTGCCAGCAGGTTAAGAGATAGCATCAGGTACCAGCAGGTTTGGTAAATACCTTGGAGGTCCCAGAGTGGAAGTGGGACGAGATATCTATAGACTTCGGGACTGGACTTCCAGGCACTTCCATAGGTCACGACTCCATTTGGGTGACTGTCGACCGAATCACCAAGTTGACTCACTTCTTATGTAACACCCCAATATTCTATGGTATGCTTCTCTTTGAATAATGTGATAGTGTGTGTTGTACGCAACACCGAGTTCAAACACACCATAACCAATCAAACTAGCTGTTATGAATAGTAATACCTACTCTCTGAAATTATATATATATTATATTTCAAAATGGGCTTCATTTTTGGATTCGGAATATTGAATTTAGTCTAAGGTGAAATTTTGGTACTTTTCGGATAACTTTAATATTTTGATAAATAGGGAAAATTACTAAATTTGAAATAAAAACAACTTTTTTAATCAAAATAATTAATAGTGATAAATTATGAATTTGAGTGGTTTTAAAGTATATTTAGAATATATTTTTACTATTTAATACAATGTTTGTCATTGGACATAATTTTACAATTAAACCGAACATAAACAAGTGTCAATCTTTTGATAGTTATTATCGCTTAAAAACATGTTTTTTGTTTTAACAACGAGAATTAATATTAAATTAGTTTCTGCCACTTCTGTTTTTTGAATTTAGAAAAATGGGTTCCATATTTGGAATCAGGATGTTCAAATTGTGTAAATAGGTAACTTTTATTTTTAGACATTTTGAATAATTACTTCGGTAAATATTTTATTTATCATGGTAAAGAGTAAATCCGGTAAATAAGGGTTAAAAAATAATATTATAAAAATATTAATTACCCTAAAACGTTTCCTAGCCTTATTTGTTGATACATGTTCGACTATATCCATCTTTGGGTCGATTTTGGGACCCCATGGAGCCACTTGTAGTTGATAGGGACACTTAATTTTAAGTAAGTTTAAATAAGTACAAAATGACATAAGCATATATCTTTTAGAAGAAAAAAAATTACATAGGGTTATATATGTTGGATTTTAGACTATAAATATTCATTAGAAAGATAAAACGATTTCCTACATAATTATATTTTATTTATAATTTTTATATATTATATAATTTAATTTATTTATGACACAATGATGATGCAGTTATTACCATAATAGTGAAAAATTAAAATAATTGATATTATAAATACCAAAATAAATATAATTTGAGACTTTTAATGAATTACACTAATTTTCTAGGATAATATGACATATTAGGATTAATTTCATTGACTTTTTTCGAAGTAATCATTCCGTTATAAGTTTCACAAAAATCAACTATTGAATAGTGTCAAAATTGACATAAAAGTGTTTTTAAAATAAATATTATATTATTAATTGATCTTAAATTCCTAAAAATCTTAGGATCATCCGAGGTACTTATATCATGATAGGTGAATCATTAATGGACCATTTGAGGTTTTTTTGGATGTATATAGTATGTTTATTAACCATATAACATAAAAATACAAAGAGACATTGTAAAAGTGAAACTAATTAACTTAGAGTTAATACTTAAAGTTAAGTTTAATATATGTACCAAAACCTGTCTAAATTATATTGGTTGAGTGTTTTTCGACCCATTCCCACCTTAACATCTAAATAATATACTTTGGAGCCATTATAAACCGAATATTAATTTATTATATATTAATATTTATAGCTTTTACAAAGGTGCCCCACACCCCTCTTATAAAAGGGCACTCTTCCTTCTCATTTATTCGCACCGTCAAAGCCTTTAGGTTCGGCCAAACTCTGCCCAAATACTCTCCCAAATTTCCTAAATACAACCTAGAGTCCTTATTTTGATCGGAAAGCCATCCTAAGGAGCCCTTTTGATCAAATAAAAAGAAAGAACCGGAAGAAGAGGTAATGTTTTCACCACCCCTTTTCAAGTTCCTTTCTTCTTCCACTTCTTAATTAATTGTTATTACCATTCTAAAATAATAACTCAAGTATCTTATATATACTGAGATGTTATTATAAATATGGTACAACCATATTCAGTATTCTATCCACCCTTTGAATAACATGTCACCATACGTGCGTACGTACGGCTTACCGTCTCCACGTCGTGGTGTAATTATTATTCAATATATTATTATTTGGGTGGGTATAATAATGATGTGTAACTCATGTAAATAATAAATATAAAATGTTAATTATTCTATATATATGATATACAATCCATTTATATATTATATCAAATGTTATATTGTCGCCCGTGCGTACGTACGGACTACCGTCCCCACGAACGCGATGAGATTCATTCTCCATCATATCCATTCAAGTATAATTATCATTTGATGATTTAAAAATGATGTTTAAGGACATGATATCATTCTGTATATGATTAAGATACAACCTATCCATTACAAACATGGCTTACGTAACAAAACATATAAAACTAAACGAGTAAGTTAACACCTGAAACAACGACCATACTAAGATATTATTAACAAATCAATGTAAAAAGATCATATATGAAATCATATTAATGTATATGATCCTTGTATAATTTAATAACAATTATTTCACCATTATACAGGAGGTTAACCTACCCCAACAATGGAAAAGTACAAGGTAAGTGTTATTTCTCAATCTCTTCATTATATGAGGTTGTTTATACGTAATAATCTACTGGGATCTCTTTATCATCCACATCCATGTTTCTTAAAAATGTATTTCAAAACATTTTTACTATTTAAAAGAACATGGTTTAATGTCATTTATACCCTTATTTGACTTTTTATAAGAGTTTTATAAAGGAATCTTTCCGTCGTTTTCCAAACAAGGTGCTTTTAACCTTTTCAACAAAATTAAGGTAAGAATGTTTTTTTAACTTATATGGTGGGTGTGGTTATTTTCTGTTGTTCTAAAATTGTTGATGCTTTCCATACAAGCTTATAATAATATTTTCAAAGAAAATGTTTTATTTTATAAATATATGACTCTTAAATGATATCAAAAAATAGAAAGAGATATTTCTCTAAAAAGAGTTTGGATTTCATCTATGTCAACATCCTTTGATGGATTTTACGCTTATTTGAAGTTGATTTATTATGATACAATACTTCTATATTGTATTGAAGGATTTGTGATATGTTTGACTGTGTATGTGCTATTTTTATACCATTCATAGTTTATGGTGAAAGTATTGACATTTCATATACTAGTTTTAATACGAATGTTTATGTTAGGGTTAAACCTTTTCATATCGGAATGCATTGGACTTAATATGTGACGGGTGGAGCCTGCTATAGCTCCTTGATGCATCGGTAGGTCTCATGAGACAAACTAGTGTCTTGGCATAAGGCCTTGACAAAATCTTATTTGTAGTCTTGGCACGAGGCCTTGGCTATGTGGTTATGATAGTATGGCATTATGCATTCCATCATTATGAAAGTGGTTATTGATATTTCATTTTATTATTCGATTAGTAGAATATCCATGTGAATAAGTAAATGGAATTATTTCATTTTATTTTTTCCATACTATATTTAAGTTCAAGTTTAAAAGGCTTTTGTTTTAGTTATACATTTTTTTTAAATGTTTATTCTTTTTTAGGAAAGATTCTGCTATATTGTTATCCTTAATGGGCATTTGAGATCACCCATTTTCTATGTTTTATTTTTCCCAAGGTATGAAGAAGTAAATTATGAATGACCTGTAGGGATAGTATGTTGGGATATGAGTGTGGAATATGAATAAAATATGTTGTTGTAGTTTTCATTTTAATGATGTAATGTAAGACTTATGAATATATCTAGTACTTCCAAGGATACTAAACCAATCGGTCTTTCGAGTTTTGATCCTTCTTGTGATCATGAAAATGTTATGTAATAACGCACCAACTCTAGGTTACTGGGGTCGGGGAGTTACAGTTGGTATCAGATGATGTTTAGTACAAACCTTTGAATATTGATTTAGATAAACTCTGATTAGAGCACATAAATTTAACATAGACTTTGAGGATTAGTATAGAAGAACTTCATATAATTTTTGTATTGTAGAGATTTTGTGAGTTTTCTGAGCAATACATCCCTGTCTGGATACGAGCAGGTAGAGGCGGCTCTGGCACAGATGTACCTAGGGGTAAAACTCGAAAACACCACTTTGAGCTAGACTCGAATGGGAATTGGTGCACGACAACAGGTCTTGCTTCACTCTTGGTTACGACACTCCCAGGGGATATTCTTAGGATAACTCTCATTTTCTTTACATGTAATTATGAAGGGTTTATGAGTATATACATCCTCAAAGAAATCATTTTTATGATTATGTATTATATCCATAAATAGTTCAATTTATGTTAAGTGTTTTATAAGTATGGGATTATGTATTTTGATTCATAAACTGATCTAGTTTATGCCACTATTTAGAAATGGCGCCTAGTGGAAGAAATGGAAACCGTATCAATACACACACTCCATGTAGGGATTTCACTCCTGCTCAAGATAATTATAGTGGAGCTGGTGACGCAAATGGTGCCGATCAGCTAATCACCATACTGGGACAACTTACTCAGGTTATGAATAATAACCTTACCTGTATGGAGCACCCTGATCCACATCATGGAGGATCAATGTTATATCACTTCATGAGAAAACAACTGCGAACGTTCAATGGGAGTACGAATCCCTTAGTAGCTGAGCAATGAATATTTTCCCTAGAGAAAATATTTCAGGCTTTGGGGAGTAGTAAAAGGGAAAAAGTTATCATGGCAGTTTACTGCCTCATTGGAGATTCTGATCATTGGTGGTCATTGATTCCAAATACTAAGGAACATGATGAAGTATCAAATATGGAATAGAGGGAGTTCAAAGATCTGTTTTTAGAAAAATACATTCCTCGCGACCACTGAGCTGATATGGAAAGGCAATTGCTGAGTCTGAGACAAAAGAAGGATGGGAATGTCACAAAGTATGAGGATAACTTTACAGGGATATAAAGGTATGCTGGAGATTATATACGTAACCCATGAAGTAAGATTGATCATTTCTTTTATGGGTTAAACTATTTCTCCGTTGAGAATTCGTATCAAAATCCTTCTCGTCGTACGAAGACATTGTCTCATGTTCTATTAAGACCGAAAAGGAATTCTCTAAGTCTTATGACTTTAAAGAAAAGAAAGAGAAGAAGAGACCTACTGATCAATCTGGGAATGGATATAAGTGGAAGAAGGGAACGGTTGAATATCCATCATGTGGTAAATGTGGTAAGAAACACCATGGTACTTGCTTGAAGGGAACATGAGTCTGTTACAAGTGTGGTGAAAAAATCCACCAAGCTAGTGATTGCAAGGGGAAGATTGAAGCTACCAATGTTTAGTGCTACAATTGCAGAGAGATGGGGCATTATGCAAATGAATGTCCTAAGCATCAGGAGAACTTACCTCAGAAAAGGCCAAGGGATCAAGGCCAAACTTATGCTATCACTACTACTGAGGTAGAAGCTCCGAAAGACGTGGTGGCAGGTAATTTAATGGTTTCCTCATGTTTAGAAAATGCATTATTTGATTTTGGATCATCTCATTGTTTCATATCTTCCCAGTTTTCTAAGAAAATTAGATATTTACAATTTGATTTAACAACGGAGTTGTCAGTTAAAACTCCTAATGGAAGTATCATTGCAACAAAGTTTTGTGAATCAGTCCCCATTAGAGCACATAAATGTTCTTTATCTGCGGATCTCGTCGTCATACCAATGATTGAGTTTGATATAATCCTCAGTATGGACTGGATTTAGGACTATGATGTGAAGATTTATTGTAAGAAAAAAGAGGTTACGATTCTTGATGATGATGATAAGGTACACCTTATCTTTAGAGAAGAATCGTCACCACCTAATTCGTATTTATATCCACCCCAGTAGCTTAGCTAAATTCAATTATTAGTGAGGAAGACAATGAAGTAACTACTGGTGAGGAAAGGAATTTTAAAATAGAGGATGTACCTGTTGTGAAAGAATTTGTAGATGTATTTCCGGATGATTTACCTGGACATCCTCTAGAACGAGAAGTTGAGTTTTCCATTGATTTAATTCTTGGATCAAGGCCTATATCAAAGTCCCCTTATAGAATGGCCACTGTAGAATTAGTTGAACTAAAGAAACAACTAGAGGAATTGAGTAATAAGGGCTTTATTTTCCCTAGTGTTTCTCCATGGGGATCCCCTGTTCTTTTTGTTAAAAAGAAAGACGTATCTATGAGGTTATGTATCAACTATAGGGAGATCAATGCTATAACAATAAAGAACAAGTATCCCCTACCACGCATTGATGATTTATTTGACCAACTGCATGGATCTCAATACCTTTCAAATATTGACCTTCGATCTAGATACCATTATTTTTGTGTGAAGAAGGTAGACATTCCGAAGACAGCATTTCGAACAAGGTACAGGCATTACGAGTTTACTATAATGCCTTTTGGAATGACTAATGCACCCTCTGTATTCATGGATCTGATGAATAGAGATTTCAAGGAGTATCTCGATGAATTTGTGGTGGTATTTATTGATGATATCTTGGTATACTTCAAAAGCTACGAAGATCATGAAAATCACTTGCGCATTATCTTGAAGACTCTGAGAAGGAATGAATTATATGGGATGTTTAGCAAGTGTGAATTTTGGCTTCAGGAGATTTCTTTTCTTGGCCATATTGACTATAAATATGGAATCTCTGTTGATCCTTCTAAGACCAAGGCAATCCAAGATTGTCCAGCACCTACGAGTATAACTGAGGTACGTAGTTTTATTGGTTTGGCAGGTTATTCTCGACGTTTCGTCCAGAATTTTGCCCGATTGGCTAACCCATTAATGAATCTCACACGCAAAGGGGTTAAATTTGTTTGGACAAAAGAGTGTGAATAATGTTTTGAAGAACTGAAGAGAAGATTAGTCAATGCTCCTATATTGACTCTACCATCGGGGAATTATGGGTTCGTTATTTATATTGATGCATCGAAGAAAGGACTCGGTTGTGTCCTTATGCAGAATGATCAAGTTATAGCCTATGCATCACGATAGTTGAAGATTCATGAACAAAACTATCTGACTCATGATCTTGAGTTTGCAGCTGTGATCTTTGCTTTGAAGATATAGAGGCACTACCTCTATGGTGAAAAATGTGAGCTTTATACTAATCACAAGAGTATGAAGTATATTTTCTCACAAAAAGAACTCAACATGAGGGAAAGGATATGGATTGAATTACTCAAGGATTATGATTGCATGATACACTACCACCCGGGGAAGGCAAACAAGGTGGTATATGCTTTGAGAAGAAAAGATAATGGATTTTTGAACAATATGAGAATTGAAAGGGATTCAATTTTCATGGATCTAGTGAAGAAGGACATGGGAATTACCAGGTAAGGTGGAAAATCAATGCTTTTTCAAATGGTTGCCAAACCATCTTTACTATAAAGGATTAAGAGTTCTCAGACCGATGATGAAGAATTTCAAAAGAAGATTAAAGTTGTGAATGATGGGAGATTGAGAGACTTTGTGTATGAAGATGGATTTTTTGAAATTTGGGAAGAGACTTTGTGTTCCCGATATACTTGATCTCAAAATTGAATTGCTGGATGATGCTCATAGTTCCAATTTCTCTATACACCCTGGGAGCACCAAAATGTATAGAGATTTGAAGGAACATTTTTGGTGGGAAAATATGAAGGGGGAGATTGCTGATTTTGTGTCAAGATGTATGGTTTTTCAACAAGTGAAAGCTCGAAGGAAACACCCTGGAGGAGTCATGCAACCTCTTCCCATACCAGATTGGAAATGGGACAATATTACGATGGACTTTTTAATGGGGCTACCAAAGACTCTTAGAAGAAATGATGCAATATGGGTTATTGTTGATCGTCTTACCAAGTCAGCACATTTTCATGCTATAAGAGAAGTACTACCATTGGAACGTCTAGCAAGACTATATATTAATGAATTTGTGAGACTTCATAGAGTACCCCTATCGATAGGTTCTGGTCGTGATCCACATTTTACGTCAAGATTCTGGAAGAGTCTTCAGAAATCCCTGGATACTGAACTTCATTTGAGAACTGCCTACCACCTTCAGACAGACGTACAATCAGAATGGACTGTTAAAACCTTAGAAGACATGTTGAGATCCTGCTCACTTGACTTTCAGGGTACGTGGGATCAGTATTTACCACTGGTAGAATTTTCCAATAACAATAGCTTCCATTCGAGTATTCACATGGCACCATATGAAGTGTTATACAGAAAGAGATGTCGAACACCAACCTGTTGGGATGACGTTGGTGAAAGAAAACTTGTAGGTCTAGAAATGGTGGAGGAAATGATGGAAAAGGTTATGTTAATCCAAAATCACATCAAAGCATCTCAAAGTAGACAGAAGAGCTATGCTGATAATCGAAGGAAGGATTTGAAATTTCAAGTCGGTGATCATGTTTTCCTGAAGGTATCTCCATGGAAGGGAGTCCTATGTTTTGGAAATAAATGTAAATTGAGTCCCAGGAACATCGTAGCTTTCGAAATTCTAGAACGAATTGGGGTTGTAGCTTACCGATTGGCAATGCCGCCAAGTCTCTCCAATGTTCACGATGTGTTCCACATATCTCTGTTGAGGAAATACATGCCTGACCCAATTCATGTACTCACCTATGAAGAATTATAACTGGAACCCGATCTGTCTTATTGTGAAGAGCCCATCAGGATTCTTGATATGAGAGAACAGGTACTGAGAAACCAGACGACGCGTCTGGTAAATGTTTTGGGGAGAAACCATAAGATGGAAGAGGAAATGTGGGAACCCAAGGAACTTATGATGAAGAACCACCCAAGTCTTTTCATGTGATAAGTATTCTAGAAATTTAGAGGATGAAATTATTTGAATGAGGGGAGAATGTAACACCCCAAGCTTCTACGGTACGATTCTCTTTGAATAATGTGATACTGTGTGTTGTACGCAACACCGAGTTCTAACACACCATAACCAATAAACTATCCGTTATGAATAGTAATACATACTTTTTGAAATTATATATATTTTATATTTCAAAATGGACTTCATTTTTGGATTTGGAATATCGAATTTAGCCAAAGGTAAAATTTTGGTACTTTTCGGATAACTTTAATACTTTGATGAATAGTGAAAATTACTAAATTTTAATTCAAAACAACGTTTTTAATCAAAATAATTAATAGTGATAAATTATGAATTTGAGTGGTTTTAAAGTATATTTAGAATATATTTTTACTATTTAATGCAATGTTGTTCATTGGACATAATTTTACAATTAAACCGGACAAAAACAACTGTCAATCTTTTGATAGTTATTATCTCTTAAAACATGCTTTTTGTTTTAACAACGGGAATTAATTTTAAATTAATTTCTTCCTCTTCTCTATTTTGAATTTGGAAAAATGGATTCCATATTTGGAATCAGGATGTTCAAATTGTGTAAATAGGTAACTTTTATTTTTAGACATTTTGAATAATTACTTCGGTAAATATTTTATTTATCATGGTTAAGGGTAAATCTGGTAAATAAGGGTTACAAAATAATATTATAATAATAATAAATTACCCTCACACATGTACTATCCTTATTGGTTGATACATGTTCGACCATAGGCATCTCTGAGTCGATTTTGGGACACCACGGAGCCACTTTTAGGTGATAGGGACACTTAGTTTTAATTAAGTTAAAATAAGTACAAAAATGACATAAGCATATATCTTTTAGAAAAATAATTTTTACATAGGGTTTAATTTGTTGTATTTTAGACTATAAATATTAATTAGAAATATAAAAAAATTTCTTACATAATGATATTTTATTTATAATTTTTTGATTTTAAATAATTTATTTTATTTATGACACAATGATGATGTAGTAATTACCATAATAGTGAAAAATTAAAATAATTGATATTATAAATACACAAATAAATATAATTTGAAACTTTTAATGAATTTAAATAATTTTCTAGGATAATATGACATATTAGTATTGATTTGATATAATTTTTTCGAAGTTATAATTCTGTTATAAGTTTCACAAAAATCAACTATTGAATAGTGTCAAAATTGACATAAAAGTGTTTTTTAAAATAAATATTATATTATTAATTGATATTAAATTCCTAAAAATCTAAGGTTCGGCAAAGAGACTTATATAATGATATGTGTATCATTAATCGACCATTTGGGGGTCGCTTCGATGTATATAGTATGTTTATTAACCATATAATATAAAAAGAAAAAAAGACATTGTAAAAGTGAAACTAATTAACTTAGAGTTAATACATAGAGATAAGGTTAATATAAGTACCCAAACCTGTCTAAATTATATTGGTTGAGTGGTTTTAGACCCATCCCCACCATAAAATTTAAATAATACACTTAGGAGCCATTAGAAACTGAATATGAATTTATTATAAATTAATATTTCTAGCTTTTCCAAAGGTGCCCCTCACCCCTCTTATAAAAGGGCACTCCTCCATCTCATTTCTTCACACCTTCAAAGCCTTTTGGATTGGCCAAACTCGACCCAAATACTCTCCCAAAATCCATCAATACAACCTAGAGGCCTTAGTTTGATCAGAAAGCCAACATAAGGAGCCCTTTTGATCAAATCAAAAGGAAGAACCCGAAGAAGAGGTAATGTTTTCACCACCCCTTTTCATGTTCCTTTCTTCATCCACTTCTTCATTCATTATTATTACCATTATATAATTATAAATCCAGTTTCTTATATATACTGTGATGTTATTATAAATATGGTACAACCATATTCATTATTCTATCCAACTTTTGAATTACATTTCACCATACGTGTGTACGTACAGCTTACCGTCTCCACGTCGTGGTGTAATTTTTATTCAATATATTATTATTTGGATGGGTATAATAATGATGTGTAACTCATGTAAATAATAAATATAAATGATAATTATTCTGTATATATGATATAACATCCATTTATATATTATATCAAAAGTGATATTGTCGCTCGTGCGTACGTACGGACTACCGTCTCCACGAACGCGATGAGATTCATTTTCCATTGTATCCATTCAAGTATAATTATCATTTGATGATTTAAAAATGATGTTTAAGGACTTGATATAATTCTGGATATGATTAAGATACAACCTATCCATTACAAACATGGCTTATGTAACAAAACATATAAAAGGAAACGAGTAAGTTAACACCCGAAACAACGATCATACTAAGATATTATTAACAAATCAATGTTAAAATATCATATATGATATAATATTAATGTATATGATCCATGTATAATTTAATAACAAATATTTCACCATTATACAGGTGGTTAACCTACCCCAACGAAGGGAAAGTATAAGGTAAGGGTTATTTTGCAATCTCTTCATTATCCGAGATGTTTATACGTAATAATCTACTGGGATCTATTTATTATCCACATACATATTTCTTAAAAATGTATTTAAAAACATTTTTAATATTTAAAAGAACATGGGTTAAAGTCATTTATACCCTTGATTGAATTTTTATTAGATTTTTATAAAGGAATTTTTCTGTCGTTTTCCAAACAAGGTGCTTTTATCCTTTTCGACAAAATTAAGGTAAGAATGTTTTTTAACTTATACGGCGGGTGCGGTTATTTTCCACCATTATAAAATCGTGGAAGCTTCCCATATAAGCTTATAAGAATATTTTCAAAGAAAATGTTTTATTTTATAAATAAATTACTCTTAAATCATTTCAAAAAATAGAAAGAGATATTTCTCTAAAAAGAGTTTTGATTTCATCTATGTCAACATTCTTTGATGGATTTTACGCTTATTTGAAGTTTATTTATTATGATACAATAATTCTATATTGTATTGAAGGTTTTGTGATATGTTTGACTTTAGATGTGCTATTTTTATACCATTCATAGTTTATGGTGAAAGTATTGACATTTCATATGCTAGTTTTAATACGAATGTTTATGTTATGTTTAAACCTTTTCATATGGGAATGCATTGGACTTAGTATGTGACGGGTGGAGCCCGCTATAGCTCCTTCATGCATCGGTAGGTCTCATGAAACAAACCAGTGTCTTGGTACCAGGTCTTGAAAAAATCTTATTTGTAGTCTTGGCACGAGGCCTTGGCAATGTGGTTATGATAGTCTGGCATTATGCATTCCATCATTATAAAAGTGGTTATTGATATTGCATGTGATTATTCGATTAGTATAATATCCATGTGAATAAGTAAATGGCATTATTTCATTTTATTTTTTCCATACTATGTTTAAGTTCAAGTTTAAAAGATTTTTGTTTTAGTTATACATTGCCTTAAATGTTTATTCTTATTTATGAAATATTCCGCTATATTGTTATCCTTACTGGGAATTTGAGCTCACCCCTTTTCTATGTTTTATGTTTCCCAGGGTATGAAGAAGTAAATTATGAATGACCTACAGGGATAGTATGTGGGGATATGAGTGTGGAATATGAAGAAAATATGTTGTTGTAGTTTTCATTTTTATGATGTAATGAAAGACTTATGAATATATCTAGTATTTACAAGGCTACTAAACCAATCGGTCTTTTGAGAATTGATCCTTCATGTGATTATGCCAATGTTATGTAATAATGCACCGACTCTAGGTAACAGGGGTTGGGGTGTTACATCTTAACCATCAAAGAGCAGGGCTCAGTGGAGAGCTTGGGACGTCTCTACATTTAGGAGATTGTACGGCTTCGTGGTGTGCCATCATCTATCGTCTCCGATCGAGATGCTCGCTTTACTTCCCGACATTGCAAGGGGTTGAAGGAGGCGTTCAGGATGCAGCTACGTCTGAGCACTACCTTTCACCCTCAGATAGATGGTCAGACGGATAAGACTATACAAACTCTCAAGGACATGCTTCGCGCATGTTTCCTCGACTTTGGTTGCAGTTGGGAGGACCACCAACCCTTGGTGGAGTTTGCGTACAACAAAAGCTACCCCTCCACCATCAGGATGGCACCATACGAGGCGTTGTACGACCGACCATGCAGATCTCCTTTGTGCTGGACAAACCCTAGGGAGTCAGCACTTGTGGGATCAGAGATCGTCCAGGACACAACATAGAAGGTCCAGGTCATCCAGGAACAGATGAGGATAGCTCAGAGCCGGCATAAGTCTTATGCTGATAGGAGGCGGAGGCCACTAGAGTTCGAGGATGGTGACCACGTCTTCTTGCGTGTCTCACCTCGACATGGTTTACGGAGATTTGGCTGAGGCGGTAAGTTGTCTCCACACATCATCGGACCATTCCAGGTCCTCAACAGGATTGGCGAGTTGTCTTATTGCCTTGCTCTACCACCTCAGTTGCACCGGGTGCACGACGTCTTCCACGTAACTTAGATGAGGAGATGCGTGCACAACACGATGCATATCATTGACCATGGGGAGCTGGACGTTGATGATGGGACGACTTTTGCGGAGGTTCCGGTGGAGGTCGAGGTTCAACATGAGCGGGTCCTACATGGATGGTCAATTCCCCTTGTGCGCATCAGATGGCAGCACGGGAACCTCCAAGAGAGCACTTGGGAGCAAGAGGCTCAGATGCGTGCTCAGTACCCACTTTTGATTCCCTAGTTAATGATGTATATTTACAGGGATGTAAAGCCCTGAGGTGGGAGTGATGTAAGGACCCGTAAAATTCATGGAAAGTTTTTTTTTCTTAATTTTCTTTGGAATTTTACAAGAACACAGTTTCTGATGGCACTTTATTCCGAGGCCTGGTGTGACCGGAATCATTTTCCGAAGTTTATCTCGGGTACGTTTAGTGAACGAACAAGCGGGTATTTCTAACTTTTGAACCAGTGCTCGGAATTGAATTCCGAGGGAACCGATGGAATCACAGCACCTGTATTTGCTTAGAAATGCCTTTATCGGATTTGCGTTTGCTCCGGTGTGGTTTTTAATTTTTGGGCTTAAGTTAAGAAAAAAATAAAAGTGGTGCGACACTTTATTTTATTTCACTTAAAGCCACTTAAGCTAAGTTAAGCGGATAAGGTGGAATCCAAAATATCCTACCCACATGGTAGGATTTTTGTGAGTTGGGGCCCGCACGAGCCCCACCGTTTCTCCCCTCCTAAGTAACACACCCGCAACCCCCCTTTTAATGAAAGTCAAACCTTTCGTTTTTCGGGCTAAGAAACGCCCCATTAAATTGGGCAGTAAAATCATTACAATATATTATTTGAACTAATTGTTCATTTCTTATCTTTTGAATTTCAAATTCTTATGTTGATAATAAAATACGAGGAGGAATTATTTTATTATTGTTGGGGTTTTTGTTGTGTTAAACCATTGGGAGAAAAAGAGAAGATTATTCTTTATTCGAGGAAGATCGCGAAGAACGCACCACCACCGACGAAGAACTCCAATCTCCAACAGTAGACGACGGCGAGTGACGCCTTCCTCGAAGTTCACCTAACGCCAACATCGATTCTCTTCTTCTGCGGCGATCATTTCTTCTGTGACGATCCTCTTCTTCCGCGATGGTTAATTCCACAATGAATGCTCATTAGTTGATAATGTTGAGGTAGGGTTTTATTTTATTTGTTAGTTCGTGAAATCTTCTATCGCTTTCTCCTTTTATTTGAACCGTCTGTTATCGTGATAATGGGACGAGGTCGGACTGAACGAACATGGATGACACTCCTCCCCTTTTTTTGGTTGTTGGTTTTGTTGCGGAGATCAAGGAAAACACGGTGCCAAAGCACCACGTGGAATTTGGATAAGTAAAGGGGGAGAAGCGCGGAGCCGTCGCACAGCGCCGTTGAAGACGAACCAAGACGTGGCGTCGTCGCGCTGCACCGTTGAAAACGAACCAAAGATGCAGTGCCGTCGCTCCCCACCAGAGACCCACTAAAGCACCGCGGCCGGAGCGGGGCCGCGGCGGAGGGGCGCGGTGTCGTCACACCGCGCCGGACAAACCAAGGTTGCGGCCGGTTTCGGGTCGTGGTGGGGCAGCGGAACCGGCGGCCGGTATCAGGACGCCGACATCGGAGCAAGGGGATCGGCCCTTGCCGGTCCCGTGGTGGCGCAGCCGGCCGGCCAGTACGGGCCTGCCGGTTCGAGGAAAACGTGGGGGTTGTAACCCTCGGCCGACCAGTTGAGCGGCCCCATAAAGGGGTCGCGGTTTCTCCACGCGGGGGCAGCTCACCCCCCGCACCGAAACGGCTTGGCCGTTCGGCCGAGCCCCTGGCTTGGGCACCCAGCACGCCACGCACAGGGCTGGCTGCCTGGCCGGGCCCTGCCGGCTGGGCCACGCCGCGCCCACGCGGGCCAGACCTAGACCCAGTTCGGGTCGACCCGGTACGGGCTGACCCTGGGGGTATCAGGCCGGGTCGGACCGTGTCCGAACACCCTAATATCGAACCTCCATTGGTCTGTTTCCCATCTCATGAGCTACATGCCTCTGATCGAAGCACCGTCAGTTGTGATGCGATCCTTGGATCGAGACGGTCATTTAGGTATATCACACTCAAGGCTTCGGAGAACATTGGGTTCCTCTGAGTTGGTTCGTACACAAAACCAATCGGGCCCTCAGAGCAGAACCACTTATAACATGAGCTCCGGACATCCGATCGACGTGCCTTCGACTTTGATGGATTCCTCTTGGTGAGAAGGATCTGTTGGCATACTCCGCCCGAGGTTTTGATGGATGTGGAGTACGGATGGGTTGGGTTTGACTTAAAAACCAACCGGGCCCCTCGGACGAAAACGCTAATAACTCTCAGACCGGGCATCCGATTGATGCACTATCTGTGATGTTGAGTTCCTATTGATGATTTGGAACTTTTGGATACATCAACTCTTGACTATGTGACAGTTGATGTTTCAGCCTCTCAGCTCATGGAGCGGAGCCTCCCGAATGAGCTTTCTGTGTGCGGGAACCCTAGAGCTGGCTGCGACGACGACGACGATTGTACAGAGATCCTCAGTGGATTCGACAGCGACCACTATAACACTCAGCGATCCTACGTGGATCAGGGCTATAGATCTTGTGTGGGTCCGATCCTGTGTGGGTCAGCGCTCAGCGGTCCTTTGTGGGCCAGCGCCTACAGATCCTGTGTGGGTCCGATCCTGTGTGGGTCTTTTCGGGGGTTAGTTACCTTTCGATCCTGTGTGGGTCTGATCTTGTGTGGGTCTTTGTGGAGGTTAGTTACCTATCGATCATTTGTGGGTCAGATCCTTTGTGGCTCATTGTGGGGGTTAGTACCTATCGATCTGTTGTGGGTCCGATGGCATAGATGAATCAGTGGATATATTTGATCATATCTATTGTCATACGAATAAGTATACCTTTGTGAGACGAATCCTGTTTTTCTTTCCTATGTGGATTGTGTTGTGCTATCCTATGTGGATTTATGTTTTTCTTTCCTGTGTGGACTGGGTTGTACATGGAATTATAAGTTGGAGCGTACTGGAATTGATGACTTAGGTATATGTATTGGCATATACCTAAGCAGTGTCGAATGTTACATTGTGATTGTATATTTCCTTTGTGGATTATCCTTTGTGGATTCTGGGAGAGCTTAGGGGGTCTCGGGGTCCCCACTGAGTAGCTTATACTCAACCCTGCACGGGCTATGCCCGTACTACGTTGTGTTGGTTGTAGACGACGGACATTGCTGATCGTGGTTGAGGCTTGCGGAGTAGGATGGTACCTGTTGGTGGACCACTGCACGGGGCGTTCTCGGAGCAGACGGCTGGACACGAGGAGCTGTGGAGGCTATCTGTACTCACCCATCAGGTGGGATTTCTAGTGGACAACTCGATGTTGTGGGTTTACTTTCAGTTGCAGTTTTCCCTTTCCAGTTGTACATTACTTTCAGTTTGGGTTTGTATTCTGGCCCACTTACTTTTCCACACTTACTGTTGTACCCAGATATTACATAGTGTTTACTTCTACTGCTTGCTTGCTCTGTGGTGTTTGTTTACTTTACAAAGGCAATGCCATCTCTTTTTACCAGGATTTACGCCTTGGTGCTAGTCGCTAGCCCCTGGCCTATGGAAGGCGGGATTGGGGTAGTCACGGCACGGGCCCCAAGGACGGGTCGTGACATAGTATTTATTTTATTTTATTTTACACCTTTTTACCTTGAACCTATGAACTTCTAAGAGTAAATAGATATTCCTTATTGAAAAAAAAATTACCACATGATGTATAGGAAGTAAATGAATCACATGACAAATAATTTTTAAATGGTTCACCCTCAATATGGGTGACTATTTACATGTTGTTTTTATGATAATCTGAGACAAAAAATTTCCTCAAGTAAAAATAAATGTGTTTACAATTATTGACAATCACCCAAAATTCCTGACCAATAAACTTCTATATTGTATGATCAAAACTGATTACAATGGACTATCTCATAATAAGATCTTTAGACTAGCATCCCACAAGTGCTAATTATACTGAATCCCTCTAGTTAAACTATATCCAAAATGTCTCCTGTTTTTTATACCCTCATCCCGCCATTTCTCCAAAGAAAACAATTCTTGAAAAGTTATTTAGCATCCACTGACTTATAATGTAGTGATATTTTGGACCTGTTCTACATCTTGTCCACTCAATATAATCTTATAATTAACTATTGACCTTGGTCACATAAAACTGATTGTTGACTATTATAAACATGTCTTAGCTCACAAATGTCTGATTAAGAATTTATAATCAGCTACCTCAATATGATTCTTATCATCATGGAAATATTTCTTCTCTTGACGACCCAACCTCACTAAGTATTGAAAAATAGGATACAGAAAATATTATGATACTGTAGACGCCGGAAAAGTCCGTTGTTCCCAAACGAAGCTCCGGATGCGGAAAGCGAAGTGATATTTGGAGTCAGAGGCACGTTCCGGAGGGCCCGGAGGACTTGCGCGAAATTTCAGAGGCCCGCGCGCAAAGTTGAGTCGCGGCGCACAATCCTCCCGGGATGCGCGCAATGCGCTGGGCCGGCGCGCTATTTTGCGCGCCCGTGGCCTGCGCGGATCCCTTGCGCGCCGGGTCCTGATTCCGCGCCCGCGAAGGGAATTCCGCGCCCGAGACCGGATTCCGCGCCCGGGGTTGCCTATAAATATAAGGCGACCCCCGACGTTTTGAAGGTTGCCAGAATCCGAAGCGTCGCTCGTTCGCGCAATTCAACCCCTTCCGCGCGCAATGCCGATCTTCAGGTAACCTCCTTTCTTTCGCGCAATAGAGCCTTGGGGTTCGCCTTCGCGCGCAATCCCCTTGGCTCCTTTCCTTTGAATAATCCTTAACCCGAAGGCCTTTGCGCGCAAAAGAAGCCTCTTGCGCGCAATTGCCCCCGGGTGCGCGCGATCCAGCCCGATTGCGCGCACCCCCCATTTTCAAAGTGGCCGTTCGTTAGAGAATGAGTCGTTGCCCCCGTGCGCTATCCGAAGCCCGGTGCGCGCAATCCTAACCTTCCGCGCGCAAGGCGCTGGCCCAATTGCGCGCCAGCCCGCCATTTTTGCGCGCCGACCCGCGGTTTTGCGCGCAAAGCTCCTATTTTGCGCGCAAACCGCCAGGGTCGCCCCCTTTGACCCCCTGAGGGTACTCGCCTGCGTGGCGCCCGATGATCTTCATCGCAGGTGCCCGCACCGTGCGTCGTCTTTCCGTGCGCCCCCCCCCCCCCCCCTAGGCTCGCGCGAAGTGACACAGACCCATCGGCGGCATCCTATCGTCCAAGATACAAAGACGTTAAACTGTATAGCATTCGTCTCGCAAGACGTTAAACTGCACATTCGTCCTGCATGACGTTAAACCGCACCACGTCCGCGCTGCAAGACGTTAAACTGCCAAGCACCTTCTTCCTCAACACATGGCGTTAAACTGTACTTCATCCGGCAAGACGTTAAACCGTCCGCTTCGTCCTCAACGCACGACGTTAAACTGTACTTCGTCCGGCAAGACGTTAAACCGTCCGCCTCACCCGATCCCGTGCCTCGCACGCAGGGTCCCCCCCCGGTTTGGATGTGGCCCCCACCCGCTCGTCTCTGCAGGGATGTCGGGATTTCCCCTCTTTAGGGACGATTTAATGGGAGCGGCTTTTCCCTATGGGGGTAGGGTATTACAAACCCCTAGTTTCTTGTGGGGGGATGCACATGTGTATCTCAATTGCGCTCCCCCACTGCCGAAGCCAGTAGAGGGTGTGACTGGGATCGGGGTGTCTCCTGCTTTCGGTCCAAGTCCCTTCCAACTGAGTTTTGCCGCATCCTGGCTGCCTCAAGTGCGTAAGTCCTGACAGAATGAACTACGTGGACTTTGATCCCTGTCTTCTAAACAGGGTACGTAGGAAGCCTCCCTGAGGTTCAAGCCCACCATCTGGTCGTCCCGGTCGTATTCACGTCGGTTCGTCCATCAGTGGACCCCTCCAGGGTTCACGCTTGCGTCGATTCACTTATGAATCCGCCACTGTGGGAGACTGCCCGTGTGTATCTCCACTGTGCCTCCCCACAACCCCTTTTTCCATTTCTCCTTTTATCGTCCAGCACGACGTTAAACTGTGATCCACCCGGCCGTTCCATCCCCCTCTGTGCGAGGTGGTTCGGTTCAATCCTCCGCCCGGCGGCCTCGATCTCTTCATGAGTCGGCTTGCCGACGTCCAGCATGACGTTAAACTGTATACCCGAACTACGTCGACTTTGATCCGTGCTAACGCGCGGTACGTAGGAAGCCCCTACGGGGTCCAAGCTCTTCACTCCATCATCCATCCTGATCCTTACCCGGGCCGCCACATCCCGGTGGGGTCATGCCACTTCACTCCACTCCCTATCACTTGGGAAGCCGCCCATGTGCTGGCCCCAGCGTCGGAGGTTCCCCGCAAGGGGTTCTGTCATCTGATCCACTTCTCGTGTTGATCAGTCTGATGCCATCCCCGCTGGACGTTAAACTCGCGGCATACCCCGTGTTAAACATGGGAAGCTGAGGAAAACCTCAGGGGACACAGTTCCCCGCACCCAGTGCGGGATGCCTCAGGCCATCATGCCTTCGAGAAGCCCTATTAAGGACGGAAGACAGACGTGCAGAGCCACAGTGTTACGACATGCCCCCAGCACCCAGAGCCACCCGGCCTCCTCACGGCAGGTTGCTGCCCCGACCGGACTCCTTGGAACTTCCGGGCAGAAGTAGCGTAATTAACCGGTGTCCATGAAGATATGGCGCCGGGAACGAGATTCACGAACATTCTTAAGTCTATGAGGGAGACCCGGATTAGGCGACGAGTTCCGAGGAGACGTCCAAGGAAGGAAGAGCCGACATCCCATCATCCCGGTTTCGATCAAGGAGCAGACGCCCCTGAATAAGGGACGGATGCCGCCCGCCCTTGGAAAGCGGGACTGCGGGACCACAAGCCGCGCGCCTATCCCCTCGGGTCGACGGGTGCACGCGCGAACGCGTCCTGGCGGAACAGCGTAACCCGACGCACATCCGCACCGAAACAGAAAAATGGTGAACCCGACGTGAATCTCTTCTCCTCGATACGAAGACCGATGGCTTTCAGAGGTGTTGGAAAACCGGCATGTTTCCCGGCCAAGCATTCAGTCTTACCCGCCAGGGGCTAGGGAAGGGACATCGGGCACTCCGTCTCGCAACGTCGAGGGCCTGGGTTCCCCCCACGGAAGGCGTCGTGGCGCTAATGGTTGGTTGTCGATTCCTTTTTCCTGTCAGTGTTAATGGGTCCTTCTCCCTGCTTTCAGAAATCAGGTCGCCCGATCCAGTGCCCGATCGCCACCCGCCCACTGGCGCAGGGGTAGGGGAAACACCGACGCGGCTACTCCGCGCGGTCCCGCCCGTTCCATAGTCGTCCCAGCAGCCGCAGCTGCGGGGCAACCACGCCCTCTCTCCCCCTCGGAGATCATCCAAAGAAGGGTGATCAACACCCTGGTGCGGAGATACGAGGAAGAGGGAGTCATCCCCTCCAGGGACATGGCTCGCCTAGACCTTGAGGAGGCTGCACCTCGCCGCCAACGCCGCCCCCGAGGGCCGCGCAGGGAGGCACCGCTGCCTACCTCGATGTCCAACCGCTTTGGGAGCTTATCCCCGGAGCGCTCCGACAACTCCTTCCCCTATGCGGATGAAGTGGAAGATGCCCGGGACTACCCTATCCGAGGTCCGCTCCAGGGATCCACGATAAGGGCTCCCGCCAGGCCACGGCGACACCGCCGCCAGGCCCCTCAAGTCGAGGAACAGGCTCTCCACCTGCCCGGGCCGCTCATCCCGACTCGTCTGTCCCGACGCCAACGTCGGGCACGAGCGGAAGAGGATGCCCACATTGGGGCCCTGGCAACAGCAGCCGCACTGGCCCAAGCCACTGTTGGCTCCAGTCGCCAGGCCCCTGCGCATCCTGAGCAGGGGAACTTCTATGCCCGACCCGGATCGAGGCCCCGACCACCCCAAAGGCAGGTTGGGTTGACTCTCCCGGTTGTTGGTACAGACAATAGCCACCGCAGACCACCTCGCGGTAGCGCTATTCACCAACAGGGGCTACTCCGTGTGGCCGATCCAGGAGGCATGGGTCATCCCACCTTCCGATCCCGGCCCGGAGGCCTGCCCGGAATCATCTCTCCCCGTGTCCCCTTTGATATCTGTCCCGGTGCTCCTCGCACCTTGGTTTCCAGTCCTCTTGGCCCCAGCACCAGTGCAGCCGGAGGACGCCAGGACAGAGATCAGCCCTGCCCCGAAGAACCACCCAGGGGAAGGAAGGCAAGGCGTCGACGCCGAGGGAAGAATGTTACGGAATTCCGGATAGAGATCCGACCGGTTCGCTTCTCTGATTCAGAGGCGGAGTATGATTCGGCGATAGAGCCCTTTCCCCAATCCCGCCAGTCAAGGGCAGGGGTAGGAATGCGGCACGTCAGCCTCGTGCTCCCCGAGAGCGAGATCGATGTGATCCCCGCTTCTCTCCGAAGGTATATCCGGAGTAACGAGGGCCTGGTAGACCCCCAAGGATTAAGCTTGCGGTTGGTACCGGCCCCTCCGGAAGTGCCTTCCGCCTCGATCGGGGAAGCCGGAGACTCTTTCTGGGGACCGACGGTCGAACCACGATCTGGTGCACCCTCGGCGAGCACCGATGCTACGGCAGGATGTTCGCTTGCCGGCCCGTCCTATCGTGATGTGGTATCCAGGGCACCGCCACCCTCAGAGGGCGGCCCGGGATATGGAGGCCAATCGGCCTGCTCGCCGTATTCACCGCCGGCCAGCCCGTCGGCCCGACGGCCCGCCTCGGCACCACTGCCGGTTCCCCGTCCGTTCCCAGCCATTGAAGAGGACCAAGGAGATCTAGGTCCCGAGCTTGAGTCGTGGAGCTTCTGGACCGTCCTTGCAGAGGGCCACTTCCCTGAGAAGTTTTGGCCAGTCGCAGGACTGGGCTTTGATGCACCCGAATCGCTCACCCCGGATGAGTTCGAATGCTTCCGGCGAACTCTCCGGGAGACTCGCTCCTGTCTTCACCGCTTGCAAATGCCATACCCCGGGAGTCAAGCGCACCTGGAGGATATTGGTGAGCAGTGCCGTCAAATTGATCTGGCCATGCTCCCCACGGTTCGGCACCCCGGGTCATTTGGGCACCACGAGGCCCTCCAACAACGATGCGTCGAGTGTTTTCAAGTACTCCGCAAAGTTATCGAGGAAGCCACTCCCCACGTGTATATCCGTGGATGGGGGCAGTACGCTGCCCTACGCTTCAATGTGATTCGCCGACAGCCCGATTCGCTGGGTGGCCCTGAGGGTATATCCCCAGGGACAGAAACGGTCAATATGGCTGACCTGTCGGGAGAGGGGAACGACTTGGAACTTCTCGACGGGGGCTTCCCCCCCCCCCCCCCCCGAAGACAAGCCGTCGTCAGATCCATCGGTGAGAGTCACTCGTCATCAGAGGAACCTCCTGGGGCTCCTCGCACCCACTGAAGCACTGACGTTGAGCCGAAACGTCAGTAAAGGAAAAGAGCACAGCGAGGCTATAAAGCCCGCCGACCCATCTGCCTCCATGCAGAGGGCAGAGGAGGATCCCAAGAAGGCTACGCTACGTCAGCAGCTCGCCGAACAGAAGAAGCTGGTTGACCAGCTCCTCGCCGAGCGCGCTGCAGAATGGCGGCCTGACTACGGTGATCCTAGGCCCGGACAGCAGGGACCGGAACAACCGCTCCTCGACGAGACTCTCCCGGGCAACCGTGATTACGCCGTGTTCGCCGACAGGAGAGAGGCCATTGCCTACGGCAAGAGGGCGCGGTATGTTTCGCCACACCCTCCCGAGCGGCGTGACTACCTGAGAGACCCCGCTCGGATTCCTCCCGCTGCCCCAAGGGCCGCTCCGCCCGCCATCCCACGAGCTGCCGAGTTCGACGACCCGGTCGACGACCCGATTGAAGGGCCATGCAATGCGCTCGTGGTTAGAGATCCTCGCCAGGACTGGAACCCATGTCCGGACGATCCGATGGCGGCGCTCATTGCCCGCTTGGAAGCCTTGGAGACTCGGCAGGTGGCGATCCCACCGGACGGCAAGCCCTACCCAGCATGGGTGGATGACATGCCAGCGCCTCCGGGATTCGGGAATCCCACTTTCGCTCCCTTCAACGGGACTGGAGATCCGCCACAGCATTTAGCCCACTTCAACTCGAGGTGCGGGCCTATGTTGGGGACTCCAGCGCAGCAAGAGGCCGCTAAGCTTCGCTGCTTTGTTCAGACACTGGAAGGGCCAGCATTTGTCTGGTACAGCCAGCTCCCCGTCGGGTCAGTAACCAGCTGGGAGGACCTCCGTAGACAGTTCCTCTACCAGTTCAGTTCCACGACCCGGAAGACGAGTATCGCAGACCTCTTCAAGTGCAAGCAGAGGCCTGATGAGCGAGTCGCGGACTTCGTCGCCCGATGGAAGGGTCTCACGTATTCCCTCGACATGCCATTGACTCAGGAGCAGTTGCTGACAATGTGCGTCGGGAACGTCAAGACCGAGCTGGTCCCTTCCTTGATCACTCAGAATTACCCCGGAGGGTTCAGGGACTTCTCAGACAAAGCTCAACGTCTTGAGGAAGCCCTGCAACAGGCCAGCCAGGCACACCCGCTGCCTCCTATGATTCCTGCAAGGAGAGCCAGCAGGGCTGAGCCCGCTGCTGTGGCCCAGATAGAGGCTCCCAGGACGTTGGAGCTGCTGCCGGCGAGACCAGCTCCACAGCCTCACAGGAATCCGCCTCCACGGGCTCAGTTCCCGGCCCAGCAGCGGCAGCCTTAGAACCGGCTGGCCCCTCCGCGTAATGTACCGCCACAACCCAGGCGAGATAATCAGGGTCCACCTCCTCGGCAGGCCCCTCCGGCCCCTCGTCAAGACCACGCTCCCAGGGGCCCGCGACATCTGACTTACTCATTTCATGAGGATCAGGTCCTTATTTCCGGAGTGCCCTGGAGCAGAGGATTGTGCGACTGCCTGAGTGTTGGAGGCCAGAGGAGGCACATCTCACGGATAACCCCCGTTACTGCCCCTACCATCGAGCCCTGGGGCACACCATCCAACGGTGTTATGTGTTTAAGGATTGGCTCCAAGACCAGATTAACAACAATGTAATCAGGTTGGGCCCAGATCCAGCACAGGTGGCGGGCGTGTTCGTGGGATCAGATAACGATAGCGGCGATGAGGACGAATGGCAGCTGGTCTCCGACCGCGGGTCCCAGAAGTATAAAAACTGAATGGCCCGCAAGAAGATCATTCGAGCCCCTGGAATCATCCGTGCGCGCTTGAATCAGCCAGAGCCCCCAGAATCTGCGGGTGCTGCTTCGGCATCGTCGTCCCAGCCTGCCTCTTCCAAGAAGAGCAAACGGCGGCGGCGCAAGAAGGAAGAGCGCACCCCGCCAGTTCCGCCACTATCCCGCACTCTCGGCAATTTCATGCCCCCGGAGATGGGGGTCCCTCCTCGGATCCGCCCCGTGGTGAATGATTCGTCCGATGACAGTATTGGGTACGCTTCGGTTAACACCGTCGAGTTGGTAAATCCCTTTTCGGTTCCCGACGTTGAAGAACACCAGGTGGACCTCCCTAGTGTCCCCGGTCGTCGCCACCGTCGGAAGAACCGCAGCAGCAGGAGTCGCCGGGGCACAGCAGTTGGTACCTCCAGCCAGGCCGTGCACGCCACTGAGACTAGGCAGTAGGCTCAAGATCGAGCTCAGCGTGCGCAGGCCCCCCATTCGGGGATGACGGATTCGCCTCCGCCACTGTTTGTGGTGTGGGACCAGGCAGAACCGCCTCAGCCGCGTTGCGACCAGCTCCGCCCTGCCACGAGTCCATCCTGGCCTCCTGACCACAGTATGGTGACCATTTCCCGGACTGCAGCCAGTGAACAGTGAGATGCGCCAAGTACCAGTCGGCCGCCGATCCAACCGGCAAGGCCCGTCATGCTTCCAACCGCAGAGCAACCTCCTGCAACCAGGGGCTCACGCTTGGCCAAAAAGTATGATGTTCTGAAGCACTTGGCTGACATCCCAGCAAGGCTCTCCATCCTCGAGGCTCTGCGCATGTCATCTGAGATGCGTGAGGCACTTGCTGAAGCCCTGAAAAGCCCCCTCCAGTTCGAGACAGAGGTTGCGGTTGCAGAGGGCTTTCACGCCGAAACGATCGAGGACGCCGAATGCCAGGCAGTTATCTCGTTCTCCGGTAAGGATGAAGACCCTCCTATACAGGGACATATTCGTCTGTTGTATGTTACCGGCCAGTTCAATAGCCTTGAAGTCTGGCGCTGTCTTGTCGACACGGGGTCCGGGATCAACCTGATTCCAACTCGGACGCTCCGGAGATTGGGGTTGTCTGAGGATGACTTGATCCCCTCCGACCTCAGGATCCAGGTGTATGACCGCATCGAGCAAACTCCGGTCGGCAAGATACGTTTGAAGACCCAGTTCGGTGACTTGGTTGGCAACACCGAATTCATGGTGGTCTCTCAGGACACTGCGTATAACGCATTGATGGGCAGGCCATGGCTCCACCTTCATGCGGCGGTTCCCTCATCATACTACCAATGCCTCAAATACTCCCTTAATGGTCGAGTAGGCGTGCTTCAAGGAGCTGCCTCTCCTTTTGCCTCATGTGAAGCCCGCTATCTGGACGCGGACTATTACAAGAGCAAGGATAAGCAGATCCAGGCAGGTGAGGTTGAGCCTGTCGCTGTTGCAAGTGATCCCTGGGCAAGTCTGGATGACGCTTACGTCCTCCCTGTTCAACGGTTGGACGTGGCCATGGTCTCGACGGCCCGCGAGTCTCCTGATGAGATGACCGCGACCGCCCGCGCCAGCACCAGTGGCCCAGCAGGATCTGGTAGCCCCAATGCAGTTGCCAACGCAGTCTCTCTCGTGGACGATACCTCCCCGAGTGGAGAGGACGTGGAAGATGCACCCCCAGCCTTTGAGGAGGGCGTCCCCGCCACGGTCGATGAGTTAGTACAGGTGAACCTTGGGACCGAGGCCGATCCAAGACCCACATTGGTCAGTGCCGCCATGCCCTCTGAGGAGCGGCAGCAGTACGTGGACTTTCTCAGGCAGCACAGTGATGTGTTCTCTTGGGGCTATGACGAGATGTCGGGGCTAGATCCTCAGGTAGCCGTCCACCGCCTTGGTCTCCCGGCGAACCATCGCGGGTTCAAGCAGCCTCCCAGGAAGATGCACCCATCCCACGGTGCCATGGTTGAGGCCGAAGTTGACAAGCTTATCAAAGCCAACTTCGTGAAGGAAGTCCAGTACCCCAAATGGCTGGCCAACATTGTGCCGGTCAGGAAGAAGAACGGGCAGATTAGAGTCTGCATCGACTTCCGCGATCTCAACCGCCATTGTCCGAAGGATGATTTTCCCCTTCCAGTGACAGAGCTGTTAATTGACGCCACGGCAGGGTTCCAAGCCCTCTCCTTCATGGATGGATACTCCGGATATAACCAAATTCAGATGGCCCCTGAGGATGAGGAGTTCACTGCCTTCAGGGCCCCCCAAGGTACCTTTTGCTACCGGGTCATGCCCTTCGGCCTGAAGAATGCAGGTGCCACCTATCAACGGGCGATGCACCGCATATTCAAGACAATCCTCGGCACACTGGTGGAATGCTACGTCGACGACTTGGTAGTCAAATCGCGCCAGCGTCAGGACCATCTCAAAGATCTTGAGAAAGTGTTCGGCTTCCTCCGGTCTCGTTGCCTGAAGATGAACCCGTTGAAGTGTGCCTTCGGGGTCACCTCCGGAAAGTTCCTCAGATTTGTGGTAAGATACCGGGGTATTGAGATCGACCCAGAGAAAATCAGGGTGATTAGCCAGATGCCTCCCCCAGGTAACATCCGGGAACTGCAAGGGTTCCAAGGCCACTTAGCCTATATACGCCGATTCATTGCGAATCTGGCCGGCAAGTGTAAGCCCTTTTCTCGGCTCATGAAGAAAGGTGCCACCTATGTATGGGATAAAGAGTGTCAGACCGCTTTCGAGGAGATCAAGCAGTACCTGCTGCAACCTCCGGTTCTGATGCCGCCTGTATCCGGGAAGCCGCTGGTCCTCTATGTGACCGCCCTGGAACGGTCTCTTGGCGCCCTTCTCGCCCAGAAGAACAACGAGGGAACAGAGAATAGCCTCTATTACCTCAGTCGCATGCTCCTCGATGCGGAAGTTAGGTATTCCCCCATCGAGAAGAGCTGCCTGGCACTCGTATTTGCCGTACAGAAATTACGGCACTACTTGCAGCACCATGAGGTACAGTTGGTTTCTCGGGTAGACCCGTTGAAATATATCCTGAGCCGGCCTATGTTGACTGGTCGTTTAGCGCGGTGGGCTGTGATTCTCCAGCAGTTCGACATCAGGTATGTGTCTCAGAAGGCCATTAAAGGGCAAGCGTTGGCAGACTTTCTGGCTGCTCACCCAACCTCCGCGGATCAGCCGCTGGATCTAGGCTTTCCTTATGAGGCCATCCTCTCGGTCGATCGAGCCGGTCCATGCTGGCCGATGCACTTTGACGGTGCCTCCCGGAGCCCCACCGGTAGAAGGCTCGATAATCCTAGGCTCAACAGAGTGGGCTTGGGTATCGTCTTCATCACCCCGGAGCAAGCCGTGCTGCCATACTCTTTCCTGTTGTCAGAGGGCTGTACCAACAATGAGGCGGAATACCATGCCCTCATCACTGGCCTCGAGTTGGCTCTCGAGATCGACGTGCCCCATCTGTGTGTGAAAGGGGACTCCGAGCTGGTTGTTAAGCAGATCAATGGCGACTATGTTGTCAGGAAGCCGGAACTCGTGCCATTGCTGGAGTGCACCCTCCTGCTGATGGCCCGGTTCCCTTCTCGGCCAGAAATTGTCCATATTCCCCGGTCGCAGAACGGTCGAGCAGATGCTTTGGCCAGCCTGGCTGCGTCACTTGCAGAGCCTGAACAGGATAACCTGATCGTCCGCGTGATGCACCGCAGGCTCATCGCTCCCATTATCCCGGAGGGAGATCGCGGCCCGTCGGTAAGTAATCTCACCACGGTTGCCCCTGTGCCCGGAGCCCCGAGTACCCCAGATATGACAGTCGAACCAGCCCCTGATTGGAGGACGCCTTTGGTTGAGTACCTCCAACATGGCATTCTCCCGCCGGATCGGGCCGAGCACGAGCGAGTTCGACGCCGCACATCGCAGTTTGTCCTCCAGAGCAGTCCTGGCCTGGAGCAGATCCTCTACAGACGCGGATTCGACGGTGTTCTCCTCCGTTTCCTTCAGGGAGTTGAGATCCCACGAGTCATGCAAGAGGTTCATGCTGGTTCATGCGGTGCCCATCAGACTGGGCCGAAGCTGTCCCACCAGATTCGGAGGTTGGGATACTTCTGGCCCTCCATGATCCATGACTGCATCGAGTATGCCAGGAGGTGCCATGCGTGCCAGGTTCATGCGAACTTTGTGCATCGGCCGCCGGAGCCTCTCCATACCACTAGGTATTCCTGGCCCTTTGCAGTCTGGGGTCTGGACGTTGTGGGACCATACCCACCGGCGACAGCTCGCCAGTGCCGGTTCATTCTGACCGCCACAGACTTCTTCTCCAAATGGGCAGAGGCGATTCCGCTCAGAGAGGTCAAATCCTGTTCGATCGCTGACTTCGTGACCTCCAACATCATCTATCGATTTGGAGTGCATCACGCTATCCTCACGGATAACGGAACCAATTTCCGAGCAGCCGAGTTGAAGAAGTTGTACGCCAAGTATAACATTCGCTCGAACCATACATCTCGCTATCATGCGCAGGCAAATGGACAGATCGAGGCGTTTAACAAAACCCTCTCTAACATTTTGCAAAAGATGGTTGGTCAGAACAAGAAGAGTTGGCCGGACAAGCTCCCCAACGCCCTCTGGGATTATCGGACGACGACTCGCAATTCCACCCAGATGACCCCTTATTCCCTAGTGTATGGAGCTTAGGCCGTCCTGCCCATCGAGATCCAGTTATCGTCCTTGCGCATTGCGGTCTACGACCAGCAAGCGCCGGACAGAGTTGCTGAAGCCCGTCTAGTCGAGTTGGAAGCATTGGATGAGAATAGACTTCGCGCCTTGCACAACTTGGAGAGGCATCAAAGCAGGATGGCTCGAGCTTTCAATAAGAAGGTTCGCCTCCACTCCTTCCTGCAGGGTGAGCTAGTGCTAGCCCTAAGAGCACCTATGATCCCCGGCAGGAAGCCGCCCAAGTTGGAACCCAAGTGGGAGGGACCTTTTGTCATCCACAAGGTCTATCCCAATGGCGCGTACTCCCTAGCGACTATGGATAGTGAGCGTGTCACTCCTCCCACCAACGCTAGGTTCCTCAAGCAGTACTTTGCCTGAGTGCATCGTCCTGCATGACGCTAAACTGCACCACGTCCTGCATGACGTTAAACTGCATTCGTCCAGGCTACAAGACGTTAAACTGTTCAGCATTCGTCCGCGCTGCAAGACGTTAAACTGCCAAGTGCCTCGTCCTGCATGACGCTAAACTGCACCACGTCCTGCACAACGTTAAAATGCATTCGTCCAGGCTACAAGACGTTAAACTGTTCAGCATTCGTCCGCGCTGCAAGACGTTAAACTGCCAAGTGCCTCGTCCTGCATGACGCTAAACTGCACCACGTCCTGCACGACGTTAAACTGCATTCGTCCAGGCTACAAGACGTTAAACTGTTGAGCATTCTTCCGCGCTGCAAGACGTTAAACTGCCAAGTGCCTCGTCCGGCATGACACTAAACTGCACCACGTCCAAGCTGCACGACGTTAAACTGCCCAGCGTATCGTCCTGCATGACGTTAAACTGCCCCTCAAGAACTACGTGCGGCTTGATTCCCATCCTTATGGGATACGTAGGACCACCTCGACATTCATGTTTCAGGCCCAGCCCCATCCTTTGGGAATTTCCATCCCATCTCGGGCCCTTGGCCCAGTTGCCTCTGGGTATGTGGCGTATGGTGTGGACGTGGGGCTATGCCCTCATTCACGTCGGTTTGCTCGCCACGCTGTACGCCCCCCATGTTTGGGGATGCCTTCTGCTCCCCCCTTTTTTTCCTCTCTTTTCGTCCTGCATGACGTTAAACTGCACTTCATGAACTACGTGCGGCTTGATTCCCATCCTTATGGGATACGTAGGACCGCCTGGACATTCATGTTTCAGGCCCAGCCCCATTTCCCGGGAATCTCTATCCCGCGTTGGGCCTCTGGCCCCAGTTCCCCTCCTTTTTGTGCGAGGCGTATCGCGTGAGCGGGGGATTATGTCCTCATTTGCGTTGGTCTACTGGCCGCGCCGTACGCCTCCCCGTGTGTGAGACTACCTCGCACCCCTCATCGTCCTGCATGACGTTAAACTGCCTCTCAAGAACTACGTACGGCTTGATTCCCATCCTTATGGGATACGTAGGACCGCTTGGACGCTTGTGTCTCAGGTCCAGCCCCGTCTCTTGGTTGATCACGGGGATCTGCCCTCTTTTGGTTGCTCTCAGGGTGAGTCCTCCGACCCTTTCCGGTGATCTGTTAACATGTTTTGGGTACTTCGGTCTATGACTCGTGGTGTCGGATTCAATCCCGACAAGTCCTGTGTTGCTTGTCGGTTCTCGCGCTTCCTCTTGTTTGAGCCTTCACTCAAAGGGATCCTCGTTAGCGGTTTGGGTACGATGCCTCAGTGCTCTCCCACCGCTCCGGGTCGATTTACCGGCGGGTCTTGGGCCGCAAATCGATATGAATCCTGCGATTGAGCGGTCGATGCTCGTTTGCTTGCCCCGTCTTAGGCTGACGCGATCGGATGTTGTGTTGCGAATGCGTCAGCAACATCCTTGATCGCCATGTCGGCTCTTTCAGGCTCTGAACATTGGTTGCGCAGTCCTCATCACACTCCGCCTTTGTGCGTTGTAGTGGAATCTCGACACTCTCTTCATACTGACCTTCAGTACACCTCTACACGTTAGGCAGACCAACCAGGATAATGATGTCGTTCGAGTCTCCCATGATCTGAGCACCAAGGATGTATGCGAATATCCTCCCTAAGGGCCATGCGTAGCTGGACCCTCGTCCCCATAAGGAGGAAGGAGTCGCTCGAACAATCGCGTTCTGGGCCCAGTATATCTGGAGGCTAGCATCTCTGCCCCTCGGGTGATGGACATACGCAGACCCCTATCCCAGGACTCTTCTCCTGGAATCGTGCGTGACCGCAGGGCTGGGTATGTTCCCACCTCCACCGTGTCCACCATATCGCGGTAAGCGGATTCCTCCATAGTCCGAACCACATGACCTTAAACTGTGTTGCCTGGTCCTACCACACGACCGTAAACTGTGATCGTCTTAGCCGCCCGACGAGAAATGGCACTGCATCGTGATGTTCTCCTCAGGGGACACTCACGTTGGGCGCTGGTTAATAACCACGCCATTCATCAATTCCTTTCACGGCTTGATTATTGTGGCGACGCCAGAGATTTCTCAATCACAGGCATGTCGCCGCACAAAGAAAAATCATCCATCTTTAAGGACAAAAGAGAAATATCAAATACCGCTTCTTCTGTGTGCGAGGGTCAGACCCGCACTCTTCCCCGCGCTGGTGCCCGATTGTGTTGCGCCGTGCTTCAAGAACTACGTGTGGCTTGATTCCCATCCTTATGGGATACGTAGGAACGCCCAGATGTTTGAAACTCCGGGTCCAGCCCCCCACCTCTTAGAGATTCCCCCTTCTCTGGGGAATCCGCCGCCTTCAGGTCACCCTCAAGGCATGTTCCCCGACCCCTTGCAGTGGTCCACCGGTGTCAAGAGTACTCTGGTTTATTGCCAGGAGCGTCAGGATCCGCTTGGTCAGGTTTCCTCCACTTTTCAGGCTTCGTGCTCCCTTTCATTCGGACCCATCGTCTACGCCCTGGGTGGAGCCCCCGTGAACGGTTCGGACACAATGCCTCAGTGCTCTCCCACCGACTCGGGCCGGTACCCCCAATGGCCTCGGGCAGCAAATCGATATGAATCCTGCGATTGAGCAGTCGATGCTCGTTTGCTGCCTCATTCCACCAACGGTAAGTGCGATATTGATGCTGCTTTTCCGCCACGGTCGGCAGTACTCCCATATCGTTACTCCGGTGCCCCCAGTCCTTGAGTGAATGGCCGCATGATTCACATTTTCCACCTCCCATTCTGACCAGGCGAAACCTCGACACTCTTGACACTATCCCTCAGTGCATCTTCGCATATCCAGGGAATAGGACCACAATGTGGCGTACTTTGAGGTTCTTATGGTCCGCGCTCTAAGACCTTAAACTAAGATCTCTCCTTATGGTCCGAGCTCTAAGACCTTAAACTAAGATCTATCCCCATGGTCCGAGCTCTAAGACCTTAAACTAAGATCTCTCCTTATGGTCTGAGCTCTAAGACCTTAAACTAAGATCTAGCCCCATGGTCCGAGCTCTACGACCTTAAACTAAGATCTCCCCCTATGGTCCGAGCTCTAAGACCTTAAACTAAGATCTACCCCTATGGTCCGAGCTCTACGACCCTAAACTATGATCTCCCCAAGTGGGGTCCTACGTCCTGCATGACGTTAAATTGCACTCTCAGAACTACGTGTGGCTTGATCTCCAGCCTGATGGAGTACGTAGGAACGCCCGGACATTCCGACTCGGGTCCAGCCTCAGGGATCGTTAAGTCCCGCCCCTCCTCGTCGCCGGCCGTCTAGCCTGACTTCTGGTAGAGTGGTGCAGTCGTAATATTCCCCCCGATTCAGCTCGGGATGCCCCATCGCAATGATGGGAAGCGACAGTTTCCTCGTCAAAGAGGTCCTGTCTGAGGATTGAGGTGATTCACGGCCAGATTAGTGCATCCGCCTAATACGCTTTCCCCACGGTGGCGCAATTTTGAGAGCGTTGGATTCTGTCCGAACAAATCGTCACTTCGCCCCACGCTTCGCATGCCCTGTTGATCTGGATTTCCACCCTTGTGTCTGAAGGAACCCCCAAAGCGGTATTCATGATGACATGTGGTCCGCCTCCTGCAATATTAATGATGACCTTCGGTCCGTCTATTGCAGTTGTTATGGTCGATCCACTGTCCGCCTACCGTCTTGGGCATTTCCTGGAAGGCCGACCGCTGTGGATGTCTGGATTCGGGACACGCGATTCACCCTTTCTCATTTCCCTATGTTTGGATAAAATCTCAACGCCCCTAGCGTTGTCCCGCTCGTGTGTTGGAACAGGTTGGGGGGATGGTACATTGATTAGGTCTGAGGTCTCCTTTCCTAGGAATGACCTCCCTCTTTTCTCCAGAAATCCAGGCCCAATTATGGATGCCTGATGCTTGGTTAACACTCCCGCGAGACAAAGAATTGTGGTCGAGCATGTTAAAACAAAAGATGCAGATAAATATATTGGTTCATACAAATGGATCAAAGTAGCGGAAGAAAATGTTCTGGGAGTGGAAAAAACAAAGCCCCTAGGGATTAGCGTGCTGGATAAGTCTTTCTAACGCCGCTACCCTTTGGCTGGCGGCCTCCAGAGCTGCTTCTCGCTCTCTGCGTGCCCTCTCCTCGGGAGAATTTCACGACCGGAAAAGGCAATTTCGCGCACGAGAGCGTTGGAGCTTATCGCGCGGAAGGCCTGAGTACGGAACGCGGGACCCAGGGCCCCTATTTATAGGCGAGGCCGGGGTCCGCGCTGCGCGGAAAGCGCTTTGCGCGACCGCAGCGGCGAATTTCGCGCCCGACGCCCCTTTTTTGCACGCCTAAGTCCCGCGCCGCCCAGGACTTCGGCATTCCGGCGTCTCCCTCGGAACCCGATCGTTGCGGCCTCTCGCCGATCAGATTCCGAGGGGGGGCTTTTGTAGACGCCGGAAAAGTCCGTTGTTCCCAAACGAAGCTCCGGATGCGGAAAGCGAAGTGATATTTGGAGTCAGAGGCACGTTCCGGAGGGCTCGGAGGACTTGCGCGAAATTTCAGAGGCCCGCGCGCAAAGTTGAGTCACGGCGCGCAATCCTCCCGGGATGCGCGCAATGCGCTGGGCCGGCGCGCTATTTTGCGCGCCCATGGCCTGCGCGGCTCCCTTGCGTGCCGGGTCCTGATTCCGCGCCCGCGAAGGGAATTCCGCGCCCGAGACCGGATTCCGCGCCCGGGGTTGCCTATAAATATAAGGCGACCCCCGACGTTTTGAAGTTGCCAGAATCCGAAGCGTCGCTCGTTCGCGCAATCCAACCCCTTCTGCGCGCAATGCCGATCTTCAGGTAACCTCCTTTCTTTCGCGCAATAGAGCCTTGGGGTTCGCCTTCGCGCGCAATCCCCTTGGCTCCTTTCCTTTGAATAATCCTTAACCCGAAGGCCTTTGCGTGCAAAAGAAGCCTCTTGCGCGCAATTGCCCCCGGGTGCGCGCGATCCAGCCCGATTGCGCGCACCCCCCATTTTCAAAGTGGCCGTTCGTTAGAGAATGAGCCGTTGCCCCCGTGCGCTATCCGAAGCCCGGTGCGCGCAATCCTAACCTTCCGCGTGCAAGGCGCTGGCCCAATTGCGCGCCAGCCCGCCATTTTTGCGCGCCGACCCGCGGTTTTGCGCGCAAAGCTCCTCTTTTGCGCGCAAACCGCCAGGGTCGCCCCCTTTGACCCCCTGAGGGTACTCGCCTGAGTGGCGCCCGATGATCTTCATCGCAGGTACCCGCACCGTGCGTCGTCTTTCCGTGCGCCCCCCCCCCCCCCCCCCCAGGCTCGCGCGAAGTGACACGGACCCATCGGCGACATCCTATCGTCCAAGCTACAAAGACGTTAAACTGTACAGCATTCGTCTCGCAAGACGTTAAACTGCACATTCGTCCTGCATGACGTTAAACCGCACCACGTCCGCGCTGCAAGACGTTAAACTGCCAAGCACCTTCATCCTCAACACATGACGTTAAACTGTACTTCGTCCGGCAAGACGTTAAACCGTCCGCTTCGTCCTCAACGCACGACGTTAAACTGTACTTCGTCCGGAAAGACGTTAAACCGTCCGCCTCACCCGATCCCGTGCCTCGCACGCAGGGTCCCCCCCGGTTTGGATGTGGCCCCCACCCGCTCGTCTCTGCAGGGATGTCGGGATTGCCCCTCTTTAGGGACGATTTAATGGGAGCGGCTTTTCCCTACGGGGGTAGGGTATTACAAACCCCTAGTTTCTTGTGGGGGGCTGCACATGTGTATCTCAATTGCGCTCCCCCACTGCCGAAGCCAGTAGAGGGTGTGACTGGGATCGGGGTGTCTCCTACTTTCGGTCCAAGTCCCTTCCAACTGAGTTTTGCCGCATCCGGGCTGCCTCAAGTGCGTAAGTCCTGACAGAATGAACTACGTGGACTTTGATCCCTGTCATCTAAACAGGGTACGTAGGAAGCCTCCCTGAGGTTCAAGCCCACCATCTGGTCGTCCCGGTCGTATTCACGTCGGTTCGTCCATCAGTGGACCACTCCAGGGTTCACGCTTGCGTCGATTCACTTATGAATCTGCCATTGTGGGAGACTGCCCGTGTGTATCTCCACTGTGCCTCCCCACAGCCCCTTTTTCCATTTCTCCTTTTATCGTCCAGCACGACGTTAAACTGTGATCCACCCGGCCGTTCCATCCCCCTCTGTGCGAGGTGGTTCGGTTCAATCCTCCGCCCGGCGGCCTCGATCTCTTCGTGAGTCGGCTTGCCGACGTCCAGCATGACGTTAAACTGTATACCCAAACTACGTCGACTTTGATCCGTGCTAACGCGCGGTACGTAGGAAGCCCCTACGGGGTCCAAGCTCTTCACTCCATCATCCATCCTGATCCTTACCCGGGCAGCCACATCCCGGTGGGGTCATGCCACTTCACTCCACTCCCTATCACTTGGGAAGCCGCCCATGTGTTGGCCCCAGCGTCGGAGGTTCCCCGCAAGGGGTTCTGTCATCTGATCCACTTCTCGTGTTGATCAGTCCGATGCCGTCCCCGCTGGACGTTAAACTCGCGGCATACCCCGTGTTAAACATGGGAAGCTGAGGAAAACCTCAGGGGACACAGTTCCCCGCACCCAGTGTGGGATGCCTCAGGCCATCATGCCTTCGAGAAGCCCTATTAAGGACGAAAGACAGACGTGCAGAGCCGCAGTGTTACGACATGCCCCCAGCACCCAGAGCCACCCGGCCTCCTCACCGCAGGTTGCTGCCCCGACCGGACTCCTTGGAACGTCCGGGCGGAAGCAGCGTAATTAACCGGTGTCCATGAAGATATGGCGCCAGGAACGAGATTCACGAACATTCTTAAGTCTATGAGGGAGACCCGGATTAGGCGACGAGTTTCGAGGAGACTTCCAAGGAAGGAAGAGCCGACATCCCATCATCCTGGTTTCGATCAAGGAGCAGACGCCCCTGAATAAGGGACGGATGCCGCCCGCCCTTGGATAGTGGGACTGCGGGACCACAAGCCGCGCGCCTATCCCCTCAGGTCGACGGGTGCACGCGCGAACGCGTCCTGGCGGAACAGCGTAACCCGACGCACATCCGCACCGAAACAGATACAATGATAGAATTACTATCCCATTAGCAGTCTCACAATTATTAACAGTGATTATGAAATAAACATTGCATGCATATTTCTACAAACATCATTAACTTAAATTATATAATCCATGGTCTTCTCATTTTATGCACACATATTAAAAAACACTTTATTTCTCATGTGATGAATCCTCAATGACACATTCTATCCACTTTGCACACTATCACATTTTACACACACTATGTGTGAAATATTAGTATCTTCTCATAAAATCCATTGAGAAATTATGTTGTATTTACATAAAAAATTAACCACTTAGACATAACACACACAACCCAAACAAATCCTCTGCGTAACCAAATCTTCGCTATCCTTTGCACAAATATAGTAATATATAATGTTTCCTCTGTAAAGCAATTTGATATTTTCTTCACATAGATAAAAAACAACAAATGTGTCTGATTGTCAATGGATAAACACATAATCCAGGGAGAGATAACATGTTATCCCAAAATTCCCCTTAGAAACAAGTTCTCCACATATAAGAATGTGTGTGAAACACACAAGTCATATGCCTATGGAATTATTCTCCTTCATGTAAACAATTTCTATGCAGAACACCTTCCTTTCATGAATTAGATCATGATCAATATTTCTCATTCATTTTATCATATATTCTCTCATACTAGAGATAATAAACTACTAAAATAGATCTCTACCTCCTGTATTTATAGGCAACACCATCACTTACTCTACTCGTGAATATATCCACTCTTCATGAATACGAACTTTGTTTTGGGACACTACAAATCAACATCATAAATATTCAATATTTTTTCAACACAATGTATATTATCATTTAAATATTTTTTTATGAAAATAGAAAAAAATGTACTTTTTATCATGTTGGAGTTATAATATTTTTGAAAAATTGATCTGAGTCATGGCTAGAGAAATTAGATGACGTGGCATGGGGATCATCAGCGAACAGAAATTGGGTGTTGGGAGAGGAAGATGGTTCAACTATATAGATATTGGAAGGGTCATAACAATAAAATAGATTTATACCGGGTTGCTATGGTTCATTCCATATTTTTTAAAATGGATAAAAAATTCAACATCTAAAATTAAAAGAATGAATTATCAGAAGTTTGTGATATTTTTGGAGGTACAGTAATCTGTATAGAGGTCATACCACATCAAATTGGGCCGCCTCTTACATCTTCCTTATAGTACAAACCAAGACAACCACAACCAAAAAATCCCTTATCACTCTATAGTACTGCCCTGTATTGGTAATCTATGGGTCTACTTATGCGCCCCCTCCGCCTATGTGCTACCTTGCATGATGCTGATCTATCATTGCTCTTCCTTACATACGCTTTCCCATGGACTATGTCTGCTACACAATCATGCTGGCTGGCTAGGGCTGAGATCGGGCACCTAAAATGGTGTCTATTGCTCCCAATAGCTAGTTGGAAATTTGCCTATTTTTTAAATGTACAACACATTAAAAAACATAACAAATAGTCAAATAAAATTCAAAACCACACCACACAAACTGGAATAAAAAATAAACCCTCCATATGCATATATCCTTCTACAAACATCATGTCCTTATAATTACTCTCGAATAAATTTATAAATTATTGTGCATTAATATTGGAACAATTCGTTGTAACTAAATAACACCTCTACAATTGGAACATTTCAACACTCATTATCTTTTTCATATTCTGAAGCTATTGAAAAAACTTTCAACATCACCCAATCAATTAACCTCTTCAATATCCCACATTAGATATGTTTTTAATACACTATTTTAAATGTTAATGATATATTCTACCCCTTATTGAAAATAAATCCAATGTTAAAATTATGGAAAGGAATTATCATTTCCAAAATTCGATTTTTATGAATACCCCCTTATCTTGTTACTCTTATTGTTTGATTTACTTCTAAGAATCATGGAATAATTAATAACATAAAAAAGAGCTAAAAAATCAAATATAAGTCTTATTAAGCAATGGCCTATGTAGAAAATAAGAGTAATAAAATTTAACATCAATTTTTTCATTAAACATCCAGCATGTGATACCAATCACATAAACCTCTTATCAGTGGTTGTTCAAATGATTTCCAACAACGCTCCATCATACATCTCAAAATATAGGATAGCAAAAACAGTCAAATTCATTAATGTATTTCCCCCTTTAAAATCATTCTTCATTTTATCACCATGTAAACAATATCTCTCTTATCTTGGAATAGATTTTCTATTGTGAAAATGAGAGAATATAATCATCATACCTCAATGATGGTAAGATTCAATTTCCTAACAATTTTAGATTTATCTGATTCATACCTCAAGAGAACATCCAATATTCATATGAAATAAATTGAGATATATATATTTATTAAGGATGATCTCATGTGATCCCATTTAAGATGTGTATTAAAATATTTTTCATTATAATTAGAATACTTCATGAATAAACTCAATGAAACTCCAAAGATTATTTATGATGTCAAAAATAAATAACATGATGCCCATAATATTTACCAATGAAATTATTTTTAGCGATACGATATTCATATATTTTATAAATTTAGGCCCCCCTTAAATATATGCTTCCCCTTAAATTCCCTACATGAAAAACAAACACAACATATATGGGAATAATGTGGCTCTTCAAAGATCCTCAGTTAGAGAAATAGGGTTGAGGGTTATTTCTAAACCCATCAATATTCTTAGATGAAAAGTGATTCTTCACATTTGATAACAAGGAAATTTCATTCTTCAATTTCTTATCTAAAATTGTAGTCAATTACAACTACTTTGTCCATATGATTAAACATTTTTTTGGTATGTAATCATACTTATTCTTGTGTGTAGACTCATTATTTTCTGTAGCATTTTTGGAATAAGTATCCATTGTTGCTTCTATATTGTTCTTCACTAGGTCAATTTGTCCAAGGAACCATGTCATGAATTTATCTACAATATATCCAGAACTTTTTCACTCTTTACACAAGTATACAGAAATCATACGATTATACATTTTAGAAAACCTCTTATGAAATTTGAGTTTTTATTCTTGATTATCCTGCACCAAATAATCCATTTCATTTGATTATGAGATTAATTTATATTCATTCTTTATCTTTCATCCAAAATCATTGATGTCTATGAACTATTTAAAAATGTCCAGGTTATGACATTCTCTTCCATAATAGAAGAAAATATTCATTAGTGCGACATTCATATCTCCATTCTAATTGGATATAGTTTATTTCACAATTTTCTTAACTTTCTTATTCTACTCACATCCCAAAAAAGATTTATCTGAATTTTTTCATTACCTCTGAATTTTATTTGTTCTCTTCTCCATATCTGCATATGCATAGTTAATTGTTGGTAAATACCAACACTCATTAACATTGGGAACACTTTTATTGTAATAATCACAGAAGTCATCAAGATAGTGAAATCTATTACTAATAAACTGATTCTTATTCATATATGAATCATGCATCACGTTTGTAGGATTTATCTTTACATAAGATCTTATCCCCCTTAACATCGGATTCTGTAATTGTTATGCATAACAATATTATGACAATAATGAATAACCTGATTCCCAAATTCCCAACAAAACCAAAAATATCAAAAAAATCATTTTTTATTATTTTGTGCTACTACATCATGGAATTTAAATCATGGTATTCTTGTATATTATGATTCTTAATTTGATATTTTGTAGGGAACATGATTTCCTTCTATTCTTGATGTCCATATATTATGACATGTTGTATTTTTCAAAAATATTCTTCATCCATTTTGACCAGAATTCTTTCTGAAACATGTACTTCTAGATGTAACAATATTAGTAAAAACAGTATATTTTGGATCAAGGGATACCTGATTCAATGATATTTCATTATATTTATATTTAGATAATAATAAAATCTTATTTCCACTTTAATGATTCTTGTTATAAGTATGAATCGTTTTAGAATTACTCTTTACAACTCTTCTAGTATAATTTTTTTTTGAATATTCATCTAAAATATTATCAAGATTTATGAACATGAACTCAAAATCATGATATTTCATATTTATAGAATTATTCTAATATTAAAGAGATTTTACCACATCTTAAAATTTATTTTGAGAATTCTTTCATTGTGTTTCCTTAAAAAATTTCAAATTTACTTCCATTTCTAGACACTTGGTGTTGAGGAAATTTTTTCTCATCTTCAACATCTTTCATTTTGTCTTCCCAGGTACTCCCTATTTACTGAACATGATTATTATGCATTTGAAATACGTCCAATAGAGAGTTTTTTATCTCATCACTTATCTTTGTATTGACCTATAAATGGGATTCATTAACATTCATAGAGATTTTTTATAATTTATTCAATAGAAGGATCGCTTATGTTTCAAAATTCTCAATCACATCCTTATCACAAAAAATCCTTTTTAATCCATCTTCAATCAATGATAATGATTCATTAAAGTGAAATATATAATGTTCATTTGATTCATCATCAACGATGAATGTATCATACTTGTAATAGAATTCAAACTAAGAATACATAATTTTTATGGTATCTTTATGACATTCTTAATTTGAAATTATCATCCATGTGAGGACATTGTTAGTAACTTCTTTATCACATATATTTATTTTCAATTGTTATTAAACATATGAGAAATGTTCATTTTGAAGTAATATTAAATCTTATCTTCCATCAATAATTTGGGAGAGAAGATTACATCATTGAATCTTCTTTGCTATGACTTTCTCCATATCCTCAGATTTCTTTTGAAGTTGTGACTCTTCATCATATTGTCCCTGAATAAACTCAACTATATAAGAGACAAATTCATTAGGACCATTATTCAGATATTTTTTTTGAATAAAAATAATCCAATGATTCAATAATTTTTTCATCACCGCCACTTGAACCATACACATCAAATATATCTTTATTAATCGATTTAATAGATACCAATGATAGAATACTACTTTGACTATATTCAGATTTTGATGAACCCTATATCTTTTTCAAATTATTTATCTACTTTCTTGACCCTTTCTTATATCTTTTCATCATTGAGTTTTTGAAACTTCCTTTTTAAAATTCATAGAGATAAGACTAGATATTTCATTCTGATGAAGATATTTTACTTATTCGAAATTAAATTTGAAATTCATGTAAGTCTGATACAAAAAAATAAGGGAAAAATAATGATCCAATAAAAGGTGTCACTTGTACTCTGATACCATTAGAATTACCCAATTGATCATGTAGGTAACTGAGTGGGGGGGGTGAATTAGTGTACACAATTTTTAAGAATATTTTTTTATCTTTTATCTTATCCATTTTTAACATGAAATTTTTTCACTTATTATTGTGTATGGATCTTCCCTATTGACAAAGAAAAATATAAAATATGCAATATATAAAGTGAATGAAGCATAGTACAAAATATTTTGATAAGTTTCTCCACTGATATGGGTGAAATCATCCTTTCTATTTTCATGAAAATCCGAGGCACATAATTTCTATTAAAAATAATCAATGTCATTACAGATACAGAAAAACTCATGTAATGTCATATCACAACTAATTACCATGGACTATCTCCAAACGATATCATTAGACTATATCCCCCCTAAGTTTATTTATATTTACTCCCTTCAGTTGATATATGTCCCAAAAAGTTCATTTTTTTAAACTAGAATCCCACAAGTTCTTCAAATAATACCATTTATAAGTAGGTCATCAAATTCAAAAGACTTCTGATGTAGTAATCTATTAGAATTGTTCTACTTCAAGTCTAATCAGTATAACCTTCTAATTAACTGTCATCCATTCTTACATAAAAATGATCATCAACTGATCTGATCATGAATCAGATCCCGAAAATCTAGTTACCTATTTATAATCAGCTACCTTAGTAGTATTTTGGTCAGTAAATAATTCTTTCTTATGTTGAAGACATGACTTTACTAAACACTAAAAACTCAGATATTTAAAATATTATTATGCACTGATATAATTACTATCTCAGATTAAGTTTTGCAGTTATGCACACTAATAAATAATAAAAATTACCTTTGTATTTCTACAATCAACATGCATGTTTTTATATACGGTGTGGCATTCTCATTTTATGAACAGATAATAAAAACAACTTTATTCTTCACAAGATGATTCCTAAATGACGCACACTATCCACTATTCACACTCTCATATTTGACACACACTATTTTTGATGTATTACTATATTCTCATAAAAGAATTCATGCAAGATAATTGTATTCACTGATACACATTAACCACACAAGAATGGTGCACACAACATAATCAAATCCCCTACAAAAAAAAAATTCACTATATTTCGCACAAATATACTTATATATATTGTTTCCACTATGAAATAGTGTGATATTGGCTTCATGCAGATAAAAACCTCAGGTGAATGGGATTTTTAATGAATGGACACATAATCCATGGATACACAACATGATATCCAAAAATTCTTTGTGGAAACAAGTTATTCGTGTAGTAGAATGAGTGTGGAATGAATAGGTCATCTTCCTGTGGAATTATTCTTCTTCACCCAAATTGTTTCTGTGAGGAACTCCTTCCGTTAACAAATTACATTACGATCACTCTTTCTCTCTCAAGTGGTCATGGATTCTCTTTGATGAGAGATAATCAACTACTATAAATGAATTCTATCTCCCATATTTACAAGAAACATCATCATGTACTCTACTCTAGAAGATCGCCGCTCTTCTTGCATACAATCTCTATTTCACGACACTACAAATCACCATCATGGAAATTTGTTTTTTTCACAAGCCTTTGAATATCAACATTTCAATCATCATTTTTATGAAAATAGAATAGGGAATATGGATCATGTTGAATGTCGTAAAGATGCTCAGAGGAATGTCTGGATAAATCAGACGATGTGGCATGGAGATCATCGGTGAATAGAACATGGGTGGTGGGAGAGGAAGACGATGCAGGTTCCTGGATATCAGATGAAGAGTTTTTTTATTTTTATTTTTTAAAAATATTTTTTTAAAACAGGCGGTGTTGAAAATATTTTAAAAAACACACCTCAAAGGTAGAATCACATATACTGCATTTCAACTATTTAAAATCTAGAAGTACTACCATTACAACAGTTTGGATTCTGAGAGAAGATCCCACCCAAGGGTCACTTTTAAAATAGATTTTACCATTTAAATCATTCGGTATTTCTGATTTGGCAATATGGTTCTCCCTTTCAAGGACAGAACATTCTGTATTTTTGATGTGGGATTTTGTTTCAAGTACGCACCTTTGAATGAATATAAAATATAAACAATAAAACCAATATAAATTAATCTTAAACCATGGATTAAACAAATAATAAATAGTTTAAATCAAAAATTATTTCATAAAAAATGATGATGAAAATAATTTATTAGCTTTCAAAACCACATACATGAAACATAAAAATGTTTCAAGTATGTGACTTTGAAATCCTATAAAATATAAAATACAAGACCAATATAAATAAATCTTAATACATGGATTATAATATAATAAATAGTTTAAAATAAAAAATAATTTCAAATAAAATATAACTACAATATAAATTGTCTTTAGCGGCAGTCTTTTAGTGGCAGTTTTGTAAATCGCCGCTAAAACTTTTTTAAAAAGGGTTTAGTGGTGGTTTATTAAAAACCGTCACTAAACCCCATTTTGTCAGTGGTGACACTTCTCCGTAACCATAACCGCCCTTCTCCCATAGAATGCCACAACCCTCCCTTCTTCCCCTGATCCCAGTGATCCCTGAACACTAGCTCACCTCCCCCCACCTGTGATGTTTCTCGATGTCCATCAACGCCACTTCCCCGCAACACCCGACCCCAAACCCCCTTATCCCCCTGACCAACACGACCCCACCATCTTCCCTTGAATCATGTGATACCTGAACCATAGCTCGCCTCCCTACCACTGGTAATTGTTCTCACCGCCCATCAGTGCGCCTCTCCGCCCATCAACACCGTTTACTAACTTTTACACCCCTCCATGCAGCTTTGTAAACTGTAATAGTGCGGTTGTGGTATGATTTTGTGAGAGTTATAGGCTAAATTTTTTCATCATTATTTACATGAGTGGTGTTCCATGTGTTCAGCCTCAAATTAACTTTCATGTAGTTTCATGACTCGGGTTTAGAGCGATGCCATTCCATGTTGAGGAACATGCATATAAGGGTGTTAATTTTATTTCATGGAGTGCATTTTCTTAGTGATTGGGACTAATGAAGTATAAATTGTTCTCTAGGATGTGTTCTCTTTTATTGATTTAACTTGGTTTTCATGGTTAGTTGAATCATGTCACTTTGTTGATGATTTTCTTCTAGTGTCTTCCTATCTAATGTTTCACCATTATAGGGAAATTAAAAATGGTTGGGATACCGATGACCAGTCTTTGTGTGTTTTCTTCCCATTATTGTGGGGTGATTATTTTAGATTCTTTTGACTGGGATGTGCTATAGTTTGTCTATAGTGACCTTAGTTAATATACAGTTAGTTTTTATGATTATTTCATTTTGTTTTTTTTGGAATTCATGAGGCTCTTAGGAGTAGTATTGTAAATTTTTATATTCCAAATTTCTAATAATATCATAGTCGTGGTTATCCCAACAACATATTTGTTGTATCTACAATTTAATCTAGTGAGGAACCTACTTCTTAAGTCTCCTAGTGATTTTTTTCAGATAATTATTATTTTTCTAGAATTTTTTATCTCAATGAATGGTTTCATTATGCCATATGCACTTTGTGATGTGATATTTTAGTTGATTTGATCATTTTTCCCTTTTTGATCCACTTTTCATTTATTTATGATGTCATGTGTATCCATTTGATGGTTTTTTATGATGTGATTCGTGATTTTATTATGGGTGGGGGATCATTATAAGCTAAATGTGGGATGTAGGAAGGATTTCATTATTATGCTAGCATTTGGAAATTTTTATCTTCATTGTATTACCTTCAAATTAAAAGTGTATCACATTATTTAGTTATTATATAGGTAACCCTAGGATTATAAATGGGAAGTCATGGGATGTGTCTATGTACATTGATATTACACACTTTCTAGTTACCACACGTTGTACAAAATACCGAGCGATTAGGGTATAACTGATGAGATTGGGTTTAAACTGATATTTTTGATGGATGTGTGACCGTTAACCTGATGGAATTAGGTCCACATTTTCACGTATTATTCTTATCCCATTAGTTCCTATTGTGTTTCCTCATGATATTTATCATGTGTTATTCATTTAATTATATTTTATCTTGTGTATTTATTTTTTTATTGTATGAAATTTCATTGAAGAATTGATCCTACAATTATTTTGTACTAATATTGATTAGTGTTATTCCACTTGATTATTGGCATACTTTATGACATTCTATATGGAATTTTTCTTCATAGTTATCCTTGTTTCCTTACTTAATTTGAGTTTGTTATTTTATAGCTTTCAAGTGAGGGGATTTGTTTAAATTTTCCAGCTATTATTAGAAATTCCTTTGATATTTTTTTAAACCATGTCAGGGTTTTTTTTATAAAAGGGGTGATGTTTTATGGATATATGAATTCATTTAGAATTGTAATTGTTTCAGGAAAAACATATTTATACCATGATTTATAAATATTTTTCATTGATGATGTGAATGTTTTATATTTTATTTATTTATATATCATGATAATTGAAAATACATATTTTTCTATATTATTCTCAAACTAGAAGTTATAGTTCCTCTTATAAAAGGAATAAATGTCAATGAATGACACTGAATATAATTAATAACATTGCATGAATGTTGGACTAGTATACTCTAATGAATTTTAGAATATAATACTTCCTATTCAACTAACTCATACATAAGAATGATCAACATAAAAATATTCCAATGCAATGCAAGTTGACTTCTAATATAATGCTTCAACATAACACATAAATTTTTTACTAATGCAGAACATGCTCAAATATATCTTAAAATACTCACTATCTTCTTAAAATATATATGGTCTATGAAAATACTCACCAACTACTTGTTTCATAAACTGAATTTATAATCACATGTGTATAAGCATACACATGCATGTACTACTAGCATTTAAAAAAAATTCTACATATTTTTTTAAAATATATGTTCTGAACATAAGTTTATTTTATTAAATGGAAGAAATTCCCAGGAGGAAGTGATACATGGTTTCATCCACTACTGTGAGATATGACGATCCATATGTCTCCCTCCATACGGAATTTGAGCCACTAGCTGCCTTCCCCCCTGCACCATTTATCCCTACACCATCTCCCCCTACACCATATCTCAGACCCTCTATGGGCATCGCTTTATAAGATGAGTAATCAACATCCCCTTCAACTGCCTTAGCAGCGGTGCTGTGGCACGCCACATCTAGATCATCACAAGCATAATGGCAGGTCACTATTAAAGGTACAAATTTTAATATAAATAAATTTATTGCCCTATTTTATACTAATTGATTGTTAATTAAAGATTACAATAATGCCACTATGGAGAAAAATATAAAAATTTCAGATGGGTTGAATATGAATGGAGATAAGATATTTTTCCCATTTGATTCATATAATGTCCCTACGAATGACGCTGCATGATTACTTGGCCAAATTCTAGGGCATCTAGTAGCGTAACCCATTTCCCAACCTATTTATTATGATAATTTGAGACATATTCCTCCAAGTTGGAAAAATGATGTTTTTGATTCCCTAATAATGGAAATTTTAATATATTATTGTGTAATTTAATGTTATGTTAGTAATATGTTCAAAATGAATTTCTGTATACAGATGTTTTTTCACAGTACTGTTACTAATGTGATTGCATGAAAGTGGACGTTGAAAATCCTGGTATGAAATATAAAGTCATCAAATGAAGGATGTTGAGAAATGTCAACGATACTTCATTGATCGTCCAACAAATGTATGAGAAACTACCCAATGGGTTACCCAAAGAACAGTGGAATGTTTTTGTTGACAGACATCATGATGAGCAGTAGATGGTATTTAAATAAATATTATTATATTAACCTCATATTACATTTATACATCTATATTAAGAGGATATGAAATTGCGTACATAACTATTAAATTTCATTTTATTTATTTCATGATCTCTTAAGAAAAAATGCATCAAGATGGGATAAGCAAGTCATCCCTCACACTGCGGGGTCAAAAAGTTGTTCTAGAAGCCGATTGAAACAAGTAATCTTTTCATTTGATTAAATATTTATAATCAAATATTATCTATTTAATATATTAAATTTTTGATTTATTTTTGTATAATGAAGTCACCATGTTTAGGGAACAAAGCATCTTGAACCGAAGTGTGGTTGGATGTTAAAAAAGAATCTGATGTATGTTTTGTTAATGAGTATGCCAAAGTAATTGGGGTATGATATCATTTTTTGATTATAATATCTTATTATCAGTTTTAACTATGTTAATATAAATTTATATTTGATTTATAGGTAAAAATTAATGAAATATGGGATTCCAATCATGGGAAGTCCTACTCAGTATCCCAGGATAACCCGATTGCTAATGTCCTTGGGAAAGAGCATCCATGCTGAGTGCATGGTATGAGATTGGGACTTGTACCATCTGAGGTTTTTGGCTGGCCATCAGGGATTGCAGTTTCATATACTCTTGGTTGTAGTCATTCCATACTCAGAGATGCTTAGAGAGTGATTGTTTCTCTACAAAACATAGTTCAAGACTAGGGGGCTCAGATATCCTCTTTGCAGAAAGCGTTGACTGATATACGTCAATAGATGAGCAGATTTCCCTCCTGTGGTATTGCATCGACTGGCAGTGAGTAGGAAAATCACAAAAATTCATAATCATTTAGTTTGAAAATTTTTATTGGTTTTATGTTTAAATATAAATATGAATCACTATTTATTTTTCAAAATAATGTTCTGATACGTGGTAGAAGGAATTGAAGATATAGGTGGAGAGGGTGATGATATCTGTTCATTATAGGATAGTAATTAGTATTATTGTTTATATGTAGAAAAATATTGTTACAGTCAGTTTGTATATGTATCATGTGTGGCACATAGTTGCCTCCAAACATTTTCATGACCTAACATTTTTTTTGATTTCTCATGTTTACTTTTATGTATTTTATTTATTTCTGATGTTTTATTTTATGTCATGATTTCTCAAGTGTGGTAAGAACCATATATATCGACTTTTTAATGAGATTATTCAATTTTGCTAAATTAATTTTTTCATTATAATAAGTTATCCTTTATTTTTTAGCGCACTGTATTTACCACTACATTTCCATTTCTATGAAGTAATCTATAGTTATGCTCTTGTATCAATTCCTATGGATGAGAATGTGTGCCTCTCTTGAATTTTTATGATAGATCACCCTTTATTATGGAATAATCCAAGTATCCAAAATTTTAAGAAATAGTTGGAATCCATAGATACTGATACGAGATTAGGGGAAATTTTGATACACTGTTTGAAATGGGTTTTTCCCACCATTTCAAATGTGGACACCAAGAACAGTTTGGTAGTGTGAATGAGAGTGTACACTTTTATAGTAGGAATGAAATGCTAATGGGAAAATCCAACTAGATTCTATAGAACACCATGACCTAGAAAAATTTTAAATAGAATACATGATCTATTACATACCATTCATATCATCAACTACCCTATGACAAATAATTTATTATAAGTATCCATATTCCTTGATAGAATATATCAACCCCCTTTACGAGTAAATCTTCCCATTGAAGGAATGTGGATGATCACTTCTATTATATTCCACACATCAAAATAAATAGGATGCATAATGGGAGTGAAAATATATTAGGATCCATATTATATTCCTTCTAAGGAAACAACACTAAAGACTCATTTTCCAAAGAAATCATATGAGTGAAAAAAATATGATACTTGATCCTGATCCATCACTATTAAAAAATTAGGAAACCTTATCCATGAGAGAGATGATTTTACATTTTTTCTATCATTAGTGTCAGGTATAATAATTCCTCATGGAATAACCCAAGGGGAGATGATTTTACCTAATTCCTATGTCATGTGTCATTTATAATAATTCAACATGGGACAACAACATAAATTAATCCCAATAAAATATTACCACAACATTATTCCCCTGATAAATGGTTTACCACCAACATACTACTCCCAACATCTTTTGAGTAACTATGGAATAAATAAATAACCACCAAATCATGTTCTTAAAGGATTGTAGGTGGGTTTAAATTTATCGACCCATAGATGGAATAGATATCAAAATAGTTACTATATATTTCGTAGTAATGTATATATAGTTTATATATATTTCATCCACCTATACTACCAAGGTATGGGAAGATTTAAATAGCCATACACTTGTAATAATACTAATGAATTGACCACGACATAACTCATACATCCCTAACTAGTCTAACGAGCCTATGTGCTCATGTAATTGGATAAATGCCCTATATCCCAATAAAGTGAAAGACACTATGAAACATCACATCTGATGTTGAGTGTGCCATCAGGTCAAAATTCTAGTCATGAAATTTGGTCAATAAATCACAATACACCATGCTCAACACCTTATGCAAGGATTTGTGATATCTATTTTCTCAACAATATCATACCATCATACCACAACCACTATAAAGGAATATATTAAATATAACTAGCATGGGAAATTACCTAACTTCCATATCATTTATCTATATGATATACATAAAAAAGGCATAATAATTTGTGTTATAATAGATAAGGAATAACCTATTATTCATGTCGTTTTCCATGTTCAATTCCCTTTTAAAATATTACAATTCTTATGAAGCATTTTATAAAGAATAAATCAATAGCATGAAATTAAAATTACTTGGGGTCGTTCAATTTAAAACCAATTGATTTATTTTAATAAATGAAACCTATTATTAATTATCCTTTTCACATTATCAGTTACATTTTACTCATTAAATTCATTAAAACACAGGAAACCCATATATAATCTCAATGAAGTCATTAGATGGTGACATGTTAATCTATAAAATTTCCCAATTTATAAATTCCAAATATAAGTTGTCCAAAAACCCAAGGGATGCCTTGGGTTCTATAAATTAATCATATATAAAGGGATATTACATTCTTGAACAATTCCAGAAGATATGTGGGAGTACCAACATTTGAAAAAAAAGTTATATTGTCCCATTTCACCTAGATCACCCAATGGGTGACCATATAAGTTTTACAAAACATGTGAATATCCAATCAAGGAAGAATTGGTACATATGAGTCAAGAAATGGTCAACTTTAAATACATAAATCATGTAAATAGAGATGCAAGACCAAATATGGTGTGCGTCATAGTGGCATAATTACGAAACATCGAACCCCAATGGGAATACAATGTGACTACCAACCTAAAGGTCATAGATGGTTCATCTACCAATATCAGATTCATATTTCATGATTTTTGGGAGGAATAGGAGAAATGGTTCTATTTTTTGATAGTATGGAAAATGTTCATATGCCTATACAACATAAATGATCTAATGGGAAACTAAAATAGGATTTATGAGTGGGTTTTCTGTTACGTTGAGCTATACAATGCTTCTTAGGATCTTGAATTTTGTGTCTAATGATATAGATTTGAATGAACCTATATTAAAAAATTTTGAGTTATAAAAGAGGTTAAAGAATTCCAAATAACTGGAAGATGAAATAGAAAAGGGAATGATGTATAAGAATAGGAGAGGGGAAAACTTGTAAACTCACCTCTACATTTTATTGGATACTAGGATTATGCCATGTTATATGTTTATATATATTCATTTACTCACTGAACAATGCATTTGGTTGTGTTTAGTTAAGAATCTCTTTTCATTCTGACGGTAGTATGCATTCTGTTGGTGTTTTGGAATTTGGGGAATGGTTTTTTTTTCAGGGCACTGGTATAGGGGCTCTAGAAACTGGTTCTTTTGTTTTGTAAATCTTCTCTTTAGCGGCGATTTTAACTGCTACCAAATGTTTATATATTTTCATTAGTTGCAGTTTTAACCACCACTACGGTCTTAAATTTAGCGGCGGTTCTAACCGCCGCTACAGTGGCCCATCTTTTGTGCATTTTTTCTCGGGGGTTATATTGTTTATAGCGGCTCTTTTTCCCGGCATGCCATTACTTTTTTTAGGGGCTGTATTAACCACTTCTAAAAAAATCCCCTTCCTAGAAAAACTTCTGCCAAAAACAATATAACTATACCGAAAATGCACCAACTACAACGGTTCCATTAAACCGCTACAAAACAGCTTTAACCTCCGCAAATAGTCTCCCGATAAGCAATTTAGCCACAATTTATGGAAATCGCCTCCATATCCAAAAACAACCTCCATGAAATTGCAATTTTCCTATAGTGTATTGATGGAAATTAATTTCAATGTTTTCAAAGACAGGTACATAAAACTTAAAAATGCATCTAGCACATGAATTTGAAATCCAATAAAATATAAACCATAACAGTGTAATAAATGAAACATAAAACCTGGATTAACCATATAAAAAACAGTTGAAAATTAAAATAATTTCATAAAAAGTGTTCCTGAAAAATAATTTATAAGCTTTCAAAGATACATACTTGAATCTTAAAAATGTTTCAAGTATGTACCTTTGAAAGCCTATAAAATATAAACTATTGTGAAAATATAAATGAAACACAAAACATGGATTAAACATATAATAAATCATTTAATTATTTAAATAATATTATTAATAATTAATTATATTATTAATTAATTAATTAATTACTAATTATCAGTAATTAATTATATAATAATTTACAAATTAATTTGTAATATAATGACTTTCAATAATCACAATTTTATAATTATAATGAAAGATTATAAATTATAATTATATTAATAATTCAAAAATTTAATATTATATGATTAAAAATTATATTAAAAATACACTAATTAATTAGTATATAATAATTTTAAAAACATAATAAATTATAATTATAATGAATAATTATAATTTATATTTATTTTACTAATTAACTGATTATAAAAAGGGCCTCAGCTCGATCTTTGTCAAAAATTAACTAATTAACTATTATATATTTAATAATTATATTACTAATTAACTAATTAATTATTATATAATTAATGATTAATGATTACTAATTAAATAATTACAAATTATATAATTAATAATTATACTAATACTTAACTAATTTATTATTATATATTTAATAATTATATTACTTAGTAAATAATTAATTATTAAATAATTAATAATTATTTTACTAATTATCTAATTATATTGCTAGTTAATTAATTAGTTATTAAATTAATTAATTATTAATAATTACTAATTAACTAACTAATTATTATACAATTAATAGTTATATTATAAATATTATATTATTATTTAAATAATTAATAATTAATAGTTATAACGAATAGTTATAATGAATAATTATAAAGAACAATTTTATTACTAATTAACTAATTAATTATTATACAATATTTTTTAATAATTACTAATTAAAAATTATAATGAATTATCATATTACTAACTTAAATTTATATTTTTATTTGATTTTCTAAATGTCCGCTTCAAGGTTAGGCATAACCACGTACATTAGGTAGGATCTAGGACCGAAAACCAAAAGATAAATTTGAAATTCAAAAAACAAATGCCAACCCCAAGGCGACATCGAACCACGAGTCACCCACATCCATCAATCACGTCATCATCCATACACCATCATCATAGGTTAACAACTTCATCATCATTTTCATCCATCCTTATTGAATCTACACTGTGGGATTTTTAATGGAAGATAAATTTTACTGAAATTTTTTATTTATGTATATATATATAAACAAAACAAAACTAAATAAAAATAAAAATATTTAAAATACAAAACATAGTTAAAAATTTTAGAATAAAGGAGGAAACACAATGGCCGCCTTTCAACATAATAGGAAAGACGACACCGCCGCTGTTGCCTTTCTCTTGAATCCTACATGCGCAAATGTACTGCCGCCATTAGAGATTAGTTTTTTTTCAAAAAATTTATCCTAACAATTTTTAAATAAATATATTTTTCTAAAAACAACATAATTTTAAAAAACCTCTGATGAATTACATTATTCAAATCAATTAGTATTGGGTTGGTTCAGTTTATTCTGGGTTTTTAATATGGATAAACTGATCGGCGTCCTCAATTAAACCAATGATTGATCCGACGATTTGGATATTTGTATAGCTATAGTAACCTGTATAGAGTTTGTTCCACATAAAATACTACTACCTCTTCCAGCATAGTTGTAATACAAACCATGACATCCACAACCAAAATTCCCTTCTCCCACTCCATAATTGTCCCATACCAATTCTCCGAAAATTCTTTAGCTATCTAGCATGTTTTCTATTTTTTTAATGTCCAAAAAAATAAAAAACATTACTAATATTCACATAAAATGAAAATCCATACTACACAAACTAGATTAAAAAATAGAAACTCTCATTATGCTTGGATCCTTCTACAAACATCAAATCCTTTTACTTACTAATGAAATCAATGTTGTAAACATTGTGCATTAATATTGGAACAAGTAATTGAAAATAAAGACCAGCTCTGATATAGAAAAATTAGAACACACAATGACTTTATCATATTTTCAAGAAATTGAAAACAATTTCAACTTCACCAAATCACTTGACCTTTTCAAATATAATTGGAAAATTATTACAATGTACATGTATATAAATGAAAAAGGTAATGGATATGGGTAAAAAATTGATCACATGTGAGGATCAAACCATAAGGCTTAATCAACCATTTCCCTAGACTAGTCATTCCCAGACTGATCTTTCACAAACAATTTATAATGTAATCAAGAGGAAGCATGTTGATCATATACCAGCCTTATAAGCTCTCAATTATGTCTAAAATGATGGATGTTATTACAGAGTAATCGAGTGAAAATTATTCTCATGTAACCAAAAAAATAAGAAAATTGACCTTGATAAAAATTATTCAAATGAATACATTGAATACATGATGATTTTGATAAATAACATCATGTCAAAAGTTACCACAAGATGTTTTCTAGGATCCACTGTAAGCACTCAATAAACAAACCGATCTATTACATCGGCCATATGTCCAAGATTTCACAATATTTGATGTGGCTACAATTGAAGCTCTATTTGACCATTCATATCAGTCATCCCTCCCAATCATGTGACAATATAAATGGCCATTTATCTAATTGGTAACATATACAATAAAATATATTTTCACATTCCTTTAATAAGTCAATAAAAGACCTTACAAAATATTTTGAATATTATAGTAAAATAAAAAATTCATATAATAAGTAAGAAATTACCTAAAACGGAAGTAAATCATAATATCCAGTATTCCTACAAATAAAAATATCTCTCAAATGATCTACATGACACACTCCTAATAAGGGTAGAAGATGGATATAATGCGAAGAGTAAAGAAGATAAGATAAGATTCTCATGATATTCTCACATGAATAAATCATGACCTTTAATATAGAAAATTTAAGACCCTTCAATGAAGAAGGGTTATATAATAGTGAAATTGATGAAATTTCCAACGGTTCTAGAATCATTGTAAAAGGAAGTGGATCCAATGAATATTTTCAAGAAAAGGAATCATCAGTACATAATGAGATTCTACTAGCCAAGTTGAGATTCTTTATTTATTTGATTCATTTTTATTTTTTTTAATTATCCATTGAAGTAACTCTAGGGCATTAGTGGTCAAACCTATGAGAATCCCCTTAAACTCTTCATAAATTAAAATTTTAACCTGTTATTATCTTCTCATCATCTCTTATGAAGATTTTTTTTAAAATTTTGTTAATGAATCCAATTTTTATTTTTATAAGAAAAGAAAAATTTATATTTATGTAGATGGAAAATCGTCACATATAACATATTCCCATGGACAAGTGGCCCAATAACATGGTCTGAAGGCTTAGTGCAGCATGATTAATGTGTTATCCTAACAACATCACCAAGCCTACATCATGCTTGTATCATCACCTTTCGGAATAATTCATATATCATCACCTGCCCATGTCATGAATGTATGACCACATGCTTCGTTAATCCCCTAAGGGTCTTACCAAGATTCGGACCTTGGTATTTTGTATGAAGTTTGATGAGTTATAACAGTTATGATTCACACCAACTAAAATTATTTTCTTATAAAATATGTTATTTTTAGGACATTAATATATTTAAAATTTAAATATATATGTTAATAATGGATTCAATCATATTTGGATCATCATTTAAAAGGAATTAAAAAAATCATATCATATCTTAAGACCTCTTTAGAGATGTTGATGAGTTTCTTGATGAGTTCTTTTAGATTATATGTACCATACATTCATTAAAATTCATATTTAGAGATGTTGATTAGAAACAAGTCTTCTTGAATCAGTTCCCTAGAATGCATGAGTTGGCCCAAGTGAGGTGAATGTTTCCTTTTTCTTCTTGATCTATCTATTTACCAACTCCATATTCATACTCTATCTGATCACCTATAAGTATTTTTTATTAGAATGATTAGGTATTCCATATGTGGCTCTCTTCCTTAGGTAGTTTGGAATCATGATTGGTCTTGATAATAACATGTTCACTTTCATTAACCTCCCTTCATATTCCATATTACCTCTTTATTTATTCTTATCAAATAAACATGATTGATTATTATCACCTCCATTATTTTTTACATTTACCCATACTTATCATAATCTAGAATTGTTTTGTTACATGCCCCAACCAACCTTTGGATTCCATGTCTTTTTATCCAATGGTTATTAGTGCTTCTCAGGTAGTTATACATTTTGGTTCAATGTCCCTTTGTTTATTGTAACTCATTATTTCCTCATCAATATGGTGAGAATCGTATTAATCATGAGTAAGGATTCAAGTTGATGTTTAGCCTTTTTACTTCGTGGTATTAGAAAATCCTAGGAGGTGATAATACCCTTATCAAATTTAATTAAGACTGGTCGGAATTACAATTATGAAACACAATATCCATAATGACCATGTGATTCTAGGGTTCTCTCTTCACCCTTCTTAATAGATATAAAATGACCCACTATACCCTATACCACTAGGATAACCACCTTTAAAGGGACATCCAGACCACGCTGAGAATATTGTAAAGAATTTTTATCCCATATATGAAGATTTCCATATATTTTTTCATCTTAGACCCATTGATTCACCATACTATATTTGTTATTTGTTACGATCATTGTTTCCCTAGAAATAATATATATTCCGCAGATGAATATTAGATATTCCTACCAGATTAGACTATCCCTACATTATTTTGGTTGCGTCTATATGGTATTATTGTCTTATTAAACCTTATTTTTTAAATCCCCTTCCTTCAATACCACATGGTCCTCTATTTTAATATATAGTCATACTATTTAAACTCTGGGGTAAATGTTTCTCCAACATCACCAATTGACCTATTATCGACCTCCTCATTTCCCTCAAGTCCCCGGTTTATTACACCCTTAAATGGTATATTAGAATTGGGATCAAAACCTGCTAGAACCACACCTAATCCCCCTTATTAAATATAATCACTTGTAATGAATACTTCTATATAAATATATGCTTATAGTTCCCCTACTCTTGGTCCACCACGAGTTGTTTTTAATGAAATAACTTCATATTCATCCCTTTTGAAATATAATGGATGAAATAGTTTACAATAGGTTTAAACAAAATCCATTTTTTATTGAAGATATCTTATGATGAAAATATAGATAAATTGATGATAGTGTATAGAGATATAAACCTCAATGATAATTCATTAAAAAATACGGTTTCACAGTGATTGAGTATGAGGATTAGAGGGGATGAAACAACCTAGATAATTTTAAATGAGATTCAAAACTGAATCATTATAGAATGGAAATGGAATATTTGGGAACCTTACCTAGATAGATGAAGGTAGAGGATATATTTTTTGGGAGATATAGAAGAACAAAATTAATAGAAAATATTGAAGTTATAGTAATATATGTGAAACACAAAACTAATAAAAAGCAAAATCAATAACCTCAGAAAATCGTATGAGCATGTTTAAATCATTAAGATGACCTACCACCACCTGAACACACAAGATCTAATTAGTGTTGATATATCATTCAAAATCATGTTTATAGGAATAGTACCGACCAACATTATCCTATAAGTATAGATAAAGGAGTATCGAAGTAGTAGTAAAGTAAGATAAAGAGAGTTTCACTATTGGAATTCCTTAAAGAATTTGACAGATTTGAGGGCTAATTTCAATACTAAAGAAATAAAATGTATCAATTTTCCCTCACCACATGAAAGAGGATGAGTCTTACATTAGTACATAAATATTTAAGCAAAACTCCACCTTCAACTTCACCAAGGCCTAAATGGGATGTTTTATATTCTTTGGATATAATAAATTTAGGAAATAAGAAGGATACAGGGAACCTAATTGGAGACACAGTACGACATAAAAAACGTAATTCATTGTTGAATTATAATATTTTTATTATTTTTACACATAATTTTTCATTGTTTTATTAAATTTATACATATTACATGTTCATTATATTTTTCCTACTGATTTTAGTGGATTATATGGAATTGAGTTTATTTAATCGTTCCAAGGACATAACCATGAATTTGTAATGGTGAACAATGTACATCAATGAAACTTTATGTATATTTTATTATATTTCATGTGTAATAAATAAAAAAAATGAACATTCACTCTAATAAGTGATATATATTGATTTTTTAAAAATAATTGGATGAAAAAAATGAAGGATAGTTCACTAATTTACAACCCCTCTAAATAAATTTCCACAATATATAGGTATTCTATATTTATATTAGATCATGATTAGGAATATACTATGATTTATATAGGCATTTTGATTAAATATTTTTATTTTAATCAAACATAATGGTTTTTGAGTATTATCTCACAATAAGAATTATGATAGTAGCTATATTTCTTCTCTCATTGTTTCATGAGTATTTGAAGATTTAATTAAAAAAATTATATCTTTCATTGTTTCTATTAACTAAATGTATTGAAAAAATGTTCCCATGTCTTATTGGGAAATACTAAATTTTAAAGAAGTAAATAATTATACCATAAAATACCTCATTGTTTATTAAAGTTATAGATTATAAAACTGAAAATTTTACATATATTATGAAATGTGTAACACAGAATCAAGATAATTTGGTAAACCTTGAGATTGATGGTCATGATAGGAAATAAATCATTGACATGATTTTCAAAATTTAATTTAGAAAGTATATTGGGGTAAATATTATGAATGGTATTTTGAATATGATGGGAATCCTTTATAATGGAAAATTCAATGTTAATGAATATAAAATATATGTTTTTTGGATTATGTATAAAGATATTTGTATACCAAAAGATGAATATGTTTATGAGTTATTTATAGTATTCAATGATTGGGTGAGAAGAATTAGATGATTTAAAAAGAAACATAAGTGATACACAATAGTCAGGAAGATACTTAATACCTTTATTGGTATCATTGATGCTAATGTATATGTTCTAGAGGGCGATGATCTTGATAAATTTCCAAGGGAAAACTTACATAGCATTTTGATTACTTATAAACTGATGAAGGGAAGAACTCTAAAGAAGAAGATTAATGCAACATAGGAAATCTATTTAAATTACATGAAGAATGAGATAAATTTATAAGATTCCAGAGAAAGAGATAATAGTTTAGGGTATCATGTAAAATAAAAAAAATCCACACCATGCATTCAATTTCATTTAATAAATAATCGATGATAAATATAATTTTACTGTATATTATTATGTAATATATGGTAAAATAATTCCTCTTAATGTTTCCCAAAACAATTATTAATAAAATGATGTTAAATCATTTTTTATATCATCATTTTAATAAAAATTGATGTTTTAAAATACATTAATTAAATAACCGCACATATATTTGCATCCTACGAATTTTCCACGATTCTTGATTTTGAGACCCTAGTTAATGAGATTCATAAACTCCCTCAATAATTTATTTTCAACCCACCATCACCTTTCTACCAACATTCTATCGGTGGAAAAACAATACTCCATTATTTTTTATTCTAATATTCCTACATTATTAGTCTACCAAGATTCATTTCCTATCTAAATATTTTCAAGTCCTCAACTTGTGTTTTCACTCATGTGATGATAAGTTTGTTTTTATAATATATATATATTTTTGTAAAAAAATAATATTAATAAATATTTTTTTATAATTTCAATATATGATGATGATTTATTTTTAGTGAAAAGCTGAATTTTAGTAATTTATTTTTTTAGTGATTTTAAAATATTTTGATTTAAGTGATTTTGTATTGATTTTACATAAAAAATGTAGTTAAAATTATTTCTTATATTAGTTGAATTTATAATTATTGTACATAAACTACACATGTATCCTTATATATATATAAATTTAAATATATATTTGCAAACATTTTTTATATAAATGATTAAATATTTAAATATTTGTAAATGTTTTCATGTTTATACATTATACACAATATATATATATATATATTATGTGTTTGTATATTTTATGTTATTTTTATATACATATAATCTATAGTAGGTATATGGCATTATAAAATAAAAATATTGACACCATATAATTCTAGTAGTCCAAGCACTATCTATACACACATGGGTTTTGAAGAACCCACTAAGACCTTATTGTAATATATTGATTGCTCAGTGGACACTAAATTATGTAGTGTCCCAATGGATCTTATCTAAAATGAGTTTTAAGCCTCTTATGGACGAAAATCCCTTGAAATCTAGATTGATTTCCTATTGTGATGAATAGTATTCCCCCCTAAAAAACATCACCTTCAATAGTTCCCAACTACTAAACTGCTATGATATCCTCTATAGTACATAACTACTTTAGTTCCCATAAAAATACTCCTATAGTAAGATACATAAATACACCTTAATTAGGTTGTTTGGGGGTTGAACCCTGACCACATGTGTGTTTCGTAAATTATTAATTTTTTACATTTTTACATAAATTAATTTAATATTATTGTATTATTTGTAAAAATTAATTTTAAAAACCAGAATATTTATTTTTTATAAAATGTTTAGAAACATATAATTAATTTATATTTTTGTTTTTGATAATTAATAGAACATAATTTGATAAATTAATGGATAAAGTGTTTTGACTATGTGAAATTGATTTATGATTTCAGGGAATTTCTTCTGCAAAATGTTTAAAATGGGGACATATTTTACTATACATTCATGGATTTTTTAATAATGAAAAAAATGTAGTTCATATAAATTAATGATCTTATGATTTTTTATTATTTTAATTAGAGTTATAGTCATTGGATATGGAACAGTAAAAACAAAACTAAAAATTTAAGATATAATGATATTGAATATTTTCAATATGAGATAGTCAATCATATTGATAAAATAATTCAACAGGAGTTAAAAAATTGAAAAAATAGTGATGGTTGAAAGAATGTATAGAGATTCTAAAAATAACAATACCCATTTGACTTATTATTATAGTGTAATTATAAATTTTGTGATTTTATATCATCAAATAGTGAAAGGGTATAAGACAATAGAGTTTTATTAAATTGAATAAAAATTTTAAAGAAATATTTCTATAAGGAAATTTCCTTCTATAATTAAATTATTATGCTAAAATAATATTATTTGTAATAGTATTTGGGTATAAAATGATATATGTTTTCTGGAATAACAATTTATTGTAATTAATGGAATATCAATGTTTGTATAAATATAAAAAACGTGAGACACCATGGTGTAAAGTTTTTAGAATATCCAATTTTGATTCGTCTTTATGTCTTGGTACCAAACCTTATTTTATGAATTTATACTATCATTTAATCATTAATAATTTGAAATTTTTTTTCTAATTCAATTAATATTAAGAGGCAATGATGACTTGGAGATAAAAAATATCTAATAGAAAACTACATCACCCATCATATTCAATACAATAGGAGTGATTTGATAAAGAAATGTCCCAATTCAGGATGTAAAATTTGAAACTATATATTTAAACTGCGAATAGATGGAATTAATCTATATTGGATCCTTAGTGGCCATTATAGTTCATGGACAATTATGTTGGTAGTTTAAAAAATATCCCTATAAAGCTATATGAAGAAAGAATATTTTAGGATGATCATGATGATTTTGGTTTAAAAATAACCCTGAAATAATATAGATATTTATTAATAATCAATGATTGATGGTTGATAATTTTTATGGCAGGAAGTTATTTGATTCATATAAAATATAGTATTTCTTTCTTTATTCTAGGATGAAGTTCACTATAAATAACTTTCTATTATATGTAGATTTTCTCGGATACAGCATTAACAGATATAAATCTGGTTTAATTTTTAAAGAAGTATCATCCTATCGTCAACCATAGTATATGATAATGGAAATTTAAATTGGTCATCAAATATTTTTCCAATGGATCAACCTTATTGATGTTTAAAAAATTAATTTAACAAATTAAGAGAGTATAGTTTACCACCACCAATTTTTCCATGAATCAACAATATGAAAGGGTGAAAAAGTATAATTATTACATTTGGTAAGACAAAAATATTATGTATTGAAAAAATATGTAAAATAAATAGTCCACCATGTTTTTTATGTTATTAATTATTTTTATAGATAAATAATAGAATTTATTTTATGAAAATTGGGAATTTTGTTTGTGAAAATATGATCATTGTTTTCAAATATAATAGGAAATACTAAAGATGGACTGCATGTATTATTGGACTAAGCATCTATGGAAATATCTATAGAGTAATATCCCAATAAAAAGGAAAAATGAACATGAATACCTTTAGTATATCATATATTATCTAATAGAGATAAAAAAAAATATTTTTCCATGTGTACATGGTATTTAAGTACATTTTATGTATTCCTAAAATGTAATAATTTTACTTATAATAAATAAATCGAGGTTTTTATGTTTTAGATATCATGATCGGAAGGAATTGATAAAGAAATGACTATGAATTGCTATATTTTTCATACTATCCATTCCTATCAGAAAGGATATCTTGAATTTGTATTATATTATAAATTCTATTTATTGAAATTAAAAGATACAAATTTAATAAATTTATTTTTGAATACTTATTTCATTATAATTTTTTACGTAGGGATTTATTTTCCATACTCAATGTTTCGTATAATATTAAATCTAATGATTTATTTGGTGTGATATATAAGGATTTAGAGGACATTATATTAACATTTGATGTATCCTTTTGAATGATACATAAAAATTATTAACAGAATTGTTAAGAATTAACAAACAATATAAGATACTATTTTACCAAAATATATATCTAATGATGTGTTGAGTTTTTATAGAGTACTTATATGAATTATCAAACACTTTCCTCCTGACATTCTGTAATGTCAAAGTAAATAGTGAAGGAAAGGAGATGATGAGATGAAAAGAAATTTTGGTGCCATGTGATGAAAAAATTATATAACATTTATGCATTTTGAACAATGTAGGTGGTTTTTTACCATATCTTTCATCACATATATCAAGATAAAAAATATACCATTATATTATAAATGATATATGGTTGATGTTATAAAATGAAAAGAAACTAGATTCTGGAATAATGACATTATTCGTACAGATTCATTTCTATCAGAATCATGATATGGTTAGCTGGGGGACCATGGGGTAATTTGTCCACATGCCAGTTATATGTTTTAAAAAAATTATTAGCACAACAAGAGTACCATTACAAATAATGATTTAATGGTTATTGTAAAATTAATGAATTTTCCAAGTGAAAAAAGATAAAACCCCTATTTCTACATCAATACCATATTCTTGGGCTTCTGAGGAAGTATAGGCAAGAAATTACATTAAATTTATAGTACTAGTATTTATGTGTAACTGGGTTTCTATTAGTAGTTGTTTTAAAGAGAATGATTATTTATTTATACTAGATGATTTAAAATGACCTTGTTTAAAATAAGAACCATTTACAATGGTCAAACACGGAAAATATATATTTTATGTTTTTTACTCATCAAATAATAGGTGGTCTTTCATTTTTAACGGGATAATAATGATTTTAGAGGGGAACGAGTTGATTATGTTTTGAAATTATGTGATATTTCTCAATATACTACTCAATTACCTAATGATATTGAGGATTTTTTTTTTCAAAAGGTGTTTCGTGGTATAAAAAACAATCAAATATAATTTACATGGGAGAAAACATATGTTCATCATTTTTAGGAAAACATTATTTTTATACAGTTATTTAATAGAATTTTTTTTATTTTTTATTATGAATAATTTAATTATTGCCTTTAAAATTCATTTAAAATTATACAATAACAAGTATAATTCATTTAATTACACTACAATTCATATATTTAACTAAAGGACATTGATGGGGTCGAATATTTATTAATATTGTTCTATTTCATTTCTTTTTAATATACAAATAATAATTATAATTTGTCATTAAATTTAATTAATGTTTGTTAAAATTATTTTTTGTACTACATAACCCACTTATAGTTAGTGCATTACTACTGTGTCATATTCTTCTTTGGAGTATAGGATACCAGATGTTGGTAAATGATGGGTTAACATTGAACAAAAAATTCATTTTCTTATAGAAAAAATGAAAATGCTACCTATTGAAATTAATTATGCTAGTAAGCCAATGACCTTAACTATGAAACAATTTAGGTTTTTCATGGAACTAAATAATTTCTGTAGTGTTGGATTATTATGTATCGATTTTATGAGAATAAACCAAATGAAATCAGTTTAGTTATATTAGTGTTTAATGGTATAATATCATAACTATTATCTTTTATATCAATTGGTTTTTAAATTTTATATTTCACATAACCAAAATTTTATATATCTAATTACTGTAACCATTTGATATTCCCAATATAAACTGATTAAGTAGTGGTGGTTGTCTATTTTCGAAATTATATTATTGAATAAAAATAAAAGGGGATATACGATTATAATTTTTGGATGGAAAATAATCAAAATCCCATAATTTGATATGGGATTTTATTTTTAGTGGCATGAAATATGATTGTTGTCATTTAAAAAGTGGAAGCATTTCTAGTAAATTAATTATTTATTATAAATTAAATCAATATCAATATTTGGTAATTAATTAATGAAATATTCATCTATTCTTATTTAAAAACCATCCATGAGATCTCACTAGGTGATGCAGATAGAGAACACATACCCATCAATTTTTCATTTAGATGGTTTATGTTACCTCACAAGTAAATGATTGATTAAACATTTGATTAATTTAAAATGAAATAAAGTATGTATGTATATTTTCAATTTATTCCCCCACTCCCCTTTATTTTATTGAAAAAATGGAATTTATTATAAATTGGAAAATTTAATTACTAACCAATTAATGGACATATCTGATAATATTTTCACAAATATTATTTTATTTTCTACAAATATACTTTTAATTATTTTATCACAAAAATATTAAGTTTATTGATTTCATTTCTGGATATCAACCTAGTAAAATATATATAGGTGACCATCAGTTATGAGGGTATAAATTAATTTTTCATAGTTTCTATTAGAACGAAATAGAACCCAATTACTTTAAATGATATGATGAAATTGTTAGTATTATAATTGTTTTGTTGAATCATATTATTGCATCGAGGGTGGGATCATATAAGGGAGAAATATATTCATTATTGTCTTTGATTTTTGAGACGGATAAATTGATAGTGGATTGAATCGAAACTATTATACATCCTATGTTTATAGAGATATCATGATTGACATATATCATGATATACATGGCCTACCTATCCAGCTCCTACACCAGCTTATTAAAAAAAACTATTTTTTGTGAGTTGAAATATTAGGATCTCTATTACTATATTATAGTATAATGATTCATACATTATATTTGAGAGTATATAAATTATTAGAATATATGATTCGATCACCTGATTGTGATTATAAATTATATTATGGATCCATATGATCTACTATGATTCCCCATCGAGATGGTTTTCATGGTTTTATAGAGCCCTAATTTTTTTTACTCCATATATCTAGACATAAATAATAGTAAATGATTAACAAATGTACTATTTTTATATTACTATCTACTATTTATTTCAAAATATAATAATATATTTATTATATTTACTTGTTATATGAGTATTAGAAATTAAAAAAAATATTACAAAAGAAAACAAATTGAGAACCATGGTCCAAATACATTAATATTTAGGTTTATCGTGAACCCTCTTTACAATGGTTGGAAATCATTACATTGATTTAATGGCTATTAAATGATTATACATGAAAATATAAAAGAATGGGAAATAGGACCATCTCTCGATGTATATTGTTTTTCTATTAAAAGACTCCATCATAGTTTTAATACATGTTTGTGAAATCCATCCTATTAATGATTATATTTATGGTTATCATGAAATAGATCAATTGATTAATATAATTTAGTGAGAGTATGAATTAAATGTAATTTATCATGTCCCTAATTGAATGACTATTCCAATTTTTAAATTCATAAAATTTGTGAACCAATATGTGATACCCCAACCTCATTATTTAGACAACCAATGAGAAGGATTAAAGCATGTCATGATCCCCATTTTTCATTAACTAGTACATGGGAATAAAATATTCAATGGGTATAGTTTCACAAAATTATATAAACAAAAAAGAGACCATCACAGGATCCTAGAATAACCCCACCATAGATTTTTGAGCGAAGCATCTAATTTATATCTACGAGAAATGGAGAAAAAGACAAGGATGCCCTAATATAAAAGAGAACTCATTATAAACCATACCATTAATGTATAATTATTCAACATTCATAACAATTATAGTAACTTCAAAATAATGAATCTTTATAAAAAATCATACCAAAATGAAATCCAAAGGGGAACAAGATGGGAAAACTACAACATGAAATATAATGTAGATTAATCTACTAGAAAACAAATAAAAAAAACTGATAACCATCTCTCTATGATACAAGGGATAACTCCCACCATTTCTCATGCTTTATAACCATACTTGGAAAACATGAATATCCACCACCTTTAATTGGTCCCTAACTGGAACTTTTAACTATATAAAACAAGGTCCACATTCAAAGAAGAGTGTATTTAGGGATTCATAAAAACTATCATAGTAAGATACCAATAAGTGTTCCCTCAGAAACTATCATCTGATAACTCGGATAGTATTTTTCAGAAATTAATATATTAATATCAAATAGAAATTTATAAGGAACAAGAATATTGGTGTCAGAAAATTGAATAATATTTCATAAATTAGATTCATGAATGTAAATACAAATAAATATAAGTTCTCATCCAATATTCATGGGGTATTCAATATGGACACTTTTTTTATGTCCAATTGGTAAATTCATTCTAATTTATATCTATCCAAGTGTCTCAAACTACTCCTAGGACAATAAAAATCATGGAATTCTAAAGTAGTAGTATATTCACTTGGAAAATAGAATTATAACCAGGGGAAATGATATGGAGAATTGGAAAATTAATTATAAAATTACTTTCCCTAGGCTCCCTACCCTAAACCCTAGGGATTCCATTAATCATTATAATTATAAAAAGGATCCAACTTCATTACAATTTCACTTTTAAAAATGATATATAATACTTTTTTTAATTCCATTTAAAAACCACTATACTAATCCATCCTATTAAAAATAGAAATCTTATTAAACACATGTTAGTAATAATTAAATTTCATAGGTAAAACATGATTTTTACATCACATTGATTACTCATTTCAATAAAAATTAATATTAAAAGCATATAACATATAAATCAATCCTCATTGATATCATATGGGACTTTTAAAAAATTGGAATCCTCATTTATAATAACTAATAATATATAGTTCTTCTAGTAATGCTATGTCATAGAAGCACCTAACTAAATCCAATGAAAATGTTTATGGATGGTTTGAAACCTCTAAATAAGAGAAGGGATTCCATCATGAGACCATATGAAGAACTATAATGAGAAACACATACCATTAAATTAATCCAAAATGAACCCAATGAAGGCATGGATATGTGGAATGTATAAACCCATAAATAATAAGGATCATAACTATGGAGAGGAAGGAAAAATCATACATTAACTTATATTAATGGTTCATGGTGAAAAATCATCTTGGATCTAGGATGGAATGGAGAGAATCCATAGATATGATTTTTAGTGTAGATGGAGTTTTAACAAGAGGGTAAATATAAGTAAAAAAGTGTTCATAAATTGAACTAGGGTGGATTATGAAATTTATATTTAAAATGTTTTGGGATGTTCATACAATTTTGCTACACTGTTTGATAAATTTTTCCCTAAACATGAAAATGAAATTGAAAACCATCCCATATAATGAATGATTTCCCCAGATCATATGTGTTCATCTCACACGGTCACACCAAACAATGTGATAAAATTATGAATCTCACTATATGTGGGGTTATGTTTCATGGTTTATAAAAACCTATATGTGAATTAGTTTTATGGTTTCCTTCATCATGATCTAACTTTTCACATGACACTAATATGAGGTCACCCTGTGTACTATTAGGATACATAGTTATAAATAACAATGTTCCAAACATGTTCTAACCATGAATATAATTCTATTCTATACTTCCTCAAATATATTTAATTAAAAATAGCCTAATATAAAGAAACAAAGATAAATATTAATATATAATAAATTGAATTCTTTAAGAATAAATAATGGTTTCGAAAATGATCCAAATCATTTGACATCCTTACCTCAAAAATCCAACCCAAATCATGATGCTTAAAGAAAATTTGAGAATATTTCTTCCCCATAAAATATTTTAAATCCCATTTCACAAGTTTTCATAACACTAAAATTTGTGAAATTCATTTTCCATGTAGGAATTATATCAATGAATTGGTAATCCATATTGGAATAATATTGAGATATTTTTCTCTAAATTCAAATCTCCCCATATCATCAAAAAGTATGGGTCAATATATTATTTATTAAATTGACACATATGGAAGAAATTATAAATGGACATCATCTGGGCAGGAAACACAATACTATTGAAACCTTCATGATTCATTCTATGATATCAAAGAGTCCCACATACCTCATTATTAACTTGACTTTCTTAGAGATCTTTCTATGACAAATACAATTTGATAAGTTTTAAAATACCCATTCACAAACTAAGAACTCCAAAGGATTGATTTGAATATCAATATTAATATTTTTGTGGATGTGATCTACCATTTGTTGTTTTTGGATAATCTGAATCATCGTTATCGCATCATCAATGATTCATTTTCCTACAAGAGAAGTACCTCCAACCTCATTCCAATAAAAGGGAGAATATATTGGGAGAATAAATAAATAATAAAAATATGCCAGTTTTATACAATACTTATAACTATTATTATATGTAAACTTGATCAATTATATATTGGTATCCCATTAGTTTTATTGTCCAAAACACATACATAACTCATCTTCTCTAAAATATAGAATACCTACTGTATCTCCCCAACCATTTAATGAATGCATTCCACACATAACATCTCATGAGATCTCATGTAATCATATAGAAAACTCTTCAATTAGGAGGTAATAAATGAATATTTATTTAAATAATTTAAGAAGGCACGCTTTATAGTTTCATGATCACCTATAAATACAAATTTTTTTTGGATCCCACATCATGTTGGTATCTTTAATCAGTATAAAATAAGTTCATTTAGAATTCTATTAAAATAAGACCAATATATAATTCTATCCCTATGGGTATGAGGTAATATGTTAATGAGATCCATGGATATCTCATCAAATTTCTATATAGTGATAGGAAAAGGATAAAGAAACTTATAGGGTTTCAATTTTTCCACTCCAGTCTACTATTAAATATAACCTCGTGACATGGAATTTTTTATTTTAGTTCTCTTATAATGAATCCTTTCAAGAAGATTCATGTTATTATTCATCTTAGTGGCTCTTGGATAGACATGCCATTGAGATTTATGACCACAATTCAACACTTATTTTATTACGGAAAAAGTATTCACATAATGATTCCTGAAATAGAAAATACCCCTGATATATTGAGAAAATTTGTTGGTTATATACAAAGAATAAATATTTATAGTATATGATGAAACTACTCATCCACTTGTGTCGCCTAACAAGTAATCTCAAGCAGATAATTTTTCAGTATAATATTAGCTATAAAAAACACTTCATATCTTAATTCACATTTATGTGTATATTAATAAATCTTATCATCTTTTTTCATTCATCACAAAATTCTTTCAAGGCATGATATAGAGAATTCATACTATGAGAATAAGTAATGAAATATACCTTCACTGGTGTAAAGGTGAGGTCAAAATAAAATTCACCCTGGTACTCTACCCATCAACTTTGTATGAGGTTCAAATCATTCAGAAAAAAGGATAAAAATAAAGACATTATGATCAAAATACAATATAAATATATCCCCAGGGAGATAGTGTCAAAAATATTTGAGGGTATAAAAATAATCCAAAAATATAAATATCATGGTTTGTATAATTCCTTTCCTCTGAACAAAATTGTTGAGATCCATCAGCCGCCACATGATCACCTTATATAAACACATATCCCAATCCCATGAATGATGCATCATGATATATGATGTAGCCTTATCTAGTCTTAAGTTAAATTAGGATAGGGGAATATGCCAACAATGTCACAAACCAACCCAGGTCGACCCTGAACCGGTCACCCAAGCTGATCTGCGGCATGGCCTGAGAGGCCTTCTCGATCCTCCCCAGCTGGCAAAAAGTGTCAGGGCATCAATAGAGGAAAATTGGGAATGATTTTGACCAGTGAAATAAGTAAATAACTTAATAAGTGGTTGAAATTTTAATAATTCAAAATAACCCGACCACGACCAAAACTCCTCGCAACTTCGAGAATCTCATGCCAATCCAGAACCAAATATCACCCATGGAGATCATTCTCGAGTCGAACCTGCAAGAGAAACAAAAAATAGAAATACACTATAGGCGTGAGTATTAAAACTCAGTAGGTTGGCCCAACTAATTCTATTCCAAATGTACATAACATTAAATAGAGAATTTATCAATTACATGTTTGAACTAAATTTTATAAAATATGGCGTTCCACACACACAATTTCATTTTTGAAACTAGTAATAGGCCATTTCCATATTTAATTTAAAAAAAAGTTTAATTCTAGAAAGGAGAAGGTTCGATTCATTATAAAACAAATTTTCCTGAACAATTTAAAAACACAAATTTAGTTATTATAAAAAAAGAAAACCACACATAACACACAACACACGCTAAGGGAAATGGAAAAAGTGGAACACAGGGGATATAAACTGAACTAGACCTCTCAAAAATCCACTAAATACAAATACACACTAAATGAAACATGGTTTGAATCTAAGATCTCGTGAAAAATACAGAACATTCTATACATGTGACTCTTCCTAAAGGAATTCCCTACTCAATGACATCATAACGCCCTATCGCTCGATTATCACCCTACCTGACCTGATCGAGGGGCCCAATCACATAGCAAAAATAACCAAATACTTATATGCTATGGTCCACTATCCAATGCATAATCTAAACTAGTGAAACAATCATTATCATAAGATTCACTTACAATTCCAGGTTCCCATGTCAACACGTGTTATAAAAAGGGCGGTCAAGTCAACAAAGTCAATAATGCTTCCAGTCCCGATCCACAAACATCACGCACAACATCCCATAAAATAAAATTCACATTAATGTCACCTCCATATAACTCTAAAGAGGGGTTTCAAATTAATTTATTTATATCAAAGTGCCAAACGAGCCTTAACCAACCATAAAGAAAAACCTTATTTCTCAAGTGAACCAAAACACTTTCTAACGCATCATAAAAAATCCTTTATCATTAAACCACGACTACACTTGAAATTACATGAATTATGTTCAAATGCAAACCTTCATTCTTTAACTATTGTATGTCAATTCACCAAGACAATATTTCAATTGTCTTGTATAAAATAAACATCCCTTTTTAAATCGAGTAATTATTCCAAAAATAATTATAAAATTTTATTTATCATTTATTAAAATTAATAAAATCTCAATCAATTAGTAAAATCTAAATTTAATGGAGAGTGTGGTGGGGGACCTACCTTAACTCACACTTCGAACATGCTGGTGTGTCGCTACTCTCAAGGTGCATAAGAAAGAAAAAGCTGACGCCTGCAGTACCACATAAATACCTCACCGATGCATTGAAAAAACCCTCAAAAATATGTTAAAACACAAAAACAATAATTCATAATAATCCCAAGAAGAAGCAGCACAAATTTTACCTCAGATAGGAGCCACACATGATCAAAAGGGTCGCACGAAAGGGTGAATGGTCGGGCGTGGTCCCACAGTGCGCTGGAAAGGTCACCAAAGTCGTCAACGGCAGCACGAAGACTAGTGCAACTGATAGCGGACCGGGTCGAAGTAGCTACGGGGTTGAGATTCGTCACCGGCTGATTGATGAATGACAAAGGGGTCACAGGATAGTTAGAAAGCAGCGACACACATTGTAGGGGGATTTCCAGATAGAGTGTGAGAAGAGGGGGCGCACCAGATGGTGTAGATGTAAGGGGGAGTCAGCCGAATAGTGGGGAGGGGAGTCGGGTTCTGTGCCGCTACTAGCCTAACCACCCTGGGGAATTGCACCACTGTTGGCTAGTCAGTGCATGGAACAAGGCTGGAGGAAGGTTTATTCTGCGAAGGGGGAGGTTATTCCGCCGGTTGGAGGGCGAACGACGGCCAGACAACACCAGATGGAAGGTCTTTGCTGAACGGAGGCAGAGGTGGCTGGCTACAGGTGCCGGTGGGAGACGAGTTGGAAACCAGAGGGCGTGGGTCATCTAGAAATGAGGCTTGCAGCGGTGCTACTTGTGCTGCAGCAAGGGATAATCAGGAGGTCGTGGGTGAAGGGGAGATTCTCAGATGGGGGGTTATGCACTATTCAGGTGGAGGCACAGTGACTGTTGGGCACTACAATGAGAGGAGAATCAGGGGTGATAGGGGGATGCACTGCAGGTTCATAAGGTTCACTAGAGGTGCTGGTCATCGGCCGAATATGAGGAGATGGGGGTGCATGAAGGCGGTAAGAGGGCGGAGCCAGACGCATGCAGAGGTCCATATGCATCGGTGACCAAGCGAGAGCTTGTGTGGCGTCAACGTAGGGCAGGAGGGTCGGGCAGCCGGTAGTGTATAGGTGGAGAGCCTGATTCCACTGGGAGTGTGCAAGAGGAGGGAAGGTGCATCATTAAGGGATTCCTCAAGATGAGGGTAGGGTCGTCGCATGGGGAGTCCGTAAGAGGAGGGCAGGGGCTTCGCGCAGGGAGTGCCTAGGAGGAGGGCTGGGGCATCACATGAGCGAGAAGGAGGAGACAGGGCCTCGGTGCTGGTGAGCCGGACAACAGGAGATGGGGGCATAGTGGGGGGTGCCCCGTGTAGGGGAAGGATAAGGGAGAGGAGGTAACAACAATGTGGAATGAAAAAATGGGAAAAAAGAAAGAAATAAGAAATTAAGAAAAAGTAAGATAAAATAAAAATAAATGGTAAATAATAATAATAATAATAATAATAATAATCATCATCATCATCATCATAAAAATAATAATCATATCGATAAAAATAAAATAATAATAATAATAATGTACCCATATTATTTTAATAATAATAAAAATATTCACGTAATTATGAATTTAAACTATGAAATAATTAATATGCATTTTAATTACAATAACTATTTATTTTTTATATTTATTGAAGAGGATAGACTATGATGTTTTCTGGTAGAAGTCGTGTGACTTCCAAAATGCACTATGCCCATGCTCCCAATGACAAAAACTCAAAGCCTGCAATTTTTAGCATCAATTCAAAGTTTTCGTTCAGGATCCAGTCCGAACATCAACCCAAAATTTATTTAATGCTATAGAAAAAAATATAAAAAGAAAATAAAAAGAAAATGATAGTACGGGGTGTGACAATTATTCCCACCAAAACTCTTCCCGCCCCTGGGAAGCCATAAAAGACCTAGAACCATGATAAAACTCCTTATGTGTTACTAACCCGCAAAAGTTTAAATGCCTCCAGTTGATCGATCCAAACGAACACTGAACTTCCATGACATGCATCTTATCCTCAAAACATGAACACTTTAAACACCAAAAAAATAAACCCGAAAGGAATCTCTGATATTGACATGGGGAGGTCCAAACAGTCTCCCCACCATAGGAAACATGCCAATCTGAATTCAACGAGACCCACGATGGGTCTCTCCTCCCTATGGGCTAACATGATTAACCGAATTTGAAAACATCCCACATAGACCAAAAATCATCCACCATGAGGGGGAGATATAAGGTACCAATCGATATAGCGTCAAAACTATAATTACTGCTACACTAACAAGTTCACACCCTTAGAAGAACACAAACCACACCACACTAAGGACCGAGATTAAACAAAGGCCCTTTTTTATAGCTGGGGTTCACCTGACTATGCATGAGCATCACTCTAGGACCTATGGCTAGAGCTCTATTGATTGAAGTATCTCTTACCTTTCAGTCCGGCTTTATAAATTTCCAAACATGAAAAATGATCCTAAATTTTACCAAACACACTTCCATTATAATAAAAGTTTCGAAGGGGTTCGACACGAACCATTTTTACTAATGAAGAAAAAACACTACAAAATGGTATTGTTGATGTCTACTATATAAATGAAACACAACAATGAGAAACCCTCAAACTGATCCCTAAACATCGCCCTACTCTAGCTGATGGGAAGAGGTGACCTTCAATGAGCCAAGTCTAGCATCAACACACTTCATGGAAACACCATAGAAGAATCAATGCAAGTGACTGAGATATCCATACATGTGGTAAGGTCTCAAAGCACTCAGGCACATTTGCCTATTTCCCCCCCACTTACCGCATTTCTTAAAGATCATGGCATTGCAATGTGGAGAAGATGATGGAAGGTCTGAAGGTCTCTTAATTCCTCTACCAGTACCACCATCATCGTTCCACCCCCCATTCTTCTTATCTTTATCTTCTGCACATTTTCCCAAGTCTGGTGGAGGATTCACCACCTCAAGTGATCCTGCTAACTCAGATTCAATAGGGAAATATTTTTTCACCATGCCAGGGAATGTGATTATGTTCAACTCTTCCACCTTTGACTACATATTGGGACATAATCCAAGCTCAAAATTCTGATCTTTCATGAGATCATTTCCAACATACCCCATTTCATATGGAACCCAATCTAACAAATGTCAAAAAATTTCCAACATTGATCCAACACATTACTGATGACTGCACAACTCCAACCTCTTCCTCACATTTTCAACGTATAGAAGTATTTTTGGATGAATGGCCACTTGAAGAACTCCCATGTGTGATATACTTGATGGTTGATCTGAGGCACAAACTTACACAGCATCTTGGTTGGAACTTCAAGCTTAAAGTTAGCCAACTTCACCATTAATGACTCATGTGGCGTGAGAGAATATAAGTTCCTCTCAATCTTCCACACCCACTCCTCTACCTCAAGAGGATATGCTTTCCCATAAAAGTGGGGTGAGTTCATCTTCCGAAACTCAAGGACTTATTCCATGGAATGATCAACTGGAGGTTTTTCTAAGGGTGAACCACCTGAAGATGCAGCTTTGGAGTCCATAAAACCTTCATGGGGTTGACCACTAAGGAACAAGAAAACAAGAAGATTGGTCAAATATGGTCATTAACATTTTAAATTAAAATTTTCACAATTTCCAAAATAAAACATTACAAAACAATTTTTTTGAAGTATATGAGACACAAACAATCCATATGGAGAAACTAGTACTGATCAGTGACTTGGACATATGGTTATCGGCCATACCGTAGTCATGCCACAATCAAAAGAAGTAGTCTAGGGTAATGTCCCTAGCTTCACATGGATTTCCAAACAATGAAATCTCACATAGGTCACTTGCTCGGATCCCATTTCATTTTCCAATACAAAAAAAACCATAAGAGTCAAAGGACATCGACAAAACCGAACATCGCATGGTAGCCTGAGGATCGGAACGAAAAAGGGATCATGATGTCCTTCTCAAGCGTACTCCTCAAGTCTTGACAATACTAGTCCTTCAACAATGAAAACCCCAAATAACAATGGGATCTCTGAAAACAAGGATCGCTCAAGAGATATCATCATCTGATACCATTTTGTCATGAACAATCCTGGTCGACCCTAAACCGGTCACCCGAGCCGATCCAGGACATAGGCCAAGAGGCATTCTGGATTATCTCGGGCTGGCAAAAAGCACCAGGGAATTAATAGAGGACAATTGGGAATGATTTCGCCTAGTGAAAATAATTAAATAATTAATGTATTGGAAAAATGTATAATAACACAAACTAACTGGACCACGACCAAAACTCCTCGCGACTTCGAGAGTCACTCACCAATCCACAACCAACTCTTGCCCACGTAGAGAAATCATGAGTCAAACCTACAACAGAAACTAAAAACAGAAAAACAATATAGGTGTGAGTATTATAACTCATTAGGAAGGCCTGAATAATTCTATTCAAAATGCAAATACTATTAAATGAAAAATTTATCAATTCCAGGTTTGAACTAAATTATGTAAAATATGGTTTTCCACAAACACACTTTCATTTATAAATCAAGTAACTATCCATTTCCCTATTTAATTTAATAACAAGTTTAATGCTCTAAAGGAGAAGGTTAATTTAATTTTAAAACACATTTTCAAAAATAATTTAAAAACCCAATGTTTAGTTATTAGAAAAATGAAAAACTACAAATAACACACGACACACACTAACTTCATTGGAAAAAGTGGCACACTGGGCCAGCTACCAAACTAGGTCTCACAATCGTCTACCACATACAAATAACCACAAAAGGAAACATGGGTTGAACCTAGGAGCTCATGAAAAATCTATAACGTACAATATATGTGACTCATCCTAAAGGAATGCCCTACTCAATGAAGTCATAACACCCTAACGCCTGATCGTTTCCCTACCTGTCCTGATCGAGGGTCCCAATACCAAAGAAATAGTAACAAAACACCTCTCTTCTATGGGCCACTATCTCGTGCATAATCTAAACTGTTGCAGTAGTCGTTCTCAGAAGATTCATATACTATACCAGGTTCCCATGTCAACATGTGCAATAAAGGTGGGGGAGTCAACAAAGTCAATCAAGTAACCAGTCACAATGCAAAAACATCAAGCACGAAAAACCCCACAAAATAATGTGCATAGTAAGGTCACCTCCGAATAACTCAAAATAGGGTTTTCAAATTAATTTACTTTTTTGAAGGTTCCAAATGGGCCTTAACCAAAATTAGAGAGAAACATCATTTCTCAAGAGAACCAAAACACTTGCTCACGCATTAGTAGAATTAATTTATCATCAAACCAAAACTACACATGAAATTCCATGAATTATGTTCAAATGAAAAATAGACATTCTTTCCCTATTGTGCGTCAATTCACTAAGAATATATTTTATGTGTCGTGTGTAAAATAAACAGATATTTTTTTCATCGAGTAATTATTCCAAAAATAGTTATTTAATAATATTTCTCATTTACTGAGATTAAATAAATCTCAAGAAATTAAAAAATTCAAAGGATAATGGCGAGTGAAGTGGGGGACCTTCCTCAACTCATAGATCGAACATGCTGGAATGCCTTACCTCGCACATGCACATAATCACATGTAAGCTGATTCCTACAGTACCATTGAAATACCTCACCGATGCGCTACAACACCCACAAAAATAAGTAAAAACACAATAACACTAATTCACAATAGTCCAACGAAGAAGCAACACAAAAATCACCTTGGTTTGCAGTCGCGCTTGACCAATAGGGTCGCACGAAAGGGTGAATGGTCGGGCCTGGTGCCACTCTGCACAAGAAAGGTCACTGACATAGTCAATGGCAGCGCAAAGGCTCGTACGACTGACATTAGACCTGGTCGAAGCAGCTGTGGGGTTGCGATGCACTGTGCGATGATCTAGGGATGACAAAAGGGTCACACGATTGTTGGAAAAAAGTGACGCCCACTGGAGGGGGATGGCCCGACAGAGGGTACGAAGCGGGGGAACACCAGAGGGTGCAGATGCAAGGGGGAGTCGGCCGGAAAACAAGAAGTTGAGTTGGGGTGTCGTTCCACTACTGGTCGAATTACCCTGGGGCGTTGCACTATTGATGGATAGCCAGAGTAGATAAAGGGGATGTCAGAAGGTCAATTCAGCGAAGGGGGGAGGTTGTTGTGCTGGTTGGACTGTGAGTAGGGGCCGAACAACACAAGATGTAAGGCAGTTGCCAAAAGGAGGCAGAGACGGTTGGCAGTAGGTTCTAATGGGAGGCCGTTCAGAAGCTGTAGGGCATGGGGCAGTTAGACATAAGGCTTGCAGTGGTCCTGATCACAATGTAGCAAGAGAGAAACATGAGGCTGCTAGTGAAGAAAATCACACACTGTTCAGGTGGAGGCATGGAGACTGATGGGGGATGCATCAAAATGAGAAGTGGGGGCTTCAGGGGGTCGGGTTGTAGGTGTGGGAGGCACACTAGTGGTGTAGGTCCTCAGCCGGATATGAGGAGTTGGGGGCATGTGATGGCGGTACAAGGGCGGAGCCGGACATAGGCAGAGGGCTGGAGGCAGGGGTGACTTGGCGAGGGATGGTGTGGTGTCGTCGTAGGGTAGGAGTGACGGGTGGCCGATGAAGCGCAGGAGGTGGGCCTAGGTCCGCTAGGAGTTTGTAGGAGGAGGGTAGGGGTGTCTCACGGGTGAGAGGGAGGAGGCAAGGCCAGGGTGAGGGTGATCGGGACGAGAGGAGCTGGGTGTACTAAAGATGACTGTGCCATGCAGGGGAAATAGATTGGAGTGGATGGGACACCCACGTGGAAATAAATAAGTGATGAAGAAAAAATAAATCTAGAGGAAAAAAAGATAAAAAAATAAAAAGTAAATGAATAATTAAAATTATAGTAATAATAATAATAATAAAAATAATAATCATCATCATCATTATCATATTGATAAAAATAAATAATAATAATAATAAAGTACCCATTTTATTTTAATAATAATAAAATTCTTAACATAATTAATATTTTATATGACGCAAAAACTAATGTGAGGGTTAATTAAAATAACTCTTTATTTTAAATCATGCCCAAAGACGAAATATTACAAAGTTGTCTGGATGAAGCCATGCGGTTTCCAAAATGCACTATGCCCATGCGCCTGATGACAACAACTCAAAGCGCAAACTTTTTATCATCAATTCAAAAATTGTGTTCTGGATCCAGTCTGAAAATCAACCCAAAATTTATTTAAGGCTAAAGAAAAAAAAATAAAAGGATAGGTCATGGTGAGAAAATTCTCCCAACCATAACACTTCCCACCCCAAGAAGACACAACAAGACCTAGACCCAAGATAAAACTCTTTAACAGTCACTCACCCCCAAAATTTTAATCAACTCCAATTGATCGATCCAAACGAACAACAAACTCCCATGATATGCAACTTATCCTCAAAACATGAACACTATAAACACCGCCAAAATGAATCCCAAAAATGAAATCAGATACTGGCACAGGGTGGCCTGAACGGACTCCCCACGATAGGAAACAGGCCAAAATAAATTCAATGATGCCCACAATGGGTCTCCTCACTATAAGGACTGATGTGATTATCTGAATTTTAAAACATCCCACACAGACTAGAAGACCCCCACCATGAGGGGTCGAAGAAATGGACTAATAGATAGAGCCTCAAAACTACTATTACCACTACACTAACAACTTCACACCCTCGTAAGAGCACATATTACACAACACTAAGGACATAGATTAAAACGAAGCACTTTTTTACTGCAGGGGTACAACTGACTACACAACAGGTTCACTTCGGGACCTATGGCTTGATCTCTGTTGATTGAAGCATCTCCTTCCTCACAGTAAGGCTTCAAAAATTCCCAAACATGACACATGAACCTGAATTTTACCAAACACACTTCCATTATAATAATGCATTTAAAGGGGTTTGACAAGAACCATTTTTTTAAACTGAAGAAAAAAAGAAACATCGCAAAATGGTACATGTGACAAACTACTATATCCAAGAAGCACTACAAATAGAAACCCTAAAACTGATCCTAAATCATCTCCCTACTACTGCTGACGGGCTAAGGTTACCATCGATGAGCCAGGTCTAGCTTCAGCGCGCTTCTTGGTAACACCACGGTAGAATCGCCACAAGTGACCTAGATGTCAACAGGTGTGGAAGGGTCTCGGAGAACATGATCACATTGGCCTCTTGTGCCCCCACATACCGCACTAGTGATAGATCACCGAATTTCTATGTGAAGAAGATGACTTAAGGTCTCAAAGTATCTTGATTCCTCTACTAGTACCAGTAGCATCAGGTAACATCCCTTTCTACATATCGCTATGTTCTGCACTGCTTCTAATGGCTCAAAAAGGATTCTCCACCTCAATTTCTCTTGCTAACTCAGCTTTGGCGAGGCAGGATTGTCTCACAACATCAGGCAAGGTGATTACGTTGAACACTTCCACCTTTGACTGTAGCTCAAGACGTAATCCATCTGCAAAATGCTGATCTTTCATGGGATCATTTGCAACATACATAGGTTCATACAAAACCAAGTCCAGGAAAGGAAGAATAAATTGCATCACTGATCCAACACCTTACTGAAGACTGCATAACTCCATCCTCTTCCTGACCTTTGTCACCATAGAGATGTATTGTTGGATTAACGATGTCTTGAAGAACTCCCAAGTGATATCTTCTTCAGGCTTGCTCTAAGACATGGATTTCCACCACTTACAGGTTGGTCCTTCAAGCATAAAGGTATAAAAATTAACCTTTAATGACTCCCATGACACGAGAAAACCTAAGTTCCTCTCAATCTTCCATAGTCACTCCTCTACCTCAAGAGGATTTGCTACCCCATAAAAGAGGGGAGGATTCATCTTCCGAAACTCAATTTTGTAGTCTATGGACTGATCAACTGGAGGATGTGCTAAGGGCGCACCACCCAAAGTTGCACCTTGGGCATCCATGGAACCTTCATGGGGGAAAAATGAAGGAAAAAGAAAACAATAATACGGGTCAAACTTGGTCATTACCATTTTAAATTCAACTTTTCCCAATTTTCAAAATAAAACATTACAAAAAAATTTTTTTGAATTAATGTAGAAACAAACAATCCACAAGGAGAAACTAGTGCCGATGGGTGACTCAGACATATGGTCGGTGGTAATACACTAGTCACGCCACTATCACAAGAGCTCTAGGGTAATTTTCCCAGCTCCACATTGATTTTCAGACCATGCGAACTCACAGAGGTCACTTTTGTCGGTTCCCATTTCATGTCCCAATACGAAACAAACCATAAGAATCAAAGGACATTGACAAACTCGAACATCCCATGGTAACTCGAGGTTCAGAATGAACAAGGGTTCATGACGTACTTCTCGTCCGTACACCCAGAGTCCTGAAAATCCTACACCTTCAATCATTATAACCCCAAATAAAAATGGGCACTCTAAAAAACAAGGTCCTCTTAAGAAACGACCTCCTATGATACCACTTTTTCATGAACCAACCCGGGTTTATACAGAACCAATCACCTGATCCGATCCTAGACATGGCACGAGAGGCATTCTCAATCCTCCCAGGATGGAGACAATCTCTAATGAATCAATATAGGAAAATTGGGAACGATTTCCCACAATGAAAATAAGTAAATAACTAAAGAAATGGAAAAAAAGAATAATAAAACAAACTAACCTGACCACAACCAAAACTCTTCGCTACTTTGAGAGTCTCTCGGGCATCCACAACCAAATATCTCTCACGCCGAGGAATCTCGAGATGAACCTGAATCAAAAACTAAAAATAGGAAAACACTATAGGCATGAGTATTAAAACTTAGTAGGTAGGACTGACTAATTCTATTCCCAAGGCACATACCATTAAAAAAAGAATTTATCAATGAATGGATTGAACTAAATTATTTAAAATATGGGTTTCGACAAACACACTTTCATTTCAAAAACATGTAATAGTCCATTTCCCTATTCAATATAAAAATAAGTTTAATGATTGAAAGGAGAAGGTGCATTTCTTTTTAAAACACATCTTTTCCAAAAATTCAAAAACCCAATGTTTAGTTATTAGAAAAATGTAAAACCACACATAACAAATAACACACACTAATGGAAATGGAATAACTGGCATACTATGGACAGGAACCTAACTAGACCTCTCAATAATCCGCCACATACAAATAAGCACTAAAGGAAACATGGGTCGAATCTATGAGCTATTGAACAATCTAGAACATACTATATAGGTGACTCAACCTAAAGGCATTACCTACTCAATGATTTCATAACTCTTTAATGCCCAATCGTCGCACTTCCTGGGCTGATCAAGGTGCTCAATCCCATCCAAATAATATCAAAACACTTCTATGATATGGGCCACTATCCAGTGAGTAATCTAAACTAGTGCAACAATCATTCTTAGAAGATTCACTTATTATGCCAGACTTCCATGTCCGCACGTGTAATAAAAAGAGGGGAAAGTCAACAAACATAATCAAGTAACCAGGAATGATGCACAAACATCATACACCACAACCCAAAAAATAACATAATAGTAAGGCCACATCCAAATAAATACAAAGAGGGTTTTTAGATTTATTTATTTTTTCAATGTTCCAAATGGTCCTTAACCAACCTTAAAAAAACCTCATTTCTTAAGAGAACCAGAACACTTTCTCACTCATCAGAATAAATATTTTATCATCAAACCAGAACTACACATGAAATTCTATGAATTATGTTCAAAGGAAAAATGGGCATTCTTTCTCTATTGTGTGTCAACCCACCATGAAAATTTTTCAAGTGTTGTGTATAAAATAAGTAGATCTTGTTTACATAGAGTAATTATAACAAAAAAATTATTTAATATTATTTCTAATATATTGATATTAATTAAATCTCACGAATTTAATAAATTCTAAAATTAAAGGCAAGTGTAGTGGGTTACCTACCTCAACTAATATCTCGAACACGCTGGTGTGTCACACCTCAAACAAGCACATAAGAACATGCAAGATGGCGCCTGCTGTACCGCGGAATTACCTCACTAATTCTCTAAAACACTGACAAAGATAAGTAAAAACACCAAAATACTAATTCACAATAATCTAATGAAGAAGCAGCACAAACATCACCTCGGCGTGGAGCTGTGCTTGACCAAAAGGGTCATACGAAATGGTGAATGGTTAGGTGTGGTGCGGAGGTGCACTAGAAATGTCACTAACATTGTCGATGGTGGCCCAACAACAGGCACGTCTGACGGAGGACTTGGTCGAAGTAGTTAGGGTTATGCGATGCGTCACATGATTATCGAGGGTTGACAAAGGGGTCACGTAACAGTCAGAAAGTAGGGACACACACTGGAGGGGGCTGGTCAGATAGCGTGGGCGAAGCAGGGGTGCACCAGGGGGAGCATATGCACGGGGATTTGGTCAGACAATGGGAAGGGTATTCGGGGTGCTTTGCCACTACTGGCCAAATGACCATAGGGCTTTGCACCACTACTAACCATCTAGAGAAAGGAAGGGGGCTAGAAGAATGTCGATTCAGCGAAGGGGGAGGTAGTTTCGTCGATAGGTGGGTGAGTGGTGGATAGAAAATTGTCGATGGAAGGCGGTTGCTGGAAGGAGGAAGAAACGGCAGCAGCAGGTGATGGAGGGAGGCGGTTCTGTAGTCGGATGGTGCGGGGCGGCTGGACAAGAGGCTTACAATGTTCCTTCTCAGAATGTAGCAAGGGAGAAGCAGAAGGCCGTGGGTGAAGGGGAGCTACTCGGATGGGGGATCATGAGATTTTTAGGTGGAGGCTCGACAGCTTCTAGGCGCTACAACGAGAGGAGAACCTAGGGCTTCAGGGAGTCACACTGTAGGTGTGGGAGGCAAGCTGGTGGTGTAGGTCGTGTGCCGGATAAGAGGATATGGGGGTACGCGACAGTGGGATGATGGTGGAGCCGGACGCAGGGAGAGGGCCGGAGGCAGGGGCATCCTGGCAAGGGCTGGTGCAATGACATCGTTGGGTAGAAAGGTCAGGTGGTTGGCATTGCACAAGAGGAGGGCCTGGGTCTGTAGGGAGAACGCAGGAGGAGGGCATGGGTGTTACGAAGCGTGCGTTCAAGAGGAGGGCAGGGGAATCACACATGCGATAGGGTGGAGGAATGACCTGGGTGTTGTGAGCCGGATGGGAGGAGTTGTGGGTGCATTGGAGGGGTGTGATGCATGGGGAAGGAGAAGGGAGGGGATGGGACACCCACGTGGAATGAAAAAAAAAAGATGAAGAAAAAAGAAATAATGTAGAAGGAAAGAAAGAATAAGAAAAAAAGATAAAATAAAAAAAGTAAATAAATAATAATAATATTAATAATAATCACCATCATAATCATCATCATAATAATAATAATCATATTGATAATAATAATAATAATAATAATAATAAAGTACCCATATTTTTTTTAATAATAATAAAATTATTAACACAATGAAGATTTAAAATGATGAAACAATTAATGAGTGTTTTAATTAAAATTACAATTTATTTTAAATCATTCTCGAAGACGAAAGACTACACAGTTTTCTGGCCAAAGTTTTGCGGCTTCCAAATGAACTATGCTCGTGCACCCAACGACAACAACTCAAAGAAGAAACTTTTTAGCATCAATTTAAAAAGTGTGTTCCAGATCCAGTCTGAACCACAACCCAAAATTTATTTATGGACAAAAGAAAATAAAATAAATTAAAAGAAATAGAATTAAAAGGATAGGTCGGGGTGTAAGAAACACCAACTTATACTAGTCAAAAGATACTTGACACATATAGATATATACACGACTCACCCTTTCTTGGGGATAGCGATCAATGGAGATCCCAGTTTATAGTAGTTCATGAAAAAATTCTTATTATAACACACTATACCAAAAAGGTTTCTTATCCCAAACATATTTCTATTTTCCACCTATGACATAGTATCCTTTACCTTTTCATGATCAACTCAAATTCATTATGTTAAAATCAACTCTTCCACAAAATTTATTTCCAGCTTCCCAAATCTATATATAGAATTTTTTTCATAAATATGATAATAAAGAAGAGATCCTAGAACAATCATTAAGTGATTCCCATGATCCTTCATGGTTCTGATATAAAATAGAAATTTGTCCTTGAATACCCTAAAATGGATTCTAGGTATCAATACATTATTTGGTATATAAGATCCATGAATATGGTAGGAGATTTATTTAGACCAAAAGGCATCATGAGATACCTGATGCAACAATACCTATTTCTAAAAGTAGTAATGGGAATTTCAAATTACATTACCCTATGATGCTAGTACCTTAACAATATGTTGATCTTTGAAAACCACTATTACCATTTAAACCGATCAAAGAGTTCGACAATGTTAGTAAAGGGGTGTGTATTCATGATTGTTACAAGATTTTTCTTCAAGTAGACGATTCACAATTACAAATTTTGAATTTATTAATTTTAATTGAGTGTATATATGAACCATAGTGTAAAACTCAGCTGAATAAATCCCTTGGATTCAAAATCATTTCATTGAATATTTAAATAATTAAATTTATCTATTTTTATTCGATATGAAGGTAACAATACGAGTTGCATTTTTACTATTAAATTAGTAGAGAACTCGATATTACTCTTAGGTTGTAACCCTAATAATTCACTCAAGAGCACTTAATGGAAATATTTTACCCTTATATAAATCTTATTTATAAAATTCTATTCATTATATTATATAATAATATGGACTATAACATATCAATCAACCAACATTGAGATGAGGACGTCCCACTCAACTAAATTGTCGATCCATTCTCCATAAAAATAGAGGATATATTCCATTTTAACCATTAAAGGTAAACCTCCAATGAGAAAAAATTACTATAATATATAAACATGATCATTGAAGCAATATATATTTTAAAATCAGAGTGATCTATCACTAAAAAAATAATTTCCTATTACAGATCCACCTCAGTAATAGATACTATAACATAACGAAATTAAATGTTAAGTTCTTTCTTATTCCTAAGAGGTATATATATATATAGATCATACGAAATAGAGTGATATATGTCATTTAATATATTGTAATATATAAATAGTTCAGTGTCACATGTGTTAAATAAAACAAACAATATATATGATGTAATAAGAATAGAACCCCATTAAGTTATCATCCCCACTTTAGATTCCACTAGTTCTTTCACCATGGAATGAAAATTAATTCACTGTATGTGAGATTGATTCATTCTTAAAAAATTGAACCTTAATTAAATAAAAACAAAGAATAAACAACTACTTTTCCCATTCTCAAATATTTAGGATCCCATTTCATTAGATGCATCCAATTTCACTTGGGACACTTTGATATCCAATTAACCTACACCACTTCTTGGAAAATGATTTAATCAATAACTCCTCATACGATGGCTCAAAAATCAATAAATATGATTATACATCGAGTTCTATAGGAAATAAGGTTTCACATACCCAACTCTACCACATTGATGGAATACAAGATGTTTTCATCATATTTGGGTGGGGAAATCCAACTATAATGGATTTCATGAGCCACCTCTACTACCCTATTTAAACACATCATGTTTTTTTTTTATTTTTAAAAATATAAATTCAATCCATGTAAGAATATTTGGATTGATAATTATCCAAAAAAATTCTTCATCGTTTTATAGCATTAGGGTTTAGTATTTAACTTCTACAGAGGCAGTGGGTTTCAATTTCAATACATTGGATATGGATTCTTATTGATAACCCATTTCGAACTATTATTTTTAAAACAATCATTTCAAACCATATAATTTATAGAATTAATAATATTTGAAATCTAGATATCATATTATATAACCATATGGTTTCCCAAATATAGGCATAAATATTACTATGACTTCACCAACAACATTGTGTTCATATTTCAAAAATAATTAAACATGGCCTTAATGTCATTCTAGTATTTTTTATCATGATGATTATCATAAAAAAAATCTCTCATACATTTTATATGGGGACCTTGATGATAATTACATGAAATTTCACCTTAATGGGTTAAAAAATATCATATAATACCATGTTCCTTTCAATATTATCCACCCAATCTTCTTACTCTTTAGTATTGCTACTTCCTGAAAATGTTTAATGTTGATGGTGACTAAATTCCTTTGTGTGATCCTTATCTTGACACAAACCTAAACCTGTAAGATTATGTTGAGGTACACTGATCCCTACTATCGGATCCATAGATGGTATGATTTGAACCACTATCAAGATCAGATTCTAAACTACATGCGGATTTTCCTATAGAAAATTATCCACAACTCACAATGAATGATAAAATGAGGGTCTTTGAGGGGGAATGAAACTACAAAAAATAAAAAAATAGAATGAAATTATTCAAATAGTTAAATAAAAATTATCTAATACAATACATATCTAATAAACAATTATAAGAATCATGAAACAAATTTTAAACGAATGCGACAAAAATATAACCAAAATTCCCATGGTTTGTGTTTATATATCTTGGTTCATCAAACCATGATCCATTTCTTCATTTATTACTAAATGGTTACGATATGAATGCATGGTTTGGACATATCATTTTAAAAACATTGCAAAAATATTGAAAGGAACATGAGGTTTATCCTATGAATCATGTATCACGGTTTTTAATATGATATTCTACTATTGTACCTTAATCATGACCTACATAAAGCCCCTTAAAATATCATTCATTGAATAATAAAATACTCTAAATCAAAACTCAACTAAATTTTTTTAGAAAGTATGTTTATCGACAACCCATGGACTTATAAGGCTCACTATGATGAGTATTGATTGGAAACTCACTTGAAACCAACCTAACATATCCCAATTATCTTATTTATTATATATTTAAATCCACTGGATAATATATACTGAAACCAACATCATATTGTTTTCCAAAAAAACAACATCATATCCACCAAAAAAGTGACTGAGTCATCTTATAAAGAGACTGAAATAGAATTTTCAATCCACATTGGCCGGAAACTAAATCCTGGGTATCAAGAACATAATACATGGGAATTGTTTTTCTTGATGAAAAAAACTATTAAGGGTCCACCCTAGGTACCCAACGTATCCCCACAATATATTGGCGATTCGTGTATCTAAATACCATCTAGGGGGAATATAAATCAAACCTAATCATGAGATAATATACAAAACAACTCAATATAAACCAAAACATCTAAATAAAATGAATAAATTTTCAATACCTTAAGATATAATATGAAAACTAAGAATATTTATACAAAAGGTTAAATAAATGAATCCAATAGGTGAATTGTATGGGTATTTTATAGTATGATACATAGAGGAAATGATTCAACTATAAACCAAAACTATATGTAAATCCAGGAAACCACTAAATATATCTGTGTTACATGAGGGATAATATCCTCTAGGTATACTTCTACAAACTTGATCTCTAATAAGATGAATATAAATAACCTTCATGTGGTGAATTCCCCTTACATGTTTTAGTCAAAATATGGTCCACATACACCCAAAGTGGTGTGTAGGTTGTGGATATAATTTTACTTATAGGATTTCAATAATTATTCCATGAGAAAGTTATGTTAAATAATCCATAATTACACATTGGATATAAAGGTAAGATTATTTAGTTATTGTTTTCATGAAAAAATTTATCTTCGAGATATTAAAAATGTTTGTTATTTAAAAATATTTAGTCCAGAAAAAATATCCAAATAAAAATACATTTATAACTAAAAATTATTATACATTCCCTAGGGTTAGTAATGACAAGGCTAACTAAAATCCTCATATTAATTTATATTAACACCATGTGTCTTAATATATGTATATTCACTATAAAAATGGAATATTAATCTTGTGGTAACTTTACTAGCCCTAACGGGAATCAAAAATTGGGAGGCATGGTCTAGGTGGAGTGGCATTATTATATAGCATGGTACTTTTCATTAGTCCCTTACATGTGAACCAATGGTTCACTTAAGTCATAATCATTATAAAAAGGATTCAATTTCATTATATTTTCACTATTAATCAACAAGGCATACAATTACCTGTAATTAGTTTTCAGAATCAATCCCTAAACCAAATTATTTGAAAAAATCATTTCATCAATCTCATGATAGATATCATCATATTCAAAAAATGAATACACTAACTTGTGATCGCATTGATTAATCATATCAGGAAAATTTAGTACAATTACAATATAAAATCCTCTCCTTTTTGATGGAATATAGTACATTTAAATAATTAACTCCTCATTTCTAATAATTGAGCAAAGAATATTCTTTAAGAAAATTTATTTCATAAAAATACCTATGTAAAAAATTATACAATTTCTTGATGGTGAAAAACCAATATTGAATTGGTGGAAATCCCTTAATAGACAATAAAGTACATAATTTTAAAAAAAATAATATTAAATCATCGAAAATGAAACATTGTTCACTAAGTACGTATGGAAAGAACAAAACCATTAATAAAAATATGGAAGTTACATTTAGTAGGAGGAACACCACATTCATTATGATTCATTGAGTTTTCTTAATAAAAACATCCTATTGGAATAATTTTTAGAGGGTGATAATCAAGGGAGTAAAAATTTGGGGTATGGAGATTTCAATTAATGGAAAAAAAAGAATTAGGTGGTCAATTTGAAAAGGGTCTGATTAAAATATTTAAAATTTTAAAATAATGAGATGTCCATACAATTTTTATGAATGGTTAGTAAGCCATGATACAACCATGCGAACAGAATTGGACACATCCCTTAGGCTCAAACAGTTTCTCCAATCAGTAAAAATTTAACTCCAATGATTATACATAACTGTGTAGTAATTGTATGACTCTAATGCAATTTGATTTTTAGACCAGGGTTTCTAATAAATATTTTATTATTAATATGCATGATTTTCTTAGTCCTAAAACTTTCACTTCTACAGTATCACCCTCTATATTATTACACTACATGATTAAAACTAATCATGAGCCAACAAGGAAGAGCCCTCTACTCACTATTTTCTAAAAACATACCAATATAAAATCAACACTAAATTAATAAGTAATGTTAACAATCAATAAATATTAAATTCATTATCTAATAATGATACCACATATGAGAATGTATATATTATAACCCTATAAGTTATCATCATCTAGTGAGGTAGTCGGTATTATGGAGTCGACACATGGCCCATGAGAGGTTATTCCCAAATATATTGGTGAATGGAATTATAACACATGTAGTTATGTACCATTTACATAGGAATGTAAAACCTTTTAGGCTCATTTGACAAGGACTATTTGGCTCCCTTTTTATATAATCCGGTGATACCCAATGATCCATATATTAATATCATGCAATCAGGACCTACAATGTCGTGTATTTTAAGTTTATATATCAATGATTTAATTTATGTAGATTAATGTTATTTGAAATTATATTTAAGTTAAATGTAACATAGAAAATTTTCATTCTGGAATTTCATATGTCAGACCCTTTTTGTATTCAGATTACACTAGATTGGAGACCCTTTTATACCAATTGCTCATTAATTAGGATCATGGAAGTAGACTGGATACATGAGACCTATGGAAACTATTTTATAATATCAAGGATGTGTATCTTGATCCATGAGGTATTCTTTTTACCCTCCTAGAATATTAATCATTTTTATCCGGGGGATAAAGAATTTAATATACCTTGAGTACCATATCATTTAGGGTGGATAACCATTGGGAAATCCATTTTCATGGGAATAAATGATTCAAAGTGTGAATGTATGTATAAATAATGAACAAGTAATGTATTTTAGGAGGTTATAGAGTAGGATTTTATTGTGTACTTATCATTTCAAGGCGTTTATATTGGTTAATAATCACTAATATGGCCTTTTTGGGAAAGAAATTTAACCAATGTAAATAACTTGTGTTAATGGGGTTTATAGGTATATCTCTTAGAAGTTGAACCCAACTATTTTGGAGGATAAATCAGGGGCCCCATAATGTATGTGTTTTGAAAACTCAATCCAACCAATGGTGGGATACTTGGTTGAATGGGTTCCTAGAAATAGGGAATTAGAAACAAATCCCCAAGTTGGAAAAACATGGGAACCACAATTGATGATCCTTAAAGGCTGGGAAAGAACTTAAATAAATGGATATAATGAATTGTATCAATAATATATCGTTGGGAGGTAAAATTATTTCCCTAGTATGATGCATCCCGAGTGTTGTGAGAATTTTCACTCTAATGTCTCCAATTATTCTACTTGTAAGGGTTATTATTTAATATTCTATGACATAAAATAGTTGTGTTCACTCTTAGGAAGGTGATAACTATCAATGGATTAATGTTCCAATAGTCTCCATTATTTTACCCTGGGTTATAATATGAAAATCTCGTAAAGGTATGATAAAGAGGCCCATGTAAAAAAATGGTTGAGTCATACACTCGTATGTTGTAGTATTCTCACCTCTCTCAAGTGGTATGGTCATTGGTCTTTTATAGAAAAATGTAACATGGGAACCTTGTGGTAATTATCTCTAAAACCCAATTCCACTATCTATGGAATGAGGTATTTGACCACATATTATCATTATACAATATTGAGTTCCAAAAAATAATGTGTGGGATAGGGATTACACGATTAGGATGTGAGGATATCTCTTGTGATTAGGGAGCAAGGTCGGTGTTTGTGATTAGGGAATGTAGAAGATGCACCCATGGACATATATTTAATTTAAAATTATGAAAGTAATTTCTTTGAATTATCATGTTTCTCTCATATTTATGAGACAAAAAAGGCCCACACCTCTTAATTGATATGGACTCAATCCGAATTTAGTGGGACATATTCTAATGAATTCATGAATTGTGCTGGAATTTTGATCTACATGTGATGAATGAGATATAGATTCATGATCAACAAAGATAAACTGTGTAAATTGTACAAGGAGAATTGAAGAGTGGTCAAATTTTTATTAATTGTTGATATAGTGTAATCAGATTTCATGTTCTTTTTATTTAATTAGAATGGACAACCCCATCAAGAAACATAATTGAATTGGTAAATCCTATACTGTTGACATGAAAACTTCACCCAAGATGTGATATATAATTGAACGTTTTGATACCAATTCATTTTAAAACTGGGAGTGAGAAACTATAAACACAAAATTTGGTGTGAAAACTAAGACTTCATCTATTAAGAATAGTAAATTTATCATAAACAATTGGACACTAGAACCTATATGTAATAATATCAGCGAACCATTATATTTCTTGAAATTTTAATCTACTTCTTTTAATACCTAATGATATGTTTTAATCCTTTTTGGTGTCTTATTACTTTCATATTTATTATATAAGTTTATTTTACCTCTATAAAATCAGTCAATAAAAATGGTTTCATTTTTGAATACGATTCATAAAAAATTTATCATTTCTCATATCAACGATCTTATTGAGGCCATTAAGGTAGAAATTGTTAACTTGTTTTATAACAAATTTGTCATATTTTTTATACACGTTTCTCAATAATCATCATAACTATATACTATTATACTTTTAACAACTACATGACTAAAAAATATGAATGATGATGACATCATATGGATAGATAATTTTTTTTGATGTCTTATTTTAACAAATATACATTTCTGGAATAAGAAAATATCATAGTGAGGGGATATTATATCATATAATATTTAATGGATCTAGAATAAATCATATGCTATATGAATGAAACCCAAAAATAACTATAATAAAATCTATTGCCTCATATCCATCATTAAAGCTACATCCCCCAGCAGGTGGTTATCTATCAACTCTAGGGGTGGAATACCATCATAGACATTCACCCAAGAGGTGAAATCAAGATATAATATATGTGGGAATAATAGGTGAAGCCGTTATGTTCTATGTTTGAATACTAGGTCCAAGAAATAAGAAAATATAAAGTTTACATGTTGATATAGGCATGTGTTTATAAGAATGAATATTTTATTCCTAATATTCATATATATTGGATCCCAAAAAAATAATCAATTACTTCTATAACATAGAGTATTTTGAATCAGTTTATGGGATGAGTAGAAGTTGTTATAGAAACATATCCTTGGTGATATTTTTTAGAACATTATTCTACCAAAGGATACTAGGGGGGATATGTTGAGTGGTTTATGAAATTTGAAAAATCCACAATAAACATAGTTGGGAAGGTAGTTAGGAAGAAACCCTACTCATGATCTGACTAATTTTTAAAAAATACATGAATTTTTTATTTATTAAAAGTAATGAATATTGAAACTCTAAGAACCCAATGGCGTGTACTTCAATGTATAAGAGGGAAACCCAGGTCAATACCTTCCCTAAACTAGATCATTATTTGTATGTGGAATAGGTCTATAAAATCCACATTGACTTATATACATAATTTCTTTTTTACCTTTTATTTGGAAATTTGGATGACTTGATACATGTTTTTGGCATACCATTCAGACATGGGTGTAAGGTAGAGCACATTTTCAATGGAGGAAAATATTTGGAGTGGAATATTATCTATTTGAAAATTCTAAATTTGGAAATGGTATATCAATGCATGTAACATGAATATTAAGGTGGTTCACATTTTATATATATTTTATTTTCCATGTGTTTTAGAGTTAGATAGAGAAACATTTAAAACCATATGAATTAAATAACAAATTATGATCTTGACATATAGAATTTGGAAATATATTCACCCTAATTTTATGGGATACACATAGAGTTCATCTTCATCCAATATGGTGATGTCCCAATCAAAATTAACATAATGTAAGTCATGGGGGATATGGGATTCAATCATAAAAAATAGATCCATGAGATTTGGTCCTATTAATATTAACTAAATATAATTTTATATGGAAGATCATAGTGTTTTAGTAATTTCAACACTAATTTAGACATTTTTAATTATAGTTACACTATTTTCAGAAACTTGGAAGGTGAAAAACCCCATGCAAGCAAGGTGTATTTAATCAATGATGATCTAGGAAGACATCCACGCAAAGATTTCACAACCCTAGTAGGATTTTGGTATTGGAAATATATATGACTATGTTCATTATTACATTTCTTCCTATCCTCACAACATGTTATCAAATAATGTATCCATGGTTAAATGTTTTATGGCTACTGCCAAGTGAATGCATAAAACATAAAATATTATAAGGATGGAACCATAAATGAGACAGATTATCATTCAGATCAGAAAATGAACATGTGCCTCCAATAAATATCAATTGAGGAATCAATTCCTCATGATTCTAGGATGATTTGAACTAGTTTTTAACAAAAATAAAATTATAAAGAAATTTATAAGTGGTTAGGATAGTAATTAAATATGATGTATACTATGATCCATTATAGGGTTGATGATAAACATAAAACCATAAAATCAATATATTTGAACTTATATACTTTTAAATTTTGATATAGTTGGATATATATTGACATAGTTAATAAGCTATATATTAATCACTAATGTGGTGTGTGAACCCCACATACATGTAATTTTAAGTCACCAACCCACATCAACTGCATAAAAAAAACCCCACCAGATATTTAAATATAACATATTTATTTTTATATAATATTAAAAATCCCAGATTGTAAGATTTACATAACATAGAACACAGAATGCAAAATGGATAATTGAAATTATGGTGGGGAGATCAATCAATAAGTCAATGATGACTGTAATTTCCTTTGTAATTATTAATACGTATAAATAAAATATATTTTTCTTGATATCCCTCCCTATAACCACCAATTCACTATATAAAAGATAAAAATATTGGTTTTATCTTCTTGAGTCAAATATGGGTTGTGTGATTTCCCCTATTATCCCTCAAATGAACCATTATTGGAACCCTACATATATGTATATTAGATTCAATAACACTTGTAGAATATGAAATGTATTATGGTAATAAGAATATTATGATTATAATGGAGGGAAATATTTTGAATATATTTCCAGTTCAAGGATATTCTAAACGTGAAATAAGGTTGGATACCCTGCTACACATAAATAAATGCAAAATAAAATATATAATATTGGTGACACGTATTCATACATGTAAAAAGGTTTTATTTTTTAATCAGATATTTTCATTACCATTTAGATATCTATATTTTTCATCATTATGATTTTATCATACCTCTTCATAAATAGGGTACCTTATATGGAATTCATAAATGATGAAGAGAAGGAATAATGGGTTCCATTGGGTAGTGATCCCTTCTCTATAAAAATCTATCCAAATCTGAAATCTGATACCCTATTGTGTTTCATGTTGGGGATTTGATATTAATTTTCTATAGATTATATTACCTGACTAATAATGTATAGATGATTTGAAACATGGTATGAATTGATATGTTTTCACTCTTCATATTGCTAATGTGGGTGACTTAACTATTTAAATGAAATATAAATAATTATAAGGTAAGACATCAATTATTGATTTTGAGGTTCTGATATATCAATTTGAAAATTGGGTTAGTGCTAATGTGTCCCAAGTAAATGAAAACATATGATCAATAGAAGCTATAGAGTCTCACACTCTATATAAGAAAGTTATTGGAATTAAATTGGGGTCTTTAAATGAAGTAGAGTATTCTTTTGGAGTGTCTTCACCAGATTCCTCTAATAATAAGGATGAATATGTTATATTTAAGTGTTTATAAACATTGATAAAGTGAAATGCCAATTTGAAACATCATCATACAAGGGGTCCTAACTAAATTTTATGACTCGTCAAGATACATAATGGGGTGGGAGAAATCTGGGATATGGACGCTCATGATCACTTATTATCTTTGAAGGACTACATTGATTTTGTTATAGACCTAGTTCAATGTAAACCCTGGTATAAATAATATTTGTTTCACATTATGAAATAGAATTTTGAGATAAATTTTGAGTTTGTACAATGATATTGATATTGAAAATTAATAGATTAATCCTTTAATGAGATGCCATAGTTACAATAACCTTATGGGTTGACATTTTTATTTCTCATGAGTGAATATCTGGAGTACACATAGTACGATTTCCTAAAAAAACAATAAATATTTTTAAACGGTATCACTTGATGAGAATTCCTCAATCAATTAGTTTTATAAACATATGATAGTGAGAGTAATCATCTCCCTCATGTGAACTGATGAGGTAGTTGGATAAGTGGTGATAGTTATAAGGGTTATCACCTTAAACCATTTAATTTAGTAATAATTGTTGGAGAGTTAACCACCGATAATGGTTAAGGTAAATATAAAACTAATCAATATTAACATTTTCATGTTCTGATTGACATATGTTCATATTTTATGGACCATTTGCAGAGATACTATAATATCCCACAACACACACTAACAGATATGGTGCTGAAATCTATAACATTACATTTTTGACTATGATTTTTCTAATTATAACATATAATATTTCATCTAATCTATACAACAAAAAAGGTAATCATTGAACACTTACATTCTATTAGAATATTTAGGTTTAGAGTTTTAGAGAACCAGTAAAAAATCCCACAAAAAAAGTTCACATGAATTTAAATGTGAAATTATCTCACTTATGTTAGATTTTATTTTTCACATTACTAATGCATCATCATCCTTATTAAATCCCTTATAGAAATAAATTTATCAACATTATTCCATAAAACCTGGGGAAGAGGAATCATTAGAAGGTTGAGCTCAGATGCTTAGTAAGGGTAAACATAATCATTAATAATGGAATTTCATCAATTTTTATAAGAGATAATAAGGGTATGATGAAATAATAAATTTTCAAGATTGAGTCATAAAATAAATCATATAAATTAATACATGGATCATAAAATATGTATGAATAATAATTTAATCATATATCATAATAAATAATCATAAGCTGTGTGATTTCATTCTCAATAATGTGAAACATTATAAACTAAAAAAATAATAATTGAATCATATAAGTACTTGGGACATCATTTTCACTTCACTAATCCATTCAATCTTATAAATGAAATAAAAATATGGTAAAATTCCCGACACAATTCATTGGAGGGATATAATGGACCCCCATCATTTTTTATCATGTAACCACCATTGATTAGTTTATTATTGAACCACACTTCCTTGGTTTATCATGTAACAAACCATAAAATTCCTAACTACCATTAAAAAAAATAACACATAAAATTTTTAATTCATTATAAACCCATATAAGAAACCTTTATCCTTTTTATAACTCTACTAAACCATGGTATAGAAATGATTTCTAAAATGATATATTCGAAACATGATTAACCCTTGAAAAGAAATGAGATCTATAAAAATATCATTGAAAATCGTTATCTGAGGGAAAAGATACTAGTTCTATAAAAATATCATTAAAACATGATTAATCCATTGAAGATTATTAGGATAAAAAACAATCTATTTAGAACAGGATTAAACTACAACAATGAAATGGGTTTAATAACAATCTCTTTATAGCATGATTATCCTATTGAAAAGAAAAAGGTTTCCCAAATATATAATTAGAACTTGATTAACCAAAGAAAAATAAATTGGTTAAATAAAATCTCATTGAAACATTATTAAACCATGGAAAATAAATGGGATCCATAATAATCTGTTGGAAATATGGTTTACCCATGGAAAATAAATGAACCCCATAAAAATATCATTGAAAAAATATTAATCCATAAATTAAATAATGAGGATGGTATCAATACAAAATATACCTAATGGATGATAAGTAAAAAATTGGTTTTGACATTTATTAATGTAAATACCATTAATATACAATTAAAAACAATAATGAGTAAAATAACCTTTAATCCTTCTAAAGTGTCCCATACCACCTTCAAAAAATAGAATCATAATATTCTTGAAAGAATAACCTTAAATGAAACTTATAATATACTGAGTAGAAAGATATTCAGGATATATTAGGTCAAATTATTTGTATAAAAACCTCATAAAATAATATAGTTGTATAACATAACAAACATACAATGATATTGAGAATTGTTACAAAAATTTATTATTTCTTTTGTAAATATAAAACCATAATCCCCATGAATGATAAATCAAGAAAAGGATACATGATATTGAACAACATTAATGATAATAATATTCATTTACATTCATATGAACTATATAAACCACACAATGAAAATAATTGGATAATATGGAATATTCCTCACAGAAATGAAAGTGATATGATAAAACCCCTTACTATTATTGTATCATTGGAGTGATAATAAATCAATGAAAAAATTATGTGAAAAAATTATAAATACGGACAATAAAATTTGAAATATAGTATAAAATATCTATAGGTCATTTCACACATATTTTTGGCATAACATAACCGATGATATAAATGTTTAACCCAATGAATGGAAATTGAGTTAACAAATCCATTACCATGAGTATGATATGTTAGGAATATACAATATATCATTTAATATTAAACCTATTTTAGTTATTTACATGATTCATATCCTTCCAAAATTTTATTAATAATTTTATTTCACTTATAAACAAGCTATATACAAAAAACTAATCAATAATGTTTAGGTCAGATGTTTTGACCATATTTGACATATCTGTCAAAATAGACATTGATTGGTCGATTATGGTCAATGAGGTCATTATTAAAACATCTATATAATAATAACCATGACATATTTATCTCATTTTACATCAATTATAAATTAAAAATCATATATTAATTATGGTTATGAAAAATTAACCACTGTTACTACAATGGAGACAGTAGGTCATAAATAAACTTGAGTAACATTCTCATTTTTCAATGATCATTATTGAAAGAAGGCAATTAATGTCTATATTTCCAGAATTACCCTTATAAAATAAAATAAATTTTATTTAATTATATAAACACAAACACAAATAGACACACACACACACAGATATATATATATATATCATTTTTGTGATGTGTTGATGAAAAAGTAAGAATCACATCACTTCGAAGAGACAGTAGTCTAGATATCCTTCACTGGTCTTATCACTTTTTCAGTGTGTGTAATAGAAAAAAAAAAGATAATTTATATGTCCATATGTATAATAATTTAATTAATTTCATATGTATTTAATTTATATCATATATTTTAATTAAACCCATATTTAATACATTCTATGTAAAGAGTGAAAAAATCTCATCACTCATAGGAGGTGATAGTCCAGACGTTCACGAATGATGTTATCATATTACCAAAAATGGATATCATAATGGTATGTGTAATATAAAAATTATTGTAGATTAATAGAATTCTAAATATCACAAATATTATATAAAATAATAATTCCATCATTAATCCCAACTTTGAGCGGTGGTAATGAAAGAACGAACGATATCGATTTATGAGACAGTAGTTTGTTATAGACATGAATGATGATTGTGTATCACATTTGATGGAATTTTGTGAAGGTTTAGGTGAATAATTTATCATAAGAAAATTTATTATATTTATTATAATATTTTTATAATGTGATAATGTAAAAATAATAATTGAATAGGTGGATAAATAAACAAAATAAAAGATCCCATTGAATAATGTTACATATGTTTTGGGTAACTACTTTTGGTTTATACCAGAGCAGTTACTTGGTATTATTTCATCCAATAATGAGGATTTTTGGACGATGTATGTGATTTTTGGAGCTTATTTGGGCAGTTCTTTCTATGATATGGTATTAATAGGTTTAAATAAGCGGGGAGGATGAATTTAATTATAGAGTTTACGGGGAGTGGAATTCTTAAAAATATAAACATTTAAACACTTTTGGTAGGTCTCTATTACATAATTTACATCAAGTAATGATCCGAAATCGATAAAATAGGGAATATGGTCGAATAATGTAAATAAAATTTGTTTTTGACATGTTTTTAGGTAATTTGGTATCTAATTATTATTGCTTAACCACTATATAAACACATTTTTACCATAATAGTTGCAATTACTTTTAATTTCATTAAAATAATATATATATTTTTAATAAAATATGTTCAAAATATAAAAATATAAAATACTCTAATTCAAAATATGGAATCATTTTTTTTCAGATGCCAATCATATAAATGGAAAAATTTAGTTTTAAATTAATCTTACAGACATGATGAAAAAAGCATGTTTTTATAAGGAAATGGTCAGAAGATTAAAACAATTATATCCAATTTCAAGATTAAATTTATTAAAATGAACTAAATCGGTTTACCAAATATAAAATTAATATATTTATAATTTAAAACCAATTGAAAGTATAATTTAACAATACAAATAATTTGGAATAAAAATCAGTTTTTCAATTAAAATCAATTATGGTTCACTAATCATCAAAATATGAATGTTCTTTGATATATAAAAAAATTCACCCAACGTAAATTTTGATATTATTAATTAAAAAATGAATTTATTTTCACAAATAAAACATAAAAATTTGTATAAATTTATATTTAAAAATAGTCATCCATTTAAAGGTGGAAAAATTTCATTTTAAAAATATACAACTATTTCTGCTTAATGATGGATTTATTTTATCATAAATGTGTCAAACATATTTGATGAATTTATAAAACTTTTATTAAATAATTAACATTTAAATTTAATTAAGAATTTTCTATAATAACTATTAATTTAATTTATTATTATAAAATTCCATTCTGGTAAAAAAATCATTTTTTGTAAAAAACCATCCTTATATTCAAGTGGTCTATATTTTTATTTCACATTAAATGTTCACCAAAATATTAATTATATAAACAAATAAAATCAATTTATAAATAATATAGTTAATCATATTCATTCCATCCATTTCAATGCATAGGTTATAGTTATTATTGTATAATGTTTTCTGGTAAGACATGGTCTTGCATGTAACACCAATTATCAAAGATACTCAATGTTATATGAACACAAGATAAACCTATAGTTAAATAAAACATAATAAAAATTGATCATTATGTGTAAAAAAATTTACAAATGGATATAAATTAATTGAAACAATGTTAATTATTGAAATATTAGGATATTAAATCCTACCACACTTAAAATAAATTTCTCCTTTATAATTCATGTTGGTTATAAAAGGACTAACATTCCTAGAATTCATTTACTGACACCTAAATAAAAAATGTTAAATAAAACATCCTCTTATAAAGGAAATATGAGAAACATAAATGTCCCTAGAAGTTATGAATAACATGGATTATATATAAGGGGAATAATGTTGCGAATGGCGGAAAATAGTACATAATTATGGATAATGATTGAGGTCATTAATCATAAATAAGATAATGAGACATGGAATGTTAAAGGCCTTAGAAAATAAATATATGATGATAAAAATGACAATAAGTTCTTTATAATTGAAGGTTCTAGGATATTTTTTTAGATCCTTTTCCAAGTGTTAAATATTTCTCTTACCATCTATACCTAGAGAAAATAATCAATAAATAAACATATTTATGTATATATTTAATTCTTTAATTAATTTCCACCAAAATATAATATTGTTTTTCCAAAAAAAAATCAGCAATGAAGATGAAATTTTCATTCATAAAGCCCTAAAATCAACAATTAAGGACCACATAACCATAAAAGTAATAATCAACCTATTCAAACTGTATTTAGACATTAATAAAAACAAAAAATGTTAGAACATAGTATGGAAATTCATAAATTCATTAAAAAATAAATTGATACACTTATCTTTAAAATTAAATTTTAATAACCTAATTTCAAACTAAATAATTCTATTAATAAATATCCTTATAATTATGCAATCATTTTATAACTATGTTGAAATATTAATGATAAGAAGGTTTTTTAATGGTTGGGGATGAAGCCTCATTTATTATTAATGCAAAGTAAAGACCTCTTTAACTAGGTAAAGGGAGACCCATTATATATCATGAAGGCCCATTTGGCATTTAGCCCATTACATGGCCCATAGGCCCATTTTTTGGCCCAAAGCCCATTCTATGAATAGTAATATTCAGTACCCACGATGCTATAGTAATGCACAGTACCTGCCGCTGCTACAGTACATCACAATACTTGGCACTGCTACAGTACTATATTGCCGCTACAGTGGCCTGCTGTGGCTACACTGTCTGTCGTTGCTGCTGTGTCGCTGCTGTTCCAGTATGCTAAAGTACTGCTATAGTACCTGAACCCAACGGGTTTTGAACCCCCATTTTTCATGTACAATTAAGGTGTGCTTACCACTAAGCCAAACCACAACTAAATGACAAGAAAGATTTAATTATATATTCTTCGATGATAAATAATCCCATATTCCTAAAATAAAAACCCATATGTGTCTCAAATAATATTAACCATTAACTAATTAAATGTGCATATAAACCAATACATCATATAGGCTAGTGGTAGTGGAACCCTTAGTGTCCTTCATTCATGGGTTCAAGCACCACCTCCTAGATAGATGCGATTGGTTGTCACTGAAAATATGGGTTGTACCCTTTATTATATCCTGAAAAATTATTCCACCTTAAAAATTATCATTTTGATCCTAGGCGTTAAAAATAATCCAAACTAATAAAAATTCTCCCAAAATTACATTGACATCCCAAAAACATTTTACTATTTAAAACACTTAAGATATGTGTCTAATACATAAAAATATTTATTATCCTTGTTCTTATAGACCTATGATGGTATCCATAACTCATAAGTTAACCTCTTATTAAAGCATCGTAATATCAAATTTTTCTAAACCTACCTTTGATACTAACTATAATATCCAATAACCCACGCTCATAGATCTAATTCATAAATCTGTAAAATAACATTCCTAGATATTTTGTTTATAACATCGACCCAATTTTTTTATCTGAACCACAAAACATAAAAATAAAAACATGGATAACATACATTCTATAGGACCTTTTATATCTTGAGTTTTGGTGAATTAGGAAATACTCCAACATAAATAATTAACATGAATTTAAAGGAGAATTTCTCCCATTACACCCAGACTTTCTTTCTAACTTTACTAAATAATCATCATCGATATGAAATACCTTATAGATTAACCATGTTCAAAATCATTCTTTAAAACCTATGGAAAATAAAACATAAGAAAGGGGATCTCATATTCACAGCATGTGTAAAAAAAATCATTCACAATTGTATTTAGTTATTGAGAATATGAGTGCATAAGGGCATGATTACATAATAAAAGTGCATGAGTGAGTCATAAAAGAACTCATACCTATCAATCCATGGATCATCATATATGAAAACACGATAAATGAAATAGACAACACAATCAATAATCCTGAGCCATATTATATCAATCTCAATCATGATAATCATTTTAAACACAATTAAATAATTAAGTAAATTCATAAGTACTTGGGAAATCATTTTAACTACAAACATACATTCACTCTTACAAATGGAAGAAGAATACAATATACATCGATACCCAATGCAGTGGAGAGGAATCATGGTCCAACCTATCATTAGATTATCACGTAACAACCCTCCATTAGTTTTTAATATATCAACTCGTCATTATTTAATCATGTAATCAACCATAAAATTTCAAAGTACCATTAAATGTTTAAAACACATAAAACCATTAATTTCATCATAAAATTATAGGAACAACAATATCTATATTATAACATTATTAATCACTGGAAAAGAAACACATTCTATAACAATCTATTTGGGAAATTATTAACACCTCGAAAATAAAATGATTCTATAATTATCTCACCGAAACATGGTTATCATTTGGAAAAGAAATGGGAACCATAAAAAATCATTAAAACATGATTAATCCATGGAAAATAAATGGTTTCCAAAACAATCTCTTTAAAACATAATTAACCCATTGAAAGAAAATTGATTCAAAACCATATCATTGAAAAAATATTATCCCATGTAAAAGAAACAAGTTCAATAAAAATATCTTTAAAACATAATTAACCCAAGAAAAAATTGTTTTAATACAAGCTCATTAAAAAATGATTAAACCGTGGAAAATAAATTAGTTCCATAACAATATCTTTGAAAATGGTTAGCCTTTGAAAAAGAAATGGATTCTATAAGAATCTTTTTAAATCAATATTAATACATCCATAAAATAATTTATATGTTATCAATATATGATATTACTATTGTAAGATAAGTTAAAATAATGTTTTTTGTCATTGATGAAATTAAATACCATTAAAATATCATTAAAAACATTCACGAGGAAAATAAACTTTAAACATTCCAATGTGTCTCATACAACATTAAATGCGTTGAACCATAATCCCCATGGAGGAATAATGATAAATAAAAAATTGAATATGAAAAGAATTAGTTTATTCATGATATATCTTGTCAAAGGATAATTATACGTAACTCATAAAATAATATAGGTGTACAATATAAAAAATATCATAAAGAAGCAAAATTATAACAAAAATACATTACTACTTTTCTAACCTTGAAACTATAAACCCCATGAAATAGATATCATAAAAAATATAAGTAAAACCCAATAAATATAAGGGTATGATTCGAAAAATATATTTTTGGAGACTATATACACCAAAGAATAAAATTAATTGTTGAATATGCAGTATATATCAGAGAAATAAAAGGGAGATGAGAAGAAACCATACAAAGATCATATCATTTGACTGAGAATAAATCAATGAAATAATTATGTGTGAAAAAATTAATTAAAGGATAAATAAATACATTAGCAATATCAAAAAAAAAATTGGAATAACATAACCAATGACATATAATTTTATACCAATGAATGGAAATTGAGTTAAGAAATCTATTACCATTAGTCTATCTTTTCATTATTGTCATCTATATTACTGAATAATAAAAATATGTTAATTATTTACATTCTTCATAACATTTTAAAAGATTATTATTAATTTTTTCTCACTTATATACTATTTATATTAAATATATTAATCTATTATTTTTAAGTCAGATGTTTTTAGAACATTCGACCTATGTGTCAAAACTAACATTTATTTTTTGACAATAGTCAATGAGGTCATTATTAAAAAATAAATAAAATAATAAACATGGAATATTTATAACATTTTATATCAATTATATTTCTAAAATCACACATTAAATATGGTTATGAAAAATGAATTGTCATTATGATCACAGAGACGATATCTTTTACATACACATGAGTAACATTCTCATTTTTCAATGACCATTATGAAAATAAGGTAAGTAACATTTATATTTCTATAATTAAAATTATATCATAAATAAATTATAAAGAAATTATATATATATATATATATTTCTTTTTATGTGGTGATTAAAAATGATAAATCACACCACTTCGAGGAGGCGGCTGTCTAGACGTCAATGAATGACGTTATCAATTTTTCAATGTGTAAAATTGAAATAAGAAAAATGATATTATATATTTAAAGATATATAATAATTTCATGAATATATTAAATATTATTTTATGGCATATATTTTTAATAAATAAATACTTAATAAATTCCATGTTATGAGTGAATGAATCACACTGCCTTGAGGAGGCGATACTCCACTGTCCACAAATGATGTTATCATATTCCCAAAATGGAAATTATGATGATCTGTATTTTATAAAAATTATAAAATAATAACAAAATTATAAATATCATATATATATATATATTTCATATAAAATCAGTAAAACCTTAATTATTCCCAACTATGATAGGAGGTAATGGAAGAAACAAGGATATCGGTTCCCGAGGCAGTATTCCACCGCACACACACACAATGATTGTTTATCCCATTTGATAAATGTGTGTTATGGAGTTGTAAAAACATTTAAACAAAAAGAACTCATTATGTTTAGGATAATATGGTTTTTATATCATCATGGAATAAAAATTATTTAAGTGGTATATAATTAAACCAAACAAAAGATCTTATTGAAGAATCTTACCGATTTTCAGGTAACTCCTTTTGGTTTTAACCAAAGAACATCCTTAGTTTGCTTAATTAACAAATAGAGGCTTCAAGGAAGACATGAGGGATTTTAGAGATTATGTTTTCAATTTTTTAGGAGAAAAAATGATTTATAAGTGGGAATAAGTGGGGAAGGTGAGTTCCTTTTTATAGTTGTGGGGGAGTGACATTCATATAAATAAAAAAGTCAAACACTATTAGGTGGTTTCCATTAAATAATGTGACTCAAATAAAAATACCAATTCAATATAATATGTATAGTTTCTAATATTTTCCATAATATTTTTTTTACATTTTGATACGTCAGTTGGATACTTTATATTAATGTTTAACCACTATGAAAGTATATTTTTTTATCGTAATTTTTGAAATTGTAACGTCCCGGTTCCGGAAGCCACCCAGAGGTGCCCCAGACCTAGTTTGTCACATGGCATCAAGCGCATTTCCCCAAATGCCAGAGGCTGCCAACTAGTAGAGAGGGCATTGGGTGTGATAGTGGGGAAATTATGCCCTCATTGGAATTGTATAAAGGGGAATAAAAATAAACATGAAATATGAGAATCAATAATAACCAACAACATAACAACAAAAGACTAAATCAACAAATGGAGCACATGTGTATATATGAAATGATGAATAATACGTAACTAGGGAAGCATCCAAACAAGTCACAATGCTGGAAAACACTTGAGTACCAAAACAAGTACAAAATAAATATAATCAGCTCCTCAGCATCGCATTCCAAAGCATGGTCCCATGCTCTCTTACTCTAAGTAATCAAGTTCTAGAAGTCGAAGGGAGCTTGCTCTTGTCTATACCTGCAACAACATAGACCGCTTGTGCCCAATATCATGGCCCAAAGAATGTGTGAGATGAAATCCCAGTAGGCATTCACCCAAATATTTGTGCCTAACAGTTAGTGAGTATATGGCTGGTAAAAGTACAGTAAGTAGTAAACAGCAACAACAAGCAGTAGGCAGTAAACAGTAAGCAGTAAAAATTAGATGATACATAGAAGCAATCAATCCACAACAAATCAACAACAGTTATACAAACAACTAATAAGCTGGAAACCCTATGGGAAGTACTCGCATCCATCCCCTCTGGTCCTATCCAGGATGTACCACAACCCTCTGGGCCGTGCACTCAGCCAAACCCCTCTGGCTTGGTCATAAGAATTTTTGAGATTCTTTGTGGAAGCTCACTTGATCAATTCCTTTTATAGACTTGGTTATTCAGGGTCTCTCTTGAGGAATATCATGTGGTCTAACCCTCTTATCCACAAGGTCTAGAGACTCTCTGAGGAAGCTATCTTGGTCAATTCCTCCTATAGCCTCAGGTATACCACATACTCTCTGAGGAAGCTCACTCAGTCAATTCCTCCTCTTTCATTGGAAGGTTCTTAAAGAGATTCAAACAAGATAAGACTCTCTGAAGAATCTCACTCAGTCTACCCCCTGTTGTCTATAAAATCCATGACTCTCTGGGAGCTCACTCGGTCCATACCCTCTATAGTCTATAATATCTAAGACTCTTTGGGAAGCTCACTCGGTCTACATCATATAGTATATAGCAATAGGTTCTCTCAGACCCGTGCCAGTCAGTGCATAATAATGCTATAAGGCCCAAGTATACCTATAGATCTACTTGGATAAACAGTCTACAAGGCAACAAGAATGCCATGATTTTCACCTCAACCTATAACCGCAAGGCATGAAACAGATGTAGCAGCGAAAGGAAAACGAGACCCAAATGTCGTAAACAGAACAAAGCAAGGGAAAAACATCCAAGAATAAAAAATTATCCTCTAAAATGGTCAAATTACCTCTACACAAGAATACAAGCAAGGCATGAAAATAGCGAAGTCAAAAAGGGTAACATGCAATACCATGTTCATGGGTATCTGTGGAAATTAGCACATAACATAGAGACTTGGAATGGTAAGGCACAAACCACCTACCTCAATCCTAGGAGATCGATACACTTGAACCACATCGGTTGATTCTCCCTAGAACTTTGTAGATATGAGAAAACACACAAAACGTTCAACCATAGATAACATGAGATGGAGGAAGAATTCAAAGTCAAGGCTCAAGAGAAGTAAGAACTCACCGCTGTGAATCCAACGCAATCGACAGAGCTCGAATCGAAAAACGGATGGAGGAACGGTGGCTCGTCGAAGATCTGTGGATTCCCGGTTCTCTCAGTTGAACAAGATCTAGAAGAAGGCATTTATGACGATGAGGCACGCCCAGGTCCATTTAGTGAAAAAAAGAAAAAGTACACGACGTGTATTTTTAAAGTAAACAGCGTGTAGTGGGCTTTTCCGTACTCCGAAAAAATCGGCCTCCATGTCACCCCTACACAACATGTGTGTGGCCTAGACATGGCCAAAACATGGCTTCGAGTGGGAAAAGAGTATAGGGAATGTACTCAGAAAGTACACGGTGTGTACATAAAAAGTTTCTACAAACTCCATTTTTTCTAAAAAACCCTAGAAAAAGGAAGAACATAACTAAAATGAAGATCATGGTCCTTACAAACATTCCCCCTTAAATAAATTCATCCCTGAATTTTCCTAGAGAGTCATAGAAGATGAAACCCCAAATAGCTCCGGCCACTACGATCGATCCTCGACTTCCCTCTCCCAAGTCTCGTCCTGTACTCTCCCATGATGCCATAACACCTGTACAAGAGGAACATACCAGCCTCAGAGAACCATTGTACTGCGATCGACAATCCGGATAGGATGCTCCTCAAATGATGCATCGACTTCGAAATCAACCTCCTCGGGCTGAAAGACATGAGACATGTCTGAAAAGAAATTTCGGAGCTGAGAGACGTGGAAGATGTCGTGCATAACCTGGTACCTCTAGGGTAGTTGTAACTGATAGGCAACCGGCCCAACTCTCTCCAATACCTCAAACGGCCCGACGTACCACGGTGAAAGCTTACCCTATCTCCGAATATTCTTGTGTCCCATCCTCAGTGTGACACTCAGGTAAACATGATCTCCGACCTTGATCTCTAGAGGTCGTCGCCGCTGATCATCATAAGACTTCTATCAAGACTGTGTTGTAGCCATCCTCTTCTGAATCAACTCTATTTTCTCTGAGGTCTTCTGAACAAGACGAGGTCCTAGCAAAGCAACCTCTCGTGCCTCCAGCCAGCATATGGGTGATGGGCGTGGCCTACCGTAGAGAGCCTCGTATGGTGCCATCTAAATGGTCTCATAAAAACTATTGTTAATGGAGAACTCCACAAGTGGTATATGCTTCTCCAAAGAACCTCTGAAGTCTAGAATGCAAGCTCGGAGCATATCCTCATGCACCTGGATCGTGCACTCGGACTGGCTATCAGTGTAGGGATGGTATGTTGTACTCAAAAGTACCTGTGTACCCAATGGCTTTTAAATTCCCTGCTAGAACCGAGAGGTAAAGCGTGCATCCCTGTCTGAAACAATGGAGTGTGGAACTCCATGTAAACGTAAAATATCTCAGATGTATAGTTGTCCCAGATCATCAAAACTGAAGGTCTCCTTGATCAGAATGATGTGTGCTACCTTCGTAAGGTTGTCGACGACGACCCAAACAACATTACTTCCACGCAATGAGCTCAGTAACCCGGTCACGATGTCCATCCCGACATCGTTCCACTTCCACTCCAGAATGGGTAACTGATGTAAAAGCCTTGCTGGTCGCTGATGCTCTGCATTCACCTCCCGACATGTAGAACATTTCATGACAAAATGAACAATATCTCTCTTCATACCTGGCCACCAGTACTGGCGATGAAGATCTTGATACATCTTGGTGACACCGGGATGAAATACATAAACTGAGGAAGGAAAATCCCACATCATCTCCTCGCATATGTCTTCTGGCACCCATACACGTCCCTGGAAACACAAGATCTCATCCTCGCCAACTATCCATCCAGGAAGAGGGTACACTCCTGACACACTCTCCATCAGGACTAAGGCCTCTTAATATGATAGCTGCCTCATTCGTACCTGATCCATAAGTGTAAAGGTAATAGCCACAGATGAATGAAAGGTATGTCCCTGCCTGTCGTGCACCTCCAGATGCATCTCATAGAACAGAGTCGTAAGCTTCCACTCACTATTGGCCTCCTGAACTGCCTGAATATGAGTTCTTCTACTCAATGAATCTGCCACTGCATTTCCATTTATCAGCATATAGGCGAGATCGAAGTCAAAAGAATGAAGATATTAGACCCACCTGTGCTGTCTCCGATTCAGATCGCGCCGAGTGAAGATATACAAGAGACTCATTTGGTCGGTAAAAACCACAATGTGCTCTCCCAGAAGATAGTTTCTTTAATAGCATAAGGCATGAACAACTGCTGCCAACTCTAGATCGTGTGTTGGGAATTTCCTCTCGTGTGGCCTCAACTACCGAGACTCGTAAGCAACGACCTCATATCCACGAATAAGCAAAACTCTTTACTCGATACCTGATGCATCACAGTAAACATGGTAGCCCTTTCCTGCCTCTTTCAAGACTAGTATCAGTGCTGACGTCAACCTCCCTTTCAGCTTCTGAAAGGATGACTCACAAGAATCTGACCATAAAAACGTCGCCTCCATCTTGGTCAGACCTGTCAATGGTGCTTCTAGGCACGAGAAGTCTTTAATGAAGCGTCTGTAGTACCTATCCAGCACTAGAATACTCTGTACCTCAAAAACGTTCTTCGGATACTCCCAGGAAACTACTGCTCTAACTTTCTCTCTGTCCACAGATACTGCAGCCTCTGAGATGACGTAACCCAAGAAGTGAATTAGATCCATCCAAAAGTGGAACTTCGAGAGTTTAGCATATAGTTGATGCTCTCTCAGTGTACACATAACGATATCAAGATGTGTGGCATGGTTGTGTCGAGTGTGAGAGTACACCAAGATATCATCCACGAAGACTACGACAAAGGAGTCCAAGTAAGGATGGAACACTCGGTTCATCAGTGTCATGAAGACTGCAGGCGTGTTTGTAATACCAAACTACATGACTGTATACTCATATAGACCATACCTGCTCCTGAAGGCTATAAGAGGTATATCACATGGTCCAACATGCAACTGATGATAAACGGACCTCAAGTCGATCTTTGAGAACACCTGGGATCTTCGAAGCTGATCAAAAAGGTCATCGATCCCCGACAAGGTATATCGGTTCTTGACAGTCAACTAGTTCAGCATCCGATAATCCACACAAAGCCGAAGGGTACCATCTTCCTTCTTCACAAACAGAACAGGCGAACCCCAAGGAGATGTACTGAGTCAGATGAAACCATTTTCCTGCAACTCCTCCAACTGCTTATTGAGCTCCTACAACTTAGGTGTAGCCATCCTATAAGGATGAATGGACACTGGTGCCACTCCTGGCACGAGCTCAATCGATAACTCTACCTCACGCTCTGGAGGTAAACCTAAAAAGTCTTCTAGAAAGACATCCCTGAATGATCCACCACTAGAGGAATGTCTAACTATGAAGTCCCCTGGTCATCTAGATAAAGATTGGAAATCTGGGCTGAAAATTCCCCTAGCCAATGATTCTCTAGTCTAGCTCTACCCGCCTGGACATCCCACTCACCTCTATGAAGGAAAGATCTGCACTCTGGTGATAAAAAACTCACCTTGAGGAGATAGCAATCGACGGCTCCCTAGAAAAGAACTAAACAGTCCATCCTGGGAATGACGTCATATCCCATCATCTCTAGGACATAAAGGTCCCATAAGAAATGACAACCCTCAACCTCAAGAGGGAACTCTCTTCTCTGACGTATGCTAGATTTCCTCATTCCCAATGGTATGTCAAGAGTCAACAAGTCGGCAGACGAAAAGATACAGAGGCCAAGGATCTCCACGACAGCAAAAAAGATAAATCTATGGGAATCACCAGTATCGAAAAGAGATGAAGACAAAACTTAGGCTAATAAGATCATACCTCGAACTGTAGAAGGGTCGGGATCCTGATCTTGATAAGTCTGCTCCACGGCGAAAGACTGGCCTGCACCGCAGCCCTGGGCCCCTAGCTGACTGCTCTAAGCTAATCCACTCTGCTGTCGCTGATGACCTAGTGACTGACCACAATGGCTGCGACCTCCACCTTAGCCTCAACATCCAAAAGAACTCTAGTTCCTGGACTGGTGGGAAACTGGTGAAGCATCTCCAGAATTCGGGGTCATAGTGTTACCCCGACAACCATTTGAGGGTGAGAAGATGTGACGGAAACGCTAAAGATGACCCATCTTTCCGCAAGATCAGCACTCCATCGGATCCCTCTGGAACTGAGGCCTAATATGCCGACTCCTACAACACTGGTAGCATACAACCTGGTTGCCAGAAGAAGCATCCCACGAACCTCGATCTCCTCGAGAAGACTCTCTACGACGCTTCCTACTGTCCGTAGGAGGAACACCAGCTCTGGATGATGAACCACCCCGGCTCACTGCTTTATAATCCCTCATATTACGCTCAGTAATCAGCACCTGGTTGACGATGGAGGATATAGAATTTAAATGGAAGATATGCACATGGGAACAGATCTCCTTCCTGAGATAGTCCTCAATCATTCAAGCAAGAAACAACTCCTCCCCTCATGGGATCGGTGTGAAACGCTACAGCTCTGTAAAGTGAGATGAGTACTCCATAACAGAGAGAGTACCCTGCTGCAGACTCATAAACTTCTATGCTCGATCGGCCCTCAGGGTCTCCGGATAGTAGTAGTCATAGAAGGTTCACTAAAAAACGTCCCAAGACATATCATGCTGACACCCTGACCGTGAGATCACCTCCCACCACCTCGTGGCTGTGTCCTAGAGCACATATGTAGCCAACTTTACCCTTTTCCCCAGAGGGATCACTATGTTCTCGAAGATGGTTAGTGTGGCCTCTATCCACGACTCTGCATCATGGGGTCCTCCATCCCCTGAAAAAGTAGGAGGATGTTGCTGCTGGAAAACCCGCGTCAACTCGGTCATCGACGGGGCAGGAGGCTACGTTCCCTGAAAGGTCTTCATAATCCTCCGGAAGTCCTCCGGAACTATGCCTCAGTGCCTGTGACAGGTATAACTGTTGGTGCTAAGGCTGGCACAGTAGGAGGATCTGCAGGAGGTTCCTGGTCGGCCATATCTGGTGTCGAGTCACCATCTGGCAACTGACGCACGGCCGAAGGACGTCTTGGAGGCATAGCTCTGAAAGATCAAAATGACACCTTAGATCAGCATTAACAAATATTGAAAACACAGGAGTACCAAACAGAAACAAGTGGAAGATTCTATCATGTTTTATTAAACATGACTACACGGCGTGTATAAAAACTACATGGCGTGTCTACTAAAGCCATTAACGTGGGCATGTACTCCTGCCACTACTGGTCATGTAACACCCCAACTACATGGCGTGTTGTTCCCACAAATGGAATGTACTTGAACTCTAAACCCCTGACCGAGTCTCCTTACATTTCTAAACCACACGGTTCAAACTAACCTCATACTACACGGCGTGTTCCGTAGGGAAACAGTGTGTACTAGACACTATCTCGATGGCCCGTGTTGTTAGTTACATGGCCATCTACATGACTGGCCCATTCATGGCATGTTCTGAACAAACATGACGTGTATAATAGAAGGTGACACCATCCTGTGTTGTTTGTGAAATAGTCGGGTACCTGGTTAAGACTACAGGACGTGTTCCTAAAGCAACACGGCGTGTCTTACAGAGGTTCCCACCGAACCATGTTGTTCGTGACACGGTCGGGAACCTAGATAGTACTACATGGCGTGTTCCTTTACAACACGGCCTGTTCTACTCTGGCTTCTCCATCCTGTGTTGTTAGTGACATGGTCGGGTATATAGCACGAAACTACACAGCGTGTACCTACTATACACGACGTGTTCCGAAAGGTATTTCTACAAAAGTGTGTTCCTGCGCACACGGTCAGTGACACGGTCTAAAAACTACACGGCGTGTAGTCAAAAGTATATGTCGTGTATTATAGGTTTTTCTGAGCAGTAGCTCAGAAACTATACTCAATCCCAGAAAACACAGAAACAAGGAAAAGAGGTGGAAAATTCCGATCCATAAGGGCCCATACTCCCCGTGAATCAAAGCGTGGAATATCCCACAGTCATAGACAAGAGAAAACATGGTCACGATCTTCCAATTTCTCGTTCAAGAGGGCCCATAACACCTCAAGAATCAAAATATTGCGTTCATTTAAGAAATTTTCAATACAAAAAATCTTCTAACCAAAGCAGCAGAGATTCTATAAATCATCTATCACAACATTATGCATAATCTACCCAAGGTCTATCACAACAGTATGCAATCACTGGTGCACCATAGATGGCAAGGCAATAATGCATGGCATGTGATCTCTACAAGTGCCTATATGATGCATGAGATGGAATACCATCAACTCATTAAGTTGCGACAGAAATAGAACTGCAGTAGTTAAAACAATTACAACACAAAGCATGTGAATCACTCTAGGTGAAATCCTTTCAACTGTAAAATCTCAAAACTAGAAAACCAAAATAAACGAGTTAGTATGTCTTTTCCTAGTACACGGGTTAGCTAATCCCAGGCACAACTTATTACCATGTACTGAATCCATCCTATCCCTGGATAAAGTCTCCAAACATTAATGCAAGAGAAACGAATTCCTCTGATACCAATTTGTAACGTCCCGGTTCCGGAAGCCATATAGAGGCACCCTGTACCCGGTTGGTCACATGGCCTCAAGCACATTTCCGCAAATGCCAAGGGCTGCCGACTAGTTGTGAGGGCCTTGTATGTGATACTGGGGAAACAATGCCCTCATTGGCAGAGTATACAGTAGAATAAATATAATCATGCAATAGAGGAAGCAGTAATAACCAGCAATATAATAGCGATAGACTAAATCACCAACTGGAGCACATGTGTATATATGAAATGATGCATGATACATAACTAGGGAAGCATCCAAACAAGTCACAAAGTTGAAAAACACTACAATAATAAAACAAGTGCCAATGAAAATTAATCAGTTCCTCATAATTTAAAACCAAAGCTTGGTCCCATGCTCTCCTTCTCTAAGAAATCATGTTCCAGAAGTTGAAGGGCACTTGCCCTTGTCTATACCTGCAACAACATAGTCTTTTTTGGACCAAAAGCATGGCCCAAACAGGGTGTGAGATAAAATCCCAGTAGGAATTCACCCGAAGATCTGTTACTAACAGTCATTGAATATATGGCAGGTAAATGTAAAATAAGCAGTAAACAACAACAACAAGCAGTAGGCAGTAAATAGTAAGCAGTAAAAACAGGATGATACATAGCAGCAATCAATCCACAACAAATCAAAAACTGTGAAACAAATATCTAATAAGCTAGAAACCCTCTGTGAAGTACTCGCAGTGATCCCCTCTGGTCCTATCCAAGAAGTACCACAACCCAATGGGCAGTGCACTCAGCCTAACCCCTGGCTTAGTCATACGAATTTATGAGACTCTATGGGGAAGCTCACTTGGTCGATTCCCCTTATAGTCTAGGGTATTCAGGGACTCTCTTGAGAAAGATCACGCGGTCTAACCCTCTTAGACCCAAGGTCTAGAGACTCTTTGAGGAAGCTATCTCAGTCAATTCCTCCTATAGCATCAGGTATACCACAGACTCTCTGAGGTAGCTCACTCGGTCAATTCCTCCTCTAGCCTGGGAAGGTTCATAAAGAGATTCAATCAAGATAAGACTCTCTGAGGAATCCCACTCGGTCTTCCCTCCTGTAGTCTATAAAATCCAAGACTCTCTAGGAGCTCACTCTGTCCATCCCCTCTGTAGTCTATAATATCCAAGACTCTCTGGGAATCTCACTCAGTCTATCCCTTAAATTCTATAGCACCAGGTTCTCTCAGCCCCGTGCCAGTCAGTGCATAATAATGATATAAAGACCAAGTATACATATAGAGCTACTTGGCTGAACCGTCTACAAGGAAACAAGCATGTAATTCTATTCACTTCTACCTATAACTGCAAGTCATGAAAACAGGTATAGCAGGCAAAGGAAAACAAGACCCAAAGGTCATAAATAGATCCATGCAAGGGAAAATACTTCCAAAAACAACAAATTATCCTCTAACATGGTCAAATTACCTCTACACAAGAATACAAGAAAGACAGGAAAACAACAATGGAAAAAGGGGTAACACGCGATACCCCGTTCACGGGGATCAGTGGAAATTCACACATAACTCAGGGACATTGAACAGTAAGGTACAAACAACCTACCTTGATCCTATGAGATCGATATACTTGAACCATGACAGTTTATTCTCCCTAGAACGTCGTATATCTGAGAAAACACACAATGAATTCAACCTTTGATAACATGAGAAGGAGGAAAAATTGAAAAACAAGGCTCAAGAAGAAGGAAGAACTCACCATTGCGCTTCCAACGTAATTGACAGATCTCAAATAGAAGAATGGACAGAGGAACGATGGCTCGTCGAAGTTCCACGGATTCCCGGTGCTCTCGGACGAACATGACCTAGAAGAAGGAATTTATGATGATGAGGCGTGACCCTGTTCCATTTAGTGAAAAAAAATAAAAATTGCATGGTATATATTTTTATATTACACGGTGTGTATTGGGTTTTTCCATACTCCACCAAAATCGACCTCCACGTCACCCCTACACACCGTGTGTGTGGCCCGGACATGACCAGCACAGAGCTTCGAGTGGGAAAATAGTACAGGTCATGTACTGAGAAAGTACACGACGTGTACATCAAAATTTTCCAAAAACTCCATTTTTCTCAAAAACTCCACAAAAAGGAAAAACATACTTGAAATGAAGATCTGGGTTCTTACATAAATTAATTCTAATTTATTTCACTAATATTATTTGTAGAAAAATATTTTTACCTTACCAGATAATATTAATTATTATGATTCGAAATATAGAATCCATTTTTGAATCTTTGAGTCACATAAATGAAAAAATAATAATTTTAAATTAATCCCACAGATGGGACGACAATGTATGGTTATAATGAGAAAAGTTCAAATGTTTGAATTGTTTTTATATCCAATATCAATGTAAAATAATTAAAAATAACATAAACTTTATTAAATTATATATAATTGATATAATTATACTTTAAAACAATTATAATTATAATTTAGTGGTATAAATTAATTAGATGAAAAAGTTGTTTTAAATTAAAACATGATGTCATTCACTGTAAATCAAAATATGAATGTTCTTAGAAAAATAACAAAAAATAACCTAAAAATAATTCTTTATATTATTATTCATAAATTAAAGTTTATTTTTTCAAATAAATATTCTAAAATGGTCAAGATTACATTTTAAAACAATGTCTTCCATTAAAAGATTGCAATATCGCCTTTAAAAAATATAAAACGTTTTGTGCTTAAAATTGGATGTATTGTTGTCATAACACTATAAAACATATTGGAAGATTTTTTTAAAAAAAATATTAAATATATATTTTATAAAAATCTTTAATATATTTTAGTACATGTGATTATGTGAATTTATTATGTTTCTATACACATAAAAATGTGGTTAGATTACATTACACAAAAGATGGACATTCCTTGATGGCTTACATAACACAAAAGGTCAGGTGTTACATAATAATAATTCACCATTAAAAAATTATCATTAAATAAGATATATTGTATCCATTAAATTGGATATTATATTATTAATTTATATATAAATATATACATTTCAAGTCATTGGATATGTATTAATTAGAAAATAATATATAAACCAAATGAATATAATGGAAATAATTTTATAAAAGACTATTTTATGTGTAAAAACTATTTAAAATAATAAATTAATTTAATCAACTATAATGAAAGATATTATTTAAAATTATTTGTTTTATGATATTTTTTATAACCATCCAATTTAATTTATATGCATAAGATTATAATAAATCTAATATTACACAAAAAAACCTATATTTTTATAAAAGTAGTTATAACACCATTTAAATGAGAACTTATTTTAAATATTAATATTAAAAATTTAATAAATATAATATGTAGAAATTAAATTAATATTCTTAAGAGAGACAGATATTTCAGGGTGAATTTATTTTACCTTTCTATGATGTTTAATTTTTTTAATTAAAAGTGAAAAATATTGAATTTTAATTCAAAACAACACTTTCATCTAATTTATTTGTTATGTTAAAATATATATTAATTTTTTTTATAAGATTAATTATATTAATTTTTTATTAATTAAACTTAATTTATTCATTAGAGTCAGTTTGACATTGAAATTGAATATAAAAACATAGCAATTGTTTGAGCGTTTTTACTTTAAAAACTCGTAATGTCGTCCCGTTTCTGGGATAAATTTAAAATTAATTTCATCCACATATCTAATTTGAATTTGAGAAAATTTACCCCTTATTTGGAATCATAATAATTTTTAATTTTTAAAAATGTTGAATTCATTTTGGTCCAAAGATATTAGTGGAAGCAATTAAAATTAATTCAAATGATTTAAGTGAAATTAAGCATAACATGGGAATAAACCATATACATAAGGGCCCATATGGCCTAGAAACTTGTTAAAAAACATTTATGGCCATATATCAGGCATAAACCATAAAGTATTTATTATTTTGGTATGGTATGTTGTCTTTTATGAAAAATCATGGTTAAAAAGAACTTATTTTCAATAATGCTAAGTGTGTCCTTCCCCGTCCCCCTAAAAGGCCACATCCTCTCCCATTTCCTCAAAAATCTCAAACAACACAGGATCATACAATCTCTATTGAATACACTTACCAAAAACCCTAACTTCCTCCATGAAGCATTACTTTTGGGAATAATTACTTCCAACAAATCCCTTTTGTGAAAAACCGAAAGGAGTTACCTGATTAAGAGGTAACATCCTCTCTCAAGATCCTTTCTTTTATTTTCATTATCCACTACCTAAACTATTCTTTTGGATTTTTTTTATATATGATATATATTATATTTTAAAATCTTTTATGATTATTTAATTATTATTTATAATATAACATTATTCTTTTAATATTGTTTAAATACGATAATTTCGATTAAGGAAGTGTGGGCTACCGCCCCTCAAAGCAATCTGATTCGTTCACACACTACATGAAACGTATTAAGGATATGTTTAGTTAACCAATATTTATTGTGTGAAAAAATTATTCTATATTGTTTATATTATATACATATATGTCATTTATTTTCAATCTTTTAAAACATCAACAAAATTGAAGCAACGTTTATGCATACATACGACCTACCATCTACATGAATGGTGTATTCTATTTCATACATCTATATTATTTAGATTATTATAATAAAAAATACATAATAAAAATTATATTTATATCATGCTTTACATTTTGGAAATAATGTTATAATTATAATGTCTAAATATATAACAAATTAATGCACAAGAGAAAAACAATGTGAATATTAACCAAAGCGTAGCCTTAACATGAAATTATTAAAAATGGGGTAATATAAACTCAAAATAAAACCCCATATGTAATTGAATATAGTAATATTTTTCATTCAAAGATTTATAATAAACATACATTAATTATATTATATTTTTGAACGAGTATGATGAGTGTCAATACACAAGGTAAGGGAATTTAATTTCACGGTTGTATCTATGAGGTCCATGCCATATTCACAAATCATTTCCCTTGTGTTGTGTATATAATGAAAATGAATGTATTATTTGATTATTTTTATTAAATTCATTGGTATTTAGATATAAATTATAATATATTTCTTTCATGGAGGTTATCTATCAAATGTTACCAAATCAGTAAGATGTTTTTGTCTCAATTTTTATTCATTGAGACTCATGTTTTGTTATGCACATACATTACTTTTCAAGGTGTATATAATAACATTTGACACATTATATAATGAATGTATTTATTTAAAATATATTTTATTATTAATGTAATTTTATTTTCATACATGGGGATTATTTTTCAAAGTTACCATGTGATATGATTTTATTAAATCAATCTCACCCCTTTTTGTGGTTGTTTTTTATTATGCATCCCTTGATAATATAGTTTGATCGATATCTCCAGAACATTAATTAATTTTATTAGCCTATACAAATTATTATTATATAAAATTATGGATACCATTTTTTACACTCTAATGTACAAATGATAATTAAATTTTTTTTAATAAAAATCTGAATTTTTTCTCCTTTCAGTCAGAAATTTGTGTTCTTTTCAAACCATGATTTATAGAAATTTTTTCTATTATTTTGCATAAGATTACAATTTATTTTCAATGAAATGTATTTTTAAAAGGTTTTCATGAATTCATTATATTTTTCAAATGTATTTTCAGTGAATTGGATTTCAAAACATTTTCAAGCTTCAATTATGATTTTTCAAGGTAAATGGTTTTCAAAACATTTTCACGATTTCCTTATTTCAATGTAATGGTTTTCAAAGTAATTTATTATTTATTTTATTTGTTTTCAAGGAAAATTGTTTTCAAAATATTTTCTTGATTCTTTATTACATTTTAAATGGAAATTTTTTTCAAACATATTTCAACCTTTCATTCTATGTTCACAATGAATTTTCAAAGAAAATGTTTTTCTTAATGATTTATGTTTTCAATAGTAATTTCAAATAAAAAAGGATTTTTAGTTAATAAATGTTTTAAAATTATTTATCCATGTTATTTTCCATATTAGATAACTTTATTTGATATTACTCACTCCCTTCTATAAATTGGTCCAAATGTCCATTCATATTCTTTCTTAAATGATTTATGTTTTGATGGAATGAATCTTATTACACCTGTTTCCCTTACATGGGTTATATGATTTTGAAACCCGCTTATTTTTATGAGTTATGCATTGATGAAATGATAATTAAACATATACCTTTGACATAGGTAATGATGTGATGAAATGGTAATGATACTCATTTAATTTCTTGGGTTATGATTTGATGTTTACAAAACCCATATCTTTTTATTGGTCATGATATTCTGAATGTTTTATTATCATGGTGATCATTAATGAATTATTTTCTATGAGATGGGTGGGAATTATATCACCCTACAAATAATTGGGTAAATATTTAAATCTCATGATATAATGATGTGAATGAAGTCAATGGGCTTGATTCACTATGCGATGATAGGGAATCTTTATCACTTACATGGAAAAGACTCTGACTGGGGATATCTGTGTGTCTTGCCCTATAGGTATAGTAATCACAAGGATGGATAATGTGGAAAACCATTACACTATGGTAACATTAGGAAACTTGAACCACTATTGGAATATGGAGAAACCAAATCCACTTTTGGAATATGAGGAAACCTGATCCCTTAAAAGGAACGGACTGTGACTGGAGATGATGGTGTATCCTGCCCAGTAGGTGCAGTTCCCATGGAATTACATAAAATGTTCTATCATTGTGTATTTAATAATATGGAATGATATCATATGTCTATTAATGAAAAAATTACATTTATTATTCATATCTTACAATTTAGTGGCCCATTTTCATTATATATGTTTCAATTATGTCTTATAAATTTTATGATCTATGCAATTATTCATGTTTATGATCTTTGATAAGTAGGGTGTAATCTTATAATGTTATTATTATATTATCATTATAATATTTTCATTTTTATGCATATATATATACATTTTTTTCCTTAATGAGCATCTTAGGTCACCCCTATTTATGATTCTATCCACAGGTTATAATGATATATATTAATTATGATGTGTATAATAAGGGTTCTTGTCATGAAGACCCTAGTGGGAGATAATATAGCTTTCTATCTTATTAGTGATTAGGTTACCAAGTTTCCAATGTCACTAGACCAATTATGATATGTGGGAGTCATTTTATATAAATTTTAAAGTAATCTACAAAATTTGTATAACACTAATGTATTTCAAGAAGGGGTCATTATATTTGGTAAAAGAGATAAGTTTTAGTCATCATTTGGAAAATATAATGAGAAAAAATTATTGAGTCCCTATTAATATTTCTATGGATATATATAGGGATGTATCTAATGATAATTTTAAGGTCGAGAAAATTTTTAGGGAAAAGTCATGGAATTTTGGTAAAGGATAAAGTGTGATGTTTCCTAGAAATACACCCCCGTATGGATTCTACAAGTTTATGTGACGCTTTCAAATATGTACCTAGTTATAACAAGACCGACCAGATGTCATGGGCCTAACTCAGTGAAATATAGTACAACAACAACATGCCTTACTAAACACATGGTTTAACACTCTTGAGGGATATGCCGTGGAAATTTAAAAACACTTAATGAAAAATTATGAAGGGTTTGAATAGAAGATGACTATTAATAACCTAGTGTAATCCTATGGTGTCATAAATTATGTGGTTCCTCATTATGATAACTATTTATTATTCAATGATTTCTAGTTTTATCTATTGGATGGATTATGAAGAATCAAGATTCACATTGAATGTGATGGAAAATATATTATTGATAAATTAAATTGAATTACAACTAGAGTGAATGACGTTGTGATCACTCCTTATCAGTTTTTATGGAACATGCTTAATAATGTGGACCTTAACTAACTATTAGACTCAAAATAATAAGGAAGGAGTTTACAGAGTCTTTAGGTAATGTAGGACATGATGAAAATAAGTTTTTTTCGTTTGTGACAAGAAGGTAGAAATAATCACTTATGTGATTGTATTATAGGAACTAGGTGTTGTTTTGTTTGTGGAAAGTAAGGACAAAAAGAAAGTAACATCAAAGAGAAAATGATGTATTATGTTAATGCATCAGATGAGAATGTTGTCATCCCTAAAGTATTATCAATAGATGATTTAATTAAATTTTGAATGAATGGGCATTATGAAAATTAGTGTCTTATATGGAAGTATCATAAATAAAATCATGAAGGTGGTACGAATAATGGTTTTTTCTATTGATGATGAAGAGTCCACAAATTACATATGAATGGTAAATAATTTTTTAAATAGTATTGTTGTTAACCTTGTTTAAATTGGGAATATAAATTTTTAGACATGATTCATATTTAATATTCATGTAAATAGGTATTAAAGAATAAGTAGATAATTATTGAGTAATGGTTTAAGAATTGATTTGTATTATTTATGAGTATATGTTATGGAATTCAAATACTATATATTATAATAATCATAAAAAATATAATTATTTTTAGAATATGATATTTTATAATTTGAAATGATATGTTTAATGGTACTTGTGAGGTTGAATTTTTTTTTCAGGGAATTGTGATAATATATATAAGGAATGGTAACCATTAATATATTTCATATATTGAGATAATGATGTTTGGATAAAGAAATGTTGTATTTGGATATGTAAATTGGGTGATAATGATCACCTTGTTATCGATTATGGATTTGATGACAAGTGTTTTATACTATCAGGGACGGATAATATAACATATTTTATATTTAATGAATATATCCAATATTCTTTGGAGTAAGGAAACATGCATGTTTTAAATAAGGATTTATGGTAATTATTTTCATTACCACGTTTCAAGATAATATACAATGAGTATATTCACATGTTTCAAATGTGACAAAAAATAGCTACATAGGGATATATGTGGGATCAATGTTAAGATGAATTCAAAACCTTTTTTTATACTTTTTTCGATATTCAACTTTTAGAAGGATGATAAGGTTAACCATTAATGAAATTTTTATGTGAAAAATTAGAGGAAGTATTTATATATTGAGAATTTATTAAAAACCTTAGCTAAAATGATATTTAGTGATTAACCTTATTTCAAGGATTTCCATCATATTTATGAAATTATATTAGTGTGGTTTTATAAAAGGACATCATGTATGTCAGGTGACAACCAATCATTTCTCGAAAGGCTTTTGTTCATCAAACCATGACCAAAAGACGATATGGGTTTCACTTCTTCTAATGACCTACATGGTGCGTCGGTTAATTTATAATTATTTTTGATGAATAAATATTTATGATGAAATATTAGTTTTACTTTCAATGTTCATAGAATAAGTTATTAACGATATTGGATTTAATTTTTTTTTTGGAGAAAAATAGTAATACTTTTAATTATTTTATAAGCATTATGATATGTTAAAATGTATTTTAGTGCTTCAGTCATCAAAGTTAATTTCTGGATATCCATTTCATGATGTAATTAATGGATTTGAAATAGATAAAAGAAAAACCAAAGAATTAATGTTTTTTTATAGAAACTTATCATGTAAGTATATTTAATTAGATTATTTCCCAATTAAGTCATTAATCAAAGATATGATACTGATAAAAAATGTGTTTTCCTAATACCTTAATTTTTGTTTAACCAATGGCCTTTAAAATAATCACAGATTTATGAATTTGAGTCCCTGAACATTTCATTGATCATATAATTATTTGTTATTTATGACCTCAATCACTCTCGAAAAATATATACTCTTTTCTCCAATTCTATATTTTTACTTTCTACTGAAGTTATCCTATTTTTAACCCTTGTTATATATTACTTTGGGTAACCGTTATATTTCCAACATTTAATATTTTAAAGGAAGGTTTAGGATTCAATTTTATGATGTGATTTTCTATGAAAGGAACATTCAAGTATTAATCCTTTGATAATCCAAACAAATTTAGTGGGATAAATTCATTTCATGGGTGTAGAATGTAAAACCCGGATATTTTGTTCGTTTTTTTCGAGTTATTGTTTTTTTGATATTTTTAATTTCATGAAACACTTGGAAATAGAATTTTCTCATTTTTTTTGAATTTAATATTTTCTCTTATGTTTTATTTTTCAATTGGGATAAATTTATTAATTTATATTCCATCTCTTAATTATTAAATAAAACCTTAAAAGATTTTTATATGTGATAAAATTACTTTATATACTTTTAGATCAATAATCTATCTATTCTATATCAATTTTTTATAAAATCATTAAAAATATTATTCTATAGAAGTAAATAATTTCCTAAAGCTATTTTATATAATATTTTACAAGTTCATTAAATTATTTTAGAAGTAACTTTCTCCAATTTTTTCAAATTGGTAACTTTTGTATCCTTTAACATAACAATTCTAAATAAAGATTATTTTGAACATCTATTATATGAATAACTTCCCCTTCTCTCAAAACCATTATTATATTTCTATATTCTTTTATAATATTCCAAGTTTATTTTCATGGAAATATATTTTCAGCACATTTTATGAATTTATAGTGTTGTAAATTATTTTTCAATGTGAATTGGATATTTTCCACAATATTTTTTTAAAATTTTTTATTAATATTTACATTTTATAATTCCAGGATCTGTTGATATTACTTATTCTATACTAGGGATATTTAATATTTATTCAATTATAATTCTTTATATTTTGATGGATTATGATTGTTTAAATTGTATTTTCATGAAACCGATTTATTTTAAATGGGTTAATAAATATATTAAAGGAATAAGGGATGTTTTAATAGATTTTTTATAAGATGAAAGATATATATACTATTATAATGTTATTGTTCTTTGAAATTGATTACAATGTGATGATATCCATTATGGAACATGGGTGATCCTATTGTAGATTATAATATGGGTGGTCCCAAATATGTGTTCAATGAGTTCGAAAATGATTATATTCTCAGGAGAAATATATTCAATGTTGGTAAAATGGTTATTCCCATAGTAATACTTCTATAAGGATTATATGATGAGGATGTCTCATGGTATAAACATGATTCCTATATTCTTTATATTGGTTGTAAATGTTTCCTCTAATGAAGTTTTCCCCAAGATTAATAATTATTATTGATCCTTCACACTCTTATCCTATTATAATACATAATTAAATGTTTCATGACTTATGGTCCATGTATTAAATTGAATGAATTGTCATAGTTTAATCTCATGGACAACAATTATGTCATCATAACCTTACAATAATTATAATCTCACTAATGAAATTAAATAAATAATGATTATGTTTACCCTTACTGAGCATTAAAGCTCACCCTTTTTATGTTTCTATATTTATAGGTAAGGAAGAATAATACAAAATGACTTCTAGTTAAAATGGTATCATATGTAAAAAAAGTATTGTGTGATAATGAATATATTACATGGAATAAAAATTATGGCCATAATGGGAGATGATGATGATCATTATAAACTAGTTGTTTATTATCCCAAATTTCTATTTGTTGATTATAATTATCATAAACTCTAAACATATAATGTAGTTTGATGTGTAAGTGATCCAAATTTTTATGTTAATGCTGTATTTTTTTTGCAACAAATGGGTCAAATTTATCAATATCAAATCCAAAAAATGTGAAGTTAAATTTTTAACACCAAATATGGGAGTGTGGGTTTTTTATTTTAACATTGGTATAAGAGGAGGTTTTCGATAACATTTTACTTGATTGTTATGGTTTCAATCATGGTTCAATATGTTTTGTATATGTTCAATGTCTTAGACATCCCTTTTGAGGATTAAATTTATTGAATATTTCTGTAGGTCATTTTATTGGGTTGTGATATTTTAACCCCTTAGGATTTACTTGAAATAATATTGGAGGATAAAATTTTTGATTATATTTTGGAAGATTATATGATCCTAATGTGCCATTATGGTGATTTAGGTTATTTATGGAGATGAATCTATTATTTTGGATATTATAGGATATGGGTATATACATTTTAGGTGTATGATAGTGTCTAATTTAATTATGAGGTTAATGTTAAATTTATCATAAGAAGAATTTGTGATCAAATACATATGATTTGTGTGCTTCAACATTTCTTAGGAATATATTGATTAATTTTATATAGAATTTTTTAAGAAGTGATGTTGTTTGAGTTTTGGGTAATACTATTGAATTTTATAGATTAATGAACTATTTATTCATATAATGGATTATAAAATTTAGGAATTATCTAACCCTAGGAAAACTATTTTGGTTTTGGTTATTGACTAAAGATAGATGTAATATATTACTGTTATCATAAGGGTAATTTTAATTTTCTAGGTTTGTTTTACTATATTAGGCATTTTTTAAATTCATCTTGAATACTAATCATTTTGTGAAAAAATGAGATTGTAGAGGAATTTAATTAATGGGTGATATTCCAAAGTTCATGTCAATATATTTACATATGTTATTAGATTAGTTATAAAAATTATTTCCTACACTCTATGAAAAGTATCCTAGAATCAAAATTCTATCTTATTACCTTTATTTTAGATGAATCAATAGACTTTATCAAAACTATTTGGTTTACGGTTTTATAGTTTCTAACATTCAAGATATCATTCACTATCAGATGATCAATGATCTCAATGAGTCTACATCATTATTTGGATATTATTCGTTTATTACATTTCAATATTTTCACATTCCAATAATTCCATCCTTTTTGGGAACCATGTATGTCTTCTCCCAAATGAAATTTGTACTAAAATTTATATATTTTGAGGAAGATGTTTTAATAACCACTTTTTGGATGTGGTATTTCCATAAAATTATTAAAAAAATCAATCTCTTTTTCATAGATACGTTTAAGAATTAAAAGAATTAAATTTCATAAAGGGGGAGAATGTAATATCATAAGATTTTTTAAGAACCAGTATGTTCTATAGCATACAAAATATACAATAATGAGTGTATTCAAAGCACAAAATATTATTATATAAATATGATTGATATCACATAGCCATTAAATTTTAGGATTATAATTGTATTTAAAAATTATTAAAATGAATATAATTTAACTAATCAATAAAGATTTATTTATTAATTGTTAATAAATAATTAGTCAATTTTTATTAGTGATATTTTATTCATTAAAAATACATTTTCTTCAAAAATGATTATTATTTATTTTTGTGATTGAAAATTATAATTAAATTTTGGATGATTAATAATTTTTTTATTAGATAAATATCTATTCTGAAACCACCATAGAAAAATTATATTTTTGGGGAAGTTTTGTTTTTTGAAAAAGATTTATTTTTCTGTGGATTGTGAAAAATGTTTATTTTCATTAAAAACTCAATTTTCTTTTGATTTATACAAATATTATAATTATATTTTGTAATGATTTTAAAATTTATTTTCTTACTTATTATTTAAATTGATAAAATTATGGTTTTTCATTTGAATTTTATACATGAATTTAGTATTAAATGATTTTATATTTAAAATTTTCATTTATCTTAAAAACTATTTTTCGTTATGTTTTTTCAGAATGATTTTAAATAAATTTTTACCAATTATGTGTGATGAATTTCTAAAAATATATTAATTATTTTTAATCATAAAGTTAATGTTTTATAAATATATTCATTTTATTTTTGGTTAGATTTAATATTAATCATAATAATATTTGTTTCCATAGTAGTTGGTAAATTGTGTAATTAAGGGTTAAAAATATTATAATATGGATGATAAAATGAAACTAAAACTAGAATTGTTTTTAATTTATGATTCCATGTCATCTATAATAATATGAGATTTTTTTCTTTCCTTTTTTCTATTTGGGTGTGATTATATTAATTATTATATATTATGTAATAAAATTCAAAAATGCTACACTATTATTTTTAATACCTACATTATTATTAACATGGGTATAAACACGGGATACGTTTAGTTATAAATATTAATGTCAAATCTAAATGATTTATATTCCTCATGGTAATTTATTTTTAATTTTTCGGGAATAGATATTGTTACGTTAAATGATTATACGAACCTAATGAATAAATTATTCAATTATTGTAAAAATAAAATAAATTATATTAAAAAAAATTAATTCATATTGAGAAAATTAATTAGATCCATGAAATTTGAAGTTGAATATAATAGTTTTGGGATGTAATAAATTTTTTTCATATTTTATTTGTTTTCAAGATGTCATTAATGTAAATTTAATGAATAGTTTTAAAAATTGAAATTAATTATATTTTTTTAAATGATATAGAACTACTAATAATTTTATATTGAACAATGATACTATGAAATTGTTTTATATATCAACCATTATTAATCTAGGTGAATGTTTTCTACTTATATTAAATAAAATGACCCTCAATGAATAAAAACCTTTATTTTCATGGTCTGTGTGAAAATGGTTAATGGGAGGTTAACACCATAATATAATGGACGAAATATAGTAAAAACTTTTCCAATTTTATATTTACAAAAATACTTCATCTCATTAATGTATTGTCATATAATGATGTAAATTTGGATCCTTTGGGATATTAAAAGCCATATATATAAATTTAATATTATATGAAATTCCAAGAGTTACCCTGCCCTCTCTTATAAAAGGAAACTATTCATATATTTAATTCACACTTAAAACTCAATGTATTAGTAAATATATTACAAAATATCCTCTAAAAATCCAACCCCATGTTCTAGAGTCCCTATTAATCGAATAATACCGACCTTATTGGTCATAATATTGTATTAAAATGAGGTTGTCTGAAGAAGAGGTATAGTTCTTATCCAATAGAATTGATTTTATCTCCTCTTCCACCTCTTAAAATATTATCCATCCATAATGTGATATGAAACTAAGAATATCCCATATATTAAGATTTTATTATTTTTTTGGATTACGCAATATCCATATCCTCTTTCGTTAAATGATAAAAAACCATCTTTTGTGTATAAGGCGGGATACCGCCTCGTGAAAAAGCGTAATTAATTTTATATCACCACCTCTCATGAGGGTAAAAATGAGGGATTTAATATGTATATATATATATATGATATTCATGAAATAATTTTCATTTTAAGGATAGTGTTTTAATAATTTTATTACCTTTCTATTGACTAAATAATGATAATGTTGTTTGTGTATACATGTGAACTCCCACATCCATGATGCAATGTGATTTAATTATCATCACCAAAGAAATATGTTGATATATCTAAATTTCCTTAGACAAGTAAAATAATATTTTTATATCGCTATAATTATGTAATAATACTATATTACTTACCTTATATACATAATGATCATTGGAAAATTGAAAACCTTACTCATCATTACATATGACATACCATCTCTAGGATTGTAACATAGTTTATTTATCATAGATAAAAATCATTATATATTTTAAAACAAAAATTTATGTGTAAATATGATCATTATATAATTATTATTATTTTGAAGATGATGGAATAATGAAACAATAGTCTATGGTCAACATAGAAACGTTTTTTAATGATTTTGTAATGGTATTTATATTACACAACACCAAAAACCCTTTATGTTACTTATTACTTACTAGGGTTATGTTGTATTGAAAATATACTCATTCTTTCTATGGATATATTATTATTATTTCAAATAAAAATTTAGGTAAACCATTTATTTCCCATGATTTAATGATGTTGTGAATGGAATAATGGATGTTTCTATAACGTGTGTGATTAGATTATATATATATATAATTTATTTAATTTATGGTCCTTGGAAATCTTTTATATAGGTTTTTTATCTATTATAGATCATGTTCTCTCCCATTATAGATTATACTAAGGGTGATCCCATATTTTGATCCATTGTATTAGGTAAAAATTATATTAACTGTAGAATTATACTAGATGTAGGCTATATAGTTATACTAATTATAAGGATTATGTGAAGTTTATGTAAGGTTTCTATGATGATGATATCCCAAGGTTCCAACATGTTTTCATTATTCTCGATATGGGTTATAAATGTTTCCTTGAATCATGGTTAATATCACATTGATCATGAATATGGATTTTTAATACTCTAATACTATGTCAATTCTTTTTTACATGTTTCATGATTGATGGTCAATGTATTAAATAGTATAAATTTCATTATTTTATTCTTATGAACATTGACTATGTAATCATACCATTATACTCATCTTACTCTCACTGATGGAATTCAATTATATATGTATATGTTTGAGCATTATATGTAGTTGAGATCACCCATATTATGTTACTTGTTTCCTAGGTTATGTAAATTGATACTATTTTATTTTTGTTTTTAGCGGTATTATATTTTAATAAATCCATGTTATATATTATATTCATAACATGGAATATGAAAAGATTAGTATGGTGGGAGATGATTATGATCATTATGAACTTATTTTTTATGAACCCTAGCTATTATGATTTTATCAAATTGGTCAAACACTATAATCTTAAAAGGTCCATTGTTTTGTATGTGATCTAATTTTTCCTTTTGATATTGTTTTTTTAGATTGAAAAAACTAGGTCACATTTTTGTGTATCATATACAAAACAGTTCTGTTTATATTTTTATAACCTAATCTAGGAGTGTGGTTTCATGCATGTTACTTTAATTATTCCAACTATAATTTGAATTCTGCTTTAAAATTAATCATATGTATCAGGGTGATATATCATACTGATGATCCAATCTATGTTCAGAAGCATTTAGAAAATTATCTAACACATTGCGGGTAAACATTATTATTAAATACATACAATTGGTAATGGGTTTTTGTATAGCCTAACCACTTCCCTAATATATTTTTAAAAAACATGATAGAGTGACATGTCATCTAAAATGAAAATTAACTGATCGTTATTTTCAGGTTAATCAAAAAATAATAAGAAATACTTTCCTTTGATTTTATTTATAATAACCCAAAAAAATAAATAGTTATGTTCTTAAATTTACATGTTTTTTAGGTAATGCATACACGATCCCAATATAATTATATCATTAGACAATAACTTAAATGAACACCAAGAACCAAGATATATATTCACAAATCATATTCATAATATTATCCTCTCAATAGAGATATCATAGATATAAATATTTTTTTTGATTCTATGTTAGATGGAAAATGATAAACTACAAGTATCATATAATAGTTATTTTTTAATCTCTAAAATTAATGGTGATCATTATCATGTAACAAACCATTTGAAAAAATATTTATTAACGATGGACTATGGGATTTTCTCTTCCATATTTCTTCAATAATATTTTATATACCAAAATTATATAATTCTTCCACCTTTACAACCTCTACCTCTAATTATTTTTTTATAATTTTGAGAAATATAATTTAGTGTGATGAGTGGGAGCCCTTATAATGCACTATGAAAAATCACACCAGTACAAAAAACAACTTAATAATTTAAAAACACATCTAAGATCCTTTGGATTATATTAAAACATAAATATGTAATATAAATATTTTTGATTTAATCATAGTATGTATTCAATAATGGATGAAATTATGTCCATAAATGGTTATTAATAATCAATAGAGAATAAATATGGATTTAATTTTATAAATATTCATTTTTATATATATCAAACCACATAATAATTTCATAAATTATTGCTCAGGTAATTATTTATATGTTACTTTTAACATCATTATCTATATATAGATTAATTTCACCCTCCATTTTATTTTTACATTCATGACATGATGGATTGAAAAAAATATGAAAAATATTTTTTTATTTCATTAGTAAAGTGTAGTGGTAAAAAAAATAACATAATTTCACTTCCAAAAAATCACCCTTAGACATGAATTAGGATTATAATATTTGGCTGGTGATGATTGTTCCTATAATATAGGTTACTTTTTCTTCATTTTTTTCGCATAAATATTAAACATAGATGTAATTTTTCCCCAATTCCATAGTAAAAATTATTTTAATAAAGGTTACATAATCATTACATCAAATGGTTTTCATAATTCGATTCATAATGTATTCCTCTATATTTATTTTTTATTTTTCCCCTTTTTTATTTTTGGAAAGAATATACTCTTTCACCTATAAGTCTTATTCATTATCTAATATAGCCTATTATACAGTCTCTCCCTCATAAGTGTTTCTAATAGTGAATCCCTGTAGGAATACCTCTATTTGAAGATAGTTTTTTGAGTCTTCGGAGACCATGGATACTATAATAAATGAATTCACATGCTCATACATCTTATTTTTACAAGATCCTTTTAATTCCAACATATGATCAATTTTTTACCCATCATGAATTCATTGCCTATCTCAAACATCTTTCATATTCAAATTATAGGGATAATTATATGATATGAAATTAGATGTTGTGCCTCTCTTCTTTGTTTCTCTAATCAAACAACCTTACCATTATAATATCGATCAACCCTTAATTATCCACTGCACAACTAGGGATTGGATTCACACACTTATTATAATAGGTGATCAATATAATTGTATGAGATTGATCCTAATTATTTTAAATCCTCACATCAACCCCATTTTGTATTTACTGAGTTCATGTATCAATTTTTATATGAGAAAACAATTTTATAAATTTAGCATAAAAAATTTATAAACCCTTGGAACTATCCTTTTTAAGACACTAAATAATTTTGGATGATCTATTAGAATTATTTCTTCTTTACAATTGAAGACTGCATGAGTGTAAATTATATCCTTTTTTATTGATTTACCTTTGTTATCCCTAGTTATAATAGTACAAAATTCCTCCATTATCACTAGATTAGGGATATAAAAGATTTTCATGGTGATCCTAAGATGGATATCCAAATATCATTAAGACTTATTGACATATAGTAAATGGAAAATTGATTAGTAGGATAAAATTACTTATATAATCCCTATAATTTCATGCATTGATATTATATATGGATACAGGAATATTAAATAAATTTAAAAAATACACAACATCCATATTGGTTTAGTGTCTATTTATGCCATATAAAAATTCTCTTTATTTTATGATAGATCTTAAATATCTCTAATAATTAGTTTAACATATAATAAACTTCATTTATATACACTATATAAAACCTCTCGTCATAACCTAGGGAGAGGAAAGATTAAAAATGGTTGATTTGAGATTCTCAGTAAGGATAAACATCGGGGTTATAAACACAAATGATAAAAAAGGTATATGGGAATTAGAATAAAATAAAAAACCCATATAGTATATATCATAGGTTATAATATCTATTTATTGAATAAATCATATAATTTTATAATACAAGAATAATAAGGGTAACAATGAACATGATACATGAGAACATTATATTTGGATTAGACATTTATTTTAAGAATATAAAACAATTATGAAATATTTTGTTAAGGATGCTCATAATGAAATTCAAAGCATGTTATACTTGGGCTAACCACTCATGTACCTACCATGGGATTGAGATAACCTTCCATAAAATATTTTTTTATGATTGGGATAACCCCTTGTATACCATTTTTGAGGTTGGGATATCCTCTAGTGTACCCTTTGTGCTCTTGGATTATTAATAATTATCCAATTCATTAGAAGAAGATATATGTTCCACCCATCAAAAAACCCAAAATTATGTGTTCCATATGATCATAAAATATTATCCATATCATAACCTGTATAGAGTAAATGGTTTTCATAAACATTTAATCACATAATAACTCATATAAAAGAATTTTGTTTATTCATAATTTAATTATAATATCCCATATAATTGTAATGGATTTGGAAATCATCCCATCTCATCATCATATCATTACCAATGAAAATTATTTGGTTTCATACAAATAAATTCGTCATAATAATAAACTCATTGATAATTAATAATAATATTACAATTGGATCATATCACTAAGAAAATAAAAAATAAAAAAGGATGGGAGTTTTTTTTGAATATAAATCCCAAGAAAATATCATTAAATTATTTTTGACAAGAATTAAATTTTAATTTTGAAGAAATATATATAAATTATAATAAAATTCTCATATTTTAAAGGATAAAAACATATTATAAAAAATTGTGGAATTTTTTGAAGTAAAATGTATATCATTGAGTGCTTATGATGGAGAAAATTACCATTATGATGTACACATCAATACAATGATTCCCTTTAAATGTCTCGTAAAAAGTAAGGATATACTTATTCAGAAAAAAATAAGAATATTACTCTTAAACCATTACATATAATATAAAACATGTATGAAAATGTCTTTAAATAGTAAATGGAGAATATTTAAATTTTTTAAATAATTTTTATAAAACATGGAAGTGGTTGAAAAATCATGTTTGACAAAGAGAGAAGTAAATTCGTGTCATCAGAAAAATTGAATATTGAGTAAATAAAGAGTTTAAAATGATTCTAACGAATTAAATTTCAATATATACTGATAGTATAAGAAACATCATGATTTTATTTAGAGTTATATCATTATATATCATCATTTTAAGCATAATCCTAAATAATCTTTATTAACAATTTTATCAAAACCTACAACTTTTACCCATTTGGTTAATTTTGAATCTTAAGCCCCATGAAGTAAAAAACCAAAGATAGATATTTTTATCCAATAATTAATATCTTTTTAATCATAAAATACATTAATGGTAAATATATCTACAACACAAATGGAAAAATTAGTTAATATTGCATTTGTTTAAGAGAAATAAAAGTTATTTTTAAACTCCCTTAACATAATTCTCAACAACCTTGATAAAAATTAGAACATCCTATATACTAAATATATTATTAATATACATATATAAAATAGTAGTAAATATATATATCATATATTATATGATTAACTTATTATTTTTTTATTACCCATTTATAAACAATTCCTTTGTTAAAATCATATTTTAGGTAACAACGACTTCGTTTGTCCCATATGCTTTAGTTTGGTATTTTTGATTATTTTTAGTTGATCATGGATTCATTAAAAATATAATTTTACCCATGATACAAATATCATATATATTCATTATATATGTATTTATTTTAATCCATAAATTTTATTGATAGAAAATGAATTGCACGATTCATGGAGATGGTAGACCGTACAAACATAATAACATTGTATTAAGATCCTCTATAGATTGATTGAATTGAAAGTAAATATTAAATTATATTTTTCAAATATTTTTAAAGCCTAAATATACTTTATATCTAATTAATCTATCCTTATTACTATCCAATTTAATATAATAATAAATAATTATCATATCTATTTTTGGACGTGTTAGTCCATACGTAGGCACATGTGATGTTGTAATTTCCCAAAAAGGGAAGGTAAGAAGGTAGATGGGTTATCATAAATTCATAAGGGTATTTGATTTATTAAAAATAAATAAAAAATATATATACATTATTATATATAGCATTGAGAGGCAATGATGGAAAACAAATTAAATTGGTTTGTGAGGCAGTAGCAGACCATACACCCAACTGACGGCTACATTTCCCACTTGATGAAAGAGAATATATATCTAGGTAATTACATTAATATAAGGACATTTTAGTATATGGGATATAATTATGTTATTATATCTATAATGTTTTGTTGTATTTTGTGAAGGTGAAATAATAAATAAAATAAAAATGCTCCATTATGAAAGAAACCTTTTTTAGAAAACATCCTTAGATTATCAATGAAATCCTTCATAGGAGGCTTTAATAATATAAATAATGACTATAGGATGTGTACATATATTCAATTATTGGACATTGATATTTATTTTCCAAACTAATTTTAGTTTTCTATATTAATAGGAGTGGGAAGCGGTGTCTATTTATATGTGAATTAGAGGACACAATTAAGTGTTTTGAAAAGAAAATGGTATTCCCATGTTTAAAACATTCAATTTTTTTAGAAAATGGATCAATAAAAAATTATATGAAATAATGTAAAACTATGTCCAAAAAATGGTATTTGGGCAAGTTTCTAGGTAATTTTACCCATTATCATTTTAGTTTAACCCTTAAGGAAACCCATTTTTACCTTTACCACTTCAATGACATTTTACAACTTTTACTACTCAATATGAAAAAAAATTAAGTTAAAATAATTGTATAATATTACCCAATATAATTCCAAAAATAAAATTTAATTTTAATAATTGGAGTCATATAAATGGAAATTTTAAATTAATATTAATCTAGAAAATTCGATGAAAAAGTGGTTTTGAAAAGAGAAACATGTCATAACAATATAATGTATTAATATCAAAATTCAACATGAAATTGATTACAAAATCATAAATTTGATTAATAAAAAAATAATTGAACTAATATTAATTTTAAACCATAATTAAAATTAATTAATCATAAAAATGATTTAAATGAAAAGGCATTTTTAATAGTAATAAATAGTATTTTTTTTTATGATTCATCAAAAAATAAATATTTGCACAAAATTATCAATAATTCACAAAAAATGTAATTTTAGAAAGATTATTTAAAAATTATATTTATTTTTAAAAATAAACTCCCTCAATGCAAAAAAATTGACATTTAATATCTTTTTACAAAAACCAATAGAATAATTTTTTGAAAAAATTGAATTTTCGAATAGAATGAAGGCTATACTAAAAAATATGTACTTTTTATCAATATGATTTATTTATATAAAACCATTAAGAATAATTTTTATAAAATTTTCAGTAATTTCTTGTTGGCCATGTTGAATGGTCGAGTATAAGTAATAATATTAATAATATATTTTGGTTTGTTAAAACTCATTGTTTTATGAAATATAGTCTATCGATTGAATTTATGTTTTTTAAATAATTCAAAAAAACAAATTGTTTTACAATATATCCTCAATAAAATGAATTTATCCATATTAATTATTAACAATGAAATTTAAAAAATGATAATAATTCCCCCTCATCACATCCTATAGATCCCATGTATCTTATTCAATTATGTGGTTTTGGCACAAAACCATGACGGGGTGAGTGGCCATGATTCATAGAACATTCTACTTTTGATTTAGAATCTCCATTGGTTGTTCCTAATTTGAAATATCATGTTACAGTGGTTAGTCCAATAAGTGTTTTACATGTGAAGGATCTAGTATGTACTTCTTAAATAGATAATAATGGAACACATAATGGACTTAAGATTGGTTTTGGTGAAGAACCAATCGATGAGCTACATTCATGATGTGATAAAAAATTTAAAAAGGACCAATATAACTATGTCTTAGTTTTACCTTATTTAAAAATATCATTACCATATTACAATGATATATCTATAGGGAAACATTCTCACAAACCTAAAATTCTAAATCGTGCTGATGGTTTTAACATTAAATTTCAATTGACTCTGAGTGGCCTTGATGTGTTGTTGAGTGGATCTAACCAACTCTTCAATTTCTGCATTTTGTTTAGTTCCAAATAGAATAATATTTCCATTGACATCCTATTATGCTAGATATCCACACTTATTTACATATAGATATTAATAAGGATCAATTTAAATTATTGAGTGAAAGGTATTTTTGTATGAATGATCATCCATATGATGGTTTTGGTTCCGAGAACTGTTGAAATCCAGAGAACAGTATCAAAGAATATCCTCTAGGTAATGAATTATTCTATCAGAAAAAATAAATATATGATGGTGATGCCTAGTGCTAAAACAAATATTCATATCCAGGGCTTGCTATTGAATTTTCTAGAACATCGAGATAAACCATGAATCCTAGTCAGTAAAAAAATAATGTCGCACACCATTAATCCATAACACTACCTTAATGTATATCCTAGAAAACTATTCTAAAAATAAATATTCTTTGAGATAGATTAATTTTAAAGACATTTTACGGTTACTGACAATAACCCATATTTCATTATATACTTCATATGTTTTGGGTAGTTTGATAAAAAAATTCATGGTTTTGTTTTCACATTTCCAATATGGTGGGGCTAATAGTAGTAACATATAATTATAATTTTTTCACATAGATTTAACTTATTGTCACACCTATAACCGAGATACAAATTCTCAAATATCAACCATCATTCCATTCAACCAAATATAATTGTTTATATCTCTTTAAAAAATTTAACTCTTAGAGAAATAGATAATGAAGAACAATCATTTTCCACTAACAAATCTTCCTTAAAAAATATTACAACTAGAAAACCAAAATGATTTATAACCCTTATAATTCCATCACAATCATGGTCAATATGAAATCATTTCTTACCTTATTATGTAGCTAAAATCCTTCCATATCTTCCTCCTTAATACCCATTAGAGAGATGCTTTAAAATTAATTTGAGAGAGATATTAATTACCCCGTTCATACATGATTTTAATATCCATTCACTAAAAATAATGAAATTTTAGATCGTTTTTTTGTCCTCATCATGGGTAATCTTTCATGATCATTCCAAATCCAAGCATGGGCCATCTTGTCTTCTTCCCCAATGTCATAACATATTGAGTAGTCATAATATTTAATCGAATCCTACTGCATTCTCTAGAATATATTAAACTCTTTCAGTGTGAATATATTCTTTGATCCCATATTGTCCATATATATATATAAATTACACATTTCTTCATCAAATTAAAACATATATAGCTTTAATTAAAAAATTATGCACGTAACTAAAAATCATTAAATGAATAATATTTACCATGAACCTTCAATTGACATGATGCGTAAATAATCACTGTATAATTTTTAAACCCTATATTTACATCTCAGATAAAAAATTTGTTCCCTAAATCATCATTAACCATATCTTCCATATAATTTAATAAAAATCATAATTAAGAATACATATCAATGGTTAGTGTCAGTATTTTAACATGTATCTCCCATCATTTGTGGGTTTAATCCTTTCAAAATTACAAAATGTGACTAGTGGTACTTTTTAATGAATCAGTATTAATATAAATCTTATAATGTCTCAGGAAATATTACAGAAATCCTTAAAAATTAATTTTAACATATATCACAATGGATATAACTAATGTTAAACTTATGACAGATAGTTAAAATAAAATAATTGTTCTGGATGATCCTAAGAATTTCATATACCTTATTCTAATAAAAAATATACCATAATTTCGTTAATAAAATTAAAACCCCATCAACTAGAACCAAAAAATTGGGTCTATAAAATAATGATCCTATGATAATCCTTATTCAAATATTCAGATATTGGTATAAAAAAACATAATTTGATCGTATTAGGAGACAAATAGTTTATAAAATTCAACATAATCCTTATATGATTCATGTTTATTATAAATAAAATTTCATTTGTAAAAATAATTATACCACATATTTCGCATATTGAAATACAATAATACCTATACACTATTACTCAAATGATTTTATATCACAAAGGTCCATCATTATTCTTAGAGATAACCCCATGTTTAGGGAATTGAATCAGATAGTTCTAGTCTTCCCCACACATAAGTCAGAAAATTACTTGAAAATTAATTTTTCTATTACCATTATTTAATCATATAACAAACATTCCCTTTTATTTGACATATTATTCTAAGAAATTACTTCCATCGTATCAACATGTAGGAATTTAAATTTTCATTCATTCATGTTCATTTCCGCATAAATACTCATAAAAATCAATCTTCATGTTGTTGGAAATGTTTTGAATCTCAAAAAAGTTCATGTTATCAATAATATACAATGATAGGTAATTAGAGATAATCCTTATAACATTCTATATATCAATCATCATAATTGGTTTCTCAAAATCACAACATTTTATATTTGGTTTTTTTTACCATGATTCATATTACTTCCACCCAATAACTAAAATTGGAATTTATATAATCATCAATAATAATCACTGTGTAAAAAAAGATAATTAATAAAACTAACTTTTATTTTTTCTATATCATGAAAACATATTTCTTATTTTATGAATTCATATGTTTAGCCTAGGTCAGTCATAGTCATCAACTATTCACATGCGTCATGGTTTTTTTGTAATGAATTTATGTGAATTTCCAATGCATATCCCTTGGGAGTGTCAAATCATGTGTGCTGAATGTCCCAATTTCATTCACCAGGTTATTATTGAGTCAAGATAAATTTTCCTATTTACAAGTTAATTCCTAGGATCAAATATACTAGATCCACAACTAATTTTATTTTTGAGACAAATATATAACTCCTTAGAATCTAGTAAAAATATCCTTAACCAAAATTCCATAACATTTTCCTATATATTGACTTATTTATAAACATAGGATCAATGATACCCTTAGATATCCTAGTACTGTGGTTGGATACACATTTCCTATACTACCAACTATACCGACATAGAATTTTGATTAATATATATTATATTTTAATAGATTAATATTCATGAAATTTCACAAGATCAAACATGACGACCCTAATTTCTTAGTGTATTTAGATACTGAATACAAAATATTCTTATTTCCTGAAAGATATTAAACAAATCTCTCAACTATCATCCCACCTATTATAATTTATAAAGTTAAATTACATAAAAACATCCTTCATAATGTTGGGAAACTAACCATAAGTACAACTAAGATCAGATTTTTAGTAATGTTAAACATGGAGGACATCAATGCATCATGGGAATTAGGGTATTATAACTAGAGAATAATATTTTGAAACCATACCCACTAGTAAAAATACAATATATCCCATCGGTTTTTTCATGTCATTTATTTATAACAGACGTGAACATCTATGTATATTAATCTATCATGTCAATTATAGGATAACTGATGTGATAATTGAACCTTTCTTATTTATCACATCGGTTATATAATAACGAAAGAGGTAAAGTGAGTTTTTATCTCAGTTATATATAAAAATAAATGTTATCATGAAAATATCATTTCTTTATTATATAGGTTATAATGTAAATAATATTTTGAATAAATTTATCACATGAGATTCTATATAACAGACGTGATAAATATAGAAATCTTTATTTATAACATCAGTTACCTAATAATATATGGGATACATCATGTATAATTTTATTAATTCTCATTATAAATAACTTCTATTTTTCCTATTGAAAAAATGTTCTCTCATGTACGAAAGCCACGACATCATTTCATTAATCCAGTGGCCCCCATCCTTATTTTATAACTTCATACACTATCATTTTCATTGGCACATTCAATTTGATCATCTCTCAACTCTCATGTAATCATTATGAACCTCCCTTTTAGTCGTTCACTATTGTGGATTCCCTAACACTCCCTTTTCGATCATTGTTTTATAAAATCTTGCATCAGCATATTTTTTAATCTCCTCATGTAATATCATATATTCCCTTTAAGTGTATCCATGATTCTAACGATAATATTTCTCCTCTTTTTATCATAGGGGATATTTCACATTGGGGTATGTTTTAGTGTATACTCGATTAAAATAAATAGAAGTATGATACATACCAAAGATATGGGTTCACAATTATGTATTCATCATGAATAAATATATGGTTGAAAATTGTATATAATGGTTTTGAAAAAATATGTTTTCTATAGATGAGACTTTTGTCTGGATTGTGGTTGGACATTCTAGGTAAAGGATTTTACTAAATGATAAATGATGATAACAATATAGTAGGTATATATGAGGTCATATATATCAATAAATATTTATCTTATAAGAATAATCGCATAATTCCACACATAAAAAGTTATGGATATCTAATATTGAGGAATTCCTTCTACTGATTTTATAGGCAAGAGTAAGACTCTATGACTTGGATATTATTACAAGAGGTTTTTTTATATTTATAATTATTCATTCTCCAATATATTACATGGGATAATAAAAAGGGAACTACTAATGTCACCTGAGTAATACGTATTTGTGAAAGTAATGGATACAGTGATGAAATGAACCCATGAATTGAGATCTTCATTGATACACGAACTGAGTTATTCATCATGATTGATTGGAATGAAAATTAGAGAAGGAGGAACATAATCTACTAAACTCAGAGGACCCTGGGGGTTATGGGTGATTATTTGATAACAACATATGGGGGTCACTATAGTTATTGGGATTAGGATATAACACTTCAGATCAACTAGGTCGTGAATCTAGAAATTTTATTACTAATGTATATCATTATGTATTTCATAATAACATGAAAACCATGTACTATAGTATGAGTTGTGAAATTTATTATTGAATCAGATATGTAAATTAGCGAATGGATTTTTATTCCACTATTGATACTGAAAATATTATATTTATTGATCATGGAAATTTATATTTTGACGGTCTAGTTATGGTTTCTCAAACATTGAAATTACTATAAGTCTAGATCAAAACTTCTTGGGGGTATGAATTGATCAAAAAAAACTAATCAAGGGTTCCTATATTAGATACTACCTATAAATAATTAACTAATTTAGAAAAATATATTCAAAATTATAATAATTAGAAAATAATTTCAATCCCCACACCAATCTCATTTTCAGTCAAAATGGTTCCCTAAATGATTCAATTATCGAGAGAACAACATAAATCCTTGATGACTGTGTAAATATAATATCCCAATGAGTCTGTATATTTTCTGTAATTTTTTTAGTCTAACTATATTTTCTTTTTAAATTACATCCATGCATATAATATTTTGATTTATTGTTATTATTTATACTTATCTTCAATTACTTCATTGAATTTATAAATATATTTTTAAAAAATAGTTTTTTTATATTTCAAACTTGTGATACTTTCAAATTATGTAATATATCAGATAAATTTTAAAAAAAACTTATCTAGGCCAGATATATATTTTTTAAAGTTGTTATAGATAATAATGAATTGATGTTATAATACTGAAATTTGAATAAGTGATGAATATAAGGAAGGTTTTTATGATTTTTTTGAATTTTAAAAAATAAATATTTTACATAAGGTCACGAAATTTTTCCACATATAAAATGTTTAAACATGAATAAGTTGAAAAGAATGAATATAAAATATTATTTAATTTTTCATGGTTTTAATTTGAGTTACAACCCTTGATTTGGAAGGGTGAAATGTGGAAATCGTTAGATATCTTATGGATGGTGCTTTTCAAGATGATAAATCTGAGAAAATTGAAGAAGTGGTTCCTGATATTAAAGTAGATTCAATTGATAATAAATCAAACATTGCGCCCCTATTTGGATATGTTGAAAAACCATTATATCTTGGTTGTATAGAAATTTCTATTTTATTTATTTTGAAATTATTTATTAAATTTAATTCAAAACATGGATCGAGCGACCAAAGTTTTTCAGAGTACCTTCAATTTTTGAATGACATTCTTCATATGAACACAGATTATCCTGATTCAAATTATAAAGATAAGAAAATACTATGGTGGATGGGATTTGGGTACAAAAAATACAAGATTTCCCAATTTATTGTGTTCTCTAAAGGAAGTAATAATAATTTAATTCAGGGTGACCTAAATTCGGGATATCACATTATAAGTTGAAAGAAATATAAAATGTAGATTTCAAAGTTACAGAGACCCCTGATAATGAATTTTTGTATCTTCCAATAATTTTGAGTTTGAAACATTTATATTATATTTCATGTGGTAAAAAAAATATATGTCTTTAGGATGAGAAAATATATGATCGAAAAAATATTTGATCTGGTTTATTGTCCATAGTGGATGAAAATTGATCACTCATTTCCAATATTCAGAATTGATGTTAGTAATATTATACATGGATGTTTCATGGATGTAAGGAATCTATATCAAAGAATTAGTAGTACACATAAATTATGGAGTATTTTGTTGGTAATTTAAAACTTATTTCATGAATTTTATTTGATGTGAAAATATATCAACATGATTTTATTGATCTATGGACAAAAATAGGACTGAAATGATATTGATGTTTTGTTGACACCATTATTGGATGATTTGAAACTGTAATTGGAGGAACATATAAGGAATTATGATTTATATAAAATTGAATAATTTCAACAGCACTCAATGATTATGTTTACTAGAGTTGAATTCATAGAATATGGAAATATTTTTGAAGACAATGTTATGGGGAATAAATCTTTACAATTTCTGAACAACAGAATTCATATTTTGAACTATATCATGGGAGTAAAATAGTATACATAGTAAATCAAATGTTTTTTCTTATGGATAACTTTTTTAGAAGGATAAAATGAATTTCAATGGTTCACATGAATTTTATATTTCTTGAAACCCATTATCCAATGACTAGTATTTTGAGAGGGTGAAACACATTAATGTGACACTTGAAAGGACACATAAATCTGGTAATGATTGAAAAATATGATTGAAATGGTGAATATTTTTCAAGATACCATATTTGATATATAATGAGGTGAAACATAAAATTGATTTTATGCATGTGTAGAAGATTATATGTGATTGTTTTATTGGAACATTGTTGAATAATAATGGAATGACTAAAGATAGTTTTAATGAAAGATTGTATTTACTCTCAATGGGAATACTTTTGGAGTTTCCTCCCACTCTTGATGGACGATGATCATTCCTACAACCCATGTTTTTACACCTTATCCAATAAGGAAAAAAATAGATTTTTTTCATTGTTTTCATAATTTCAATATGCAACATGGTTATTCATAAAATGTAAAAAAAATGTTTATAACAGATTAGAAATTGAAGGACATGAAATGTCATGATTGTCACATCATGATAAAACAACTCCTGCTAGTTTCATTTCATGTAATGCCTCCCACCCATCACATAATGACTATCATAAATTATTTTATTATTTATAATTATATTTTTAATTATCTAATATATTTGAATGCATTGAAAAAATTGATGAATGATTCATTTTATATAATATTTCCACTATAAATTTGTTTTCCTTCATATTTTATTGATATATTTGTAAATTTAACGGTTCATTTGTTTTGAAAAATTATGATTTTTAGACCTATATATCGACTTTGTATGTATCCTTTTAAGAGGTATATGTTGATACTAAAGGTGTATGATAAAAATATATACCATTATAAAGCATAAATTGTTGAGAAGTATATTTCTGAGGAGGTTGAAGTGTTTTTTACAAGTTATTTTTTTACAGTAGAGGACATTTGTTTCCCTACATGTCACTAAGAAATAGTTAATTATGGGGGAAATGAGATTAATGTCTTGAAATTCAAAATATTCACAGGTGAATAGATATATAAGGTAAATTTATATATCATGAATAACATTGATGATGCTCAACCATATATATAATTTCTTATTAATATATTCAAATAAATTTATTCATTAAATAATGATATATGGATTTTGAATGAGCCTAACAAAAAAAATTTACATAGTTTAAAGGGACCAAAAATGGTAAACTATATCCATTAAGAACAATGAGATGGTTAGTGTGTGGTCCATGTTTAAATTTCATTACATAGTCTGGGTATGACAATAATGTCTATACTTTTAATATGAATTATTCGGACAATAGAAGTGAGGATCATAATAGCTAGATGGTTGTGTTTGTGAAAGAAATTCATTTTTTGAGTGCCAAAGACAAAAACCCCATATCTTAATGAATTGAATATTATGGATTCATTGAAGAAATACAGTAGGTTGATCACATTAAATTTTATGCTCCATTTTATTTATAAATGGTCTATAGGTAACTACAATGTCTAGCATGATGAATTTTCAATGACACTAGTTAATATCAATAAATTGGAATACATAAATGATCATTTTATCATGGAAACACATGAAAAAAATATATGTTCTTGATCAATCCAATCTGTAGTGGTTTATAGTTTTATAAAGAAAAAATTGTATTTTAGTGACAAGGAACTTGAAAAGATGTTGATTTATGTTATATCCATGCTTCAATTAACAGTTAAAAAATAACACTGATGAGAACGTCAGAGAAATGGACTGTTCCATATGGAATGATTAAGAAGAATGAATTATGGACAACAATCCTTTAGTACATTCCTAATATTACTGGTATCATATGTTTAAATATATATTATATTTTTAAAATTTTATTTTTTTTATATTTTAATTTCATTTTCATTATTAAAACCCCAATTATAAATAATAATTTTAATTGGTTGTTTATATTAGTATTGTTTTTTATAGTTTCCATGTTTACCATTATGTAACATATCTCTTTATTTATTTTCAAAAAAAATTTATATTAAATTTAACAATTTAAATAAAAACAACTAATATTGTCTAAGATTATAATTTAAAAATGCTCTTTCTTTAAAAAATTAATTATTTGGTTGGTCAAATTTTACTACATCATTTCTTATCTCATTAATATTATTTAGTTTTGATTCATTTATTTCATTTAAAATCTCACTAATATTATTATAATTCTAGATAAAAATAGAAAATATAAATAATAATGTGTTATGTGTAGTTTAGATTACTTTTTTTGTATGATAATTTATTTTATTTTGTAGGTAATTGTTAGATTTCTAAATTTTTTTTCTAATTTTTGTTACTTTGATTTGTTAGATAATGATAGATAAATCCTTTAATCCAAAACATATTTTTGGATATGATCGTACTCATACCTCTAGGGAGGAACATACACATTCTCTTGTTGATGAGCCCCCTCATCCTTTTTTACATGAGGCATCAACATCCATTGGGGAAAAGAGTTCACGTTTTTGAAAACATGGAAGCACACATTTACCAAAATAGAAGTTTTCTGTATCCAGTAACAGAAGATACAAAAAAAATTGGTGACAATTATATTACATGTGGTTAAAATTCAATAAAATTAAATAGTTTTATATCCTTACATGCTACATGAAAAGTAATTATTTTGTTTTATTATTGGTGAAGTGTTGAAAAATTGACATTATCATCATTGGAGGATACTATTTGGTAATCTTGTTTGTTATTATTTCAGTTATATTCAAATGTTTATAGTAATATATGTTTTACCCACATTATCAATTGATAAACGATATAACTATTACTGGATGAGTTAGGAGGAAATGATGGTTATTATGTGCCATGAGATGGAGGGATTTTAAATCATCCACCACATCACAATTCATTTTTTTAGGATAGAAAAAATGAAAATCCATGTAATGTATTTCCATTTAAAAATGACAATACATGGAAGCAATTTTTTTAAAGTAGATGATGGGAATAGTTTTCTATAAGGGAATTATTACATTTTTAAGACATGCTTTATTATTCATGACCATGTAAATGATTTATTTATCCCATATTCTTAATTTAAAACAATCATGGTCTTATCTTGAGGAAATTAAAGCTATACACATATACCTTCACATGATATCTCTGAGAGGTTATATATTGTTGGAAAAATAGATGATAGAAAAAAATACATCAAGATATGAGAGATGAGTCTTTAGGGTCTGTAGAGGTTTCCCCTTCTTCTCCCCACTAGACATGAATAATAGAAGAGGGATCAGATGAGAAAAAAGGATTATATCATACGAATGAGTCCATTGTTTTAGATGAAAATATTTTGAGATGTTTACATTATGTATTTATTAAATTTAAATACCACTTTAAATATTTTTCTTCATTAAATATTTTTTCAAAAAACAAATTACATGGTTCTCTGGAGTATCCGAGCACATAAGGGGTCTTTATTTCTGATGGTTGAAATGATATTTTAGCTATAATAACGTGAAAACCTGAACATCTTGGATGGGTATGAATATACCCAATAGGTGTATTAGTATGAAAAGTGTTTCAATTTTTAAATGGATCAAAAAGGGAGAGTGATTATAAAAAATAGAGTAATTGGAATCCAATGATTAGGATATTGATGTGATGATGGAGGATATTATAAATGCTTCAGTATAGTCAATGATTGAACACATGAAATGAGTGTTTCATCCCTATAACCCAACTGTTACACCTCCGATGGAAGATCCCACTCTTCCTCCATATCTTACTCAAACATATATGCCTCCATACCCCACTACTTCTTTTCCTCCCCCTAAAACCCGTATTCCATATCTTCTATGTTATTATGAGTTATATGTTGATGATCTTCATCACATTGTAGAATATGGGATGATATTATATAGTAGTGAAACCATTCATCAATAGTATATTAAGATAGAAAATTGTAGGGTCATTGTACATGATGTTATAGTTAAATAAAATGAAATACGATGTCCTATAGATAATGTGAGTATAGTTGTATAAATTATTGGTCATTTATCATTTTCTCTACCTATACTACATCGGTAAATTGTATAGAGGCATGCATATGTGATTTATTTTATCTCATTTTGTAGTTAATATTTTTTTTTTCATTTTAATGATTATATTTTTATTTTATTTTATAATCGAACAATTATAAAGCAAATAAATATTGTATAGACAAAAATAAAATGATTTTTTCATGACTTCAGTTACAGGTTCTATAAGTCATAATATATTAATCAGTATACTCAAATTTTTTATTGTGATTATACGAGATTCCAATTGATTTTACTATTTTTGTGACCACCATGATTCTAGATATTTTGAAAATTTATATCATGGAGAATGTGGTTGGAGATCAATTAGGCATCAACACCATGAAAATTATTCCATTTAAGTCAATTTATTTTTTTATTCCTTTAATATACTAATTTTTTTTAATTATTTTTGATTTGTATTTGGTATATATATAACATTCGTGTAGATCATGACACAAAATATTTATATGTATTTACAGACCCATAGAATATTTAAACTATATATTTTTCATTGAACAATGCAGAAAGTACAATTTATAAAGCTAAAATTTTTGAAAATAATGTCATTTTTTATTATTGGATATTTCCATATCATGAAGAGTAGGGAAAACAATTTCTCACCCAATATTATATATCACTTAACATATTAATAACTCAAATTAAATTCTCTTTTATATTAGTTTTCAATGGATGATTGGTGTTTCTTTAAGAGAGATGACATTGTACAATCTATGCTCTATCAACTGTGAAGTGAGACTAAATTTTAAAATGTATTGAACATGTATGTATTATTTTTTAATAATTTTTATATTAAAACACAGAAAATTAATTTTTTTCAAATTATTTTATATTAAATTTTAAAATTTCATTAATTATGTGACAATAAAGAAGATATTGAGTATCGAATTTTTAAAATATATGGTGAATTTTCATGGAAAATTACTAAATTTTTAATATATCACTTAAAATTTTATCTTGATTTAAAATATAGTAGAAATAGTATCCTAAAACATGAAGGTGTCAAATATTAAAGATATTATGTTTTATGTTATATATGTGATATAATTTCATCTGGAATAGTTACAATGTTTATGAAGGTTATATTTTGTTATAAATCTTTCTTTAATATTCACAATGTTTTTTTAAAATTCATGATAAATGATCTCTATATTTTTTTGTATCTTTTTAATTACCCATATAAATATTGTGCATAAGAGTTAAGAGATTTTCATATTTAAGGTGGTAATAATTTTTTATGTTTTTTTAGTTTATTTGTAAAATAAAAAATGAATTTGAAAGTTCAATTTTATATTTGTTTTCTTGGAATCTATTTCCATTTTTACTCATATGTTCCTTTTGTATGCTTTTTGGTGAAGGTAGAATCAATGTCCATATTTAAATAAAATTATTTTCATATTTGTTATCTAATAAATAACATGAAAAACTAATGACAAATATTAATTTTTAACATTGGTTTTAGTTATCCGATGTGAAAAAATTATATACAACGTCACCTCCAAAATCGTCGCATAATAACCGATAAAAGCATAAAATTTAACATGAAAAATATTTTATGCACTAGTTACCATATATATCATAAGTCATAAAAATTAATCATGTAACAAATAATAGTATTTTATAAGGCGTGAATCATAATTTAGTCCTACAATATTGGAAAGGAGAACATAAAATTGTCACAATATATAGATTTGTGGAATAATAATATGATTATGTAATTTTATATTAAGGATACCCACCAAGAAATTCATAATATGGTTTCCATTGGCTAAAAACCAATGTACGTACTTCTATAAGGAGATAAAATCCCATGTACCATCTTTTATGAGCATGGGAAGAATTAATGTGTACTCAATTTCAAGCATAGAATAACATCTCGTGTACCCATTGATATCATAGAATAGTATTCATTACAAAAAAATGGAGTGTGATATAGGTCCAACCAGTCACATAATCTATATATTTTTGTACGATAAGATCATAAAAAATCCTTCATATCATTACACAATGAATGGAAATGGATTTCAAAAATATTTCATCATATTATAACCCAGAAAAAGGAAATGTGTTTCATAACAATTTCATCATTTTATAACCCATATAAATGAAATGGTTTTCAAAATATTCTCATCAATTCATCATAGGGAAAAACATTTAATATGAAGGGGTTCTAAAAACATATCCTAATTAAATTTATTGACAACCCATATAAAGAATAAGGATGGTATAATTAGATCATATCCCATAATTAAATATAAGAAACAATAACATTTTACGTCATTGGAGAATGAAAATTCTATAAAATGATCCAAAATCACTTCATAAGAAAAATATCATTTTATTTTTGAAATAAACTTTTGAAATTGTATATTCTTTCATATATTAATGAAAAAAATACTTTGAGAATTTCTGGGCAGCTATCAATGGATTCTATTAAGAATTGAGAGGTACTGATAGTGGAAAACAATGTTCTTGTCAAACACACTAAAATAATTATTCATTAAATGTTTTTGGTAGATTTTATGAGAAACATGTATGGAAAATGGTAATAGTATGATATTTATGTTTTCTCACAAAAAATTTTAAATGGGTTAAAATTATTTAAAATACTCATTAAAGAATATTGGACACATTCAATAATTTTTTTAGAAATTATGGACATGGAAAAAAGTATTTTGATAGAAGAGAGAAATAAAATTTGGTTTTTAATCAAAAATATAATATGGAATATTGAATAACTAAATAAAATATAATGAAATTAAAATATTTAATTTTCATAAAAAATCATACAATAGTAAAGTACATGTTTTTATTGAGGGTTATAACATAATCTCTCTCTATTTTAAGTGTAAGTATAAACAATATCGTTAAACGGTGACAATATAATATAATACTTTTACCACATTGGATTCATTTTAATCACAATACACATAAAGGTATGAACAATAGATTGATATGTATATTCCACAATTTTCCCTTTGATAATCATAAAATAAATTCATGTGTGTTATGTATACCATAGAAAATAAATTAGTGGTGAATATTTCACATGTCCCACATAAATAAATGTTAAATGAAAAATATCATACCTTATGTTTTAACATGATTAATACATGGTTGATCCTCCTATATAAAAAATATAGTATTATTATATATATTATAAAATATATGTATATATATCATAAAAAATATCTATTACTTATTACCTTCTCATTATTTTTTAATTTAGAATTAAATATTAAAAACAAGTTTCAGGTAATAAATGTTTTGTTTGTCATGTTTGATTTGGTTTGGTATTTCGATTACTTTTAAATTTATCATGGTATCACCATTTCAAAAATATTAAAACTATATAAATGACAAATATATTCATTGTATATGTATGTATATTAATCCTCTATTGTTTGAGATAGAAAATTATTTACAACGTTTATAGAGATGGTAAGCCGTACAGATGCATGAATGTGGTTTCCATTTTATCAATGGATTGATATAAATGAATGTAAAAAATAATAAACCTTTTGGGAATAATTTTTTCATCCTCTATTACATATATATTTATTTAATCTATCTTTATTAATATTATTGTCAAAATAAAATGGAAAACATATCATATTGCTTTTTGGAGGCGGTAATCCACACGTATACACAAGTGATGTTACCATTTACAAATATATTATAAGGTAATAAGGTATATCTTATATTATAAATTTAAATTTATAATAATTTATTTAATATCATATATCATCCTTAAATATATCATTATCTCAATCTATGAGAGAGGGTGATGAAAAAAAATTACTTTGGTTTGAGAGGGCGTAGCTCGCCGTACACATGATCGATGATTTCATTTCTCTCTTGATAGGATATGAGATATATGTTGGTCAAGAAATTAAAATAATAAAAAAATAATTTTATGAAAGATTTATATGTTATTATACAATCATTGTTGAATAATATTTTAAAGATATGGAAGAATAAATTAAATAAACACACCCAGTTATGAATGATTACACTTCTTCCAACAACCTCCTCAGGTTACCACTAAATGCGTCCGTAGGAGGGTTTCATAAAACAATTAAGGAATATATGATGTGGGGTGGGAATAAAGTAATGGATTTATGTACATATATTTTGAGCTAAATGGTTTTTTAAATGTTAATAGAAGAGTATAAGGGTTGGAATTTTATATGTGAGGGACAAGACATGCTAGGATGTTTTGAAAATAAGATGGTGTTCCAATGTTTTAAACATGATTGGATGAAATTAAGTGTATCATTATGAAACATTAGATATAAAAGGATCTAAATATGTCCATTAAATGAAAATTTTACAACTTTTTGTGTCATTATACATTATATATATGTTTTTTAAACCCTGATAAACAGATTATAATATTAGATGAGTTAATTTATTTTTACTATTTGTTTTGAAAACAAATTTAATTCAACCATATTTTATAATATATATTATTTTTATAAAATCTCTATTCTCCATTTTTCGAAATTTCAATAAATTAATTCGAAAAAATTTATTTGAAACTAAAACCTCAGAGATGATGAAAATACATTTTTTCAAGAAATAATTTTCATATGTATAGAAAGTCAAAATATCAAATTTCAATAGTAATTTTATTCCCATAACCAAAATAGAATTAATAAATATGTAATTAAACTAATTTTATTTTAAGACAATAATAAAATTAAAATTTACCATTTAAATTATTTAAAATGAAATAATGTTTTTAATAATAATATGTTTTGTTTACAATTTAAAAAATTAATCTTTAACGAATGTTATATAAAATCACTAAAATATGATTTTTATCATGTACATATAGAAAATGAAGATTTATTCAAAAAAAATTTATAATTGGAAAATAATAAATATATTTTTCAAAAAATGAACAAAATCTTTTTTGGGGGAAATTGTATTTTCATTTTATATATGTACTTTAATAAACGGTAAGTATTTATATATATATATATATATATGATTTCATTATGTAAAATATATATACATTTTTTGTAAATTTAAATATTTTTATTCATAGAGACATGTTTTATGTCAAGGTTATAACAGTTATGTTTACATAATAATATTAATAGTCTATTGTGGTTTAATCAAATGTGGTGTTTCATGTTAAATAAATAATCAAATAAATTTTTTTAACTACAAACTATTCATAAAAAATGGGGTTTTATAGAACCATTTTTATTTTTATAATCTAATGATAAATATAATGGTAGAAGTTCTCATAAATATTATTAATTAAGGAAAAACTGGAAAAATATTCCAAAGAAATTCATTTCATGTAATTAATCCCTCAATCAATTTTGTTATTGGAAAATGTAATGGGATTATTAGAATATCGACCTCAAAAAAATGTGGTATGTGATTTGATGAGAAAAGGATTTTGTTCTCCACACTAGACATAATAAATTAGAATCCATATTACCAATAATTTAATGAATCAACAGATTTTATATGGGGAGCTATAGATACATTGAATTCACATGGATCTGACTTGCTATATGATTTAATTAAGAGGATTTAAGTAAAATAAAATGGTCAAACCATAATATTATTAAATAAAATGAATATTTTTATTTTTAAATGAGTATTTTTTATCTGATATACAATTATTACCATTTGGATAGATTTTTTTATAATCTATGCATGTCTAATTATAAAAGATATTTGATATTTATGTAATAAATATATTATTGTCCCTTGTATGAAAAATAAATTATCAACGGTATAGAATATTTGATTTATATTTAGATAACATAATTTTACCCAAAATTTTTTCTTAATAAGAAATCTATATCCTTTGTGTTCAATCGTTCAGTCCCCGGCCTGGAATTTTTAGATTTTTTATTGAATACTAGTAAACCTATTAATGATGTGTAAAAACTCGGTTATGGAATAATAGTTGATTTTGTTAATTATGTGTAGAAATTTCATTATAGTGTTAGAATAATTTGATGATGGTGATAAATCTTCATCAAAGAATTTATTCATAGAGCACCAATTAATATTTTTGTCTCATGATGAAAATTTTAAATCACCAGGATTTATTCTAGGATGTTGGAATGTTTTTTATGATATATTCAATATTTGAATTATCACATTCTATTTTAGGGATGAATCTCATGGATTTCTGTGCTCTCAATTTTATATAATCCTTTGAATATTTGAAAAAATTAAATTTCAATGGTTTGTATATTCTATATAAATGTGATTGAGGATAAATTTCATTCATATAAAAATTGATTTTTTAACATATAGAAAAAAATCATAAAATTTTCTGCAAATTTAATTTTTTAAAATATAAGATATTTTTTGTTCAAGTAATAAATATATAAGAAATTATGTTGAAAAAATAATTAAATATGTAATTTTATTTTTAATTGGGAGAAATATTATTCAATTCGTGGTTATCCTTTAAAAATTATATTTTTCAATTTTTTGACTAAATTATTTGATGTGATGGGGTAATTGATCTATGAAATAATTATTAAATAAAAAAAATTATTATTACTTTAATAGTTATATTTATGGAATTATGAATTAATTAAAATTATTGACGATGGAACAATATTAATAGTGGATTTAGTGATAACAATTTTTTTTGAATTTTTTCTTCCCCGATCTTATGAATAATTGGATTTTGGGGCCGTAGATTTGGTTTTTAATCATTTATTACGACTATAAGACTCTTTCTCTATAACTATGTTCTTCATGTTTAGTGTTTTATTGGTTTTGAGGTTTGATAATAACAAACTGGAATGGTAGAAAACATGAAAAAATGCATGGAAACAATTATTGGATCATAAGATGCGGATAATGGAATGCACACATAGCTGATAGAGATTGCAAGACAATGTTCATGGTATTTCTTGATGGGGATGGTAACATAGACAATCTGTATAGATACATGATAACAGAATGATAGATATTATAATGGATAGAATATAAATATCTATCATGAAAAAATCATTGCATATGTAGAGGTGATATCTGAATACATTAGACCACTAAACATGCTAAGATGGAGGTGGATTAAGTGGGAATTAAATCTAGAAATGTGTCTTATAAATGTTTCAGATCTTAATTAATTTTTTATAATTTCCATGATGTTGTGTATGGGATCAATATTTTATGTGTGACACTTCATCAATTTCCAATATAGTATCATATTTATAAATATGACATGTCATGTGACCTCGGGTCACACACCATGTATCCAAAAAAATGTGTACCATGGTATATACCGGAGTACATTCCAAGTCAAAGAATGTCCCTTAATTCCTTGTAGGTAAACTCAAATTCCATGTATAAATTCTAGAGAAATACAAAGCATATGTTGGGTCTTCATGAGGGCTATATATTCAATGTGTACTAGGTATATGCCTTGTACATGGATTGAAAAAACACAAATGTTCCTATAAATACTTGTTGAGGGACTAGAAGGCACCACATGTCATGTAAAAAATATGATATAAAATAATATTCAATATAAAATGGATTTATTAACGATAACCACTACACAATATTTACCCTTTTCTTTTCATCATGTATGATGAATATTGATGTTTTTTTCTTATACCTATATGTGATAATTGAAATTGGACCCATGAGTTCCCTATTTTGATAGTTTTCATTTATGAAATGTGATTAAATATATAAAATTACTATATGTGTTTAGTTTAGATTATATCACACATATCTGAGGTGAAATTTTTATCATGGGGGAGAGTCATTTGGTAGAGACTCCGGTTCACTAACCCCCTTGAGTAGCATCAGGATAAGGTGAAAGTCCCATATTTATATTCTATATTAGGTTACACAACATTTTGATAATGTAATATAGTTTCTAATATTGTGGTGTGGTTACTCTATTCATTCATGGGGTTCGTACCCCCCCCCCCCCCCACATTATCAATATGGTTCAGGTCCCCTATACTAAAATCTATATTTGGTGGCACAACATACAAAATATCAATTATAGGTTATGAGATTGATACCTATAGATGTATTTTTTTACTTCATAAATGGTTTTGGATTTTTCCACCCCTTCAGGGGTTTTACCCCCTTCGAATTATATACATTAAACAGTATGTTTTCTATCCCATAACATGGATGATGTGGTATTAGGGAGACATAGATTTAAAACTAGTTATTGTAATGATTTGGGTGTATGTAAAAACATGTATTGTAGTTAGAATTTCGAGTATCCCTCATGGTATAACATGTTGTGTGGTTAAAAAATTTAGGTAATGATGTGTCATTGTATAGACTATTTATCTTTTTACCTCTGTGAGATAAAACTATTTTTGTTTTTCAACTAAAATAATGAACATATCCCCATTAAACATAGTTTCAATGAGATTTTAACATATCATATTTCAATTATGATTAAAATCTTGGTCTACCATAGACATGTATTTTTATCTAATCCAATATTGGTCATGTAGTTCCAATAATATGTACAAAAATAAAAAGAGTGAGGTTTAATTTACAATATTAAATTAAAAATATTGTCATAAATTATAATTTGAAATATGGTGGAGAATTATGATAATATATTTATCCATAAAAAAGTCATATAATTGATTGAATAAGTGTGTAAGAATATAACAAGACATGTTAACACATAAATTTTCTTATAGTTTAAATCAAAATGATACTACATTTACACTTAACACTCTTAACCCAAGATTATGAACATCTTTTAAATATATAATTTAAAAATATATGTATCATTAAACCCATCCATGATTTCATACCATATATAATGATTTAAATAGGATTAGTGAAAATGTTGGAATTTCAGCTATTATCCAAAACTTATACCATGCCTTTTAGAAAGGTCAACCAAAACCTATGGAATTTCCATTTGGTTTGGAGTGAAACAAAATATATAATAATTAATAATGTTATAAAAAGCATCTAAGACACATGGTAGAGACATTATATTGAAAAAAACAAAACAAAGAAACCACTAGATGTTTTTATGATTTTTTCTAATAAAAAAGTGATAATAGACCCCTCATAGGTGATATAATGATGATACTTTTGAAATTTAATATTTCTTTAGCAAATTAGTGAAAACCATATAGCTTTTAATCTTTGGTGTAAAATAAAAAAATCATCTGTCATATCTCAGTGTAATTTCATAGACTCTTTTTAGAGAAAAAGAAAAATGACTATAATCTCTATGATATTATTATTTAATTATCTATGATAAAATTATTGTGGTAATTTGTTAATTCACGCTAATAACCTGTAAATCAATAGGAAATTGGCATTTGAATAATGAAATAAAATAGATAAAATTAATTATACAACATACAATCCATTAATGAGTCAAATAATTTAGATAAAAAGCTATCATTTATCAATAAAAATGATAAATTAAATTTTTATTATAATTAAAAATTAAATCAAAATTAAATTATCTATAATAATAAAACCTTGAATCATTGACTAATCCTTTTAAAAAAAATCAATGTGAAATTAAAAACAGATTCCAAATTATAAATCATAGGATATTATGGATAATAGAATCTTAATAGGAGACATATACGATCTAAAAAAATTCTAATACATAAAATTGTTTTCACCTAAAAAATACCCAAATGACATCCCTTCAAGAAAATTTCTATCTTGATGATTTTGAAGTTCTTACATAATAAATTATGCATACATAATAATTTTTTTATTATATTTCCAGCAATGAATTCTAATATTTAATACATTTACTTTTTCTATTTATCAACATGTATAAAATTTATCAGTATTCCATATCATTATAATAAATGCATCATGTTTTTTAATAAAACAAATTTACATTTATACACATGTTCATCTAATATTTACAATATTTATTAACATTCAATGATACATAATATTTTTTAGTTATTTATTTTTGTATACATACATAATATTCTCATCCCATATAAATAATTATACCTTTTAATAATTCTTGGTCTTCATAAAAATAAGGTATTCGTCCATAATATTTTTAGAATGTATGATAATATTCTCCAAATCCAAGGATACATAATATTTTGGACTTGTGAAAAATTATTTATTAGAAAATATAAATAAATATTCTTTTCTATAAATATTATCAACGTCAAATAGATAATTGGATAAGAATATAAAAATTAATAAATAATAATAATAGTCAATAACAAATAATATGGGTTTTGAAATCATCCAAAAAATAATATTTAATGTGCTAAGGAACCGCTGAAAATTATCCACCTTCTTTTGAAATTAAAATTCTAGAACATTTCAAACTAAAATAGTTAACCAGTTTTTATAGAGATAAAAATTAAAAGGAAAATTATAAAGGAGTAATTTAATATTAAAAATAATAGTAAGAAATAAGTATATATGGAAGGGTATAACATAAAATAAAAATTTCAAATATACCCTCCTTAGGAAATGAAATAAAATTAAAAAGGAACTCTATTATACAAACGTTTTCATATTGAAAATAATAAAAATTTGAGAATTATATATGATATAATTAAATAGAAAAAAATATTAATCATGTCATGCTAAAAATAAATAAAAAATTTTAAGGTAATGGATCCACCTCAAATCATGCAGAATGAAATTATATACCAAAAATTACGGAAAGAAAAAAATATGGAATATAGTAAAAGTTTCCCCTTAATTCAAGATTAATCCTTCTCGAGTTAATATGATTGTGAATTCACATGTGAACAACTATAGTATAAAAATTACAAGGATATATGAAATAATTAATGATATCCAATGCATTTAAAAATGTATGAAATAAATTATGATATATTATGGTTAAGAATATGATTGTAAATTATATAATAAATATATAAATAAAATACATACCGAATAAAGTGGAATAATCATACTCATAATGGTCATCAATATAAGGTATAATCAAATTAAAAAATGTTCTTTTATAACCCATTAAGTATAGGGGTTGGATATATTATTTTGGAATTTAGAAAAATAAATTAATTCTTTCTTATGACCAATATATAGAACAAACTATATGTTCAAAACCCATACACCTTAATATATTTGGGGAGAATCAAGGTGTTAGAATTTTATTTCACATTTAATGATCGTTTACCAAAATTATTAGATAATTTTGAATCCTTTTTTAATTAACTACACATTCAAATAATTCCCAAATTCAGAAAAAAAAATAACTTTTTTTTCACAATTAAGGATTAATCTAAGGAATATAAACTGACAATGAATTGGTTGTCCTGAAAAAAATACTCATTACATGGTTTGGTGGATTAAAATTATTAGGTAATAGTTTATCCATTATTGGATCACATCATCTAAAATTTGTATGAGGAAATAGTGTACTACCTCTCATGGATCACTTCTATCGACTCCTTCTCACTCACTACATAAAATGAACTGATCCACAGTTTAATGAATGTATGTTCTGTTATAAAATTTCCATAAAATATTGTATTATTGAAATTAATGCAGAATAAATATAATCATTAATGAGCTCAATGTTATCTAAAATCCCACAAAAAATAAAACATAAAAATACATACATAAGAAATTACATAGATTTAATTCTCGATAAAAAAACATTATTCACCATATACTATCATTGAATAATTCAATGTAACGTCTCAGGTAAATAATGAATAATACATTTTTTTGATTATTAATATTTTCAAATTAAATATTAATTTTACTTTAATGGGGTTTCTATGTTCGATAGCGTACTTGATACGCAACCAAGACTTTCTTTGAAATCTTACGTTGCACAATAGAAATATAATAATATTATTTTAAATGGTAGTTAACATGTAGTTGTTGTATTGGTGGGAATTAATAGAAATAAATAAAATATTATTATATATGTTTTTTAAATGTTTTTACATTTATCTAATAAAATATTAAGTCTTAAAAGAAGAAAAAAATTCAATTTTAGGCATATATACTCTAATATTCACTAAAGGTCGAATTATCACCTATTGATGGTGAACCCTCATTAAATATATTTTTGGTCCCTCATATACATTTTATTGGACCAAATAAAATTCTTCTTTAGAATCCTGACATCAAAATTTTCTTTGTGTAAATTTTTGATATTTTTCCAATAAAGTTCATTTTTAATGAATAGTGAAAACTGTTGTATTTTAATTCAAAACCTTTTTTTTAATCTATTTTATTTATATGATTAGAATATCTTTTCAATTGGTTTTATGGTTCAATTAGAATATAATTTTACCATTTAATCTAATGGTGGTCATTGGAATTAATTTCACTTTGAAATTGGACTTAAACTAGTGTCAATCTTTTGATATATATTGTTTCATAAAAACATGCTATTTGTTTTGACAGTGGGAATTAATTATTAAATTAATTAATGCAACTTATATGTTTTGAATTTTTTAAAATAGACATCATTTTTGAATTTAGTATATCAAATTTATCTTAGGGTGAATTTTTGGTATTTTCTGAAAAACATCAATTTTTTTATGAATAGTGAAACCAATAAGTGGTAGTTAAAAACTAAATTTTTTATTAAATTAAACATTACCACATTTTTTAATTGAATTTAAAAAATACTATATACATTGTTTTCATTAGGATGTAATATGTGGTTCAATGGGATGAAATAATTTTTTTGTGAATAGTATCTTTTGTGTTTTATTAATCGCAATTAGATGTAATTAGTGTAATTTAATGTAAAAAAATGTTTTAATAATATGATATGACCTTGACACAGGTCCTACCCTTATTGGATGTGTCATGGCCGACGAAGAAAATCAAAGGGTCAACTTGGGGACCCCATGGTTTCACTTGGGTAAGAAAATCACATTAATAACTTTTTATTTAAAGTTAAAATAAAAATGTCATGAACATGTATTGTTTTAATAAAACAATTTTTACATGGGGTTATACATGTCATATTTTTGACTATAAGTATTCATGAGAAATATGAAAATATTTCCTACATCAGAATATTTTTTTTATAATTTTTAGACATTAAATAAATTAAATTATTTTTGACACCATGATGATGCAGCGATTACCTCATTATTTAACGATTTAAATAAAATGAAAAGATAATGTAAAATCTAAGACCTACACTTGTCAAAAACCTATTGGAGTGGTGGATTTATAACTATTATCACCTTATCCTAGAAATATATAATTGTGGGACCTTTAATATCCCAAAATCAGTTTATAATAAAGTATCTTTTCAAGACATTCCAAGAGTTCCCCTCCTCTCCTCTTATAAAAAGACCCCACCTCTACCACCTTACCCACACCTCTCAAGCCTTTGGATCGGCCACGCTCTACTCATTTTATCTCTCCAGACCCCACCTCTACCACCTTACCCACACCTCTCAAGCCTTTGGATCGGCCACGCTCTACTCATTTTATCTCTCCAGACCCCTCTCCTCATCCTTTAAGCCTTGCCTTAAGAATAAATCTCTTTAAGAAACCCCTTTTGTTCAAACTAAGAGGACTTAACTGATTTAGAGGAGATTAAAGAGCGATCAAGTCACATTAGACATGAGGTAAGGGACTTCGTCTCAATAACCTTTCATTGAGCCATATTTTGTTCTAATAAAAGACTATTTTTTATATGCTGTATAAAACACCTTTGAATTTTTATTTCATTCAATAGGAATATTTTTCAATGAAGCGTTTTACTAAACGATAAAAAAGGAATGTTTCTTATAACGTACGCGGTGACAATGACCTTTTCCGCCGCCACGAGTATTATTTGGTCATTGGATTCCTCAACAAGACGCAATATTTTTAAAATGAAATAATTACCATATACTCTTTAATGTATTTTTGTATTGAAATTTATTTTTATAATCGATTTGTTATGTCAATATAATTAAATGATATATTGTGATCGAAATGTGGAAATGTTTTCATTCCATTATATCTGTTTTAGTTCTTATGATTTTATAATGGTAATTGGAAATTTGACGGGTGCTTATGTGATAAACCATATGACGGGTGGTGTCGTGAATACCAGGATGGGTGGTTACATTATATCCTCCAACGCTTTGGGTATGGAAGTCGGCCGTATGGCTATTCCATTATGTGATATGTTTGGAAGTTGACTGTATGGTTATTCCATTTATGTATGTTTATGTCCCATGTTACCTTTATATGTTATGTGTTCTTTATATGGGTTTTGTGGTACTCTTTTTGTTACAAATGTGTATGTAATGATCTTTTATTTAGTGAATATAATTTAATACTTCATAAAGGAGAAAAGTATTACTTTGATAAAGTATTCATGGTTTACTTGTTGTTTTGAAAAACTAACTATTTTCCTTCTTTATGTAACCCTAACTGAGCTTTTTATGCTCATACAAAGTTTTTTTGAAACGTTTTCATAGGACGTAATGTGTAATAGCATCAAGGATGGGATCAAGTATAAGTCATGTTGTCTTAAACATGGAACTAGACATGAATCTTATTTTTAGGAGATTATGTTTTGTAAAAAAAGAAACTTTGTATAAGTGTCAACTGTTTAATATTTGAGATGTAATCGATATGATCTAATTCTCTAGAACTCTAAACATAAAAAGATCCTTAATGGGAATTATTTATTTAATTCAACATCAAGTAATGTTTAAGGTCGGGGCCTTATATTTGCTATCGGAGGTCGGTTTAGACAACTTTAGAAGTTAGGAAATTATTAAATTATAAATTAATTTATGGTATTATTGAAATGATATAGCATTTAAAGATTACCATGTTGCTTCATCTAATATATTTCTATGTTCAGAATGGTTTTCCACAGAGGAAACATGGCAGCTATGTTGGGATGACATCAAGAGGAAGAGAACCTTCCAAATCAGCAACCTAAGATGGTCGGAATTTGAATTGAACAGTTTGTTGCAGTGATGGCACAATTGACTCAGGATATATATGGTGGTGGTATCCATGCATGAGATCATCCAGATCAACTACATAGGAACATGTCAGTGGTGGAACAATTCATGAGGCAACATCCACAATCATTCAGAGGATCATCTGACCCTGTGCTATCTGATTGGTGGATTAATGCACTGGAGAAGATTTTTGATGTCATGGGGTGTTCATAACATCAAAAGGTTAGTCTTGTTGTTTCCCTTTTTGATGGTAAAGCAGATCAGTGGTGGTCGATGATGAAAAATATCAGGGATAATTATGAGGTTGATGATCTTCACTGGGACTAATTCAAAGGTATGTTTCTTGAGAAAAATTTTCCTAAGGTGGTTCATCTTATGATGGAAAAACTAATCCTATAATTGAGGTAGGAGGATGACTCATTACCCAATTATGAAGAAAAGTTCACTCGACTGGCAAGGTATGCTCCAAATTTCATATGAGATCATGATAGTAAAATCAACAATTTTTACTGAGGTTTAAAGCCAATGTATTGAATGGTTTTGCTTCTCGTGAGTTCAAAAGTAATGAAAAACTTGTTCGATGTGCGGAGAAGGTGTAAATGGAGTTTGCTGATGATCAGGTGTTCTTTGACAAACTACAAAATAATAGGTCCAGTTGGCAGACAAAGGGGAATATTTTATCAAAGAAGTAAGGAGGTAAGAAAACCAAATATCCATCCTGTGAGAAGTGTGGTAAAATGCCTCCTAGATAATGTTTATCCTTGTCTGGAAAGTGCTTTTGGTGTGGTATGTCTGTACATATTACTCGCACCTGTATAGAAGATCATTAAGTAGGCAATGAAAAGGCAGCGGAAAGATCATTTAAGTGTAATGAAATGGGTCATTATGCAAATCAGTGTCTAAAGAAGAACTCAACTGGGGGAAAGAAGCCAGACTACAAGTAGAAAGGGGTCATGAAATTCTTTGCAACTACTTCAACAGATGTTGGGCCATCGAATGAAGCAATATCAGGAGTTGAGAAGAAGATTGGTGAATGCTCCATTTTTGGAACTTCCCTTGAGGAATGGTGAGTTTGTTATCTACCGTGATGCTTTGTTGTAGGGCCTTGGTTGTGTCCTTATGAAAAATGATCAGGTAATTTCTTATTCTTCACGTCAGTTGAAAATTTATGAGGTAAATTACCCTACACATGATTTTGAATTTGCTGCTCTAAAAATTTGGAGGAATCATTTGTATGGAGGAAAGTTTGAAATATATACCGATCATAAAAGTATAAAGTATATATTCACTCAGAAATAATTTGAACATGAGACAGAGGAGATGGATGGAATTAATCAAGGATTATGATTTTACAATTCATTACCATCTGGGAAAAGAAAATAAAGTTGCTGATGCTTTGAGTCGAAAATGTAATGCTTCATTAACCATCCTACGTTTGGAAAGAGATCCTTTGGTTTTTGATTTGATGAAATTCGGCATAGAAGTTGTTGGTGTAGGAAGATCTTCTGTTTTGTTTCAGGTATCAGTGAGATCATCTCTATCAGACAGAATTAAACAAGCACAGAAGAAAGACAGTGAGATGCAAAAAAAGGTAGAGCTGGTTCAGAAGGGTAAGTTGTATGAATTTAACATTGATAATGATTGTGTTTTGAGGTTTGGGAAGAGATTATTTGTGACCTGTGATTCACAGTTGAGGAATGAGCTGTTCTTTGAGGCTCATAGTTCCCTGTTTTCAGTTCATCCTGGCAATACTAAGATGTACAAAGATCTGCGTGAGTATTACTGGTGGGATGGAATGAAAAGAGATATTGCTGATTTTACTGTGAAGTGTTTGACTTGTCAACAGGTTAAAGCAGAGCTGTAGTTACCGAAAGGGATGCTTCAGTCATTACCGGTTCCAGAGTGGAAATGGGAAAATATATCTATGGACTTCTTTGTGGTATTACTGAAAACATCTCGAGGTAATAATGAAATTTCGGTTATTGTTGATCGATTAAATAAATATTCTCATTTCCTTCCTATTAGAGATACATTATCTCAAGATCAACTCTCTTGTTTGTATCTTAAAGAGATAGTCAGGTTGCAAGGAGTTACCCTCTCCATTGTATCTGATCGTGATCCTAGGTTCACTTCTAACTTTTGGAAAGGCCTTCAGAAGTCATTGGGTACTGAATTAAATTTTATTACAACTTTTCATTCTCAATCAGATGGGCTGTCAGAATGAAAAATTCCGACCTTCGATGATATGTTACATGCTTGCTCGATGGATTATCAGGGAAGTTGGTACAAACATCTTTCTTTGGTTGAATTCTCCTATAATAACATTTTTCATTCTAGTATACAGATGGTTCTGTTTGAAGCATTATATGGGAAGTGGTGTCGTACTCCAGATTTTTTGGATGAAGTAAGTGAACTGAATTTGATGGGACCAGAATTGGTAGAAGTGTTGGCAGAAAAGGTTCAACTGATTCAGAAACACATGAGAACAGCTCAGAGCAGATAGAAAAGTTATGTAGACAAAAGTAGGAAGGATCTCTCTTTTGAGGTAGGTGATCATGTCTTTCTCAAAGTTTCACCATGTAAACGTGTGATGAAATTTGGTAAGAAATGAATGTGGAGTCCAAGGATCATTGGACCATATGAAATTATGTAGAGAGTTGGATCAGTTTCTTACCGAGTGGATTTACCTCCGAGTTTGTCCCAGGTACACATTGTTTTTCATGTTTCGATGTTGAGAAAGTATATGCCAAATCCATCTCATGTTTTGAGCCCAGATGTAGTTCAGTTGGAAGTGAATGTCTCTTATAAAGAACAACCAGTCCAGATTCTTGACCGTAGAGAGAAAGTGTTGTGGAATAAGGTAATTCACCAGGTAAAGGTTTTCTGAAAAAATCATATGGTTGAAGAGGCAATGTGGGAATCTGAAAATTCTATGATGGATAAATACTACCACATATTTTGATAAGTGAATAAAATTTTGAGGACACATTTCCCAAAAGGGGGGAAGGATGTAACATCCCAGGTAAATAAAGAATAATACATTTTCATATTTATTAATATTTGATAATTAAATATTAATTTTACTTTAAAGAAGTTGCTATGTTCAATAGCATTCCCAATACGCAACAAAGAGTTTCTTTGAAATCTTACGTTGCACACTAGCAATATAATAATATTATTTTATGTTGTAATTAACACATAGCCATTTTATTGGTGGGAATGAATAAAAATAACTAAAATATTATTATATATGTTTTTTAAATGTTTTTTCTTTTATCCAATAAAATATTAAGGCGTAAAATAAGGAAATAGTTCAATTTTTGGCATAGATACTCTAATATTCAATAAAGGTCGACTTATCGCCTTTTGATGGTGAACCCTCTTTAAATATAGTTTTGGTCACTCTTATACATTTTATTGGACCAAATAAAATTCTTCTTTAGAATCAGGACATCAAAATTTTCTTTGTGTAAATTTTTGTTATTTTTTCGATAAAGTTCATTTTTAATGAATAGTGAAAAAATGTTGTATTTTAATTCAAAACTTTTTTTTAATCTAATTTATTTATATGATTAGTTTTTCTTTTGAATTTGTTTTAAGGTGCAATTAGAATATACTTTTACCATTTAATCTAATGGTTGTAATTGGAATTATTTTCACTTGGAAATTGGACTTAAAATAGTGTCAATCTTTTAATATATATTGTTTCATAAAAACACGCTATTTATTTTGACAGCGGAAATTATTTATTAAATTATTAAATGCAAAATATATGTTTTAAATTTTTTTAAAATAGAAATCACTTTTGAATTCATAATATCAAATATATCTTAGGGTAAATTTTTGGTATTTTTCAGAAAAACTTCAATTTTTGATGAATAGTGAAACCACTAAGTGGTAGTTAAAAAAATGATTTTTCAATTAAATGAAACTTTACAACTTTTGTGAATTGAATTTCAAAAATCCAACATAAATGGTTGTCATTATGATGTAAAATTTGGTTCTATGGGATTAAAATATTTGTTGGGGAATAGTAACTGTTAAGTTTTATTAATCGCAATTAGAGGTAATTAGTGTAATTTAATGTAAAAATAATGTTTTAATAACATGATATGACCTTGAAACATGTCCTAACATTATTTTATGTTTCATGGACGACCATGAAGATCCAAGGGTCATCTTGGGGACCCCATGGATCCACTTGGGTTTGAAAATGACATTAATAACTTTTTATTTAAAGTTAAAATAAAAATGTCACTAACATGTATTGTTTTACAAAAATAATTTTTACATTGGGTTATATAAGTCATATTTTTGACTATAAATATTCAATAGAAAGCTAAAATAATTTACTGCTTAGTGATAATTTTTTTATAATTATTAGACATTATATAAAATAAATTATTTATGACACCATGATGATGCAGTGATTAGCTCATTATTTAACAATTTAAATAAAATGAAAAGATAATGTAAAATATAAGACCTACACTTTTCAAAAACATATTGGATGGGTGGATTTTAAAATCTTATCACCATATCCTCTATATAAATAATTCTATGTTTTTAATATCTGAAAATCATTTTATAATAAAGTACCTTTTCAAGACATTCCAAGAGTGCCCCTCCTCTCCTCTTATAAAGGGCCCCCAACTCTACCACCTTACCCACAACTCTCAAGAAATTCAGTCGGTAAAGATCTACTAATTTTATCTCTCCACATCCCTCTCCTCATTCTTGAAGCATTTACTTAATAATAAAGCTTTTTAAAAAACCCCTTTTGTTCAAACAAAGATGAGTTACCCGATTTAATGGAGATTAAAGAGTGATCAAGTCACGTCAGACATGAGGTAAGGGACTTTGTCTCAATCTCATTTCATTGGGGCATATTTTGTTCTAATACAAAAATTTCTTTTATATTCTATATAAAACACCTTTTACTTTTCATTTCATTCAATGGGAATCTTTTTCTACGAAGTGTTTTACTAAACGACAAAAAGGAATGTTTCTTTTAACATACGCGGTGACAATGACCTTTTTAGCCGCCGCGAGTATTATTTGGTCTTTGGATTCCTCAACAAGACGAAATATTTTTAAAATGAAATAAATACCATATAATATTTTATTTATTTTGGTATTGAAAATGGTTTTTATAATGGATTTTTTATGTCAATATATTTAAGTGATATATTTTGATCGAAATGTGGAAATGTTTTCTTTCCATTATAATTGTTTTATTACTTATGATTTTATAATTGTAATTGGACATTTGATGAGTGGTTACATGATAAACAATATGAAGGGTGGTGCCGTGAATACTAGGACGGGTGGTTACATTATAACCTCCAATGCATTGGGTATGGAAGTCGGACGTATGGCTATTCCATTAAGTGATATGTGTGGAAGTCGACCGTATGGTTATTCCATTTATGTATGTTTATGTCCCATGTTACATTTATATGTTATGTGTTCTTTATATGGATTTTATGGTAATTTTTTGGTTACAAAAGGGTATGTAATGATCTTTTATTCATTGAATATTATTTACTACTTCATAAAGGTGAAAAGTATTACATTGATAAAGTATTCATTGTTTACTTGATGTTTTTAAAAACTAACAGTTTTCCTTCTTTTTTGTAACCCTTACTGAGCTTTTTATGCTCATTCCATGTTATTTTGAAATGTTTTCACAGGAAATAATATGTAATATAATCAAGGTTGGGATCATGTATAAGTCACGCTGTCTTAAACATGAGACTAGACATGACTCTTATTTTTAAGAGTTCTTGTTTTGTAAAAAAAGAAACTTTGTAGAAGTGTCTACTGTGTAATCTTTGAGATGTAATAGTTATTATCTAATTCTCTAAAACTCTAAACCTGAAAATATTATCAATGGGAATTATTCATTTAATTCAATATCATGTAATGTTTAAGGTCGGGGCCTTATATTCAATGTGTAATTCATAATCCTGGATGAGGATACATTAGTATTGTTATGGAACACACATAATTTATCTCCCTCATGAAATCAACCATAGATTTCACTTCATGAAATTTATCATGTACTACACCTCAAACACTAACATTTCAAAACCTCTTTCATGAACAACCTTCATAGGACAGTTTAATTCATGAAAAAATATAGTTCATGAAATTACCATTTTATATGAGATTCTTAAATTTATTATTTTCATTAATAAATATATATTCTATAACTTCTTATTTATTTTTCATAAATTGTTTGATAATGTATTTATAAGAAAACTCTTCTAAAAACTAAAAAATTGCTGAAATTACTTTTTCCCCTTCATCCATCATGATGAATTATCCACTATGTGGTTAATTTGTGAATGAAACCCTATGTAAGTAAAAATTTTAAATATAAAATATCCACATAATCATTGAAAACAACCTCATAATTCACTAATATACTACACATATTGTGAACCATAAATTTCATGTGTGAAGCCTCATTTGGGAACCACCGGCCACATACTCAATACCCAATTAAAAGTGCAACATTACAATTTCTTGAATTCCTCCTAAAAAAATTAATACACATTAATTGTTTTTACATAAAAAGTATAGGAAAATTATAAAAATTACAATTTTCTAATACATTATTATATAATATTTAGTACCCTACTTCCAGTGATCATATCCCGTATCATACTAACTCATTGTACATCTAAAAACATATTAAAAAGAAAAAAAACACAATATATATATACATCTCGGTTCAACTTAATTATTTGATTTTGTTAACCATAGTTCCAAAACTATAAAAATCACTTCAATATTATCTAAATAATTCACATTTGAACTTGTTAAAAGAATAAATACCATTACTTTTACCTTTAATAGAGAGGTTACTATATTAATTTATAAATTTATAAATGAAAAAAATGAAAATTAATATTCATCATTATTTTAGAAGTATTTTTAATATAATATATTTGTCAAGGCATTCTCTAAAAATGGTAAATACATAAAAATCATCTTTAAAACTTTTTACCTGAGCCTTAATTTTACCATTCTATGTTTTTATAAGTTTATGGTTATAATAGATTTTTATTTAGTACATAATGAAGTATTTTCTAATCATTAATATTCATACATTTTCAATAAAATTAAATGAAATAGATATTATTAATTTCTACAATACCTGTTAATTTTTCAAAGAAGTACTATATTTTATATTTTTATTTTACGGAGTGAAGAATTTTTTTCCTTTTATAACCTTTTTGTGATCCATTATCAAATTATTGTACGTGATTGTAGGATTTTAAATATCATTATAATAATCAATATAAATTTCATTCTAATCATTTAATATATGATTATCACAAATATAATATAATAATTATAATCTGAATCATAACTATTACCATTTTCCTAACACATATCCTCCATAAAACAACAATTTTTTGTTTTCTTCCCACATTTAGATTCATCACATTATTCAGAATATCATCTGTAGCCAAATAAAATATACAATTCCTACTTTAAAAATAGAGGAAACTTATTTATAATATGTAATTGTTTGGATAATAATGAAAAATAATTCTCTTAAAAAAATATGTATGAGATGTGTGAAGAGTGTAAAAGGAAATGTAAAAAATTGAATACATATATTTTATAATAGTTAAAATAAAAAATATTTTACATATAAACATAGAAATATTAACCACATAATATTTACATCAACTTGATATTTCCTTTTGAAATGTGTTAAGAGGAAACTCACCCTTATACATGGGAGGAGGAAAAACAAAATATTTTTCACAGATAAGATGTAAAATTGTAATGTTTAGGAGAAACACTATCTTATTCTATGAATTATAGCTACAATGGGAACATCTTGTGAAACAACACATTTCTAATTTCGTAAAACCAAATTTTTTATATTAATAGTTGTATAGTAAGTGTATTGTAAAATGGTAGATAGTTTATAGTGAAAATAATTATACTTTAAAAAATAAAATAATGAATAGTCATTAGATGCTTAGATAATGTGTTGGTATATAAAATTTTTTGGTGTATATTAGAAGATGACACAATGATTAATCATATAAATTATAGTAATTCCACAATAAATTAATGTGTAAAAACATGAAGCTGTACTTCAGGATCTAGTGACAAGAAACAAATATTACATTTATTGATTTGATACCGATGAATGTGACCCAATTTTTTCCATCTAAAACTATAAAACCTCAAAAGGAAATGTTGTATCATTTTCATACAAAAGAACCATTTAGGTGTCTATTTTTATAAAATTATTAAAAACTCATTCATAAAATATAGATATTACTTCAAGAGAGTATCATTTGAACTATATCCTTATCTCCTTATTCCACATTATGTATGAAATATCTCCCATAAACATCTTCCAATTTGTTATATTTTCATACAAAAATAACTGACCATCATTTTTCATAACCATGGGACTATTTAACATAAAACGTTTGAGTTCAAATTCTTATTCTGGTTAAAAAAATAATTAACAATCGATATTTATCATAAATTTATGATTATATAATAAAAGTTTGTGAGTGTAAAAAATAGAACTTATAACCATAAATTACTAAGATCATAAATTAGGAATCATGGCATGTAGTTTTATCAAATTTCATGTTATACGAATTATTATCCAAGATCCATGTGATATCAACTTTGATCTATGGAATAATTATAAACACATATAAAGAAAAAATTCCACATTTCAGAAACTTATATTTATATAATCATTTCAAAGCCCTTAAAAATTGTAATAACCATATGACTGAATTCCAATATAATTACATAATGCAATACATTGATATAATGGGGATCAACTATCATATCATGATCTATAACGGGGGTAATATAGTAATATTATGATATATAATTGGGATCGACCAACCATATATTATGTATTGATATAACCCATTAACAAAATCATTTTTTATGTAAAATATTATGAATAAAACATATGAATCCTGAATTTCATCCTAAAACTCATCAGAATAACAATTAATAATTTTCTTCTATGAATAACCCATGGAAAATAAATGGGCACAATGAAGTATCCTTAAATCAATAAAAATAAATCATAACAATGAATAATGATGGAATCCTTATGAAAAAACCCATGTGTAGAATATGTAACATCAAGGGTTATAGTCATAGATGAATTTAAATACCATAAAAATCATGAAAAACAATCTTTTGGAAAATAACATTTCCATTTTCAAAATCACTTTTAAAAATTAAAAATTCATAAATTTTTCTTGATAAAATATCATTATAATAAAATTAGAAACATATATATTAAGAATCAAATAATTTTATGTCAATGTCAATATGGAAATATGTTGGTGTTTTAAAAGTTCAAAATAATCATTATTTTTTTAAAAAATAATGGTTGTAAAAAATGACCTATTTTGATAACATTAAAAAATAACACATGAAAAAAATATAAAATATATTGAAATATCTTATAAATTACCTTTAAGAAATAAATTTATCAAACAACAACATAGTTTAAATCATTTTAGAAAAAATTGATTTTGAAGAGAATGATACCTAACCTAAAAGAAGAAACATTATTGGTGTTCACATATAAATGTAATTCTTAATGTTTATTAAATCAATGATGGAAGATATATAAAATTAAATATGTTATCCATATTACTAAAAATTCATGAATAAAATATATGTGGTTTATGAAAATAATATTATATGATTTCCCCCTAGGGAACCTTAAGCATAAGTTCTTCAAAAAATAATTGATATTGTTTCAAAAATCCATTAACAATTTATTAAGTTCTATATTTTATGTTTCATTAAAGAATGACATAAAATGAAAATTTAAATATAATGGAAATATGTATATTAATGATATATCATGTAAAAGGGTTAGTACATATAGAATAAAAAATAAATTACATTCATAACAATAAAATTTGTGGCACTAAATGATAATTGAGACAAAATTCCATACCTATAGTTTAGACATGATATATATGTCCTTTAACACATATATTAAAAAATAATATCAATTATATTTATATTTATAAATTTTTTTGTTCATATCCCATGTCCTTATAACATTTAATTTAATGACATTGTTAATTACCTAATCAGTTAAGTCCACATCATGTAGTTCAAGAACGTTTAGACAAAAATTTCAAAACTTTATTGGTGTTTTGATCACGGTAAAATGTGTTATTATTATAACATATCCATAATAATAATAATAAAATTATAATTTATTATAAAAATTAATTAAACCATTAAAACCAACAATTAAATATTGTTATGAATAATGATTTACAATACAATCATAGAGATGGTAGGTTGTATGTATGCTTTTGTAACATTTCCATTTTTCAAGGATTATTATCGAAAGAATGTAAATACTATTTTACATTTAAATAATGTTCATAATATCATAAATACAATATTATTTATTTTAACACACATACATATATCATCAATGTGGCGTGGTGATAAAAAGTCAATCACACAACTCCTTGAAGGTGGTAGTCAACACATACCCACAAACATTGTTATCATTTTTCAATGAAAAGAAATTTGAGATAAAATATTATATATTAAAATTTTAGAGTGAAACATATTTCATTAAAATAATATATAAACATTAATTTCATTATTATAAATAGACCCGACAGGTGTTGAGGGAAAAAACTTCATCAGTTTGATTTCTTGTAGTCCGTCAAACACGTGGAGGATAGTTTTAATACATTATAAAGAGGATATAAATATATGATATTATATTAAAATAGTTACCATAAATGTTTCTTGTTTTATTACTCCATAATATTATAATTTGAATTGAATGAGGTAATATAATAAATAAAACTAAAGTGCTCTGTTGATAACTATACATCTCCTTTAGACAATCTTTATTTCATTACACACTGAGACTACAAATGTTTGTATTCTACCCAAAATAAGGCTTCTTGAACATGTATATAGATGTTTTTATGGTATTTCTGTATATGATGGGACAAAAAATGATTTTAATATGCGTTTAAATGAAGATAATATATCCCCTTTTATAAGAGAGTAGAGGATATCTCTTGAATGTTCCTAAAATATTAAATTAATATAAAATATTTTTCAATGAAAAAACAGTTCCAAAAAAAAATTATAAAAAATATATTTATGGTTCAAAATATTATCATAAACATAAATTTGGGAATTTTAAAATTAGATTTTTACCCTTATCTCTTTTTTACAATGCTTTAACCCTTTCTAACAGTTACAAAAATAATAATGGTTTTAATTTTAAGGATAATAATAATTACGATAAAATGGAAATTATCTAATAAATAAAAAATATATGATATTTGAATCCGTCTTACACTCATTTTTCAAATTATAGGATTTTTTTAATTTTGAGTCATTTTATAAAATATTATTTATTACAAAATATCATTATTGTCTATTTGAGAACTATTCAGTTACTATAAATTTAGTACCATCATTAAAATAAATGAATTTGAATATAAATAATTCGAAAATTCATATAATGTTATATTGATACAAAAAATTCATTCTTCACAAATAATCATTTTAATTATATTTATTTTTTTATTTTTATTGTAATTTAATTTATTTATCGATTAATTGAAAAATTACATCATCAAAGATGTGTGATCTGTTAAGGTAATTATTTACCCAAAAAAATTATAAATAAATTAACATGATGAATATAATAATTTTCAATTTAAATTAATAATTATAAACAAACAAATAATCTATTGATATATATTATGAAAATTTATAGATTATATAACTGAGAAAACAATATTTTTTAATGTTCTTTATATAAAAGATAAAATAATATAAAAATGAAAAAAGGACATATATTTGGAATATTTAGTTTCTTGAACAATATATACTCATTAAATATAAATATAGAAAGTTTAAGGGTCATTTTTAAGTCTTTATCATGTTATTTGTCAACCTAAATTACCAGATTTACCATTACCTAGATGAAATAAATTTAGTAATGTTAATATCCATGGTGAAAAAATTAAAATGGACATATTTTTAAAAAAATATACCTCATAGTTAATAATATTTAATAAATTTATCAATGTTAAAAATAGAAATGTTATAAAAGATAATTTAAAAATTAACACAGAAGATGTGACGTACAACAGTTTTTCAGGAAATTCCCTTTTATGTATAAAAAGTGTTTATACAAAATTAATGTAAAAAATTCATTACAATGACTCTATTTGGAATATTTTTAATAAAAATAAATTATATCAATTATAAATTTTATATGTCATATATTTTTACATTGTAAATACATTAACAAATGAGATGGTTTTAAAAAAAATCTTTATTTTTTCACAATCCACTGAAAAATAAAATATTTCAAACAATTAAAGGTTTCAAATTAAGAGAATTTTGATATGCTGATTTCAAAATTTATTTTCATTTCATAAAATATTTTTAATAAATATTTCAAAAAATCATTATTTATATTTTCTATCAAAAATATCTTAAATTATTTTTGAAGAAAAAATATTTTTTAAGCATAAAATGAAATTAATAAAAAATAAGCATATATTTATTGATAAGTAGTAAATAAATTTTTATTGATTATGATATTTATATTAATCTAATAAATTATTTAATAATATTCATACCCACTAACTTAATTGATAGGTTATAATGGTTATATAACAATATTTTGTGGTTCTTTTAAGCTCGATTGTGCATATTTTGAACGTTATTTAAAATAATATATATTTTTCAAATCATTTTTTGTTACACAATGTTATCAAATCATCTCTCAAATATCAGTATTAAAGATTTATATTGTGTATCATATCTCTTCCTAATAGCTTCATGAATATATATTGACAAAATCTAAAGAATATAATATGCATGGGATCGTTATTTAATTATTAATTATACATGTAACACTATGATTTTGTATTATAATTAATTTGTATATATTTAGGGACTTTTTTCTATTGGTTTAGTTTCCAGGTCGATTTCTCTATTTGATGTTTTGATTTTTGTTATTCTCAGGAGTATTGTTGGCATGTTCACTATTTGTGTGCATGGTGCGGGGGTAAACCATGCATCTTATTGAGGTTGAGGTCCATTCCAGTTAATTTTACCCCTGAATAGTTTCATATTCACGTCTTGAAACATAATTGTCCCAAATTGGGTGTGGCCAAAGGGTTTACTGTACAGCTTTTTTTCTATTTCTGGGTTAAGAAGCACAACTAACACATAGTTAGAGGAATCCATGCAGTATGCATGTGAGGGGTTGTGAAATTTTTAACAAAACCACAGTGATTGGCTGGCACATGTTTTCCAAAACTGTGCGGGCATAACATGATGTTCTTCATCATATCTAGTTTGGTTCCCACTGTTGGTTCACAGATTTCAAAACTTTTGTTTCAACCGTGGGATTTTAACTTTCCATTAAAATGTTGAAATTATATATTTTCCCCTATTATCTTTAATCCCCATTTTGGGTTACCCCCCACAGCTCAACCAAGGTACAACATGGTATATCCCTAACATCCCTCCCTTGAAACTTCTTATAAATGAATAAGATTTTGGGATTTTTTTCATATTACAGTATCTTTTTGATATTTTTCATTTCACGTAAAAGTAGAAATAGTTTATTATATAAATATATTAAAAAAATAGTTAAACATTCAATTCAAAACGAACCTACATTGATTTCCCAAAAATCAATATTGGATTTTCATGTGTCATATGAAATACTAACTGGGCTTACGCTACACCTAACTCTGACTTTGCATACGTTACATACAACATCAAGTTTCTCTGAAGCATCACAATATTAGTTTTTTTAAATGATATAATTATTACCGAGACATTATAAATAGAGATAAGAATATTAATAACATATTTTCTAATTTTTTATAATGTTTTTATATAAATAAATCATATTGATATCTAAATATATAAATCTTTGAAACGTTTTATTGACTACAAAAGAATTTTCATGAACAAACCACTATTAATAATAAAATTAATTATAGAAAATTGAATAAATTTCATTTTATAATAAAAAATCATTTTTAAATTTATAATATCTAAATTATCATATGGATAATTTTTGGGATTTTTCTCAGAAACAATATGTTTTGATGAATAGTAAAAATATACCACTTTTCTGTTAAACATGGGCTTTTTGTTTAAATAATTATTAAGGATAAATTATATTTTAAATTATTTTTACAAAATAATGATATAAATTATAATTATACTAAAAAAATTAAGTTCAATATAATAAATTTAAATTTGAAAATTAATATAAAATCTTAATAAACATTTGATCTTCCTTCTACATTAATGACATGTAATTTCTTCCCAATTGTGGTATTATAATTAATCAAAATCATACTGCTTCTGTGAACATAATTTTAAAAAAAACTAACATAAACCATTTGAATCTGTATAATATTTATATTTTAATTGTGTCATGATGTTTTTTGGGAAAAAATATTAGAAAAAGTTATTAAAATTAATAATAATTATTAAGGTCTGATTAGGTTTAATTAGGGACTAATCCTTAATCTTAGGGTCTGAAATGACATAGAAACAAATCAGAAACACATTATCTATCCATTATATATCAACAAATATTAAAATATTGAATTGTTTTTGTTTTTTACTTTTGAATTATTTTTGGTATGAACATGTGTACACCTAAATTGATTTAAAAAATTCCATGTGAGTCCATTTACTTCCCTATAAAAGGTAACCATCTCCCCCACATCCTCATAGATGTCAAACAATTTATGTTTCACCCTGAAATAACCGATATAATGACAAAAAATACTACCTTCCTCCTATAATCCTTCCCTTGAGAAGAACACAATTGATGGAAGCCTTTTGGAACAAACCAAAAGGAGTTACCCGATTAAGAGGTAACATCTTCTCTCAAGTACTGTCATATATTTTCCTTCTCCACACCCTCCAATATATTTATTATATTCCTGTATAAAAGGAAATATATCCAAAATATACTATGATTTTTAATTCAAATTGTTTTACAGACTCTTACACAAAACTCCATCTAATGGGCAACGAACATACAGTTTATGTGTATGGTGAACTGCGGCCTCATTAAAGGATGATTGTTCAGTTTTCTGTTCTGCCTCTCATGCTAAAAATTATGATAGAAACTCTATTTATATATTTTATATGTTATATATTATATTTATTATTTATTTAATATTACTTATTCCTTTTAAAACACATATTTTTTAACTTTCTAATTGGTGTTAATATGATAACTTCGTTTGAAAAAGTGTGGACAATAGCCCCCTCAAAACGTTGTGATTCATTCACACACTACATGTAAAGTATTCTGTATAGTTTTTGGGAAATTATATGATCTATATGAAATAATAATGATGATAGATATTGATATATAGATATATATGAATATATTTCATATACTTTTTTCTTTCATTATGTTAATAAAAACAGGAACAACATTAATTTGTACGTACGACTTACCATCTCTATGAATGATGTATTCCATTTCATACTAATATATTATATAGATTATTATAATAAATTTATAATTTATATAAATGATATTTATATCATGTTTTATAATCACTAAACATGATATAGGTATAATTGACAACATTATAACAAATTAAGATACATACGAAGAACAAAGCAATTATTACCCAAAGTGAAACCATAACATAGGATGACTAACAAGAGGGTAATATAACTTCTTAATAGAAAAATTAAAATAATTATATATAATAATATGGTAATTTAAAATAATTATAATAAATTTATAGTTATTATACATATTTTTTTATAGAGTACAACGAGAGACAGGATACATAATAAGGGGATTTAATCTATGTTTTTATTTCATTGAGACAAATGATTAATTCCAAAAAAATTCCTTTTATGTGGTGCCTAAACAACCTAGGTATTTATTCAATTATTATTATACTTGAATTTTGGGTTTTTACAAATCCATTTTATGATCATTATTTCATGGAGTTAATGTTTCAAAAGCTACCAAATCTGTATGACAGTTCTGTCTCAATATTCTATCATTGAGACAAAGGAATCATTATGCACCTATATAATTTTTCAAGGTGTTCATAATTCCATTTGAAATTATATATATTTAATATAGTTATTTTCATGATATTTTATGATTTATGTGATTTTATTTTTATTATATGGAGTGTATTATTCCATGTTACCATGTTATAAGAGTTTATTGAAAAAATCACTTTACTTTTTGGGATTAATTAGGTTTATTATTTATTTATTGAAACTATATGATCAATATCTCAAGAAAATAAATTAAATTTCACATCCTCTATATATCAATAATATAACCCTAAATTTTTACCATTTTTCTACTCTTTGGTGCACATTATGTTTAAGAATGTGTTTTTAAGATATCTGATCTTTATCCTCTCTTTGGAATGAAATTTGTGTTCTTTCAAAACTATGATTTATAAAATGGGTTTCTATGAAAATTATAATAATATACTATGATCATTAAATTACTTTTTAACCTTTTTGTACTAATATCCTCTAATTAATAATCTATTCTCTTTTAAAACAAATCATTTTTCATGCCTTTTTAACATAAAATAAGAATATTTTATTACCTCATACAACATATAAAGATTTATCAAATTTCAATACATTGAAGCATTATTTTCATCTTTTAAGGATAATATTTTATTTAAAAAAATTATATATATTTCCAAAGAAATATGTTTCAAAAAAATATTATAATTATTTTATATGTTTTCAAGAAAATGTATTTTTAACATGTTTTCAGTTTTTATATATAAGTTCTAAAATTTTTTCAAAGAAATGGATTTCACATAATTTTATGGATTCATTGATAACTATTAAATTAAAATGGCTACAATTATTTTCTCATTATTTCTTTATAATTATTCAAAGTATTCTCAATTTTTTTATCAAAACCCTTTCATACTTCATTAATATGTATTTATGTAAAAAAAATTCAAATCATTTTAAATACTTCATTATATGTTTTCAATATTCTTTTAATGAAAATGTTAATTCAATGTATTGAAGCTTATTTTAAAAGTTTTCAAGGAAAATATTCTTCAAAATCATTTCATGTATTTTTATAATTTTTCTTGTTATTTGTTTATGAAAATTATTTTCAAATGATTTTATTTATTAAAATGTTGTTTTTCAAATAATAAAGGATAGTTTCCATTAAAATTATTTTGAATGTTATTTCAATATTATTTTCCATCTTTGCTTACATATATTGATGTTATTGATTCCCTTCAAGAAAATGATCTAAAGGTTTCATTCAGATTCTTTCACTGAATGGGTTATAGTTAATGTCATGCTTTATAGGAAACATGTTGCTCTTCAATGGGTTATATGTTTATGAAATCTTATTCTCATTTACTGGTTTAACTTTTTACTAAATGATTATGAAACCTATAATTTTCCACATGTTATGATATGATTAAATGGTTATGATACCAATTTCATTTCCTTTGTGATTTATGATATTATAGCCCATGTATGTGTTATTTAACTATAAGGTGTTTGGGACATGAATCTACCTCCAATGCATTGGTAAAGGATTTATTTCTCATGAGATAGACTAATATGGTCTTGTGAATGATCCTTGACTACTATGATGACCATTGGTGTGAACCATGACTATAAAGATGTTATGAGGAGTGAACTCATTCTACAAATATGGACATGGGAGTAAACCATGAATACCAAGATGATATGGGGAATGAACTCATACAAACAAGATGGTTGTGGTAGAAATTTCTTGGATACAACAGAACTTATATTGTATTCTTGTATGTCTACCACAATTCTACGTTTTATGCTAATATTATTCATTAGTGGATTACATTCGTTTTCTATATTTGATTCATTTATTATGAATATCCAGGATTTATACATTGATACATGTATATGAACTTTGGTATATAGTGTGTGATCTTTTATTCTAACGACAATGTTCTGATACAATTATTCTTAGGGTTTGTCTTACATATCTCCCTTATATAACCTTACCGGGCATTTCAGTGAACACATTTGTTATGCTTCATTTCCCTAGGTTATGAAGAACAGTTTTATGTATAATTAATTAGCATTGATATCTTTATTGGATATTTTTATAATATTTCAGCAGGATAGAATATTATGTTTCTGTGTTTCCAAAAAATACTATACTATTATGTTCCTTAAGCATGCATTTTTTAATATACTAAATATTCATCTAAAATGATATAATATTCTAGTATGTTAAGACTGGTTCTCAATAGTTATTTTAATGTTAAAGGATTATTCATCATTGGGAACTATAATTAGAGAATGTTAGTGAGACGGCAAGGTATAATTCTAAGGATATGTCTAGAGATGTCTCAATGTATTAGTGTAATGAAGAGTTGACGTTTAGGAAAATTACTTGGAATTTTGGTAAAGGATAGAGTGAGTGGTTTCCTAGAAATACATCCATTTTAAGATACTACAAGTGTATATGGATATATCACATATTTACAAAGGGTAAAAACTCTGAAAATATTATCAGGACCTAAGTCGAGTAATTTGGTACATGAAAATGGGCCTTGCTACACACATGGTCTGACACTCCCAGGGGATATTCTTGGGTAATTCAAAAAAATCATGAACTGCCATGAACGATTTAATTATAAGATGGATATGGATATTATATCATTATCTTAGGTTTTCATCGATTAAGAATGGTTTCATGGTTTAGAAATCCTATATGTAAAATCTATTAATGAATATGTTGTTTTCTGATATGGTATGTAATTCTCACGTTATGCTTAAGTTATTTGTTAATGGTGGTAACTAGAAGGAACTGGATTAACGGTGATTATAATGGATGATTATCTGATAGGAAATTATGTTTGATGATAACTGTATTGAAATACACTTTGAGTATGACTAATTAGTTTTCACAAAAAAATATTAACAATGTGTTCCTTAACCAATTATCTGACTCACCAATGAAGGGAAATAAGAAGTTCAATGTGAGTTCAGGTAATAGAGACCATATAAGAAATGTTATTTATTTTCCTTTGTGTAATGAATTTGAATGTAATTCATAAGTGAATGTATTAGATAAATAAGAATATGTTTTGATTGTGGAAAAGAATAAATCAATGTAAGTGACTGCAAGGTAAAAATGATGGTTTTGATAATAAAATGGAAGAGAATATTTGAATCCATAATTAATAAATAAATACTTAGGGTTTTAGGTGTGGAGAAAATGGTGATTATGATTCAAAATTTCCCAAGATGAATGCTCCGGATGGGAAACATCAAGGTGGTGGGAGTAATGGTTACATTTCTAATGATTATGAGACTACATATGAAATGTGAAACGAAAAGTGTATTTTATAATTGGGAGAGGTTTCCATGATAAAATAATAAGTATTAATTGGAATAAGAAATTTTTTTATGCACTTGGATTCAATATGTTAGTTATATAAAAGGTCAAATATAGAAGGATTTTTTAGTTTATGTTTTTCTAATGGATTTACAAGAACACTTTGAATTATTATGATGCAATATAAAAGTTTCATAATGGAGAGGATATATATTTGAAAAAACCATATTATTGGAAAAAACCCATAATATGTTCTTTATGTTATGATAACATTTTTGGATAAAGATATGCTGCATTTGAATAATTCATTTTGATGAAACTGTTTACCTTGGATCTATTTAAGGACATATTTACATGTAGTTAATTCTATCATGGTTGATGTTTTAATCCTATTGGATTTATGTAATATATGCAGTAATCTATAGAATATGGAATCATGGGTTTTTTCAATAAGTATTTATTGAAATTCAGGTTGTTCCGATGGTCCAAGAGAATTTACCACGATTGTATCCACATGTTTGGAATGTTTCAATCAATATCTACTTTGTGATATATGGGGGATAAATGTTTAGTTAGATATGAATTTCATTCTATGATTTTCAATTTTCATCTTTTATAATGCTTATATGGTTATGCATTCATGAAATGTTTACGATAAAAATTATAGGATGTATTTATGGATTGAGATTGTATTTCAAAGAATTGTAAATAGGCTATTTAAGGATTACTATTATTTCAATGATGTCTTTCATATTTTGAGAATTATTTTAGTTTGGTTTTATAAAAGGACACAATGTATGTCAGGTGACAACCAATCATATTTGGAAAGGTTGTGGGCCTTGAAACCATGAATGATGGACAATAATGGTTTCACACCTACCATTGACTTACACAATGTCCTGGTTAATGCAGAATTATTTTTGATGAAAAATTTGGTATGATGATATGGTAGTGTTAATTTTAATGTTTAGAGGCTAATTTATTAACCATATTAATTTAAAAAATAGTTCTACATAAATAGTTATACATTTCATTCATTTGTGAGGCTTACGATCTGCTAAAAATGTATTTTAGCACTTCATGAAAAAGATTTAATTTTGGACATACAATAAATGAAGTAATTGTTGAATTATAAATTCACAAAAGAAAAATTAAATAATGAAATATTTTTATACAGATATGTAATGTCATTATATTTCCTTATTTTCATGGTCCATAAAATAAATACACAATGTTAGGATAATGATCAAAAGAGAATGTGTTGTCATAATACCTTAATTTTCATGAACTAATGGTCTTAAAAGTCATCAAGGATTTATGAATATGTGGCCCTGAACATTTTTTGGATCATTCATTTTTATTGATCACCTAAATAAATCTTTATAAATATGTATGATTTTCCTTCATGACCAATCATCACTCCCAAACTATGTTCTCCTATGTGGAACCCAGTTATATGATATTTTGGGTAAGAGTATGGTCCCAAATTTCATTTTTAAGGGATGTTTTAGGATTAATTTTTATGAAGTGGGATTTTATTACTGAAAAATTAAAATATTAATTCATTCATCCACCAGATGAATTTTAGGGGGGAAATAAATTTTACTGGGGTTTAATGTAACAACCAATGATTTTATGAATTTTTTTAAGTTAATTTATCCTTTTGCTAATTCTAATTACACATGACACTAGAAATGTTTCATTATATATATACATATATATTAAATTAATATGTAAAAAAATCATTTCGTATAGAAATTACTCAGCTTACACTACATGTAATATCGACTTGGAATGTGCTACACACAATACAAACTTGGTGTCTGTTACATTCAATACAGAGCCTCTACGAAGCATCATTTTATTTTTATTTTTATTTTTTAAAGTGATAAAATTTTAACATCACAATTAAAAATATTAATACGAATATTAATAACTATATTTCAAATATTTTTTATAATGGTTTTATTTAAATTTAACATATTGATAACGAAAGTTATAATATGTGGTAAAGTCCTTTTAATTATTAAAAAACCATTTTTTGAATGAAATCATTTTAATGATAATATTAATTTTAGAAACATGTATAAATTGAATTTGATTAAAAAATAATTTTTGATTTTATAATTTCGAAAATATCTTTTGGTTAATTTTTTGGATTTTTCTGAGAAACATATTTTTTTGAAGCATAATATAAAATTAGGATTTTAGGTTAAAAAATGATTTTTGATTTATATTATTATTATGTTAAAAATGTATGTTAAAATATTTTTAAGTTAAAATTAAATCAATTATACATATATTAATGCAATTTAGGTCATTATAATGAATTTCAATTTGAAATTTAATATAAAAACATAATAAACTGTTTAACTACATTCTATATTAAAGACCAGTAATTTCGTCTCGTCTGCTGGATTAGGATTAATCTTAAATTTTCCACTTATGTCAATTGAATTAAGAAAAAATAATATAACCCATTGTAATAATAACAATTTTTATTTTCTGATTGGATCATGTTAGTTTTTTACCCAAATGATTAGTAAAAGGGAATAAAATTAATCACATCAATTAAGGTCAAATTAAGAATTATTAGGGACTAAAACTTAATATAAAGGGCCCAAATGACCAAAGACTTGTAAAAAAACATTTTAGGAACATTAATAATCCATTAACATTCCTTTATTTATTTATGTTTGTTTTTTACGACTATTTTTATTAAATAACATCTGTAAACCAAACTTATTTTAAAAAATTCCATGTGAGTTATTTTCATTCCATATAAAAGACCACCAATTCTCCCACATACTCACACCTAAAAAACACATATCTTGGGACATTATAATCTCAATATAAATCCCTTAAATATAAAAATTTTAATATAATTCTTATCTTGGGAATATAGAAATACAATGAAGCCTTTTGGGACAAACCAAAAGGAGTTACATGATTAAGAGGTAACTTCTTATCTCATGTCCATTATTTGATTTTCCTTCTCTCCCACAACCAATATCATTATTCTATTATTTTTTACAAAATTAGTGTCAAAAAAATATTCTAGGACAAGTTTATTCTAATTTTTTGACATACACTTACACAAACGTCCATCTACTGGATAATGAACATATTGTTTACGTGTATGATAAACTTTTGTCTCACGAAGTGATGATTGTTCAATTTTCCATACCATCTCTTATGGTCGATATAATTACGGAAACTATAATTATATATTTTATATATTATATTTATAATTTTTTATGATAATTTATTCCTTTTATAATAAATATCTTTTAACATTCTATTTAGTGTTAATATGATAACATTGTTAGACTTAGTGTGGACTACCACCCCCTCAGAGTGATGTGATTCATTCACACACTACACAAAAATTATTAAGGATTGGTATAGTGAATATTTATGATATTTATGATATAAAAAATATACTCTATAATGATATATATATATATATATATGTATACACATATATTTCATGAATATTTTTTCATTCAATATGACAATAAAAATAAAAACATCGTTCATGTATGTGCATAATGAAACATGGAATATAAGGTCATAAAAAAACATATAAAGTATTATATATAACAATATGGTTCTTTAAAATATTCATAACAAATTTATATTTATTTTTATGTTGTTTTAATGAGTATGATGAGACTCCAGGCCTAATATCAAGTGATTTCATCTCAGTTTTAATTTCCATGAGTTATATGCATTATTCACAACTTGTTCCATTGGTTTGGTATATATACTACCAAGGTATTGATTAAATTATTATTATACTGAAATTAATGTGTGTTTATATATCCATGCTTTGATATTTATTTCATGTGGTAAAAGTTTCAAAGGCTACCAAATAGGTAAAATAGTTTGGTCTCAATTTCCCTTCTTTTGGACACATGTTTCATTATGCACATACATTATTTTTTAGGTGTAAATACATGAATTTGAAATTTTATATACAAAATATAATTATTTAATGATATTTGATATTCATTAATTTCATTCCCCTATATATGAAATATTATCTAATATTAAAATGCTATAATAGATTATTGAAATTACCTCTTCACTTTTTATGAATTTTTATGTTTCTAATTTCTTTGGTGAAATATTATTGTCTGTATATCAAGAAAAATATTGAATTTAATTATCCTATATATATCCATAATATAACCATGTATTGGTACCATTTTTATTCTCTTTGGTACATATTGTGTTTAAGAATTTATTATTAGGAAATCTCGACATTACCCTCTCTTCACTTAGAAATCCTGGTTTATTCAAAACCATGTTTTGAAAAAAAGGTTTCATGTATATTATACTAATATACGATGATAATTAAAATAAATCTTTATTAATTTCAATTTTACCAATCACTTAATAGGAATATTTTTATTTCACTCTAAACAAGGACTTTTTTAACCTTTTTATCATGAAAAATGAATATTCTTTTGACCGCATACATCATGTATGGATTTATCTTTCAAAAATCCTTTAAATTTTAGATTCATAATTAAATTTACTTTTTAAAAAATAATAATAGATATTTTCAAAGAAATTTTATTTCACATCTTTCATCATTGTTCATTTTCTAGTTTTCCATCAAAATTGTTATCAAATTTTTCTCCAGACTTATTTATAGTTTTTCAAAGTATTTTCATTGAAATTTTTTTAAAAACATTACAATATTCTTTCATATGATTTCATGTTAAAAAAAATGAAAAAAATTTCGTGATTTAAATATAATTATTCAAATAAGTTTCCTAGAAATGGTTTTCAAAACATTTTCATGCTTCATTCATATGTTTTAATGTAAAAACGTTTTAAAAAACATTTTTAATCATTCTTCATATGTTGTCAACCTGTTTTCAAGGATAATGGGTTTTAAAATGTAATTTAGCATATTTTATAACTTTTCATCGAAAAAAGGTTTTAAAATTTATTACAATTCACCTTTATAAGTCTTCATGGATTTTTTAAGGAAATTATTTTCAATTGATTTTATGTATTAAATATCCCTTTTTAATGAAGAAATTATATTATCCTCGAGACATGTTTTTGATATATATATGAAAAGTATTTTCAATCTGTGATGAAAACTTTTTTTACTCATTCCCTTAAAAAATAATATAATGGTTCCATTCAAATTTTTTCTATGAATGGGTTATTCCTAATTTATTGGAATTTATAAAATGTATTTTTCCTCCAGGGTTTATACATTTATGATACCAATTTCACTTTCACGAGTTAGGATTTCGATGAAATGATTATGAAACCATTATTTTTTCACAAGTAATGATTTGATTACATATTTATAATAACCACTTCAATTCATGGGTAATTATGGATCATGTTGAACCTGTATGTCTGATTTAACTATGATTTTGGAGGGACATATATATCCATGTAATTAATTTCTTTAATTATTTATATATCATGAGATATTGTAATATGGTATAGGGAATGATGTTTATCTACTAAGATGGATATGGGAGTGATTTGTGGCTACCATCATTGTATAAGAAGTGAACTAATGATATTAATTTTTCCATGGGAGGAAATTATGACAACCAAGATGGTATGTCAGTGAACCCATACAACAAAGATGGTCTTGGTAGTGAATATTTGGATTCTATAGAAATAATATTATATGTTAATGTTTCTGCCACAATTCCTTATTTTATTCCTATATTATGCTTCTATGGATTTTTTTATTTATCTCATTATGATTCATGACTTATAAAAATCCATTTATTATTCCATTATTCATTTATATAATCTTTAACGTGAAGGGTATGATCTTAAATGTTCTTGATCATGTTCTTAAACCCTTATGAACATGATTATGATTACATATCTCTCTTATTTACCACTACTGAGAAATTGAGCAAACACCTTTCTTATATTTCCTTTCCCAGTTAGTGAAGAAAAGTTTTTGAAATATGTAATAAGGGTGGAGATATTTATGTGATACGATGACAATCATTGACCCCGAATAATATTTTGTTTCCATGTTACCAAATACACTAAACTATTACAGTCTTTAGGTAGGTATATTTTATATAAGCTAAATATTAATCTAAAATGATGTAATATTCATGTTTTTAAAACATTTCCCACTATAATTCATCACCCTTGGATGCTTCATTAAGCATTTAATGTCATTATCTAGAGTTCCTGGTCCATTTACTCTTCTTCTCCTATTAATTTCATGGGTTCTTTGTTTTCCTTTTGGGTATTATCTCTTAGCTGCACCCTGGAGGATATGGTTGATGTGTGACTTCTTTTTCTTTGTATATAGGCTATTTAGATCATATCATTGAGTTTTTTATTCCTTTTTTATGGTTTTTTATCACATCATCACATCATTGTGTAGGGTGTTTCTATTATTTTCCATTCCAACACATTCCATTCATTCTTTAGAATTCATAATTTCATTCTAAATGTTATTATATTTCATTATATATGTTAGTTTTGAATTTTTTTAATGTTTATATGGTGGAATAAAAAAATAAAATTGGGTTTTAAAATAGTTTTATTACTTCTAACTATGAATATATATGCTTTGAACATATTTGAAAATTTAATAATTGGTCCTTGGAATACAAATTGGGTGAGTTGGATAGTGTTTGTCCATTGATATGTATTGGTTGTTTTATTTTTATTTTAAATTTAATTTGGGGGGTTTTTAATTGTCATATTCAGGGATTGATGGTTACATGTAAATATCTAGAAATGTTCTTTCATATTTTAAATGGTACCATTGTGTACCATAACATTTTTTGAGTGAACCATTGGATGTGAACACATCTATATGTGCATGAGGAGCACATATGGATGGGATGAAAATGATGATTTCATTCGGTGGAAGATTTATCTCCATGTAACATGGAATTTCAAATACCAATCCCTTCTCTATTTTATTCTCTCTCTTCATCCCATGGTAGTTCATTAAAAACACAGGATTCATTGTAAATGGTTTGTTATTTATCAAATGGTTGTAAATCATGTATGTAATTTTGTTTCTAAAATCATGGCATGTTTGGAATTTTGAGGCATGGTTTGTTAACAAGATAACATAGAGAACCTTATGAAACATCATATTCATTAGTGATTTTTTATCATGGATTTTATGTGTAATATTAAATTCCTTTAAATGTGATAATTAAATCCATTGTTGGTACATTGATGTGTTTTAAACGATATTTTAAGACTTGTTCGATGTAAATGATTCATTGGAACTTGTGAGTGACATTATGATAGATGTGAACCTCTATAGTTTTCCCTCTAAGGATATGGTCATCACATAGGTGGTGTAAGTTTTTTTGGAAAGGAAAGCACTATGGCTATGGGTATTTTGTTTAATCCACTCATGTGAGGACCACCCCATTATCCATGAACAATTGTCAGGGGAATCATGGGAGTTATCTAGAGGGATTACGGATGGTTTCTTATCAACCCCAATTAGATGGGTTTATACATCTAAATTTAAAGACAGGCCTAGTTAGATGTGCCACTGGGTTGTCTATTTTAGAGAGTCCACTTGATTATTAACAATAGACTTATACCATGTGTCCATAGGTGAGTGGAACAAATTACATATATGTACTTATTCTTAAGATGTTTATGAAGTTCCCCTGATATTTATCTTTTTGTTCTATATCATTTTGTTGTACTTGTTTTATTACTCGGTTGGTTCCTACTAAGGTGCACTATCTATTTCATTTTTTTATTTCATTTGATATCTTGTTCAGTTCCTCTTATTGGTATTTTTTTACAAGAGTTTATTATAGGGTATATTTTTTTAAAAGGGGAATAATGTGTTTGTTTCATCAAAATGATACAAAAATATTTTCTACATTGATTTCAACGTCATTTTTATAGAATGGTTAGGGAATGGAAATGTATTATGTATGTGGTGATTACCTGCTGGTATTTTTATGATCACATAGTACATGTTCCCCTATGTGTTAGTAGAATCGAGCAATTTTGCACATTCATGTTTCTGGTTCGAGTTTACTTTGGATAAGGTTAGACATTTTTTTGGGGTGACTATGAGGTCCCACAAATATATATCTATGTTATTTTATGGTTTTAGTTTTTTTTAGAATCTATTCCCTTTATTTTTTATCATATCAAGCTCTTGTTATCTTAATTGAGTTTCTATTGTCTTTAGCTTAAACAACATTCTCTATTTGGTTTATTATATACTAGTTATTTATTGTGAAAAATAATAACCACTTGGTTTATTATTGATTCCCAAAACTAGACTACAACTAGAGAGGATCAGGAACATCTCTCAATCCTTTTTATGGACTAGTTTAGATGTTGGGTAGGATGGAATCCTATCCCGGTTCACAAAAATAACCATCATGTTGGATTTGCTTAATTATCTCAATATTATTAAATGCTTATGGTTACAAAAATTAATATAAATAAATTAAATATTTTTCAAAATTATCTCAAATTTTGTTTTGTTAATAATTCAAAAAGACTAGATAAAAATGATAAATTTCTCCAAAAAACTAAAATTAAAATACCCATTACAATTTGAAATTAAATTATATTTAATTTCTGTACAATCATCAGATATTGAAACAATGAATAATCCCATAAAATATACACGTTAAATTAAAAATAGTTTCTTGAATTTTCAATTATTGGATAAATATTGATAAACAAATCATAATCACTGTTAGATAACATCCAAACATGTTCTAATATATATAATTTATGTCCTACGAATTCAATATGTAAAAAAATTACAATTACTATAAATAAAATGTAGAAGATGATGATTATATTTCGGGATGAAGTATCAATATGTAATATATTTTCCATTGACCAATAATAATAATAATTAAATTTCATTAAGTAAATTATAATAATTAATATTTAATATTTTCTTGGTTCTAAACATATAATAAATTCAAAAATTAGTACTATTTTTCTAATAAATATTTAATTTATTATAGTCATAAAAAATTATATATATAAAAAGATTCATCTAATACATAATATATTTCTTATCATTAAATTATATGAAATAATTTTAATTTATTAATATTTTACAAATATTCATATGTTATACTTTCATCCCATACATAAGAAATTGTATTTAATTATATTTAAAAATTTCTCTAAATATAATGTTTTCTTAATTGATTGTTATAATATTTAATATATTAAAATACAACTCCATGTATATTTAATATAATATAGATAAGAAACGTTATTCAATAAAAAATAAACATCATTATTTTCTTTTACATGAAATGAAAGATTTACTAAAATTAGAATATATTAATAACATATAAAAAAACCATGATAAAAAATATTGGGATATTGTAATTATAAAATTTCAGTAAAAAGTGTAAATAATCCACCGAAAAATTCCGTTATGGGTAGTTTGTTGGAATCCTACAGGGTATGTTTATACTGACCCCAAGAATAGAGTTACATCCACTAATTATGTGCCTGTGAATCTATTTCTTGCAATAACATTGTATTTGTAGTTAGGGGAGTAAATGGTTATATTTGATCCACTAATGTAGATATATATTGTTACATGATGTTGTATGGAATTTATTCAGGTTATGGTTTTTCACTTCCATGAAATTCGTGCAACATGAAGGTGTTTTTTTCAATCACATTAGATTTTTTCCTATCGATGTTATCTATTGTAAATATTCGTTTTAGATTCATCATTGTGGTGTTTTATTGGATAATTATAATAACATGAATTAATATTTTATTAATATTAGTTAATTATTTATAAAACTGGTGTCCATTTGATTTAGGTTGTTTATTTGATTTATGAGTTAATATAAGATAAGGGTTACTATATTAAAATATGTTAAATCAACTATAGAATCCTTCCCCTATTCAATTGATGGTCAGATTAGAGTAGACAGATCATTTTCATTTGACCCATATGGTATTTTTTTGTTTCGATAGTTGATTTAATGTTAATTAATTCATTTATGAATTATTACTGAAGTTTGGAGTTAGTTTTTTTTAATTTTTACATTGGAATTGGTGAAATGGTACTATGGTTATTATAATATTGGGACCATCATATGTGAGGAAACTGATGTATCCTTTCTCTAGGACTCTGATAACCTATTTGTCTACATATAACACTATATAATTCCTTTAAGGGTGTAAGTAAGTTGGGACTTATATCACATGTTGGTCATTCATGGTCATTCATATCTATTCCAAGTTAAAAATCCCATATATTTTATAGTAACCATGGGTTCTTATCACCAAAATGGGTTTTTACCCACTAGAATGTTTATCAGAATTATAAACCATGTTTTGATGGGTTATTATGGGTGCTCACTCATTTTTTTCACAGATTATGGCACTAATGGGTATTAATATTGGGATATTATCTAGGGATATGATTTCCCCACATGTAGATGGATCATTCCTCACTATTGCTATTTAATAAAATCCACTTATAAAGATTATATTAGTCCCCAAAAAAATTTCTACCTCTAATATAATTGAATAATTTGAATGTTAATAGTAGAAGTATCCTATGATTAAAGGATTCTTATTATTTAAGGGATACATAATTTTCTAGGGACATAGGATGGATCATTCACTATAGCTTGGAAACATGTTGGTCTGGTGGTGGTTCCCTCATATTCTTCCCTCTACAATGGAATGAGTCAATGGATGTCATTTTCCTAAACATAGGATGATTATACAATACCAAAGATAGAGTTGTTTTTTTATATTATTATCCAATAAATTATTTTGGTTGGTTTGACAGGGAATGATATTAAATCAACTTCAGTAAAGTGTTATCGTGATAGTGATTGTGGTGTGAATTATGGATAAAGTAATGTTTAGGTGAGATACAAAATAGATTTCATTGAGATGAAGAGTCTCAGTAATTCTTTTGATGAGGGATTTTATTTTTTTCAGGTATTATTAAATTTTACAACTACATAATATCCTTCTAAAAATCATTGAATGGTTTGATAATTCCATGAAGTGGTTATCCTAGTTTTTTATAAGTGCCTTCCAAATGATATTCAAAGTGGTTATATGAATTGAATTTCATGAATTAAGTTTAAAAAATCATAAAAAATATTATAGTTGGTGTTGTATCCTCACATGACGTGGATTATTATAGAATATTTGGTGGTTTATAAGATAGTAGGGTTCGATAACTACTATATCCACACCCACCACTACAACCCATAGAATCTTTCCACCTAATATATTATTTTGGTAGTAAATGTATTATATTTTTGTATGAAATGTATTTATCATTTCTTAAGTGACAGATAAATTTTTAATCAGGATATTTTCCATCTCCACTAGTATTCATGGTCTTTAATACAAGAATCATATACTCATACCCTAATCCGATGTTTTTCTCAATTGGATGATTCTACTTGAACCTCTTATTTTGATATTTTTACCATATAAACACCTACATGGTGGGGTTATTAATATTGTGTTCATAGAGGGATGTGTGATGTTACCTTATAGTGAGAGAAAGTTGATGTGGGATTCCACCATTAGGGGATGAGACCCTATGTCATCGACCCTTGAGTGGGGTAATTATTGATTATTATGAGGATTTATGTATTTGAAGAAGTTAGTCAATGATTTCATATAATAGTGAATCAGATACTCTGGGTTTATGAGTAGTTTAACCACCATCAAGAGGTTACAAATAATTACACAATACATAAGTGTAATATTAAATTTATGATGATATTATAGAAGTGTGATACCCACAATAGTAGATGATTAATATACATTATTTTTAGAAGATATTTCGAGATTACCTTCATTGATTGATTTATTTTAAAATAATTTTATTCTATAAGGATATACCAAGATCCTAAATTATTTAATAGATAGAATGATAATTCTCAGTTAGATGATAATAATGGAGGGAAACTAATTATAGTAATGTATCATAATTATTTTTTTATTATCATGGCCTAGTAAAAGTATATTTTTTTCATGGTAGAGCTCGAGTTTGTCAGCCCCATCCTCAGTGGGTAGTGTTTAAGTAATTCAATGGACATTTTGGAAACATAATGATGGTACTTAAGTAAACAAGAAAAAAATATCCACTAAGTAATATATCATTGGAGGTGTTCTTCTATCATAACACCCTAAACCAATCTAAATTTAAAGATAGTCAACTCATGGGTCTACATTTATGATTTTAATCATGCTTTGATTAAACAAGTAGTTTGGTAAATCATATTATCATTTGTTGTGGGTTTAATAATTATAACTCGTTATGAGTGTATAGTGTCTACTTTTCTATCAATTTTATGTTCTGGTGAATTTTGTTATAAGTATAATATAGATAATACATGAGGGATATTATTTTTCTGTAAATATTAATACATAGAATATAGGGGTGATATTTGTGAAAAATTTTCTCATTATAATTTTTACGACACCCCTCATATATTGTAGAGTTCAACACAAATATATATAAAATGTAGTTTTTCTAGATCCATGGTATTGTTGTGGGAATTGAATAACAATATATTACTTCTAGTATAAATAACATGTTATCCTAATGGTGTGGAGTATGTCATATAATATCTTGGTTGGATATTTTTGTTCATGTAAGACTCAACTTCGGTATTTCATTGAGAAATTCTAGAGATAAGGTCACCCAGTCAGGTATAAATCCTTGAAACTGTTGGACTAAAATTTATTAATAATCATCACATAACAACACCCATGATGAGTTGAAGTTTGTTTCTATTGGTATTGTGGAATTAGTCACTGGAGTTATCATTTTTCATCCTAAGTTATAGTTCCAACATTATGGGGTCATCTGAGTGGGTTAGCCCTATTCAATTTGGATTGCTGTGAGAAGGGTCACAAAAAATCAATATTCTAATTTTATATAAAAATAAAAAGTTTAGCAGTTTGATTTTTATTTTATTAATAATATAATTCATAATCATTGACTTCAATCTAAATGAGACAGTTTTAGTGTTAGGTGGGGACTATTATGGAATAAATAGTTGATGATGATGACTCACAGTTTCCATTCATGTGATTTTGTTTTGAAAACATGAATTTTCCCATGAAGTCTATTGATGTGAAATGTGTCAAATAGTGGATATTTACTGGTGTGGTTGTGTACACATTTCCATTGAGTCCCAAATATTTATAGGATGATTTGTTTCATATAGGTATGAGTTACTTTTCCACTTGAGGTGGTTTAGTGGGCCTAAATTATTAGTATCATTTGTTGCTTCCTTTTTTTGGATAAAAAGGAAAACAAATTGGGTATATGTATTCAAATATATGTTAATATGGTTTTTGATGAAATAAATTTTTTAGTTTACATGTTTTTGGTTGCAAGAAATTGTAAAATGACAATTTTGTCAATGAAAATGACCTCAAAAGTTTTTTGATGGTAATGGAGTGTGGTGATTTCCCTTGGGATGAATCATGTCAATTTTATTGGGAGGAGTTTAATTATAAAAGTTATTAAATATATTTTTAACAAATAAATAAGTATATTGTAATATTTAATGTTAATATATCCCTAATAAAAATATGGTTTAAGATTCAAAAATTGTGGTTCTCTCTAGAATGGTTTTTTTACAAAGTTTAGGTATAACCATTTTTTAAACATTTATGCATAAAATAATTTTATTAGGTATTATTACTCAAAATTTATCAAATTAATAATGATTTGTTAATAAAAAATTATAGAATAATTCAGTAGTTGGATAATGTTTGCTGGAAATATCCCTAGAGGGTTTGAAGGATTGAAAAAAGATATTATTTCTATTGGGAGGAGATAGATTTTTGGGAAACCAATGATGATTTCTGTACAATGATTATATTTAAATGTAATTAACGTTTACACTATGAGGTTGAACAATTTTCTTAATTTTGTACCCCATTAATCAAATAATTATATTCCCTTCCTCTCAATAAAATTAAATATTTATTTAAATTTGTTATTTTATATAACTTTTTAGAAGGAAAAAATAATTAATCCTAAGGTAATAACTATAAAAAATAGATTGAAAATAAGAGGTAATAAATCCTGTAGTAGATGAAAATTTAATCTTATCAAATGTACTAATAATTAATCCATATAATTTTTCCCTTATTAAATATGTTTTATTTTTTTGTGTCTTTTCTAGAAGACATATTCCACACCTAATGTCATTAATAACTCACCAGTGGAAAATAAATACACCAAAAAAAAATATCAAACCTCGATGATCCAATTTTAACCATTATCAAAATTATTATTTTTAATGTCTAATAATAAATAATACATGAAATATATATCCTAAACCTATGAGATTAGTTGTTTTTACGATCATCATATAAATTAATGAATTCTAAAATAAATAAATTGTGAGTGTATCGAATAGTTTTCTCGGAATATCATCACTCCTACACAAGATCTGATACAGTTGAGTTTAGAATAATTACATAGAATTTCCCTATAATGTCTCTATTTTTCCCATGTAATAAATTGAAATATTTCTACATATAGTTCAAGACCAATAATTGAGATCATATGCACATTAAACACCCGTTGTTCATAGAATGAATTTTACAAAAATATTAAATATATTTTATATTGGGCGCATGTTTCTTCTTAAACGAAATTAGATAAATATTGAATGGAATCTCAGATCAAAAATCTAATAGAATGGATGTACTGAAATGTTTTGACTACCCTTATAATGACATAAAATAGTTCATTGTTGGGAGTTAGGACATCTCACCCCTTGGTGTTACCTTTAGGTGATGAATTTATTATATTAATATTTTTTTAACAAAAACTAAATGTGTATAAGAATACATCCATGGTTAATCACCCAGGGTTCGCCTAATAATCCTGGGAATGATGGGATCTCCTTATTCATCCTTCCTTCGATGAATCACCATAGATGATGATGAAACTCTATATCAATGTAGGTCCAGATGTTGAAAGTGACACATATTCCTTTAATCATTGAAGATCACGTTCTTCAATGAATAATGATCCAATATTTTTGTAGGACTCATCATTTTTCAGTTTTTACCCGTTTTGATTAAATTTATTAATCATATAATTCATATTTATAGATTTTCAACTATTGTGTACATGTGTCATGATATTATGTATCAATTTAATTGGTTATTATTATTTTCAAATTTAGATATCCTCATTCTTGATTTTTTTTCGAGGAAATATTTCCCAATGATTTTTAATCATATATTATTTTTCTTTCCTCTTGAAATTACTCCATGTTATTTATCAAATGGACCCCACAGTCTAGATTCGATGTTGCTGTTTGGTACCATTCCCGATCAGACCCCCGAAATCATGATGAAATGATGTGAGAGGTATGGAACCATGAATTGAGGATATATATGGTAATTTTACAAGATGTGGGTGATTTTTTTTATATTTGGAAATCAAATTATCTATTGTTTGTGGATATGAGGTGTGTGATGCACTCTGTGAAACCCCTCAGTTGACAGAATCAGATTTCTGGAAACCAGATGGCCAGAAACCAAACGCAGTGGTCATATTGAAAATTTTAAGTCATAATTGAGGCCTAGAATGTTGTTTTATGACCACTCTTTGGAACATGAAGAGAGGATAAGCAGATATTTGAAAAACATGACTATAATCTATGTTCATTGAATAACACTTGGAATGTTTCACCATGGAGTGAGTGGGTGGGGTTTTGTATTTTTATATTGATTACACAACATTTATACTCCAAACGCAATGTGTACCCCCATTCACATGTGGATAGGAAATGTGATGGAGTACATGGCCAAGAAAATGACATGTGTCTGAGTACATGAACATGGCTAGAGAAAACCGGAAACACCCCATGTGAAGTGGAACGTTGTGAGCTATAGTACATGTGCATGGGGTAAAGCACATAGCAAGAGGTGGATCCACATAAACAACAAAGAACATGGACTGGACCCCAAGTGGAATGGGAACCCCTATTATATCATTTACATACCATGTATACCTCATGCATAGATAGATGTGTACATCTTCGGACCTGATTATCTGAAGATGTGAGACCACACACCATGTTGGTCCTCTCACACACCGTGTACCCCTTGGTTCCTTTTGATGAAACATCAATCTTCCATATATAATTTTATTAAACTTTAATTTCGGAATGAAAATAACATATCCTTAGTGTTTTTTCACATAGAAAATGATGGTTCGATCCATTTTGGATTTTTGGATATGATGTGAATGGATATGGGAACAACAATCCTTAAGGTGATGTCTGATGATGATAGTGATCAAGAAGGCTCACTAGAGGCTTCATATAGAGTGGAAACCCCCATCACCATGGGTGTAGATCTATTATATATACCTAATGAGTGTAACCCCTATATCAGATTGGATTCACATCCTCAATGATCATACTATAACCCCACTATCACACTAGTTCATGGTTCTTAAACCAATAGAGTGTAACCCCCCATCATGTTGGTAGTGGGTCCTCTATCTTCAAAGTGGAACCCCTCAATTGGATGGTGTTTGGGTCCTCACGACACATGAGTGGAACCCAAAATCAGCATTGGCGTGAGTCCACTATGAATACATACAAAGTGGAACCACCCAAGAACACTAGGTCTGCATACCTCTAATTGGTTTTTGTTCCCCCTCAACTGTGAAATATATTTAAGAGGCATGGTATGACATGGATAATTGCTTTTGGGTGGACGCGTGAGATGTCAGGAATTATTGATGAAGTTTTGGAAGTATTTGTGACTCTTCTACTTGAGATGAGATAGGGTATGGATACCCCCTTAGTCACTATTTTTAGCTTCTTATACTAAATATATATATATATATATCTATATCTATAACCTTACATATTGATACTCTCCTTCCATGGATTGAAAATATGTGTGGGTTCTACCACATTGTAATTCCCCGACCCCAGTTACCAAGAGTCTGTGCAATATTATATAACATTGGCATGATCACAAAACATCAAATCTTGAAAGACCGATTAGATTAGAAGCCTTGGAAACACTAGATACATTCATAAATTTTACATTACATCATAAAGTAAAAAACTACAACAGCATCTTGTCTAAACAATCATATCCCCTTACACTATCCCTGTAGGTCATTCATAAAATACTTCTTCACATCCTGGGAAAAATAAAACATAGAAAGGGGTGAGCTCAAATGCCGAGTAAGGATAACAATATAGCAGAAACTTTCATAAATAATCATAAACATTTAAGGCAATGTATAACTAAAACAAACCCATTTTAAACATGAACTTTAGCATAATATGGAAAAGATAAAATAAAATAAATACATTTACTTTTTCACATGGATATTCTACTAGCCGAATAATGACATGCAATATCAATAAACACTTTCCTAATGATGGAATGCATAATGCCTGACTATCATAACCACATAGTCAATGCCTTGTTCCCAGATTACAAATAATAATTTGTCAATGCCTTGTCACAAGACACTAGTTTGTCTCATGAGACCTACAGATGCATCGAGGAGCTATAGTGGGCTCCACCCATCACTTATAATGTCCAATGCATTCCTCATATGAACATGTTTAAACATAACATAAACATGCGTATTAAAACTAGCATACGAAATGTCAATACTTTCTCCATAAACCATGAATAGTATAAAAATAACACATCGCCAGTTAAAAATATCACAAAACCTTCAATACAATATGGAATTTTTGAATCATAATAAATAAACATAAAATAAGCTTAAAATCCATCAAACGATGTTGACATAGAAGAAATCAATACTATTTGAGAGAAATATCTCTTTTTTGAAATAGTTTTATAGACAAATAATTATAAAATAAATCATTTAATTTGAATATATTCTAATAATCTTTTAAGGGAATCTTGGGTGATATTATAATTGCGGAAAATAGCCACAGCCACCATATAAGTTAAAAAAATACATACTTACCTTAATTATGTTGAAAAGGTTAAAAATGACTTTGTTTGGAAAATGATAGAAAATTCTATTATAAACATCTTATAAAAAGTCAAAAATGGTATAAATGACAATGAACCATAGTCTGTAAAATAGTAAGAATGATTTGAAATACATTTTTAAGAAACATGGATGTGGATGATAAAGAGGTCCCAGTAGATAATTACCTATAAACAACCTCGGATAATGAAGGGATTATGAAATAAAACCTTAACTTTTACTCTTCCTTGGTTGAGGGTAGGTTAACCTCATATATAATGGTGAATTAATTGTTATTAAATTATACAATAATCATATACATAAATATGATTTAATATATGATCTTTTAACATTGATTTGTTAATAATATCTTAGTATTATCATCGTTTCGGGTGTTAACAGATTCATTTTCCTTTATATTCATTATTTTGTGAGCCATATTTGTTTTGTATGGGTTTTATATTATTCATATCCAGAATTATATCATGTCTCTAAAAATCATTTTTAATCATCAGATGATATTTAGTCTTGAATGGATACAATGGGGAATTAATCTCATCGCGTTCGTGGAGACGGTAGTCCGTCCGTATGCACGAGTGACAATATCATTCTTTTGATATTATAATAATATATAATTGGATGGTATATCATATATACAGAATAATTATCATGTTATATTTATTATTTATATCAATTACACATCATTATCATACCCATCCAAATATTATTGTTTTGATTAACAATTACACCACGACATTGAGACGGTAAGTCGTACGTACGCACGTATGGGGACAAGTCATTCAAAGGATGGATAGAATACTGAATATGGTTCTACCATTTTTAAAATAACATCACAATATGTAGAATATATTAGAGTTTTTATTTTAGAATAGTAATAACAAATAAAGAAGAAGTTGAAGAAGGAAGGAACTTAAAAGAGGGTGGTGAAAACATTACCTCTTCTTCGTGTTCTTCCTTTTTATTTGGTCAAAAGTGCTCCTTAGGTGAGCATTATGATCAAACAAAGGACTCTAGGTTGAATTGAGGGAAATTGAGAAGATATTTGGGTAGTGTTGGGCCAGCCAAAAGGCATTGATGGTGTGAATTAGAGAGAAGGGTGACCTCTCATTTATAAGAGGGGTGACGGGAACCATTGGAAAAGCTAGAAATATTATTTTATAATAAATTCATATTCGGTTTCTATTGTTTCCAATGTGGATTATTTAAATATTAAGGTGGGGATAGGTCTAAAGTTTTTCAACAAATAGATTTTAGACAGGTTTGGGAAACTATATTAAACTTACCATTTATATTTAACTTTTAGTTAAATAGTTTCACATTTACAATGTCTCTTTGTAATTATATATTATATTGTTAATAATCTTTATAAATGTAAAGACATATAAATATCAAGGGAATTTTTTTCATAAATTCTTTTTGATTTTTTGAGTATGTAGTTTTTGACAGAACCTGATTCTGAGGCCTGGTGTGCCCCGAATAATTTTCCGAAGTTTAGCTCGAGTACATTCTGTGAACGAACGAGCGGGATTTTCTATATTTTGATCCGGTGCTCAGAATTGAATTCTATGTGCACAGATGAACTCACAGTGCCATTAATTTCTTATGGGGACCTTTAACTTAATTGCGTTTTTACGGGAGGGGAAGTAAAATTTTGTGGATTAAATGAGAAGTGAATAAAATTGTAGAACAATTTTATTTTTATATCTAATGTGGTTTTATCCTAGATGGGGGGGGGGGTTAGTGGGACCCACTAGCACCTAACTACCCATGTGAGGATAAATTTTAGGAGGGTCCCACATGAGCCCCAACCCTTCACATTCCCTAAAACTCTTTAAACCCCCTCTTAATTTTTGTAAACTCCTCATTACTTGTGAAACCTTTCCAACTTATCTCTCTCTCCATCTTAACTCTTTCCAACACACATTAATCAATTAATTGAACCACTTCAATTAATTAATTATGTGTGTCGAATTTTGAATTTTGAAATCATGGTATGATTAAATAAAATAATGAGAAGCCATATTATATTTTTGGTTGGATTGTTTGTTGAGATTTTGGGGAGAAAGCTCTTGATTTTTGATGAATGCTTCATCTACTTTGTTGAAGAAGGCCAACTCTCCAATGAAGAACATCAACTCGGTGACCACATTTCGTCATCCTCTTCTTCCTCTGTGGCAAGGGAGGAGTCACTGGCATGAGAACTCACTAACGATGGGGAGCCTTCTATTCTTCTCTCCATGACAAAAGAGGAGAAGTCACTTCCTCAGGTGCACACCGACGATGACGGAAACGACACTGTCATTCATGACGCTTGTCAACCGCGAACTTATTTTCGAGGTAGGGGTTTATTCATTAAATTTTATGTTTACTTACCCCATACTCATAGGAAATTGTTTTTAAAATACAGCAGATTGTTATCATTTTACGCGGAGGGTGTGGGCCGAATGAACATGGCCCGACAACCCTCCGTTTTTCTCATTTATTATTCTAGAATCTGCAATCGAAGGCGGAGGAGGCACGATGCCGTCGCGTCGTGCCATGTACGCGATAAAAAAGGATGACGTCATCATGCCTATTTTGCAGGAGGAATCACGGCCCGCTACACGGGCCGCTTCGGGGAAGAACCGGCCAGCCCGACGGCCGGCCGGGCAGAGGCGAACAGTGGCCCCATCAGTGCGCCGTGCGGAGGAACCGGCCGAACCGTCGGCCGGCCGGGTGGAGCTGGACTTTGGAACCATGAGGGCACCACGCTGGAAGACTGGCGGCCTGCCCATGCGGACCGTGTGCGCAGAATGCTTCCCGGTCGAGCTGGATGGTTTGGGGAAGGGCGGTGCTGCCTGGCGCTACCGGTGTAGAGAACCAGCCCCCCCCCCCCCCCCCCCGTGGAACTCGCTATGCCAGTCGGCCATGCTATTGGGGCTGCGCACCCAACCGGGACACGTAGGGCCACGCCCAGTGGGGCCGCTCCCGGTCGGGCTGAGCCGGGTCACACTGGGCCGAGCCGAGCTGAATCGCGCTGGGTCGGACCGAGCCGGGCCGCGCCAAGCTGGGTCAGGCCACGCCCAGTCATGCTGGGCCGTGCCACATTGGGCATGGCCGTTCCACTTCGGTCTAGGCCACACAAAACATCGGGGCGGTCTGACCCCTTTTTTTGGTCGGACCCGCAAAAGAAAAGTCGACCCGATCCGTCAGACCATCAGGCCTTACGGACCGAGCCCATTATTCACTTAAATGTGAATAAATTAAGAACCACATGTCTGATCGATGCACAATCTCTCTAAATGGAAATATTTAGATGAGATGATACTTTTGAGATACTCTATGTAAGTTTCTGATGAATTTAGATATCAGCCGGGATAGAAACGAGCATATTTCTTACCGGACCCCTAAAACAGAAAAGTCAGTATCTCTCAGATCGGGCGTCTGATTCACGCACCGTCTATTGCGTTGAGTTCCTATTGACGATATGGAACATCAGGATACATATACTCTAGATTTCATGATAGTTGATTTATCGAACCCCTTTGCTTGTTGAGCGAATACTCCCGGAATCGAGCGTACTGTGTGCGGGAACACTAGAGTAAGCTGTGACTACGATGACGATGACGACTGTACTTTTATCCTACGTGAGTTTGGTAGAGAGGAAAACTATACTTGGATCCTACGTGGGTTCGGCAACGAGGAAAACTGTACTTAGACCCTACGTGGGTTCTGCAGCGATGACCCCTTTACATGGATCCTACCTGGGTTCTGCACCGATGGTTACTGTACTTGGATCCTATGTTGGTTCGGCAGTGATGACTTGTATACCTGGATCCTATGTGGGTTCGGCAGGGGAGATCATTCAGAGGAAACATATATCATATCCAACTCTCTTCGTGAGTAATATACCCACGTGAGCTGAGTCTTGACCTTCAGTCATTATCATCGATGTGATTGAATTTCCACCCTGTGTGGACTGGGTTGTGCTTTCCTTTCTGGACTGGGTTGTACTTGGGCTCTTGAGTTGGAGCCGAACTGGAATTGATGGCTTAGGTATATTTATGGGAATATACCAAAGTAGAGTTGGTAGATAATTTGTGTTTGTATCTTTCTTTGTTGTTTATCCTTTGTGGATTTTGGGAGACTATCGGGATCTCGGGGTCCCCACTGAGTATCGTATACTCACCCCTACACGGGCTATGCTCGCACTACATTGTGTTGGATTCAGATGACGGACATCACTGATCATGGTGGAGTCTTGTGGATCTAGATGATAATTGGGGGTGGACAACTTGGGAGGACATACACGGAGCAGACGGCTCAACCCGAGGAGATGAGGAGACCATCTGTACCCACCCCCAGGTGGGTTAGTCAGAGGACGACTCGGTGGTCGCAGATTTACTTTACTGCTGCTGTAATTTCCTTTATTTTGTACTTTACTTTCAGTTGGGTTTGTATACTGTCCCATTTTCTTTCAACACTTACTTTCGTACCCCGGTTTTTTACTTAGTGATTACTTCACTTTTGTACTCTGTTCTGTGTTGAATACTGTTATAAAGGAAATGTATTCCCTTTATAGAGATTTACGCATTTGGTGCTAGTCACTAGCCACTGGCCTATGGAAGGCGGGCTTGGGGTAGTCACGGCATGGGGCCCGAGGATAGGTCGTGACAAATTTGTATCAGAGGAGTGGGTTCTACTACTAAACTAAGGACTATGATAATTTCTTCTCAGTGAAGCAATAGTGTTAAGAGTATGAAGTGTGGTTTTTAGTCCAGGGAGTCCAGTGTTAGTGCGGAGGCCGACGTATCCATACACCAGGACCCTGACTTCGGATTTCCAACTTAGTGCTCAAAAACATTGATTGCATGGGTGTTTAAAAAGTTTTCTTTGTGATTACTTTGTGTTAGCTCACCAGGAATACTCTTTGACCGTGGCGCACCTGTTTCATTTTAGGATGGCCCCACGTAGGAATCCAACTAGGGTTCTAAGCCACGTGTGAGATGGTAGACCACTGAGAGATGAGGCCTCATTGTAGGGCACCATTACAACGGAGGCACCAACAGTACCACTACCTGCTGGGCCACCGATACCACCATCCCAAACAGCGGAGAATGCACGCCTCCTGAGTGCGCTGCACGAGTTTCAGAGTAAGAGGCCACCCAGGTTCTATGGAGAGACGGACCCTCAGGTTGCCGAGGATTGGCTAGAGGCTATCGCCTGAGTTTTTAGATTAGAAGGGACACTAGAAGAACTTATGTTGATCCTTGCCGCGAGTCTCCTGCACACAGCAGTAGGTAGATGGTGGAGACTGATGCTCCAGGTACAGGATGAGGAATCTCTACTATGGATGGAATTCGAGAGCCTCTTTCTCTCGGAGATTGTTCTGGCCACCCTATGTGTGGTGCACAAACATGAGTTACAACAGCTGCGGCATGGTAGTATGACAGTAGCCTAGTACTCGGCGTGATTTACCGACATCTCACACTACTCCACAAACATGGTACATGACCCATTCGTCTGGGCCTGAACCTTTGAGTTGGGACTGAGGCATGAGATCAGGGCTTTGATGATCTCCCTCAGAATTCCGACGCAGGCAGGAGTACTAGAGTGATCCCTTCTTGTGGAGAGCTTTCTTACTAAGCCAACGCCATCAGCGAGACCCACTAATGGGTGACACGTAGCAGAGTCTTCTGTAGTAGGCAGTAGACATACTTCACAGAGGTCCAAGTGGACCAGGCCATCAGGTGGGCCACCTCAGGATACTGGTTCGGATGTGCGGGGAACACGCAATAGAGCCCGTCATATGAGAGGCAGACAATGCTATGCATGCTGCGGGCAGGGCCACATGACTCGTGACTGGCCGACCCGCCATGCACAGTAGCAGTAGACAGTTGAGGGACCTCCCAAGCAGAGGCAGAGGTTCGACTGTGGATATCCGCAGGGAGCTGGCAAACGAGGCAGAGGAGCTGGCCAAGCAACAGTTGGTGGACGATGCTTTGAGGATCTACCACCACCACCACCGGGAGGACCACCCCGACCACAGGGAGCTGGCAAACAGGGTCAGGCTCAGCTCCATGCAGTCGAGGCTTACGACCACATCACACCTGAGATGATTCAAGGTACTATTTTTGTCTACTCCACCCCTTCCGTAGTTCTTATAGACACATGATAGAGTCATTCATTCATTATCGCTGCCCTTGTTCGGAGCTCAGAGATTCTGATAGAGTCCTTGGCTCGATCTTTATGAATAGAGACTCCTACGGGTGTAGACTCGATGATTACACACATGATCCGGTAGTGTGAGATTACTCTAGGAGGCGAGAGCTTCGACTGGGATCTTCTTGTAGCAGCGTAGAGGCCTTACGACGTCATCTTGGGTATGGACTAGTTATCTACATTCCATGCCCAAATTTACTGTATTAGGTGCAAAGTGCAGTGTTTCGTCACAAGATGGGAGAAGGTTCACCTTTACCTAGGAAAAGGGAGCCTTTGCAGTGCAGGATGGGATTATGTATATGAGAGGGAATCCGATCACACATCAGTTGGCTAGCCTCATCCTCGAAGTGGTTGATATACGGAGTCCGAGTTTTCCTATTTTGGTGGATCAGTATATGAACGTTTTCCCAGACAATGTTCCAGGACTACCTCCTCGCAGAGAGGTAGACTTCTATATTGACTTGTACCTCGGGACATCACCGATATCTACACCAGTATATTGGACGGCTCCCACTAAGCTTCATGAACATCAGATACAGCTGGAGGACTTACAGGGCAAGGGATTCATCTGACCCAGTGTTTCACCCTGGGCTTCTCTGATTTTATTCTCCATGAAGGTGGATGGGAGCTTATGACTATGTGTCAACTACCATTGACTAAATCAGGTGACCGTAAAGAACAAGTATCCACTCGCGAGGATTTACTTCCACTTTGATCATCTCTAGGGAGCACGATGGATCCCAAATATAGACCTCAGGTCAGGCTATCATCAGCTTAGAGTTCGAGACGAGGATGTCCAGAAGAAGGACTTCAGGGGTCGGTATAGCCACTATGAGTTCTTGGTTATGCCTTTTCGAGTACCCAACACTCTATCAGTGTTCATGCGTTTCATGAACATGATTTTCCAGCATTACATTGATTGATTTGTCATAGTCTTCATCGATTACATACTGATTTACTCGACTACTGAGGAGGAGCATGCCTACCACTTGCGGGTTGTACTGGACACTCTCCGAGTGTAAGAACCCGGTTTTTGCTGAGAAAGACTTTGGAATATTCTTGATGATCTTCCAGAGCAGTGCCTTCAGACAGCGTGCGATTCCGAGCCCCGGAGTGGCCAGAATTAAATTTTTAGTGCGTTCACAATGGAAACACTAAATAAATGGGATAACACTTAAACGGAGTTCTGGATCAGAGATCCGAGTGTACGGATGGGTGCGGAATGGGGTTTTTACCCTAGGAACGACATAAAACTTGTCGACGCGGGATGTTTGTACCCCTCACCCGCTCCCGGAACGTTAAACAGATTAATTAATTAATTAATTAATTCGTTTAATGGCGAAACGCTAGTATCTCTTAAACGGTGGCTTGGATCGGAAAACCAAGAGCACCGCTGAGTTCGGAGCTTTCTGTTTACCCTAGGAGGGGTATAAGTTTTGCTGGTGCGGCCCGTCTGTGAAAAAGGGCCCCAGGGGCGTTTTCGTAATTTGGCGGCCTCGGGCGCTACATTTAATAACTTTTCAACGGGGTCTCGGAATAAAATTTCGAGACCTCCGTTGCGCTCAAAGAGTGGTTCTTAGCCTAGGGGTGGATAAATCCCGACCCAGTTGGGAGTTCGGGTTCGGGGCTGTCGGGCGGGCTTTTAAGTGATTTGTACTTAAACACCCCCCCCCCTTCTTCTTCCTCTTCACCCTCAAACCCTTCTCCCCCTCCTTCACCTCTGGAGAGGCGAGATCCGGTAAGGCGACTCCGGTGAGGTGGCTCCGGTGAGACAATGGCGCGCGGCGGATCGCGCGGGAAGCGCCGGGCGAAGCCCAACGAGGTAGGCGATGTTTGTTTGCGTCTTAAATCCCGAACCCCTCTTTGAATTCGAATTTTAGTGTCTAATTGCGGCCCGATATTCGATCCAATCCCGTAATCACGTAGATCATGTCCCGAGCATTCTGGAATGTTATCCGGATTGAATTTTCGACCACCGGATCGTTTCCGGTGGTCCTCTGAAGTTTTCCGGCCATGAGGCCGGTCTCCGACGAGTGCCGAAGGCGACGGCGGCGGCGCAGGGCGGCGCGGGGCGGAGCAGGGCCTCCGGCGGTCAGCAGGGGCTTCAGCAGGCGGCGGCGGCGCTTCCGAGAGGCGGCAGCGGCGGCTTTCGGAAGCCGGCCGCGGTGCGGGCCGCGGGCGCCGACAAACGGAGGAGGGGCCGCGAGGCGGCGACCCCGTGCAGCGCAGCAACGACCCGTGCTTTGCGGGTCGTTGCGTGGACCGAGCGACCGGCCCTCGAGCCCGGTCGGTGGGAAATCCCGCGTGGCGGGCGCGCGGGTGTAAAGGGGAGCGGGCCACGGAGCGGCGGCCCACGGCTCGGCTGGACTGGGCCGGCCGGTGCGGACCGGCCAAAGCAGGGCGGACCGGCCGGTCCGACCCAAGAGGCTTTGCCCCTCACTCTTCGGACGCCCGTATTTCGGGCTACAGGCGTCCATTTTGCGCACCGTCTGCGGCAGCGCGGAGCTTGCGTCAAGGCGGTGTTTTTGAGAGGGTTTCGGGAATTTTTAATTCCAGAAATGTGGGGTCTCGGAGACGCGACGCGTCTTTAAGGGGACGAGCGTTCTTCCGGTAAATCTTGTTTTGGACGGCGTGGAGGCGTACGACATCCGCTTTGAGTGCCGTCAGTTGCGTTGGGACCCTAGCATTGATGCGAAGGTTTCCAGTCAGTTCCGGGCATTGAGGCCGAAGTCGAGGTGCGGGCCCCACGACTCGTCTATTGAGCTGCGTGCAGCTTTTAGCGACTTTTTCCACAGACGTCCATTCGGGGCGTGCGAGAAGTCGATGTTGGGTGTCTTTCCGAGGGCAACGCATTGGCGCAGTCTGCCCGCCGTAATTCCGCGTGATGGTGCGGGCCCCGTGAGGGCCGTTTTGGCGTGGACGGTGATTTTCCATCTTTATCATCGGGCGACCGTTTTGGACAAGTGAGTAGTCCATCTTATGTGCTTTTTTGAGAGGATCGCAACGATGCGATCTGTTCATTGTGTTTCGGGACCGGGATGCGGGTCCCACAAAGCGCCGCTCGTGTGCGGTGCGCCGGAATGCATCTTTTTCTCCGGATACCCGTTCTACCCAAGCGATTAGTGCTTTCGACGTTTTTTTCTGAGAGCATCGTGATGGCGCAGTCCGCCCGACCTCTTTCGGAGATGTGGTGTGGGTCCCACCCGACCGGGCTACGGTGAATAGTACCATTTTCACCGGGTGGCCATTTTGGGTGATTGAGTAGTCAAACCCATGTGCTTTTCTGAGGGAAACGTTGTGGTGTGGTCTGTTTGTTCAGTTTCGGGATTCTGGAGTGGGCCCCACATGGGTTGGTCATGGTGAATAGTACCTTTTCCACCTGTTGACCATTTCAGGCGAGTAAGTAGTCTAACACGCATATGATTCCGCATGGATTACAACGGTGAGATCCGTTTGGCTGTACGGAGCCTCTTGCGCGATCTTGAGAAATGTGGAAGCATGAAAGGTGCTCCAGTGGTGGTTCGCCCTACTTTGCTTGTAGCGGACCTTTGGCGAGTGATCACGTGCACTCCCGTGTGAGAGATGTAAATTCTTGAGGTGACGTGGTTGGTCGTGCCTGGGCCTTTGAGGTGGAGTTGTTACGTCACACCTTCGCGTTGACGTTGGGTGTCGTGAGCACTATAGCCATTGGGCTGTAACGAGGTATACCTCGGAGTATGCGGGAGCACTTAGAGGTACGTGTTGTTTGTACCTGAGATGTTCGTGCGCTTGGTTGGGGTTGACTTGGGGCCACACATCGTGTGGGCCCCATGTGCGTGTTGTGTTCTTCCTTACTTACTTTGACCACTCGCGGCGTAGAGGGTCCCTCTGTGTGTTTGTTGGACTAGTAGGGCGGAGTTTTTTTTCCTGGCTCGGTGCTTGTTGTTGACCAGCCAGGTTGAGTGGTCTCCCCCTGGTTTCGTTCTCGATGGATTGGCCGGTAGCGGTGCTAGTGACACCCAGTGCTGGGGCAGACGCTGCACCTCTTTTGGGAGAGCTGTTCTGGAGTTGGGTGGTTGCGCGACACCCACTCCGTGTTCGGTCGGCCAGTGTTGTACCCTCCTGTAGAGATTGCAGAGCGTTTCTGAGTTTTACCCTCCAGCGAGACTGGGCAGTGGGTTACTCGTCGACTTCCTCAGGATTACCCTCCAGCAGGTCTTGGCAGTGGGTTTCCCACTGACCTCTAGGGTTTACCCTCCAGCAGAGACTGGGCAGTGGGTCACCCGACGCTATTAGGGTCTACCCTCTAGCAGAGACTGGGAAGTGGGTCACCCAATGCAATTAGGGTCTACCCTCTAGCAGAGACTGGGCAGTGGGTCACCCGACGACCTCTTAGGGTCTACCCTCCGGCAGGGCTGGGCAGTGGGTCACCTGTCGTCTAGTTCCAGGTCTATCCTCCAGCACGGCTGGGCAGTGGGTCACCTATCGACTTATACCAGGTCTACCCTCTAGCGGGGCTGGGCAGTGGGTCGCCTGATGATGTATCAAGGTCTACCCTCCAGCGGGGTTAGGCAGTGGGTCGCCGGATGATGTCTTATAGTTTACCCTCCAGTAGGGATGGGTAGTGGGTCACCTGATATTTGGTTATCAATTACCCACCAGCGGGGCTGGGCAGTGGGACACCTGTTAGCATTCCAGACTCAGTACTCTCGACTAGGATAGTTTGTGTCTTACTTCCGTGATTACCGGAGCGGAACCCTTGGTTGTACGGGTCGGTGATGGAACAACATTGGCATTGAGAAGACCTCTCGACTGCAGGACAGTGATGAGGTGTGGTTTGACTTTCCAAGAACTCTCAAGTACGAGGGGCACTTTCCCCACCGAGACGCGTTCTTGTGATGCGATCTAAAACCGTGCGGGTGAGTCAGTGCCTCCCAAAGAGGAGAGTATCCCGTTGCGGTGACTGAGCCCCTTGGCTTGCGGTTCAGGGCAGACGTGCGGATTGCTAGGCGACGATGATGGGGTTATGTATGGGACTGTTGGCTACTTGTTTTCTTGGGCTGAGCTACGGGATGGGGATCCCCGTATGAGCTTGTTCGGGATTCTTGGCAGAGCATATATATGTATATACCTCGTACGAGTACCCACTCCTTGGGTTTTGGCTTCTCTCCTTCCAGGAGAGGTGAAGATACGCGGGGTATGCCACGTGCTTTCCGTGTCTAGCTTCTCGTGGTTGGACGAGTCTACTCTCCTGCTATAGGTAGCGAAGACTCAATGGGAAGTTCGTCTTCTCACCGTTTCCATCTCCTTGTGTCTGGACGAGTCTATCTTTTTTCTCTTGTTGGGTTGAGCTGGACTCTTACTACACTTTCAGTTGTACTCCTCTACTTTTCTGTTTTCTCTACCGCTCACCCTTCGGTACCTCCTTTGTTGCTCCCTCGAGCCTTCGAGGTATCCTACTGAGTATTTTTATACTCACCCCTGCTTGGGATTTGCCCGCACTTGGTGTGCCCTTGCTAACGACGGACAGGTGGAGCGTGACTTCAGTGGAGCGTAGGAGCTTGGGAGCTTGGACCGTGTGCGGTGGTCGTGGCTGGGTTCTAGGTGGCAGACCCATCAGCTATTCCTTTTTGTTTACATATTGCCGGGTTGTGGCACTTGTTGGTTGGGCGCGTGTTTTGCCCCTTTTTCCTTTTCAGAATTTTTCTTGTACTTGTAGAGGTCGATGCACTTTGTGGTATATATATAGCAGTTTTTCTTTTTACTCTTCTTGCCTATTCTTTTACTCTGCACTTTTTCATTGAGTTTGTTGTGTGTGCGTGTGTACAGGTGCTTAGTCAAAGGCATCATCGAGTTCTTGTGATTTCGGCACTGGTCGCCAGCCCCTGGCCTATAGAGGCGGGCCTGGGGTAGTTGCGGCTCGAGACCGGGTTGGGTCGGGTCGTGACAAAGTGGTATCAGAGGGAGGTTCGTTCATTGGGGCATTGTGCGGACGTCCCTAAAAGCAGAATTGGTTGGGATATAGGGAAACAGTGTTAACTTGTCTCGAGAGCGTCTCTCAGGCTAGGGAGTCCAGTGATGGTGCGGCGGCCGACGTATCCATTCACCAGGACCGTGATAACCCGCTTGTCGACTCGGCATACTGAGACACTTGTTGCAGGGAAATTTGTTTGGGAATCACATAGGATTGAGTCTTGACTGTCCTTCTTGAATTAACTCCCCATTATTGATATTGGTATATACATATATGCTCATCTGACTGCGACACTCCTTGATAATGATCAGGATTTCTCGGCGAAGATAGCCAGCCCAGATACCAGCTTTGGTTCATGACGACGACCCTATGAGCTACGAGGCCACAGTCCAGGACCCATCATGCGATCCCCTTTCTCCGGGTGGGCCGGTAGTAGCACCCCCACCAGTTGAGCAGCAGATAGTTTCAGCAGAGCAGGCTGAGCTTGAGCGCAGGTTGAGCAGGCTCCGTGAGTTCCAGCGGAAGAGACCGCAGAGGTTCAGTGGTGAGCCAGACCCTCAGGCAGCAGAGGTTTGGCTCGAGGCAGCGGTTCGCCTTTATAGGCATGTGCAGACGTCGACAGATCAGAGAGTGGCTTTGGCAGCCAGCCTTTTTCGTGGAGTAGCTTGGCGTTGGTGGAGTCTGGTGACTCAGTTTCTTGACGAGTTGTTGTTTTCGTTGGACGACTTTTAGTTGTTTCTCCGTGAGGAGTTTTTCCCCTCCAACTTGCGCTCCGTTCGGATTCAGGAGCTCCTGCAGTTTCAGCAGGGAGGGATGACGGTGGCCGAGTACACGACTAGTTTTGCAGACCGTGCACGCTTTTACCCTGACTTGGTCCATGACGACGACCTCCGAGCGCGGAAGTTTGAGCAGGGTCTCCGCTGAGAGATTCATTCTGTCATAGTACCCTTGGGCATTTCCACATATGCTGGGGTGCTAGAGAAGGTGCTGGTGACAGAGGGCTTCCTGTCATGTTTTGCGGTTGGTAGTGGCAGTGGGCGCGATGGAGTCGGGACGTATGTCGTAGCTAGTAGGCGCCGGAGGACATGACCTCGATGCAGGTGGCCTTCCCACTTCCTATTTCGGAGACGTGGTCGTATACCACTGTGGCGAAAAGGTGTAGGGCCTCATGCGGGGATTCCCTTCCGTGAGAGGATCATGGGCCGTGGTCGTATACCACAGTGGCGCCGGAGGGCACCAGGGTATCCCAGAGAGCGTCGGTGCTATGCTTGTGAAGGGCGATGTCACTTGGCACGAGACTGCCCGACCCAAGTTGCTGAGAGCTTCGAGCAGGCAGCAGGCGCACCACAACGACAGAGGCAGCGCCGGGATCGGAGTAGTGGCCAGAGAGGTGGTGCTAGCAGAGGAGCGGGAGGAGTTGGAGGTGGGGGTCGACGTTACGAGATCTCCCCATCACCACTGGGCGGTCCACGTCAGGCTCCTGGAGCTCACGGTTGGGACTGGGGGTAGCCGCGAGCTTTGGATGTCTACGGTCCTACAGAGCATGGGATGGTGAGAGGTACCACTTGCGACTCTTCTACTTCTTGCAGTAGAATTGTTAAGCTCTGCGCGTGAAAGGCTTTTCTCCCTGCTCCTTGTTTGAGGTGTTACCAGGGTGACGTAGGGTGTCGGGTGTAACCCTGTGATGGTAAGGAGAAAGGTGTGAGACCTTTTTCCTTTAGTCGATGGTGTTGGCTCCTTCGCCTGTTGAGCGTGTAAGAGACCATCGACTATGGAATCTTGCATGATCAGATATCCTTGGGTGTTCCACTATATGGATATTCTGAAGGAGGGAATCATCGGGCCTTGTTTCAGGTGGTGGCGGTGATTCCAGTCGCGGTGTGCGACGTAGAGGTTAGTCGAGGGGGAGGTGAGCTACCCCCGAGGGCCTTCAGGCCGCTTGAGACCATGCAAAGGGATGGCGAGGTACCCTACCGCCTTGCCCTAACCCCAAAGTCTGGAGTGGGTGCACGACATAGGCAAGGGTCGACCTCGCGTGAACAGATCAATCCTTTGGTCTGTGTGCGTGGCACAGAGCTGTGTGTGGGTTCTTCTGGGTATGGGAAAGCCAGGTGTGGGCTTAGTACCCTTTGTTGCTCCCTAGTTATTCTTTTCGAGGACGAAAAGCTTGAAGGAGGGAATGATGTAAGAACCTGGTTTTTTCTGAGAAAGACTTTGGAATATTCTTTATGACCTTCCAGAGTAGTGCCTTTAGACGGAGTGCGATTCCGATCCCCGGAGTGGCCGGAATTAAATTTTCAGTGCGTTCACACTGCAAACGCTAAATAAATGGGATAACTCCTAAACGGAGTTCCGGATCAGAGATCCGAGTGTACGGATGGGTGCGGAATGGGTTTTATACCCTAAGAACGACATAAAACATGTCGGTGCGGGATGTTTGGACCCCTCGCCCGCTCCCGGAACGTTAAACGGATAAATTAATTTATTTATTTATTCGTTTAATGGAGAAACGCTAGTATCTCTTAAACGGTGGATCGGATTGGAAAACCAAGAGCATCGTTCAGTTCGGAGCTTGCCGTTTACCCTAGGAGCGGTATAAGTTTTGCGGGTGCGGCCTGTCTGTGAAAAAGGGCCCTAGGGGCGTTTTCGTAATTTGGCGGCCTCGGGTGGTAAGTTTAATAACTTTTGAACGGGGTCATGGAATAAAATTCCAAGACTGCCGTTGAGCTCAGAGAGTGGTTCTTAGCCTATGGGAGGAAAAATCCCGACCCCGTCGGGAGTTCGAGTTCGGGGCTGTTGGGCGGGCGTTTAAGTGATTTGTACTTAAACACCCCCTTCTTCTTCTTCCTCTTCTCCCTCAAACCCTCCTCCCCCTCCTTCACCTCTGGCGAGGCGAGCTCCGGCATGGTGACTCCGGCGAGGTGGCTCCGGCGAGACGATGGCACACGGCGGATCGCGCAGGAAGCGCCGAGTGAAGCCCAACGAGGAGGGCAGTGTTCGTTTGCGTTTTAAATCTCGAACCCCTCATTGAATTCGAATTTTAGCATCTAATTGCTGCCCGATCTTCGATTCAATCCCGTAATCGCGTAGATCTTGTCTCGAGCTTTCAGGAATGTTAACCGGATCGAATTTTTGACCACCAGATCGTTTCCGGTGGTCCTCTAAAGTTTTCCGGCCATGAGGCCGGTCTCCGGCGAGTGCCGAAGGCGACGGCGGCGGCGCGGGGCGGAGCAGGGCCTCCGGCAGTCGGTCGGGGCTTCAGCAGGCGGCCACGGCGCTTCCGGGAGGCAGCGGCGGCTGTCAGAAGCCGGTCGCGGCGCCGGCCGCGGGCGCCGGCAAACAGAGGAGGGGCCGCGAGGGGGCAGCCTCGTGCAGCGCAGCAACGACCCGCGCTTCGCGGGTCGTTCCGTGGACCGAGCGACCGACCCTCGTGGCCCGTCGGTGGAAAATCTCGCGCGGCGGGCGCGCAGGTGTGAAGGGGAGCGGGCCGCGGAGCGGTGGCCCGCGGCGCGGCGGGACCAGGCCGACCGGTGCGGGCCGGCCCAAGCAGGGCGGACCGGCCGGTCCGGGCCGGTCCGGCCCAAGGGGCTTTGCCCCTCACTCTTCGGACGCCCGTATTTTGGGCTACGGGCGTCCGTTTTCCGCACTGTTTGAGGCAGCGCGGAGCTTGCGTCAAGGCGGAGTTTTTGAGATAGTTTCGGGAATTTTTAATTCCCGAAACGAGGGGTCTCGGAGACACGACATGTCTTTAAGTGTACGAGCTTTCTTCCGGTAAATTTTTGTTTTGGACGGCGCAGACGCGTGTGACGTCCGCTTTGAGTGCTGTCAGTTGCGTTTGGACCCTAGCATTGAGGCAAAGGTTTCCAAGGAGCTTCTGGGCGTTGAGGCCGAAGTCGAGGCGCGGGCCCCACGACCCGTCTATTGAGCTGTGTGCAGCTTTTAGCGACTTTTTCCTCGGACGTCCGTTGGGGGCGTGCGAGCAGTCGATGTTGGGTGTCTTTCCGAGGGCAACGCTTTGCTGCAGTTTGCCCGCTGTAATTCCGCACGATGGTGCGGGCGCCGTGAGGGCCGTTTTGGGCGTCGATGGTGATTTTCCGTCTTTATCACCGGGCGACCTTTTTGGACAAGTGAGTAGTCCATCTTCTGTGCTTTTTCGAGAGGATCACAAGGGTGCGATCCGTTTGTTGTGTTTCGGGACCGGGATGCGGGTCCCACGAAGCGCTGCTCGTGTGCGGTGCGCCGGAATGCATCATTTTCTCCGGATACCCGTTCTACGCAAGGGAGTAGTGCTTTTGACGTGTTTTTCTGAGATCAGCGCGATGGCGCAGTCCGCCCGACCTCTTTCGGAGATGTGGTGTGGGTCCCACACGACCGGGCTACGGTGAATAGTAACTTTTTTACAAGGTGGCCGTTTTGGGTGATTGAGTAGACAATCTCGTGTGCTTTTCTAAGGGGAACGCTGTGGTGTGCTTCGTTTGTTTAGTTTCGGGATTTTGAAGTGGGCCCCACACGGGTTGGTCATGGTGAATACTACCTTTTCCAACTATTGACCGTTTCTGGTGAGTGAGTAGTCTAACTCGCGTGTTTTTTCGCAAGGATTAGAAAGGTGTGATCCGTTTGGCTATAGGGAGCCTCTTGCACGATCTTGAGAAATGTGGAAGCATGAAAGGTGCTCCAGTGGTGGTTCACCCTACTTTGCTTATAGCGGACCTTTGGCGAGTGCTCACGTGCACTACCGTGTGACAGATGTAAATGCTTGTGGTGACATGGTTGGCCGTGCCTGGTCCATTGAGGTGGAGTTGTTACGTCACGCCTTTGCGCTGACATTGGGTGTCGTGAGCACGATAGCCTTTGGGCTGGAACGAGGTATACTCCGGGAGTATGCTGGAGCACTTGGAGGTACGTGTGGTTTGTAACTGATATGTTCGTGTGCTTGGTTGGGGTTGACTTGGGGCCACACGTCGTGTGGGCCCCATGTGCGTGTCGTGTTTTGCCTTACTTACTTTTACCCCTCGTGGTGTCGAGGGTCCATATGTGTGTTTGTTGGACTAGCAGGGCTGAGTTTTTTTTTGGGCTCGGTGCTCGTTGTTGACCAGCAGGGTTGAGTGGTCTCCCCTGGTTTCGTTCTCGATGGATTGGCCGGTAGCGGTGCTAGTGACACCCAGTGCTAGGGCAGACACTGCACCTCTTTTGGGAGAGCTGTTCTGGAGTTGGGTGGTTGCGTGAAACCCACTCCGTGTTCGGTCAGACAGTGTTATACCCTCCTGTAGAGATGGCAGAGTGTTTCTGAGTTTTACCCTCCAGCAAGACTGGGTTGTGCGTTACTCGTCGACTTCCTCAGGCTTACCCTCCAGCAGGGCTGGGCAGTGGGTTGCCCACTGACTTCTAGGGTTTACCCTCTAGCAGTAACTGGGCAGTGGGTCACCCGATGCTATTAGGGTCTACCCTCCAGCAGAGACTGGGAAGTGGGTCACCCGATGCACTTAGGGTCTACCCTCCAGCAGAGACTGGGCAGTGGGTCACCCGACGACCTCTTAGGGTCTACCCTCCGGCAGGGCTGGGTAGTGGGTCGCCCGTCGTCTAGTTCCAGGTCTACCCTCCAGTACGGCTGGGCAGTGGGTCACCTGTCGACTTATACCAGGTCTACCCTCCAGCGGGGCTGGGTAGTGGGTCGCCTGATGATGTATCAAGGTCTACCCTCCAGCGGGGCTGGGCAGTGGGTCGCCAGATGATGTCTTATAGTTTACCCTCCAGCAGGGCTAGGCAGTGGGTCACATAATATTTGGTTATGAATTACCCTCCCGCGGGGCTGGGCAGTGGGACACCTGTTAGCATTCCAGACTCAGTCCTCTTGACTAGGCTAGTCTGTGGCTTACCTCTGTGATTACCGGAGCGAGACCCCAGGTTTTACGGGTCGGTGATGGAACGACTTTGGCTTTGAGAAGACCTATCGACTACAGGGCAGTGATGAGGTGTGGTTTGACTTTCCTAGAACTCTCAAGTATGAGGGGCGCTTTCTCCACCTTGATGCGTTCTTGCGACGCGATCTAAAACCGTGGGGGCGAGTCAGTGCTGCCCAAAGTGGATAGTATCAAGGTGCGGTGACTGAGCCCCTTGGCTTGCGGTTCAGGCAGACGTGCGGATTGTTGGGCGACGATGATGGGGTCAAGTCTGGGACTGTTGGCTACTTGTTTTCTTGGGATGAGCTACGGGACAAGGATCCCCATACGAGCTTGTTCGGGCTTCTTGGAAGAGCATATATATGTATATACCACATACGAGTACCCACTCCTTGGGTTTTGGCTGCTCTCCTTCCAGGAGAGGTGAAGACGCATGGGGTATTCCACTTGCTTTCCGTGTCTTGCTTCTCGTGGTTGGACGAGTCTACTCTCCTGCTATAGGTAGCGAAGACTCGACGGGAAGTTCGTCTTCTCACCGTTTCTAGCTCCTTGTGTCTGGACGAGTCTATCTTCTTTCTCTTGTTGGGTTGAGCTGGACTCTTACTGCACTTTCAGTTGTACTCCTATACTTTTCTGTTCGCTCTACCGCTCACCCTTTGGTACCTCCTTTGTTTCTCCCTCGAGCCTTTGGGGTATCCTACTGAGTATTTTTATACTCACCCCTGCTTGGGCTTTGCCCATACTTGGTGTTCCCTTGCAGACGATGGACAGGTGGAGCGTGACTTCAGTGGAGCGTAGGATCTTGGAAGCTTGTACCGTGTGCGGTGGTCGTGGCTGGGTTCCAGGTGGCAGACCCGTCAGCTGTTCCTTTTTGTTTACCTGTTTCCGGGTTGTGGCACATTTTGGTTGGGCGTGTGTTTTGCCCCTTTTTCCTTTTTAGCATTTTTCTTGTACTTGTAGAGGTCAATGCACTTTGTGGTATATATATAACAGTTGTTCTTTTTACTCTTCTTGTCTATTATTTTACTCTACACTATTTCATTGAGTTTGCTGTGTGTGCGTGTGTACAAGTGCTTAGGCAGAGGCCTCCCCGAGTTGTTGTGCCTTCGGCACTGGTCGCCAGCCCTTGGACTATGGAGGCGGGCCTAGGGTAGTTGCGGCTCGAGCCCATGTAGGGTCGGGTCGTGACACCGAGAGCACCAGCTTTATAGTAATCTCTCGAAGTGTCATTTCTGGATTTGAGAGGTCCACTTCTTGGGGCACGTCATCTCTGAGGTGGGAGTTGCGGTGAATCCTGTGAAGATCGAGGTAGTACTTGCTTGGGAGCCACCCATGAGTGTGATAGAGGTGCAGAGTTTCCTAGGTTTGTCTAGGTACTATCGTAGATTTGTGCCAGACTTCTCCAGAGTTGCAACACCACTTTTAGCTTTGATGAAGAAGGGTAAACCCTTGGTGTGGTCAGATAGATGTTAGCAGAGCTTCTAGGAGCCAAGACAGAGATTGACCAGTGCACCATCTTGAGGCTACCAGAGGAGGGAATTGGGTATGTATTTTACTGCAATGCATCAGGGACCGGACTCAGGTGTGTCCTGATGTAGGAGTGGCAGTGATTGCTTATGGTTCATGACAGTTGAGGTAGCACGAGCAGAACGACGCTTCCCATGACCTGGAGTTAGCAGCTGTGGACTTCACCTTGACGATGTGGCGGCACTATGTGATGGGCGAGCGCTTTACAGTCTACTCTGACCACCAGAGACTTAGGTAAATCTTTTCACAGAAGGACCTGATCCTGAGACAATGATGATGACTTGACTTCATCTAGTACAATGACTTTGAGATAGTCTATACTCCTGGGAAGGGTAACATAGTAGATGATTCTCTCAGCAGGAGATCGGGCATTCAAAAACTTGGAGAGGAGACATAGAAACTAGCCATTTTGCAAATATCCTTCATGGATAAAGATGTAGCAGCCTTTCTACAATCACTCACAGTCACTCTCACACTACTTCATCGGGTCATAGAGGCACAACGTGGGGATGTTGACTGTGAGATGCGACGTGCACAGATATCCACAGGACATGCACCTAATGGATTTTCTGTAGGAGGAGAGCATGTCATCCTCTTCAAAGGACGTACCATGTTACCAGCTGCATTACAGGAGGAGGTGCTGGGGGATTTTCACACTTCCCCATTGGCGGCACATCTAGGAGTAGCAAAGATGTTCCAGAATCTTAGACGACAGCACAAGTGGTCGTGTATGAAAAAGGTTGTGGAAGAGTTCGTTTCATGATGCTTCACCTACCAGCAGGTGAAGGTGGAGCACCAGGTTCCGGCAGGCTTGGTGCAACCCTTAGAGGTCTCAGAGTTGAAGTGGGATGGGATATCCATGGATTTCATGATGGGGCTTCCACGTACTTCCAGAGGACACGACTCCATCTGGGGGATCTCTGAACAACTAACCAAGTCGTCCCACTTCCAACATATCAGGGATTAGGGCTCAGTAGAGATCTTGGGACGCTGCTATGTTCAGGAGATCGTATAACTTCATGGTGTTCCATTGTCTATCGTCTCCGATAGAGATGCTCGATTAACATACCTGATTTGGAAGGGGTTGCAGGAGGCATTTGGGATGCAGCTACGCCTAAGAACTGCCTTTTATCCTCAGATGAATATCCAGATGGAGAGAACCATTCAGACACTCGAGGACATGCTCTGTGCACTTGTCCTTGACTTTGGTCACAGCTGGGAGGATCACCTACCATTGGTGGAGTTTGCGTTCAACAACAGTTACCACTCCACCATAGGGATGGAACCATACGAGGCATTGTACGACTGACCATGCAGATCACCTCTGTGCTGGACTGACCCTAGGGAGTCAGCACTCATAGGACCAGAGATGGTTCAGGCTACGACAGAGAAGGTGCAGATCATTCAGGAGTGGATGAGAACTGCACAGAGTATACAGAAGTCCTATGATGATTGGAGGTGGAGACCACTGGAGTTCGAGTATGGTGACCACGTTTTCTTACGGGTCTCACCTTGATGTGGATTACGGAGATTTGGCTGGGGTGGAATGTTATCTCCATGCTTAATTAGACCAATCCAGGTCCTCAGTAGGGTAGGTGAGGTGGCTTACCGCTTCGCTATTCCACCTCAGTTACACCGAGTGAACGACGTCTTCCACCTATCTCAGCTGAGGAGATATGTGCACGACCCGACACATAGCATAGATCTTGGGGAGCTGGACATTGATGACAGGGCGACATTCACAGAGATCCTATTGGAGATCGAGGATTGACATGAGCGGGTCCTACCAAGATGGTCAGTTCCTCTAGTGCACATTCTGTGGTAGCATGTGATCCTCCAAGAGAGCATGTTGGATTATGAGGATTAGATGAGAGCTCATTATGCACATTTTTTCTTCTAGTTTATGTTGAAGCTTTACGGAGACGTAAATCCCTGATGTGGGGGTAATTTAATGACCCTTAAATTTCGAGTAAATTTTTTTAAAATTCATTGGGATTTTACGAGTACGCAGTTTCTGACGACACCTGATTCTGAGGCCCGATATTCCTGGAATAATTTTTGGAAGTTCAGCTCAGGTATGTTCAGTGAACGAACGAGTGAGTTTTTTTATCTTTTGAACTGATACTTAGAATTGAAATCTGAGGGCAACGATGATCTTGCAGCACCTGTAATTTCTTAGGGGCACCTTTACCATAATTGCGTTTTCATGGGAGGGGAAACTAAATTTCGTGGATTAAATGAGAAGTGAATAAAATTGTGGTACAGTTTTATTTCTATATCTAAGGTGGTTTTATACTACATGGGGGAGTTAGTGTGGGACCCACTAGAACCTAACTACCCATGTGATGATAAATGTGAGGAGGGGCCCAAATGAGCCCCAACCCTTCAAATTACCTAAAACTCCTTGAACCCCGTCTTGATTTTTGTAAACTCCTCATTACATGTGAAACCTTTCCACATTCTCTCTCTCTCCCTCTTAACTCTTGCCAAAACAGTTTAATCAATTAATTGAACCACTTAAAATAATAAATTATGTGATTGAATTTTAAATTTTGAATGCATGGCATGATTAAATAAAATAAGGAGAATCCTTGTTTTATTTTTTGTTGGTTTGTTGTGTTGAGATTTTGGGGAGAAAGCTCTTGAGTTTTGAAGAACGCCTCATCTCCTTTGTTGAAGAACGCCAACTCTCTGACGAATAACATCAACTCGGAGACCAAATTTCTTCATCCTCTTCTTCCACCGCGGAAAGGGTGGAGACACCGATGTGGGAACTCGCTAATGACGAGGTGCCTTCTATTCTTCTCTCCGTGTCAATAGAAGAGACGTCCCTTCTTCGAGTGCACACTGACGATGACGGAAACGACACTGTCATTCTTGATGCTTATCAACTGTGATCTTCCTTTTGAGGTAGGGGTTTATTCTTGAAAGTGGATGTTTACGTACCCCATACTCATTGGAAATCATTGTTAAAATATGTACAATTGTTATCATTTTACGTGGAGGGTGTGGGTCGAACGTACACGTCCTGACAACCCTCTGATGTTCTCGTTTATTATTCTAGAATCTGCAATCGAAGGCAGAGGAGGTACGACGCCGTCGTGCCATGCCAGGAAAACAGCAAAGGAGGCTTACTCCATCACGCCGGTTGTGAGGAAGGAACCATGGCCCGCTACACGGGCCACTTTGGTGGCAGAACCGGCCAACCTGATGGCCGGCTGGGCGGAGGTGAACCGCGGTGCTAGGAGGGCATCGCGCTAAGGAAACGGTCAGCCAAGCAGAGCAGGACCGCGGTGCCAGGAGGGTGCCACGCAGGAAGACTGGCGGCCCGCCCATACGGGCCGCGTGCGTAGAAGGCCGACCAGTCTAGCTGGCCGGTTTGGGGAAGGGAGGCGCCGCTGGTGCGGACAACCCCCCCCCCCCCCTTGGAACCTACTCGGCCAGCCGACTGAGCCAGCCGGGCCACGCGCCCAGCCGGTCTGGGCTGGGAAGGCCTGAGCCAGGTCGCGTCGTGTCGGGCCGAGCTGGGCCACAGCAGGCCAGGCCAGGCCTTGTCGGACCGGGTCACGCCCCGCTGGACCAGGACGGGCCACTTCGGGCCAGGCCACACAACTCATCGGGGCAGTCCGACCCCTTTTCCGAGTCGGACCCTCCAAAACCGAGCCGACCCGATCCGTCAGCCCATCGGGCCTAACGGACCAGGCCCATTAATCACTTAAACATGAATAACTTAAGTAAAATATGTCCGATCGACGCACCGTCTGCGGCACTGGGACTCTTTCGAAGAGACGGTTTTTTTGAGATACTCTAAGTGGGTTTCAGGTGAATTTGGATATCATCCATGTTAGAAACGAGTGTATTTCTAACTGGACCCCTAGAACGAAAAAGCCAATATCTCTTAGACCGAGCTTTCTATTGATGTGACGTCTGTTGCGTTGAGTTCCTATTGACGAGAAGGATCATCGGGATACATCAATTCTATAATTCGTGATAGTTGATGAATCAACCCCCTTGGATCATGGAGCGGACCCTCCCAGAATCGAGCGTGATGTGTGCTGGAACCCTAGAGCTGGCTGCGACTATGACGATGATGATGACTGTACCTAGATCCTACGTGGGCTAGGTAGTGAGGAAGTCTGTACTTGCATCCAACATGGGTTCGGCAATTAGGATAACTGTACTTGGATCCTACGTTGGTTCGGTAGCAATGGCGATTGTACTTGGATCCTACTTGGGTTCGGCATCGGTGGTTACTGTACATGGATCCTACGTGGGCTAGGCAGCGATGACTTCTGTACATGGATCCTACCTGGGTTCGACAGGGGAGATGATTCTGAGGCTACATCTATCATCTCCACCCCTCTTCGTGAGTAGTATACTAGTGTGAGCTGAGTCTCGACATTGAGTCATTATCATTGATCTGATTGACTTGCTTTCCTGTGCGGACTTGGCTGTGCTTTCCTGTGTGGACTAGGTTGTTCTTAGGCCCATGAGTTGGAGCCGAACATGAATTGATGACTTAGGTATATGTATGGACATATACCTAAGTAGAGTTGGTAGATATTTTTTGTTTGTATCTTTCCTTTGTGGTTTATCCTTTGGGGATTCTAGGAGACCTTCAGGGGTCTTGGGGTCCCTACTGATTATCGTATACTCACCCCTACACGAGCTATGCCTGCACTACGTTGTGTTGGATGCAGATGATGGACATCACTGATCGTGGTGGAGTCATGTGGATCTAGATGGTACCTGGGGGTGGACCACTTGGCGGGACGTACACAGAGCGGACGACTGGACCCGAGGATCTGAGGAGACCATCGGTACCCCCCTCAAGTGGGTTGGCCAGAGGATGACTCAGTGGTTGCAGATTTACGTTATTGCTGGTGTATATTCCTTTCTGTTGTACTTTACTTTCAGTTGGGTTTATATACTAGCCCATTTACTTTCAGTACATACTTTTGTACCTTGTTTTTACATAGTGATTACTTAACTTGTGTTCTCTGTTGTGTGTTGATTAATTTTATAAAGGCAATGCCTTCCCTTTATCGGGATTTATTCCTTTGGTGCTAGTCGTCAGCCCCTGGCCTATGGAAGGCGGGCTTGGGGTAGACACTGTACGAGCCCCGAGGACGGGTCATGACACTATATACATCCATGTGACTCCCAATTGTTTCATTAATAATACACCTATCATTATATAAGTCCTTTTTCTGATCCTTAGATTTTTAGCAATAGAATATCAATTCATAATATAATATTTGTTTTAAAAACTCTTTTATGTCAATTTTGACACTATTGGGTATTTTGTTTTGGATAATTTCATAACCGCTTTATTACTTCAAAAAAATTTATACAACTAATCCTAATATGTCCTATTAACCTATAAATTTAATGGAATTTATAAAAAGTCTCAAATTACATTTATTTTGATATTTATAATTTCAATTATTTTAATATTTCATTAATTAGGTAATTACTGCATCACTATTATGTCATAAATAAATTAAATTATTTAATGTCTAAAAATTATAAATAAAATACAATTATGTAGGAAATAGTTTTATATTTTTAATGAATATTTGTAGATTAAAATACAACATATATAACCCAATGAAAAAAATTGTTTTTCTAAATGATATATGCTTATGTCATTTTTGTATTTACATTAACATTATTAATATAAAATGTAATTATCACTTGCAAGTGGATCCATGGGGTCCCAAAATAAACCTAAAGATGCCCATGGTCGGACATGTATCAACCAATAGGGTTAGGAATGATTTAAGGGTAATTTATTATTATTATTATTATATTATTTTTTACCCTTATTTACTGGACTTACCCTTTAACCATGGTAAATAAAATATTTACTGAAGTAATTATTCAAAATGTATAAAAATAAAATATACCTATTTAAAAAATTTGTACCTCCCAATTATAAATATGGAAGCCATTTTTCTAAATTCAAAACACAAAATTGGTAGATTTTAATTTAACATTAATTCCCATCCTTAAAACAAAAAGCGTGTTTTTAAGAGATAATAACTATCAATAGATTTGAACTTCCTAATGTCTAGTTTAAATGTGAAATTATGTACAACGACCAACATTGGATTAAACAGTAAAAATATAATATTATTATTCTTTAAAACTAGTCAAACTCATAATTTATCACTATTAAGTTTTTAGATTTAAAAAAAATTATTAAAATTTAGTAATTTGGGTTATTTATCAAAATATGAAAGTTATCAGAAAAGCACCAGACAATCACCATAAGCTAATTTCGTTATTCCAAATCCAAAATTGAATTTTATTTTGAATGATAAAATTTATAAAATTTAAAAAAGTGGGTATTACTATTCATAATGGATAGTTTGATTGGTTGTGGTGTGTGTTAGAACTCGAAGTTGTGTACAACACACAGTACTGTATTTTTCAAAGAGAAGTGTACCGTGGAAGCATGGGGTGTTACATTCTCCCCTCCTTCAAATAATTTCATCCTCAAAATTCCTAGAATACTACTGAATGAGAAGACTAGGGTGATTCTTCATCATAAGTTCCTCGGGTTCCCACATTTCCTCTTCCATTTTATGGTTTCTCCATAGAACTTTTACCATACCAGTTGCCCGGTTTCTTATCACTTGTTATCCTGTATCAAAAATCATGATGGGATCTTCATAATAAGATATTTCAGCTTCCAGTTCTAATTCCTCATAAGTTAATACATGAAATGGGTCAAGCATGTATTTTCTCAACAGTGATACATGGAACACATCGTGAACTTTGGAGATATTTGGAGGAATTTCCAAATGGTAAGCTATATCCCCAATCCGTTCTAAAATTTCGAAAGGTCCTATATACCTGGGACTCAATTTATCTTTCTTAACAAAATGTATAACTCCCGTCCATGGAGATATTTTCAACAAAATAGGATTTTCTACCTGGAATTCCAAATCCTTTATTCGGTTGACAGCATAGCTCTTCATCCTACATCGAGATGCTTTGATGTGATTTTGGATTACCTTTACCTTTTCTATCATTTCCTCCACCAGTTCTGGGCCTACGAGTTTTATTTTCCCAACGTCAGCCCAAGAGGTTGGCATGTGACGTCTCTTTCTATATAACGCTTCATATGGTGCCATCTGAATACTTGAATGGAAGCTATTGTTATATAAAAATTCCCCCAGAGGGAAATATTGATCCCAGATACCCTGAAAGTCAAGTGACCATGATCTCCACATGCCTTATAAGGTTTTAATAGTTCGTTCTGATTGTCCATTTGTGTGAAGGTGTTAGGCAGTGCTCAAACAATGTTCAGTATCCATGGATTTCTAAAGACTTATCCAGATTCTTGAAGTAAAACGAGGATCACGATCAGAAACAATCGACCGGGGTACTCCATGAAGTCTCACAACATCATTAGTATATAGTCTTTCTAGACATTCCAGTGGTAGTTCTTCTCTTATAGAAATAAAATGTGCTAACATGGAAAGACGATCAACAATAACCCATATTGCATCATTCCTTCTAGGAGTCTTTGGTAGCCCCATGATATAGTCCATCGTAATATTGTCCCATTTCCACTCTGGTATGGGAAGAGGTTGCATGACTCCTCTAGAACGTTCCCTTCTAGATTTCACTTTTTGACAAACCATACATCTTGACACAAAATCATCAATCTCTCTCTTCATGTTGTCCCACCAAAAATGTTCCCTAAAATCTCTATACATTTTGGAGCTCCCAGGGTTTATAGGGAAATTGGAGCTATGAGAATCATCTAACAATTGCTTTATCAGATCAGGTATATCAGGAACCCAATTTCTCTTCCCAAATGTCAAAATTCCTTCTTTATACACAATGTCTCTCAATCTCCCACCATTCATAGCCTTAATATTATTTTGAAATTCTTTATCATCGATTTGAGAACTCTTTATCCTTTCTAGTAAAGATGGTTTGGAAATCATTTGAAAAAGAATTGACATTTAACATTCCATGTTGATTCACATATCCATCTTTACTAAATCCATGAAAATAGGATCTCTTTGAACTCTCATCTTGTTCAAAACTCCATGATCTTTACTGCTGAAAGCATCTGCCAACATATTTGCCTTCCCCGGGTGGTAGTGTATCATGAAATCATAATCCTTGAGTAGTTCAAGACATCGCCTTTGCCTCATGTTGGGTTCTTTCTGTGAGAAAATGTACATAATGCTCTTTCTATCGGTATATATCTCACATTTTTACCATAGAGATAATGTATCCATATCTTCAAAAAAAAAAGATTACATCAGCTAACTCAAGATCATGAGTAGGATAGTTTTGATCATGAATTTTTACCTGTCGTGATGCATAGGCAATAACAATATCATTTTGTATAAGGACAGAACCAAGTCCTTTCTTTGAAGAATCACTATAAATAACAAACCCATCATTCCCCGATGGTAGAGTCAATATAGGACCATAGAATAATCTACTCTTAAGTTCTCCAAAACATTATTCACACTCTTTTTTTCAAACAAATTTATCCCCATTACGTGTGAGATTTATTAATGGGATAGCCAACCGAGCAATATTTTGGACGAAACGTCAATAATAACCTGCTAAACTAGTAAAACCACGTAGCTCAGTTACACTCATCGGTGCAAGAAATTCTTGGATTTCCTTGGTCTTAGAAGGATCAAAATAGATTCCATATTTAGAGACAATATGGCCAAGAAAAAAGATATCCTGAAGCCAGAATTCACACTTTCTAAACATCCCATATAATCCATGTATTTTAAGAGTATTCTAGATAATGCTCAAGTGATTTTCATGATCTTCATAAATTTTGGAGTATAAAAAGATATCATCAATAAATACCACTACAAAATCATCGAGGTATTAATTGAAAACAATGTTCATTAGATCCATGAATAATGTGTGTGCATTAGTCAATCCAAAAGGCATTACTGTAAACTCATAATGCCTATACCTGGATCGAAATGATGTCTTCAGAATTTCTTCCTTCTTCACACAAAAATGATGGTATCCAGATTGAAGTTCAATCTTTGAAAAGTATTGAGATCCATGAATTTGGTCCAATAAATCATCAATGCGAGGTAGGGTATACTTGTTCTTTATTTTTATATCATTCATTTCCCTGTAGTCAATACAGAACCTGATAGATCCATCATTCTTCTTAATAAAAAGGATAGAGGATCCCCATGGAGAAATACTAGGGTGAATAAATCCCTTATTACTCAATTCCTCTAGTTGTTTCTTTAGTTCCAGTAATTCCACAGTGGCCATTCTATAAGGTGTCTTCGATATGGGCCTTGAACCTGGAATTAAATTATTGGAAAACTCAATTTCTCATTCTGGAGGATGTCCATGTAAATCATCTGGAAACACATCAATATATTCTCTCACAATAGGGACATACTCTATTTGAAAATTCCTTTCCTCACACACAGTCATTTCATTCTCTTCCTCCCCAATAATTGAATTTAGTTGAGCTACTAGGGGTGGATCTAGGTAATATTTAGGTGGTGATGATTCTACTCTAAAGATAATGTGTTCCTTATCATCGTCATAAAAAATAGTAACCTCCTTCTTCTTACAATAAATTCTTTCATCGTGGTTCGAAAGAAAATCCATACTGAGTATTATATAAAATTAAATCATATGTATGACAGTGATATCCATAGATAAAGAACATTTATCTGCTCTAATGGGGACTGATTCAAAAAATATTGTTTCAATGATACTTCCCTTAAGATTATTGACTGAAAACTCCCCTATTAAATCAAATTGGAAATATCTAATTTTCTTAGCAAACTAGGATGTTATGAATGAATACAATGATCCTGAATCAAATAATGCATTTTCTAAACTTGATGAAACCATTATATTTACTGCCACCACGTCTTTCAGAGATTCAACCTCAGCAGTAGTGATAGCATATGCTTGGCCTTGATCTCTTGGCCTTTTCTGAGGTATGTTCCCCTGATGCTTAGGACATTCATTTTCATAATGTCCCCTCTCCCTGAAGTTGTAGCATTGAACATCAGTAGCTTCATTCTTCCCCTTGAAATCATCATCTTGGTGGCCTTTTCACAACACTTGGTACAAACTCCCATTCACTTGAATAAAGTACCAGGGTGTTTCTTCCCACATTTACTATAGGATGGATATTCATCTTTTCCCTTCTTCCCCTTATTTCAATTTCTAGAGTGATCACCAGATCTCTTCTTCTCATTCTTTGCATTAAACTCATAAGACTAAGAGAATTGTTTTTCTGTCTTGATAGCACATGAGACAATATATTCATACAACAAGAAGGTTTGTGAGACTAATACCCAATGGAGAAATGGTTTTAACCCATAAAAGAAATGATAAATCTTACTTCATGGGTTACTTATATAATCTGTAGCATACCTCGGAAACCTTGTAATGTTTTCCTCATACTTTGTGACATTCTCATCCTCCTTTTGTCTCAGACTCAGAAATTGCCTTTCCATATCTACTTGATGGTCACGAGGAAGGTATTATTCTAAGAAAATAACTTTGAACTCCCTCTATTCCATATTTTATACTTAATCATCTTCCTTTGTGTTTTTAATTAATGGACACCATTGATCAGCATCTCTAGTGAGGCGGTAAAATTCCATGATAACTTTTTCCCTTTCACTACTCCCCAAAGACTGAAATATTTTCTCTAGGGAACTTATCCATTACTCAGATACCAAAGGATTTGTACTCCCATTGAATGCTGGTGGTTGTGGCCTCATGAAGGGATCTATCATTGATCCTCTGTGCCGCGGATCATTGTGCTCCTTAGGGGTAAGGATATTATTCATAACCTGAGTTAGTAGTCCCAGTATGGTGATTAGATGATCAGTACTAGTTGTATCACTAGCTCCACCATAATTATCTTGAGTAGGAGGGAAATCCCTATATGGAGTTTGTACATTTATACAGTTTCCATTCCTTTCACTAGGAGACATTTCCAATCAATGGAATAAACTAGATCAGTTTATGAATCAAAATACATTATTCCATACTTGTAAACCACTTAACATAAATTGAACTATTTTTGGATATAATCAATAATAATAATAATAATTCTTTGAGGAAGTATATACTCAAAAAACCCTTGATATTGGGTTGTAATGAAAATGATAATTATCCTAAGAATATCCCCAGGGAGTGTCGTAACCAAGAGTGCAGCAATGGCTGTTGTTGTGCACCAGTTCTTCTTCGAGTCTAGATCAAAGAAATGTTTTCAGTTTGTACCCCTAAGTACATTTGTTCCAATGCCGCCTCTACCTTCTCTTATCCAGACAGGGATTTATTTCTTGGAAAACTCACAAAATCTCTATAATACCAAACTTTTAGGAAGCTCTTCTATACTAATCCTCAATGTCTATCATAGGGCTATGTGCTCTAATCAAAGTTTATCTAAATCTAGCATCCATGATTTGTACTAAAATTCCTCTAATACCAACTGTAATGCCCTGACCCCAGTTAACCAGAGTCTGTGGATTATTATATAAAATTGGCCTGATCACAAATTATCAAATCTCAAAAGACCGATTAGTTTAGTAGCCTTGGAAACACTAGATAAATTCATAAAGTTTACATTACATCATAAAGTGAATAGTACAACAACATATTGTCTCCGCAGTCATATCCCCTTATAATATCCCTATAGGTCATTCATAAAATACTTCTTCACATCTTGGAAAACATAAAACATAGAAAGGAGTGAGCTCAAATGCCCAGTAAGGATAATAATATAGCGGAAAGATTCATAAATAAGCATAATCATTTAAAGCAATGTATAACTAAAACAAAAGTCTTTTAAACTTGAAATTCCACATAATATGGAAAAGATAAAATAAAATAATGTTATTTAATTATTCACATGTATATTATACTAGTCGAAAAATCACAAGCAATAACAATAACCACTTTTTTAATGATGGAATGCATCATGACAGACTATAATAACTACATAGTTAATGCATTGTGCTAAGAATAAAAATAATATTTTGTCAAGGACTTGTTACAAACACTAGTTTGTCTCATTAGACCTACCGATGCATCGAGGAGCTATAGCGGGCTAAACCTGTCACTTATTAAGTCCAATGCATTCCTCATATGAATAGGTTTAAACATAACATAAACATTCGTATTAAAACTAGCATATGAAATGTCAATAATTTCTCCATAAATCATGAATGGTATAAAATAACACATCTACAGTAAAAAAATATCACAAAACCTTCAATACAATATGGAATTTTTGTACCATAATGAATAAACTTCAAATAATCTTAAAATCCATCAAAGGATGTTGACATAGATGAAATCAGAACTATTTGAGAGAAATATCTCTTTTTTAAAATCATTTAAAAGTCAAATTATTATAAAAGAAAACATTTACATTGATAATATTATTATAAGCTTTTAAGGAAATCTTCCTTGATTTTATAATGGCGGAAAATAGCCGCACCCACTGTATATGTTAAAAAAAAGACATTCTAACCTTTATTCTGTCGAAAAGGTTAAAAAGGACCTTGTTTAGAAAACAATAGAAAGATTCCTTTATCAAATTATTAAAAAATGTAAACATGGGTATAAATGAATTTAACCCATAGTATGTAAAATATTATGAATTATTTGAAATAAATTTTTAAGAAACATGGATTTGGATGATAAAGAGGTCCCAATTGATAATTACGTATAAACAACCTCAGATAATGAAGAGATTGTGAAATAAACCCTTACCTTGTAATTTCCCTTATTTGAGGTAATGTTAACTTCCTATATAATGGTGAAATAATTTTTATTAAATTATACAAGAATCATATACATTACTATGATATCATATATGATCTTTGAACAATGAATTTTTAATAATGTCTTATTATTATCATCATTTAGGGTGTTAACAGATTCATTTTCCTTCATATTATTTGTTATGTGAGCCATATTTGTTATGGATGGTATGTAAATTATTCATATCCTTAATGATATCATATCTCTAAAAATAATTTTGAATCATAAAATGAAATTTATTCTTGAATGGATACGATGGGGAATGAATCTCATCGCGTTTGTGGAGACAGTAGTCTGTACGTACGCACGAATGACAATATCATTCTTTTGATATTATAATAATAAATAATTGGATGGTATATCATATATACAGAATCATTATCATGTTATATTTATTATTTACATCAATTAAACATCATTATCATACCCATCCAAATAATAATGTTTTTGAATAACAATTAAACCACGACGTGGAGTGGGTAAGTCGTACGTACGCATGTATAGTGACATGTCATTCAAAATATGGTTGGAATACTGAATATGGTTGTAACATACTTATAATATCATCACAGTATATAGAAGATACTAGAATTGTTATTTTATAATGAGAATAACAAAGAAATAAGAAGTTGAAGAAGAAAGGAACATGAAAGAGGGTGGTGGAAACATTACCTCTTCTTCGGGTTCTTCCTTTTGATTTGATCAAAATGGCTCCTTAGGTTGGATTTATGATCAAACTAAGGCCTCTAAGTTGATGTGAGGGATGTTGAGAGGATATTTGGGCAGGGGTTGTCCGAGCCAAAATTCCTTGAAGGTGTGAATTAAGGAGAAGGGGTATTTCCTTTTTATAAGAGGGGTAAGGGGCACCTTTGGAAAAGCTAGAAATAGTATTTTATAATAAATTCATATTCGGTTTCTAATGGCTCCAAAGTGGATTATTTAAAGTTTAAGGTGGGTATGGGTTGAAATCCTTCCAACCAATATATTTTATATAGGTTTGGGTCACTATATTAACCATATCATTTATATTTAACTCTTAGTTAAATTGTTAGACATTTACCATATCTCTTTGTATTTTTATATTTTATAGTTAATAAACTTAAATTATACCTCCAAACGACCCCCCAAGTGGTCCATTAATGATACACCTATCATTATATTAGTCCTTTGTCCGATCCTTAGATTTTTAGAAATAGAATATCAATTAATAATAATATATTTATTTTAAAAACACTTTAATATCAATTTAGACACTACTGGGTATTTTGTTTTTGATAATTTCATAACATAATTATTACTTAAAAAACAATTTATATAACCAATCCTAATATGTCATATTAACCTAAAAATTTAGTGTATTTCATAAAAAGTCTAACATCATTATTAGGTAATGTATATAAATTATAAATAAAATACCATTATGTAGGAAAACTTTTTATATGTATAATGAATATTTATAGTCTAAAATATAACCTATAAAACCCTATGTAAAAATTGTATTTCTGAAATATATATGGTTTTGTCATTTTTTTATTTACTTTAACTATATTAATCTAAAGTGTCATTATCACTTACAAGTGGATCCATGGGATCCCAAAATCGATCCAAAGATTCCCATCGTCGGAAATGTATCATCTAGTAGGGTTAGGACATGTTTTAGGGAGATTTATTATTATTATATTATTATTTTTACCCTTATTTATCAGATTTACCCTTTAACAATGATAAATAAAATATTTATCAATGTAATTATTAAAAATGTCTAAAAATAAAAGTTACCTATTTACACAGTTTTGACCTCCTGATTATAAATATGGAATCCATTTTTCTAAATTTAAAACACATAATTGGCAAAAATTAATTTAATATTAATTCTCATCATTAAAACAAAAGGTGTGTTTTTAAGAGATAATAAATATCAAAATATTGGCACTTGCTAATGTCTAGTTTAAATGTGAAATTATGTCCAATGAATACAATTGGATAAAATGTTAAAAATATAATCTTATTATACTTTAAAAGTAGTCAAATTCATAATTTATCAATATTAATTCTTTTGATTAATAAATTTGTTTTTAATTAAAATTTATTAATTCTCACTATTCATCAAAATTTTAATGTTATCAGAAATGTACCAAAAATTCACCCTAAGCTAATTTAGATATTACGAATCCAAAAATATAGTCCATTATGAAATATGAAACATATAAAATTTCAAAAAGTGGGTATTACTATTTATAACAGTTAGTTTGATTGGTTGTGGTGTGTGTTAGAACTCGAAGTTGCGTACAACACACACTATTGTATTATTCAAAGAGAAATGTACCGTTGATGCTTGGGTTGTTACACACATTATTTCCATTTTTATCGTATCATGGTTGGAGGAGTCTAAGATTTTGATATTAGTGGAAAAGATATGTAATTTAGTTCGACCACACACCATTTTGATCGTCTTGTGTTTGGACAAGGATGGACCCTCTATTGGTTTTTTTTGAGTTATTCTCATTCCCTTATATTTCTAATCTGTTATATTTACAAACATTTAATGTATATTGTATCTCTTACTAGTCCCCCTTCAGTTTTCAAAGAATCCAATTTGGTTTTTATTTTCTCACACTTGAATGGTATTTTCCTCCATATGTCTTATCTTATGTAGTCAAAAGACAATTCAGTAGTGAATATAAAAGAGAATAGGAAAACCTCATACAATGGACCACGTATGGTGGTCACAGTATGGAGATCAAGAGATGGGTTCTATTAGCATTTTACATTCCAATTTTTTCGGGTTTGGGCTGCTTTCTCATAGGGAATCTATTTTCCCCTTTAGTATTTAGTTTCCAGTACAATACTCCTATACTGTTATGATGTTTTACAATCATGTTTTTTCCACAGTATTTTTATCTTTTTATATTATTCATCTTAACTTATAAATAGAGATTAAAACCTATGTATATACAGGTAGATAGGAAAATACCTCCTCTGGTTATATATTTCTTCATCAATGGACGTTATCCCCTGATCTATGGAGGTGGAAAGGGGTATATATGATTGGATCCCTTACATAGATTTGGCCGTGAAGGATCAGTTTGAGAGGTGTTCTGATCGTTGGGAAAATTATTTATGTATTCCACATGTGATGATCATTCTGGGATTAAGGAAATTGTTTTAGAGTTCCTCAAGTGTGAATATTAAGGTAGGGATGCCATTGATTGTATAGGTGGCCTAAATATCAATTAACCAAAACCATGAATACCTACATGTTGGCTTGACATACTATGAAATTAGTTGAAATGATAAATTGTACATTCATCAAATAATTTTGAGTATTTTAATGTCCTTCTTGTTTCTTCTCCTTTTATGGATATATATATATACTCATCAGACCATAGTAATTCTTGATTAATTGTTTTTATTCATCCATGATGATAGCCATCCATGAAACTAATTCCAGGTCATGAAGATGATTCAATTAGTGAGGAGGCATATGTTCCGGATCCATTCTCAAGTTCCTTCCTCCAGATTGGCATGTACCAGCACTTGCACAAGTTGTCCAGTAGGTCATCTCAGTAGTTCAGGCTAAGGATGCTCATAGTAATAGTGCACTCCTTGAGATCTAGTGCCATTGGACATAATGTTTTTGTGGGGATACAGATCCTTAGGCAGGAGTGGATTGTATAGATTCATTGGTTAATTTCTTTAAACTCGTTCAAACATTAACGAATCAGTTGGTTGAGCTGAAAACTAGTATTTTCCATGGAGAGAGTGGGTGCTGGCGTATTCATCTTAACCATATGCATGATGGGTTGAAACACTAATGGAACATCATCCAAATGCTATTTTGCTAGGAGTAATACTTTTTCTTATTTACACTCAGTTTGGATTAACGAGTGTCTATAATTGTATCATGAAGGGATGATAGTGGATAAGTATGCAGTGGGGTTCAAAGACCATACTTTATAGTCAGTTGAAATTATCAAGGATAGATATTTATGAACACATAAGATTAACTAGGGACTCCATAGAGAGATCCATGTTATCATGGTTACTTATGCATCCCCCCCTTTGATAATGCATTGTAGTGGGAACTAGTTACAAAGAAATTCTTATTAGATGGATTCCAAGTATATTGAGATAATAGTGGGTGTTATAAGATTAAGTTTTCTATAATTCATAGTTGATACCATAGGCCGAGATATCGACACAAGAGAACTCCATGTGATAAGACCCAGACATGTAGTCAGGGGGTGTGCATATTATAAAGGCATACCAAAGAGTGTCTGAGCTATGCTTATAACAAGAAAGGTCCCAAATAACGAGACTTCATGACCAGATGTGATGCGAATCGTAGACAGATAGCTGACATAACATCACAATAGAGGAAACACTTTGATCAGGGATCTATTATGTGAGGTCAGGGTGGTGCCCATGGAGGACGATTTCTTTTCCATGGTCTGAGACTAGATTTACTATAACCACAGATGACTCATATGTGTATGGACTAATTGGAAATGATTGTCCTTTGTGGCTGATATGGATATCATGAAGGGGGAATAGGTTTTGTGATCAAAATATTGCATCCCACCACCCATCAACAGGTGAGCGTAGCCCTTGGGTTTTCAGGTTTTTTTGACATCTGGATTCCTTAAATAGTGTAGGATAGTATTGATGTCATCCTCATGGAAATTCATGGAATACCATCGAGGTGGGATATGGAGTTTTGTATCGACTTGCTTCCTGAGACCACACTACATTCTTCTTCGATATATCATATGTCCCCTTTCAAGATCTTGAATTTGTAGTAATATATATAGGACTATAATTATAATGGACTCATCAGGACCAATTTGTTCTCTAGGAAGCACTTGTTTTCATCATGAAAATGTTGGAATGTATTTTGAGGCTTTGCATGGATTATCATTTCCTAAAACGGGACACACTAATGAAAAAGTGATAATTTCCTAGGAATGTCAACATCTTTGACAAGGTTTTGTGGCTCAATATGGTTCTCAAAGAATGATATCCAGTCTAGCTACCACCAGTTTTTGGTTTTCGATGTTGATATTCTATTTCATTCATTTCAATGTTTCTATAGACACAATGAGTTCATAGTGATACCCTTTAGTGTGATGAATTTTTCTATCATACTTATGTATTTGAGGAAACATGTTTTACAATAGTACATGGACCAGTTTGTGGTTCTATTAATCGAAAACATAGTCATATTCTATTCATCATAAAAGAAAGATTCCAATAATGTGAGCATGGTTCTATATTTTCATTTAGAGAACCATGTTGGCGAAATCTCTCGATGTGTTAGTTACATATTTATGATGTTTACATTTTTGGGAATTTTATATATTGGAATGGTTTAGTCATTGACCAAGTGAATATGGAAGAGTTTCTTTCATGGGATCCACCAAAGAGTGTGTAAGATGTACACAACATTCTTAGTTTGGAAGATTACTATATGAGTCTTGTGGAATAATTCACCTTGTTACAGTCACATTGACCACCCTAACACGAAAATGGGCATCCTTTTACCGAGAATAAGTTGTTATTGTGGTATTTCTAGGAGTTGAGGATATGCTTGATGAGTGATCATGTGTCGAGACTACTAGAGGACGAGATTAGAGTACGTAGTGGATGTATAGACCTTTGGAGCTGGGATTGGAAGCATGTTGATGCAATGATGGGTACTTATCAAATATTGTTCAGGGCAGTTAAAACCCCATGAATATTACAATGTCACTCATAGCCTATTAATGGTCGATGTAGTCTTCACCCTGAGGATGTAGAGGAACTTTCTTCTGGTGGAGCACATTCTAGTTTACATAGACTATGAATATACCATGTATTTTTCTCACTAAGAGACATTAACCACATATAACAACAGTAGTTGGAGTTATTTAATGATTATGATATGGAAATATTATATACTCTATGGAATATAAATTTAGTAGTATATTACCTTATCAGAAATCCATAGGCACACTTGGTGAAGCATGACTTATAGCGGCTATCATCCTTAAAACTGACCTTAGTGGAGGAGGAGGATACAACTTTTCTATAAATGCTGATGTTGACTCATATAATTATTAAGAGTGTGAAAGAGTCCAAACTTGGAGAAAAAAACATTACGGTCTGGAATGACCATATATCTTTGTGGGATTCACTATATAGATATTCTAAACGATGGAATCATTTCATCCATTTCTAGGGATGGAATGTTGTTCCAGTCATGATGTAGGAGATGGTGAAAAAAGATTTCAACACTACTCCCCTCATTGTGCATATCAATTTGTGGAAGATATAGATTGACCATAAGTGAATGCTTTTGTGGTCCAACATGAGATGAATGATTGAAAAGTTAATCACTTGGTTACTCACCTAACAGCAGTTGAACGCTGATCACTAATGTTCTGGAAGGTTTTTTCATCCCCTTGAGATCTCTAAATGCAATTTATATGACTTATACATGGAATATTTCACAGGGATTCCCTATATAGAGAAAATTCATGACCCATTCTAGGTTATCATTGACCAAATAATGAAGTAATAACACGTCCTTTCTATTATGGGGATGATTTCGGTGGAGCGTTTGGGGTAGTTTTATATAATGGATATTATTCACTTCCCTGGTGTACCCTAGATAATTGTCCCCAATCCTGACGTGTGGTTTACATCATTTTTATGTAGATGCCTACATGATGATATCAGGACCCTGATAAGGATGAGTACAACCTCTCACCACCATATGTATTGGAAAATTGAGTTTATTATCCATGTGTTGGAGGATATGCTGAGGTATTTCTTGTTAAACTTCCTCTAGGGATAGGATTATCACTTTTCATTGTATATTTTTTATACAAAATTATCTACCTATCTACTATGAATATGGAACAATTCTAGGACCTATAAAGGGGACTCTTCGCATCTCCCTTGTGTTGGTCGGATATTGGTGAGACATCTCTTGTGGTCTAGATTTTGTGTAGGAAATGAAGAAAAGGTCCAATTCATCCATGAGTGGATGAAGATTGCTCAGAGTAGGAATAAATCTTATGCATATCATCATCATTGGAACTAGGATTTTGATAAGGGTGTATGTTTTAGCTGTCAGTCACCCCATGACATGAATTTTCAGTGTTTTGGAAAGGGAGGAACGATATCCACATGTTTTATTGAGAATATCAATATCATTCAGAAGGTTGGTGATGTTTATTAATACTTCAATCTACCCCTATAGCTAGTGAGCGTGCATTAATTATTCCATGTGTCACATCTGAGGAGATAGATGCATGAATTCATGCATAGCATTTACTTGGGAGAGATATAAATTGAGGATTCCACCCTTTGAGAAGCACCATGAGGATGTCGATGATCAATAGGATATGAACATACATTGTTCATTCATTCCCTTGGTTTTCATGTTGTGGGAGCATGAGGACATATGTGAGAGCTCATGGTAGTTGGAGATCCATGTGAGGGATCAATATTCACAGTTGTTTGATTAGTTTTTATTTTTAGGGATGCACATATTGCATGATGGAATGATGTTGAGACCCTGTTTTTTCCTTGTAAGGATTTGAAATATTTTTAGATATATTTCTCCTGACATGCACTGAGATGACATTCAATTCTAGGTCCTAGTGCACTAGGAATTAATTTCATAATTATATTAAAGATACATTATATTTCTTGCATGAAGTTTCTTAAATACAATATAAAAAATCATTGATGGAATCCTAGGATTCATATCTAAGAACACTATTGAGTCTATAATGTGTTCATTACCCCTGGTGTGACCTAAAAAGGGTTATGCTATGGGGTTCAAACATCTCCCCAATTAGCAGTACATTTAATGGATTAATTTATTAATTAATTTAATCAATTAAATTGTTGACATAAATGAAATGTCTATAAGTATACTTCCAGTGAGAATTTCCCAAGGTTACACTCATAATCCTATGACTGTCAAGATGTTTTTATTTCTCCTTCCATTAGAAAATAACATCATATATTTAAAAAAAATATGGATCTGAGATTATCAGGATGTATTTAAAGTAATGACCTCATTAGATCATTTCTGATATCCTTATTCAATGATGATTGATAAAATATCTAGGCATGACTTGTCAATTTGTGTTTTATTGCATTATTAATTTAATTTATTGAGTTGATAAATCTTCTGTATTGATCTGTTATAATTATTGATCCTTAGGATTCTCCTGTGTATCAATTTAATTGTTTTTTTAACCCAGATCTCACCATTCTTGATTGTTGGAAAATAAATCTATTCTAATTATTGTTAAATATCTATTATTTTGATTTAAAACTTCAATTTCATAATTTTCTTCACCAGGATGACCATTTGGTCCAAGTTAGATGTTGCTGGGTAGTACCAAGGCTGATCATACACCATGATTCATGATGAAATGACAAATGAGGGATGAATCAATGAATAAAGAACAGATCTGGGATAGTTATGAGAATTTTATTTATATTTTCTCAATTAGAAATCAAATCATTTAGGGTGGAAGGATCAGAGGAATATGCTATATTCAGTTAAACCTCAAGGTCTACGGAATTGGATTTTCATCCATCAGATGCATGGAAAAGATAAAAGGATGCTACATTGACTATTTTTTAGAATAATCAAGGCCATTTATAAAGGGAGAATACATAATTTTTCATGTGATGATTGGATATTGTGATCTATGGAAAACATGACTACGTACAATATACATTGATGAAAACATGGAGTGTAGCCCCATGGAAACAGTGGCTTGGTTTTTGGGTCCTTATAAGTATGAAAACTATGTAGACTACCTATATGGCATGACCCCATTCCCCACGAGGAAGAGATGTATTATGGAGTACACATCCAGCCATATACCATGTGCTGACGTATGTGGACATGAACATATCACATGAGATACACCCCTTGTGAAGAGGCACATCATGTACTAATGTATACAGAAATAATGTAAAGTACACAAACATGGGGTGGATACACAGACATGAAAACGAACATAGGAGGTACCCAAAATTAAATGGTCAGGCTTTGTTTATACCCCAAAAAACATGTATACTTACATTCTTTGTGAGAAATGTCCCTCTAAGTACATGACCAGGTGAAGGAGTGGGACCACATGATACTGGGAACCCATATACATCGTGTTCCCAATGGATCCAATTATTGAATCTTCAATATTTCAAATTGTTATTATTTGTAATTGTATTTTGACATGTGAGTAGCCTATAATGAGTGTTTTTCACATAGAACACGATTTCTCCCTCCATTTTGGATTTTAGTATATGATGTGAAATGATATGGGCATGAAAAGCACTAAGGTAATGCCCAATAATGATATTGATTAGGCGATATCATTGAATGCTAACTATAGAGTGGAAAACTCTATCTTTATTGGAACATGTCTTATATATATACTAAGAGAGAAGAACCCTCTATTATATTGGGTGTGAGTCCTAGATGACAAGATTTGAACATGTTGTTGAAATCTGGTGTCTGTCCTTGACATGTAGTGTGAAGCCCACCCTAGAAGCTTCATTTTAGGTCCTCTACATATCATGTAAACCCCCATCTTTTATATGGCATGGTCCCTTGATGACCATAGTTGAACCCCCTTTCAAACCCAGGTAGGGGTCCTAGACCTATCGAGTGTAACCCCCATCAACATGGGTGGGGGTCCTATGCATTCAGTGTGAAAACCCCTATTAGATAGGGGTAGGTCCTAGTAACACTACAGTGGAACCCCATATGAGCTTGTGTGGGTGTCCTCTATAGTTATATAGAGTGTTGAAACCCACTCAAGAAATAGGGACCATGTACTCTACATAATTATTGTTCCCCCTCGATTGTGTGCCCTAGTGAAAAAATGCATTTTGACTTGTGTGGTTACTTCTGGGGATAAACATGATATTATGGGCATCATTGATGGTGTGTTAAAAAATTTGCAGACTTTTATACATGGTCAGAGATATGGGATGGATATCATTTAACTCTATCATTTGGGTTTATTTTGAAATAGCGTACATAAATATACATCTATATCCATATACTTATATTTTGTTACCCACATTCCATTGGTTTCGAAAAAGCATGATGTTTTCCATTTTCATTCCTTATATAGATTATGGTGGTTGGATGAGTCTACTATCATGTTATTTTTGAAAATGACTAGACCTGTAGTTCATATAGACACGGCATTCATCACCTTGTGTTTTAATAGGTTAATAAATCTATCTTAGAATGGTTTGAGAAGTTCACTTTCATTTTTTTATACATTCTCTCTATTCATATTGTATATATTATTACCCCATCATCATCTTTCAAGGTGTCCTATGAGGTATGTATGTACGCTCCATAGATTGTGATTTTGCCACATGTTTCATGTCTTATGAAGACGACACCAAGGATGGAGGTTACTAAAGTGGAGCTTATGTATACCTGGTACTTTTGATAGCATACAGTGGTAACAAATTAGAGATTAAGAGCTGCACTCGCTCAGTATTTTACATTGAAATTTTTCATTTTGGGACATATTTCTAGCTGGTAATCTATTATTTCCCAATTACCATTTCGTTTAAAATACATTAATGTTGTACTGTCTAGAGGTTTTACAAGCATGGTTTCATTATTATAATTTTTTAGTATTTTATATTATTCCACTATACTTCTACATTGATATGGTTTTTTGTGTATACATGTACCTAGTAAAAGGCATCCCTGTGTTATTTATCCATTCAGTTATGTCTGCTAGAACCTGGTCTATAGAGATGAGATTAGGTTAGTTGTGGCTCGATACCTAATGGGTCAGGTCATGATGTTCCCAAACAAACAAGGACCATGATAACATGATTTTATAGCTATGTTTCTCTACTGGTACATATTTTATTAAAAATGAAAATTATGATATATATAACTCCCCAAATTATAGATATATAGTTCTCCTATCATTTCTATTATTTCATTCCATTGTATCATGCTCATATTTTCCTTTTTATTTAACATGATTCATGACTCTAAGACTAACCCAATTTTGATTCAACATCTAGTTTTTATCATTCTCTCAAATATCAATTAATTTTTAAAAATTTTGAAATTATTATTATGGGATTCCTATATAGAGATATCAAGAAATTTTTATTTCTTCCCATTGATCCCCAAATATTTGTTGTTTTTTAGATTTTAAAACCTTAACTAAAAATTATTTTTATACAAATTGATTGGGGTAAAAAATGGAGGAAAAAAGTTATCTACGAGTCCTAGAAAACAATTGATCATTCTGCTACATTTATGTGTATTTAAAAAAATCCTACATAGGGGTAGTGTTATGATTTCTGTGGGTTATATAAATGAGTAAATAACAACTAAAATTTTTTCTGGATTAGAACATGAGACTGAATATATAGAGTGATCGAATATAATGGATAAACCATTAACTGATACAAATAATCATTCTTAGGCAGAATAAATGAACCAGGAACATCACTCACTAAAGGATGAGGTAGGGAAATGAGATTTTAATTGGATAGACCTATGAGGTCAATGGTGAATGCCACTTTAACTAGATCAATTATAGAATCTTGAAGGGATTAGCATTTCAACATCATTGAAAGGATTGGGGTCTCATAGCATGTCAAAGGCTAGACCTGTGAGTGGGGTCCATAGACTTCCTATGAACTATTTATTAAATAATGTATTCGGTATTAGATGATATTTTTGATAATATATATTGGGGATTTTATTGTCTAGATGAATGGAATGTATTGGAAAATTATTAGTGAGGAATAATGGATGAAACTATCTCAGTGATGGGTTTAGAAACCATTACATAGTCTAATCTGAGAATATAAGAGGAACAAATAGAGGAACAACATTGATAATTTTCCAATAAATGTATGAATAATTCTATGAACTCTGAAGGCCTTGTAAAGCATATGAGGATATTTTGTTGCATAAAAGGACTACTAATCTCTTCCCATTCCCCTAACTACAAGGAAAACTATATATGATCATCTGTATAATATAATTCCTTAGACAAAAATTATATACAAACACAAATTGGCACATAAAAGTTTCATCTTAAAGGATGATGTAGTAGAAGAAGGAATCAAGGGAAAATGAAACTCGCTAAATTCCCTTTTAAATGGGAAGGGATTAAAATAAAGTCATTTGTTTAATAAAAACCTAGTTTTCAATTTGAAATAGTATGGGAGATAGAAAATCCAGTGAATATTTTGGGATGAACCAAATATAGTCTTAATCTCAAAATAGATAAACCTTGGATGATATTGCTTCATTTTCATGGCTTGATGGAAGTGAGCCAACAAATACCATGGATATATTAATTAACTCCAAGGATGAGATGTTTTAATTGGGTGTCAATATAAATTCCCCAACGGGGAATGTTAAGAAAATGTTTAATAAAACTGTTCATGTGAATAAAAAAGAAGAGTAAATAGAATGTATAAACAATAAACATCAATTTTTTTTCACATGGATTGAATCAAATGATAATTATATTGGAAGTGTTTGTCAATACCTAGTCTGGGTTTCATACTTCCTGAATGAAATCATTAAATAGATTTCTAATTGATGTTAGTTTTTACGTATTGGATATTACATAATGAATTTGAATCGAACACTGTTTTTTTATGCTTTAATGAGGTTTTATGAATATTAATTTCTTCTGATGGTGTGGCTATTCTCTAAGGGTTACCCCTATACCTAAAAAATTTATTTATATAAAAAATAATAATATTTAATTGAATTTAGGAAATAAAAATAATTATTTAATATTTAATATATAAAAACATTTTTAATAAAATATGTTATGTACATATGGAATATAAATAGTTTATAAGTTTATAAATATTTTATATTATAAATACAAAGGACTGAATATTTAATACCATTTAAAATAAAAATATCAATGACTTAATATTTAAATAATTATTAAATTTCCATATTTATTTATTTTTGAATTCCCATGATTATTGAATAATTAAAATTTGATTATAATTTATAATTTGTGAAAAAATTATAAATTCATATAAATTATAGAAATTTTTAAATTAATTACTTATTATGTTTCTTAAATTAATTATGATACAAGAATAAAAAGTTTCTATGTTATGAATTGATATATCCATTATTTGGAAAACTGAGCAGTCCCTAAACTGTTCCATCTAAACACCTTAGGTAGACTTCCAAATCCCCAAAGGTTGGTGTATGTGTTGAGGGTTAATTTTAAAACTTTTGGGAAGCAGTTTACCTATTCAATAGATAATTAGATTATATATATAAATCATTATAAACATTTCATTATATTAGTAAACAACTAAAAATTGGACAAACCTAAAGTTACCCATGTCCATTGTGGGTTGAAAACTGAATTCAATTGAGTTACCCAAAACATATTTATAATAATATATTTATACCACTACATGGATGTTTTAAAAATATAATTAAAATCCAAAATATGAATATAATAAGTATAAAAATTAGAACTAAAATGGAAATACCTAATTCGGTAAATAAAAGTCTCCAAAATATACTAACTATAGCTCCCATGATATGGAAAACCATCAATGAACTCCAAGTAAGACCCCACTTCTACCTTATTTATCTATCAAAAAAATGAAAAGAAATATTATATATAGATCAATACTCAGGTTATTATGACTTTCAATGTTTTTATTTACCATCCTAGCACAGGTCATACACAAAATGATCGATCAGAAAAAATGACATTTTGTAGGGTATGATATTATCATGACGAGATATGATAGACACACAAATTTGGATTTGGTGCTCAACAAGCATAATTTTTTTACATATCTTGGTTTATAGTAAACTACCAAGGTCTAAAGTTCGATGTTTTTGGAATTATTTACAGTTATCACTAATCACATGGTAAGAAAACATTTATTCTATATGGATTATCGTCATATGAAATATTCTTATTTGTATCTCTTTTATTGTAATTACATTATAGAAGGAGAAATATACAGAAAGGGTGAGATATTAAGCACATTAAGTGATGACAAATTAAAAACATCATTTATTAATATCATTTTTGAAAGAATGATTTATAATAGAAGAACCTATATTTAGGAGAAATATATTTAATAGTCAATAATAATGAGCCATTTTATTTTAATCTTGATCAAAAGGAATATAAAAAATTCATAGAAAGCATAAATAAAATGTGTTGGTATCCTAGAATGTCAATTATTTATAGTAGAATTACCTATATTGATAATTACTATTTCTCTTCATTTTAACCTATAATTAGTAAAATCCACTGTCCCTAAGCATAAACATATCACAATAATCTTTTATCTGCAAATTCTATCCATTTAACTCATCATTAGAAAATTAATTAGAGAGATATCAAGGAACAAACTTCATATATCTTAATTTGTGTATTCTATATAAGGAAAATATACATAAAATATTCATATTATGATAATATCATTTCAAATTTAATTGATATCCAATGAAATTTATATATTTGTAGCCAATAACCATTAATAATCAATTTAAATCCTATGTTCATTGCATCATATTGATAAAAGTTGTATATTTTTTAATAAATAATTTCCCCAATAAATTGATGTATAGGTGTCATGGTGAATAACCATAATTTATATTAATCATGCAAGATAATTCATATGGAAAATAATTAGAATCAAATTATCAACTGAGTATTAGTGGTTATAAGCGAAGACAAAGGTAGTGATGAGTTATTCTCTATAGAAAAAAATATACCTCCATACATATTTTACATAGGAACATGGACATACTGAATAAAGGTAATATACATGAGGAATATAGTTATAAAAATATAAAATGTCCATCGGTTACAAATCGAGCTGTAAAGGAGCCTTTTTATTGGAATAATGTACTTATCTTTTTGAATTATGATAAATTATCTTAGAAAAATAGGTTTTTCACATTGAAAAATATAGTAATCCAATTTCGTGAATGTTAAAAAAATTATGTATAAATTCATGGAATTGGTTTATCAATGGAAATTAATTATCAATCCATATTTTCTATTCCTTGATTATGGATTATAAATTTTATGTGAATTGTCCCAAGAAAATACCCTGGGCATGTCAAAAATGTGTTAAGATAGACCCCTTTTCATGAAAATGGTGATTATAGAGTCAAAGAACAATGGGTACATTTCATGGTTTTTACCCCTATAAAAAAATGTTCCAATGACACACCAACAAGTACTTTTCTGATAGGGATGTCATTTTTTAGTAAACTAGTCATCCTCTTTATTAACCGATTTGCAATGCTTTTATGGATACTCGAAACCCTAAGAATTAAAATTTTTTGGGATGATTGTATAATGATAGGTTGTAATGATCTCTCATTATAACATATTTATTATATTTCATCAATGATACATAATGATATTTCATATTTAAATGTAGAGGAATTTAAAATGTATTATAGAGGTAGTCATAAAAGAGGGGTGAGGAACCCTTATTTAATGAGAGAAATGACTTATGAATAATTTATATTAATGTCAAAAAGAATTATATTATTAAAAATAAATCATATTCACTATAATAGGGTATTTAATGTAACTTGAAAACCTGATAAATTTATAATCAATTCCCTTAACAAATTATGAACTTGAATCAAAAGAAGTAGAGGAAATGATCACAAACCTTGGTATGATGCTTCTTAAATATTTATATGTTATCCATAGAACCATGGAACCCCCATGTAAGGACTCTTGAGAGAAATATTGATAGTTAAATCAATGTAAAATATTATTTTCTGTAAATTATGGATTTAATGTGGGATATTTATACATGAAGAAGGGTGGTTTAAAGGGTTAAAATATTGTTTATTTTATTATATAATACTATCACTTGATAGTAAATTGAATTCCAACCAGTTTTCTATATTATTAATGAATTATTGAGAGTGGGTGAAAATCCCAATACATCCAAAACAAAAACACAGCTTATAACTATCATATTAATGTAGATAAACTGAAAATAATATTTATCAAAAAATCAAAATTTTGGTTTATAAAAATTAAAGTATAAATTTATAAATTAAAACTATTATTCTGTTATTATTTTTTGGAATATTAAGTTTAATTAATATTGATTAAATTTTTAATAAATATTTGATATATTTTACATAATAATGATGTCATTAATTTGTAGTGCTTAGAAAATGAATATGTTCACCTTTTCCCTAAAAAAATAAACATGACTTGAAAACTCCAAAAATTTCAAAAATAAGAACATATTTATGTTCTAAGTCTAAAAAATATAATTATTTTACAAAAATCATTCAATAAATATGTGAATTTAATCCTTGAAAAATATGAATATATATTGAAAAATAATTTTTTTACCATAGTAAATATTGTTCCCATTATAAAAATTAATTGGGCATTAATTAGCATATATTATATTTTATCAAATGGTTTATAAGATTAATTTAATTAAAATAAATTTTATTTAATAGTTATACATTTATTATGATTTTTTAATAGATTTTGTTTATAGTATAAAAAATTAAATTTCAATTATATCATCAAATAATCCCACTAGTATTTCAATTTTTAGTTTTCCATGATGTGTAAATTTATTATGAAATGTAATAGTATTTAAATATCATCATAAAAAACAAATTTATTATAAAATATGGGTTCTACTAAAAATATAATCAGATTTTTGGGGATATATATTCTACACCTTGAAGAATGTTCGCCTCACAGTTCTAAACATTGATTAACACTTAGTAAATCCAAATGTTGATGAAAATTTAAACTATTGAAAAGAAAATTATGAATATGTAGGTAAAATTAATCATATGGGTTAAAAAATGTTATATTTAACCTATCCCATAAGTTTGAATTGTTATGTATATAAGTGTTTACACCACAATATTCCAAATCATAATTCCCATAAATAACCAAATTTTGACGGGTTTACAAATATGACTCTACAGACCCACACTTATAGATATAGTTATGAAAATTAATAATTATAATTGCATAAAATGGATTATAATAAATTAAAATGATATAAATTCTAATTTATTTAATAACTATGTATAATTACATCCAAACACATTGCATAATGTACATTTATTCCATAAGGACTCTCAATACATGTAATCTCTTTATACATATCCCTTTTATTTTAATTCCTAAGGGAAAAGGGAAACATAAAAAATAATAGATATAAATTATATTAAGTTTCAAACAATTAAGAGAGATCATAAATAAAACATCATGTATACAACATGAGCCATGATATGTGGGAATAAACCTGGGGAAATCTTTTATAACATGGTCATAAGAAAATTAACATAATGAAATGCATTTTATGAATAAATAATCATGAGCTATGTAATACAGATATTGATCAATGAAACCATTAAAAATTCATAATATGTATAATGATTTTTTTAATATCATGGAAAATAAAATGTGATTATAAAAACTACCAATCTATATAATTCCATTATATCATATGTGTAAACATTAATCATAAAAACCCCATTTTCTCTTAATAGTAATATAACATCATCTTCCCTTAGGGGAATAGCCATCCAAAAATCTATATCTCATTACCCAATGAATTAGATCACTACCGTGGTACTTTCTTTATATATCATAATTCATATATTCCACATAAGGAATCCTGACATGGAATAATCATATCATTAAAAACCAATTAAAAATTAAAATGGTATCCAATAAATTTTGATAAATATATTGGTAAAAACTCCTCAAATAGAATTACTATGTCTGGGAAATTTACAATCTATTGATAAAATTTGTATATGAATTTGTAAATTATTTTTCCAATCAATCAATTTATTGGTATCTATGTTCATACTATTCTATGAAAAGAATCCTGAAATTGTATTCATAGTGAATGTTATTAGAATAAAATAGTCAATTAAGAATTATTATTGATAGGAATGGAAATAAAAGTGATATATTGTTCCTTATAAAGACCATAATTACATCATATAACAAATAAAAAGGAACATGGAATGTATAAGATGTGTAAAATCATGGGGGAACATAGAGAGTGATAGATAACATGTTACTTGGTTACAAATCAAGTGGAAAATAAACCCTTTTATTGGATTTATATCGTAATCCTGCAGAATAGAATCAATCAAAATATATATGAAATAGGATATTCACATTGAAAATGGGATTAATCCAATTGGGGGAATGGTATAAATAGGTTGTGAAATATAAATTCATTACATTGGGAGATTCTTGGAATGTAATTATCAATCGATAATTTCAGTTCATTTACTATGGGGCATAACATGCATGTGAATAATACAAATAAAATACCCTAGGATTTTCTAACCAAGTGTTATGAAAGACTATTTCTCATGAAATATGTTACAATCAATTGAAATAAAAATACAACCTTCAGAGGATATTATCCCTAGTTACAAATATACTAGACACAAATTTTCTAGTAGTGTCTAGAAAGGGATTTCATTTCTTGAAAACCCAACATTCTTTTTATTAACAAATTCATGGGTATTTTATGGATAGGTGAAACCTTACTAAATAAGATGAATTAGGAAGGTTGTATAATTATTTGTAATTATTATTTATATTTGATATTATAGTAATGAAATTATAAAAATTTCACATAATTATATTTCATATTTTTCCAAGAATTGAATAAATATTTTTTTCAATGGTAGTTGTAAAAATGTCTAAGGAACCTATATTTTATAAGACTGAATACACTATAAATATATATCATGAGAGGGAAATAAAAATTATTTTTTAAAATAAAACATAGTAATAGAATGGGGGTATTTAAAAACATTTTAAAACTAAATAAACTAAGAATGAATGGATTATTTTGAAGAAGAACATGAATCAAAAGAAGTGGATGAAAGGATCCATTACCTTTGAAGGATAGTTATTAACAAAGAGATATAGTCATTAGATTGTTGGAATCATCATTTTGGGATTGTTGAGGGGGATATAAAGATTGAATTTATACTCAATGATATTGGTCTGTAATTCAAGGATGAAATGTTGGTATTTATACTAGATACGCGGTTTTCTTAAGTGGTAAAATATGTGTCATTTTATTGTACATTAATGTCATGATTATTCAAAGGGTATGAATCATTTTTTTATTTTGATCCATTTTCCTATCAACAAATATTCTTTATGGAATAACTAATGTTTATGGAGTGTTGAGGTATTTTTCGGAGCCTCGAGCAATGTAAATAAGATTAATATAGTGGGTGACCTAGTTAGCACCTTGTTCGTAATAATTATTCTAATCCACCGTATAGTGAAATTATTTCCCAAGTGAAGCCAAACATTTTATTATAACCATTCGATCCAAGACACACACCAATTAATAATTTACATTATTTATGAAAGATCCCTTTCACATGGGTAGTGCATGGTTAAGAAAATTGTGTGCCTAGACCATGGGAGTGGAGTTCAAGTGCACCAGATTGTGCTAGGTTGGTTTAGTGTTTTTCCAATCGGTCATCCAAACCGTGAAGCCCTATTTTAATGGGTGATTTTAATAATTATCTAATAATTCATAAAATATTCACCACACATATTCTATTTCCATTTCTAGATGACATCCCATCACTTATTCTCCCATGAATCCCTCCTTCATTTTTTCTTGCTATCTTGATTACTCCTCGATATGACAATTGATTTCATCAATATTAGAAGAATAAGATCTAAAATGGTACGATTTTAAATCCTCTATATTTATTTAACAAATCATCTTCCCTTATGTTTCACTATTTTGGTATATGTTAATTTTCCCTAATCATTGGGAACATTATTATTTTAGTGTTTTGTTTCATTATTCATCAATTCAAAGTACGAAACTAGACGGGTTGTTATACATGGACCAAAGTAGGTGGTCATGAAATATTTTATAAAATTTTCAGTGTTTACATATATTTTTTTGAAGGGTTTTCGGCCAAGAAAATTATTTTCAATGCTTTGAATTTTATTTTATCTTCCTTTATTAATAAATCAATGATTTGATACTCCTGTATACCCAAATTAATATATATGGGGATTCTTACATCTTGATTGATAGCACATTGGGTATGATATTATAAATTACATTGTTTTGTTTAATAGAAAAACACCATTCATGTGTTTGGACGCTCCGTGAATTATAATATTCCATTCCTATAAAATTAAATAGAATAATTTAATTTAATGAAAATTGGTGGTAAATGCATGCCACATGTATTAAAATTATGATCCCAAATTTTTTAATTTTGAACACTAATTTTATTTGATAAATGGATATTAAAGAATCAATGTTGATCCCCTACTTAATTATTATTATTCTTAGTATTCCATGGTTATTGGCTGTGATCAATAGTTAAGGGTCCTTTTAAGCCTAGAATTTCACTCTCTCTTCTATAGGGTGTTGGGATGAATATCTTACTTTATTAGTGTTTTATACGAAAATGGGAATTCAGCTCCATGTTCCTTTTCTTCAAGTGTTGGGCATAATGACTCACCCAACCATCTCAAGTGATGGGAATATGTCTCGCATTCATATGAGATTTTGGGCCTATACCCTTATTGGGGAAATTGGCTCCTTAGGTTAGTTATGGACACCATAGATACTCCACAGGTCCTACTATCACTTAGTATCTTTGTATATGGCTCTAAAAATCCTCACATATAGTATTCATATAAATGTTTATTATTTATATATGAGTATTTTATTTGGTTATATATCATACATACACTATTTTACTCTGAAATAGGTAGAGATGGACATGTCTCCATTAGGTACCTGAGCCTACTATAATTTAGTTTTTGGTACTTTTTATTAATAATTAAACATGAACACTATAAGGAATTTATAAAATGGAAGTATTGTCCTAGACATTATTATTGGCTACCTATGGAGTCTATATTACACCGTAATATATCCACCATTTTACCCAAGTAGACATTATTTCTGCAAGTGCGGATATTGAAAAACACCATAATACATATGGATGTTATTTTTAATTTTAGAATTGAGCACGAGAGTAGAGAAAGATCATATTATTATGAATATAAAGTAGATGAATTTTGGAATTTTTTTATATTTGAATACACTATTGTATAATCACATCCCATATATCACATGTTTCTATTTTTTATTTCCAAATTCTAGGAAATCATCATGTACTTGAATCAGCTGATGGGATTTTGATTACTATTACTATTTCATTTCATTTACAACTTTGTAGGAGATTATTGTATATATTTCCATTGGTCCATATGTAATATTATGCATAAATTGTTTTATATTTATTAATATTATATAATTTTCCACTTAGATATGAGGGTATAGTATCCCCAATGTACCACCTTAGGCCCTCACTATTTGTCAACATCCTCTAGCCTATGGGGAGGTATGATTGAGGCCATTTGACACAACAAATAAGGGCACTGGTTAATGGTCTCTCTCATGTTGATATTTTATAATTTTTCATTAGAGTTCATTTTTTCCTTTTACATTACCACTTAGGTATTCAAAATGACACTAGGATATAATAGAAATTGTAAATGAGCTTGTTACTGTGATTTTATAGCCACTGTATAGGGGAAACACAAATTACATATGATATGTTATTGCTATTACAATTTTCACCTATTACAGTTGATTCGATTAAAACAATATCAGATGAACATATTTTGTGAAGTTAAAAATATTGATATTTTTATTATTATAGATTTTATTTTCCATGGCCTACTAATGAAATGAAAAACATATTATGTATTATTATGATCACATTATGTCTAATATTCTGTGAACTTTTATATACCATGTAAAATTTTTTCTTACATTTTCTTACGCTATATAGTTCAGTTACATGATTATTATATACAAAATTTTGTTTACACATCATTTAGGGATAATAAAAATGGATTTATTAATGATCCTAAATGAATATAAATGTCTTTTTCCTACAAAGATTAGAAATTACACCCTAATTAGAAAATCATCGCATACTTTTGGGTTTCATGGACTAGAAAAACATTAATTTATTGGATTGGTTGAATAAAAATTATAATTTTTGGAAGTAGTTCATATATAAATAATAAATAATATTCAAGTAATATAATAATATCCAATGAATTATTAAATCTTGATGCAGAATTTAATGATTATGGTGTAGTTAGATGAGGTTCCAATTGTAATTTATAAAGAGTGTGAAATTTTTCTAATTAGAAGAGGGAAGTATCTATCCCAACCATGAGAAATATATAAATATGTTTATTTAAAAAACTACAATCATAATATAAATTAAATAATTATATTAAATGGTTACCTCTAAACTGGATTCAAATTTAACAGTAAATGGTGTTTTACACTATAACATTCCATTGAATGTTTGTTTACAAGAACTCATATTGTGTGATATGATACCTAGACCTAAACCCCTACTTACTTGAAAAAATATAGGTGTGTATATTTTAATATTATGGAATGTCATAGTTCCTCCTACCACCTAGAATTAGATATTGGACTAGTTAGAGAGTTGTGAAAATTTTATATATTATGGTTGTGTAGATGTCATGTTATATATCTATAATTATTTCAACTATATAATTATCTTTTGAGGAATACAGTTTTCATTGTAGAATCATGCCACTATGAAAATCATGATTCATATTCTATAAATGTTGTAATGACCATGTTTCAGTGGTGGTGGTTCCTACGTCTATAGTGATACATCTAGTAGTTTCACTTAGATATCCACAATTTATTCTATATATGGGATCTGAATCCTAGATTCATGAGGTATTTTTTCATATGAAGTATTCTATGCATGGGTTTTCTCAACAACCCTGTACTATGGTATTGTTGACTCGGATGTTTCAGCTACATCATCCTCTAAAATTTTCAGGGGCTAAAATACATCATGTTACCATGTTATGGAAGGAGGCTATGATTTGTTTTAGCATTTGGATATTCCTCTAGTTAGGAGGTTCGTGCTAGCTATCTATATGCTATGAGGTTCTGTAAAATTATGGTGGGATGTCGTTAGATAGGTATAAAAAGAACAATATATGATCTGGGAGGACGTCTACTAAATATTTTGTGAATAAACATTCCCACACACACTGTGGGATGTACGAGATATCGAATATTTAAATTTCAACATGGATCCATGTATGTCATGTAATATTTAACTTTCTGTTCTAGGATACTAAAATTTCACTAACTCTATATGGTTATGCGATAAATACTTCCATGCATTTTGAGTGTGGGATGGTATATTCAATTATTTCAAATTTTATCGTTTTTTGGATAGAAAATATTTCTAAGATATTCATCTGATCCCTCATTACTGACATGAATATGTGGGAATATGATGGTGGGAACCAGGGAATTCTAGAACCCAGACCAGCTAGTAGGCTCCAATAGTTGAAGAAATATGTGTTTTTAGGATTATTTTTGGGTTAGCAATAGTCAGATTGATCATACTGATAACATACGAATTTTTAAGAGTGTGAAATGGCGAGACACATGAATCCAAATTGTGTCTAGGATATAGAGATTAAAAAGGGTTTAGAATGATGTGTAATATCTTGTGCTACTGCCAGACATTTCCATATCTTCCTAGAGAGGGGGTATCGACACCTACCCCACGTTCTGGAGTAGTTCTAGTAGTATCTCTCCAGGGAGGATGATGGAATTTCACTATCCTCTTAGGATGGGTTGGTAGTCAAACAAGAGGTTATCAAACTCAGGAATTGTAGTTCTAGTAGACTTTGTATTCACATAGTAGTCATGTTGTGACTCTAGGCCATATTATGTGCTATTTCTAAGTATTGGAGCCGGTGCTGGAGGAGAAGATAACTAAGGCTTCTTCTAATTGAGGTACTATTCCAAAAACCACTATATTAGTGTCTACTATAATTGATATAGTCATGTGATATTCTATTATATATGAGAAAATTATGGAGATTTTTGACCTCAAGATATAGTATTACTATGGCATTATGACCCCCGATACCATATTGGAATCTAATTAAAGAGAATTCTACATTGTAAGGATTGTCCCCTTCAGATAGGAGAATATATATTTGAGTGTAATATTTTAATTCTTGGAAAAATAGGGTTTGATATAAATATTAAAATTCCCTTATTAATTCCCAATTGTTCCCATATTGATGTTTATAATCGGTGGGTGATGTTTACATAACTACACGGTGGTAGACACATCTACAAGGTGGAATGGGATGCCTATGTGTCTTGAGCTGGACCTCAGTACCAGGGGAAAGGTAGTGTGATATCCCAAATAACCTTTATTTTATATTATGGTTGTAGAATACATCCTACAATTCTCCCTCCTACATCTGATCATTTCAATGTTGTGTTCTAAGAGAAATATTCTAGGCTACTACCAGGGAGAGAGGTAGAATGCACTATTCAAGTAATTCAAGGAGGCGCACCATTGTTCATTCCTCCAAAGAAGATGAAACCAATAGAGCTTCTAAATCTATTGAAATAGTTGGAATATGTGGAGGATAAAGGGTTAATCTAACCCGGTACCTTTCAAGGGGGTTCACCCATCACTTTTTCAATGAAAGAGGATGGTAACCTCATGATATGAATGGATTACCATTTTCTAAGCCATCATATGTAATGAATATATATCCACTATCTTCAATAAATGACTTCATCGATCAATTTCGATGTGTGAGGGTACTGTTAAGGATTCATTTGAGTTCAAGATATCCTAAATATTCTGCTTGATCATTAGAAAAATAACATATCGGTTTTAAGAGAAGATATAGTCTTTATGAGCGTTTAGGGAAGTCATTCAGTCACACAAATGCACAATCCATTTTCATGGATTCTATGAATCATGTTTTCCACCTATATATTGATTGATTTTTTGTACTATATTAGCAGGCAATAAAAGTGTATTCTCACTATCATGATGGACATGAATTATTTTTGAGATCATTATTAATACATGAAGGATGGAACTTATTTCCATTAATAATGACAAATGAGACTTTTGGATCAATAATTTTAACATCCCCAAACATATTGTCTTAGATATTGGAGTGTCAATAGACCTAGAGAAGGTGAGATATGTTGTTTTTGGAAAATCCCAAGAACATATTTTATATATGGATTTTTTATGGACATCCATGTATTACAAACACTCTATCCATGATTTCTCGCTCCTTGCAGCTCCACTTACGGGATTGACATAGAATGGTGGGAAATTAGTAAGGTAAGAAGCTTGGTATGTGGCCTTCTAGTAAATTAAAGGCTATTTTATTTCATCATTGATGATGATCCTACAAGATCCAATAAAGAGAAATACTATTTACTACGACATATTAGATATTGGTTTAATAGTACTTATGATGTGTAGTCTGTGATTTGTAGAATACATGTATCATTAGTTGGGGCCTCATGAGAAAAATTACCGGATACATAGCCTTGAGAACAAAACTGTTGTAAATCTGTTGTGTTGTTTCAATCATTTTTTTCTTGGAGACCATTTTCTTTGAATCTATGATCACAAAATCATCACATACATATTTAAAGAACATGATATCAATCTCAGGCATTGTAAATTGTATGAGTATCTTCAGTATATTGATTTGGATATTTCCTTTATTCCCATAAAAGGAAATGTAGTAGTTGATTCTAAAAGATGAATGACTCACATATAGGATATTAATTATGGTAGTGGTGAGTAGAATATTGTGGCATTGTTTTCAGATACGCATGTTGAGGTTAAATATGATCATGGGTAGAAAATCCTCTCATCATTTGATGTGACCTTTACCCCTCTAAAACATAGGAGAATAAGGAAACTCTTAGATCATGATGTGTTAATCCACAGGGAATGCTTCTCGGGTGATAAATTATTTTCTAGTTGGATTATAGACGTGGATCAGAGCTTACACATTCATGGTTGTGTATGTGTCCTAGTAGACATCATATAGGAAATGATGTGGGGTTTTATGCCTTAGACTGGTTTGTACACCTTAGTATAACCATTATGTTTATGGAATTACATATCTAGTACCTCAGGCTAGGTATGAAACGATATATATCTAATTTTATCACTCATTGATGCACCTTTTGATAGGTGAAGGCAGAACATTAGTGATTGGAATTCTTTTTATAGCCATTGTCCATCTCTAAGTGTAAATGGGATGATGTTTCCATGTACATTGTCACTAGGTTTCCTAAATCATGTCATAGAAACAATATAGTGTGGGTAGTTATTGATTAGTGAAAATGTAAAAAACTTATTACCCATTCATGAGATATTATTTTTATATGATCTAAAAAATTGATACATCCAGGAGGTTGTACATCTTTATGTAGTTCCACATTCAATCATATATGATAGGGAAGATCACATTACATATCTGTTCTAGAAAGGGTGGTAGAATAACTTGGTGTATTTGTACTTATGATCATGACATATCTCTATCCGATTGATGGACATATACAGAATATTATTCAAGTATTAGAGAACATGATTAGTGAGTGTGTCCTTGAATTTGGGGGTTCTTAAAAGAAACACATATCACAAGTTGAGTTCACTTATTATAATAGATTTTAGGATTCTATACTGTTGTAAACTTATAATTACTTGAATGAAATGACATTATTATCACCATTGTGGTGGTTTGAGGTAGGGAAGCAAGCTTTTCTTATACCGGATCTCCTCTAGGAAACTTTAGAGAAGGTCCAATTGATCTGGAAGCTCAACTTGGAAGCTCAGTCCTTAAATTAGTCATATCCCAATCAATGTCGATTACTTATTAATATTGAGGATGGGTATAATGATTTCCAACATGTTTCACCCATGTTGGTCCATCAATGAATGCATATGATGGGTAATCTTTTTCCTCAATTCATTTTATCATTTGATATTATCAAATGAATCAGACCAATAGCTTACAATATAACATTTTTGTGAATATATTGTTGTATTCATGATTTCATACATATATATCATCTTTTATAATATTATCCAATCCCATTGCTTGTTTTCTATAATGATGAGGTTGAGTTTGATGTTGACACATACTTTGAAGAGTATCTAGTGTGTATCATGAATTTGAGTGAGAAGACGATCCAAGGAAGGTCTATTTAATTAGAATGGGTGATATGGAGGAACAAACATTTAATAGACATGACCTATCTATAGGAAACTGATATGATATCCAAATGTATAGATATTTTTTTGATGTTACATCCTTACCCAATGAAGGGTAACATGTGAAAAATTTCTTTAAGGAGAGGAGGTTGTGGCAACCCGAATGATCATGAATGTATAATTCATTTTTCATTCAGTTTAAAACCATTTTTATATTATTAAATCATCCCAACAGTATAAAGAAGGGTTTAAGAGTATCTGGGGCTTATACAAGGTGTGGAGTAGGGAGAATTGGACAAATAGAGTGACATGAATAGTGAGAACATGGTAATTATTAACAAAGTGAGTCAACTGTGATGGGAAATTATTTCATAGGAGAGGTCACATAGTTTTTCTGCAATATTAAAAACCAAACCGCATTCCCATATAGAATTAAAAAGAATTGTGATAGTGACCTTTATCATAGATTGGACATGGATAGGAAAACAATTCACATTGCCCATGAAAGTGTGGTTTCAGTTAAGTCTCTCTCATATGTTCGACACGTGGGTTTCCCAACCATGTGGCCAAACCCTGTGAATTTTTATTATTATTTTATTTCACTATATCTCCCTCAATTCATTAAATCATCACCCCACCTCTACATATTTCTTTTCCAGTGAAAAACCCCTAACTTATCCTCTGATTAAGATCTCCATACTCTTTACTAGTATTTTTACAACTTCTCAATCCAGCAACTTATTACATCATCATAAAGACTTTGGATCTGAATACTAATCTATTTATTATTAATGCATCCTTTATTAGATTATCTTCCCATATGATGGTATTTTTTGGTGCGATTTCATTTTCATTTTTCAATGGGGATTTTTTTAATTTTTTTTAATTACTTATTCATATAATTAATTTTCAACATTGGATGTTTGTTTATCAATAGATTAAGGTATGTGGTCTATAATTGTTTTACAAAACATTACATTTTTTCTTATTTTTTTGATGTGTCAGATGATGGATGTTTCCTTGCAATCGATGGAATTGTGTTCTTACTTTATTAATTAAACCATGATGTGATACTCATAGATACCTATATTAATTTATTATTTGATGCTGACCACCTATTTGCCTCTTAATTGTGTGTAAAAAATGAATATTTATATTTTATATATTTATTTAAACATCAAAATAATGTCTTTGTCTTATGCATCAACCTGAATTGGTATTTACATTACCTTGTAAATTAAAAGGCACAATTTAAAATAATTGAAATTGGTGTAAAGGACCCACAACATGAACTATAATTATAAAAAGAAAATATTTGAATTGTGATCCCTCCCATGTTTTTGTTAAATGGTTATTAATTTAGTAATGGTGATCCCACATTTATTATTATTATTATTAATATTTCATATTTATAGAATTTTTCCAATAGTTAAGGGTTTTATTAAGAACATCATTTCATCTATCCTTATATTGGGCGCAAGTAGGATGTCTCCCAATGTTATAATTTTATACGGGTGATAGGCATGATTCTATATGTTCCATTTCTTTGGGTGTTGGTCATGATAACTCACCACACCATCTTGAGTATTGGGAAAGAAGAATCCAATTTATATGAGATTATGGACATGTTCCCCTGCTAGACACATTGACATATTATACTAGTTATGGATGCCTGAGAAACACCTCGGGATTATCTAGATCATTGTATACATGTATATGGATCTAAACATCCTCATGTATAGAGAACATGTACCTAGATAAACATTATATACATATATGATTATTATAGTTTGTTTATTTATCATACATACACTGAACTACCCTTAGGTGAGTAAATCCTGGAATGTGTCTTAACAAACATGAGATAGCTATTATTTATTATTCGATATAGTTTTTTTATTCATTTTAAATATATAATTATATTCTATGTACACTAGATGGATGATTTTAGACATTGTGTGTGGTGGACTACTCTGTTCGTCTCACGCCCTAATTAGGTAGAAATTGGAACATGAGAATAATTCATGTTTGTATATCTGGATAAGGGAAAATTCCACACTATATATTCATTGTAAATTTACAAATAGCTTGTATAATCTGAGAAGACGACCGATCATATGCTCATGATGATGGAGAAGAGTTATTTTGGTCATTTGTATTTCTTTATAGAATGTATGTCCTATGTATCCCATGTTCCACTATTTTTTATCATCATACTATGATATCATCATTTATATGAATCATCATATCAGAATTTTAACACAATTTCTATTTCTTGTTGTTTATGCTTCCATGTTTGATTATTGTATTTTTTTCAACTATACCATATGTCATATTATGCTTCTTATAATGTCTCTTAATTTATCATAAATGTATTTCCACTCCGATATGAGGGTGTAGACTCCCCACTTTACCAAATAAGCCCCTTGATGTTATTCAATATCCTCTAGAGCATAGGGAAGTTCCCGTAAGTCCTTGAATCATAGACGTTCATGTAACCAGGAAGGGGGGGGGGACTCTAGTCTAGATGTCACATATATAATCCAAACAATTATGGGTGAAATGAATTTCAATAAATTTTATAACTGATCAATGAGTATGTGACAGTCTGTATACATATTAATCCTTCAAAACCAATACACACATTCCAATAAACCCATTTAATTCACACAATCAAAAATATTTTTTTATCAAAGTAATCCAATTTTTGGTTTCTAAATAGAAAAGATAAAATTTATTTATTAAAATTTAAAATATTAATAACATTTGTATACATATTAAATTAAATATTGATTGGAAAAAAATATTATACATATTTTAATCATCTTCTCAGAATAATGATGTCATAAATGCATGTTATTTTTTTAAAAAAACATTCACATTATCACAAAAAGTCAACTTTTGGTGAAACTTCCAAAAAAATATTTCTATGATTATTTTTGAAATATGAAATAAAGAAATTAAAATTATTGTGTCAAATAATTTTCCAAGTATGTGGATATATTTATTTAAATAAAAATACATACTTATAAAAATTTAATAACTTGTATAGAATTAGAATCATCAAATTAATTATAAAAATTATCGAGGGAATCATTAAAAAATATTATCATTTAAAAGTGTTTTATAAGACCATTTTATGATAGGAATGGTATTTTGTATCAAAATTTACCATGGAAACCATTTTTAATATAATATGTTTATAGTCTCCAAAAATAATTTAATTTGGATTATACTGTAAATTAATCCATTTTCTATTCCATGTATTATTTCTGATGAATTTTAAATTTATTATGAAATGCAATTATTATATTCCAATAATAAAAAATTAATTATGAAATAATGGTTATATTAATATCATAAACAAAATTTCGGGGCATTAAACATTCCTAGTAAATAGACACCACCCGACCCCTACTAACATATTAAAAAATGTTGTATGGAGTAAAAATACAGAGTAATTAAGCTGAAATAAGTACATAAAGTAAATTATATAATAAATTACTAATTAAATATTCTAGAAATGTTTTAAAAAAATTATTATAAATATATTACATGAATCATTGACACCTACCCCAATCCATACTCTGATTTGAGGAGCAAGAACCTGTCAATCAATATGGACCAATGTATATATTTATAAGTGCATAATACATCACCAATAATAAATATGATTTCCCAAAATCCATGTAAATATATTGGAAATTCCATATCCCAAACCATATTACACAGTATGTAAAATAATAAATAGTAGGCACTCAATTACTATAATAAAAATATTATTTATCACATGTAACAAATGGTATGGAACATTATGCCCCATAACCCTAACTAATTACACCAAATATATTGAAATGAATTATCTATATATGGATATAATATAGTATATATAAAATTTTCAAATTCTTTACCCTTTCATACTCGTAAAGAAAAACATAATATATAATGAAATTTAAATCAATATGCTTGGAATCCTATGATCAATATTTGGAAATGATCCTCGTAAGGTGTCATTATTTTCAAGTGGTGGGAATTGAAATGAATTATTTCAATATTAAAAAAATTAAATAATATTGATTAATATTGTATAAATATGAGGTTCATGACATAATAATCATCATATATGTTTGATATTTTTAGTCGATGAGTTAACTATTAATGAAGAGAATGAAGATAAGAGAATTGACTTCCAAGGATTGATTGTCATTAATAAAAAATTTATCCTCATTCAAAAAACAATAACACACATTTAAAGGATTAAAATTATATAAAATATATATGTAATAGATTTAAATAAATATTACAACATCATCTTTACACATAATCATTAATAGAATTAAAAAACCAAGGACCATTAAGTTATAATAACATTTTTAGAATTATAATCCAATCCAATTTTCATGAATTAATTAACACTATAATTTTAGATTTCCATCATTATAAAACAAATTGACCAATAATTTGTAAAAATATGATGAACCATGTTTATCATCACATTATACCAATCAATAAGACTAATTACTGTGTAAAAAATAGTGACAACCTTGACAAACAAATCATTTTCTATTGATCCCTCATTGTATTATGAGTTTAAATACACATATTTGATTATTAGTAATATATTAATCAACTAGAACATTAAATACGGAGAATAGGTCTATAAAAACTATGAAAATATTTATCAATAATTGATAACATACTTTAATTGAATGGATGCATCCAAAGATTGAATCCAACCATTACATAATGAAAAAACCTAATGAATGAAATGAATGAAATACTAAATATGAAATCCTAGGTGGCTGACACATTCCAAGTGTAAAATTTTCCACCTTTTATAAAGAAATGTCTATATATATATACTCATATCTTCCAAATATCTCCAAATACTTTTATATCTCATAATTCTTTAATGGGGGCCCAATCAGACTCAGTATAACCCTTAGAAGTCATTAATTTTGATCCACACATCATGCTTTGAAGATAAACGTATCCCCAAAATTATATTAGATATTACATCTTTTATTTGGATAATTGTATCATTAAAATTACACACCGACATTTTTTTTTTCTGAAATGGTTCAATTGTATGTGAGAAACAAATTACATCACTATCGTCGTTTAGTGAAAAGAACCCACAAGACACTAAAATTGATATATATCACTCAATTTAATTTTTATTGATCTCATGTTTTTAAAAAAAATACCCATGGGATAATAATTAAGGAATTAATATATTTATTGGCTATGTTTTTACATCAGAAAACTTTTTTATAATGGTTTTTCATTTTATTCCACGACATCATGGAATAATAGGCTCTATAATTACATAATATGTGTATCACATATCCTCCAATTATCCTCTATCTATCAAGAATCAAATACATCATAATTTCAATATATAAATACACTATATTATGTCAATATATATTCATAATCATGGTGTAAGGGTATTTATTGCGATGCATTGAACATATCTACACTCTCTCTGGGTTCGAATTCCCCAAAGATCCAATTGTTGATCTTATATTTTATTGTTCGATATTATCTCTATATATATTCCTAAAATAAGTTTTAATATAATTTACACTTTAGATATTGTGTGAAAAAATTGGTTTATGACTTGAAAATTACGCTTGATTGAATCATGAGGTAATACATCGCAACATAGTGGCTTCTCATCACCTCCATGTTATTATTATGTAAGTCCATTATGGTGTTATAGAATATGATTTTTTTGGTTTCTTTGTGGTTTTTCGTATTGAAAAATCTCAAACTCATTCATGCCATAATTTCATGAATTATGGTTTTACTTCGAATGATTTTCTCTAAATTCATCCAAACCTCCAAAATTTCATCATCAATGTTTATACTCCCAAAAAATATAATGAAACATAAAATTAAGATATATTTAATGTAATTATCAATGAATAAATATCCTAATTGTATTAAAAAATTGGATTTATTATATGAAAGAATTATTTGATAATGACTATATGATCCAATGTAATATAATTATAATATATATTATAACATTAAAGCCACAATAGTGTAAGAAAAATATAACATATAGTAAATAAAATTTATTTCCCTGATCGCAGCTAAAAATATTTATTAATTTAAATATAAAAAAATTATTTATCATTAAACGTAAATAAAACATAATTTTATTTTGTAACACCCAAAACTTCCATGGTACGTTTACCTTTTAAAAATGCAATAGCTTGCATTGTACGCAACTTCGAGATTCTAACACATCGGGACCAATCAAAGTAGCCATTATCAATAGTAATACACAGTTTTTGAAATTTTATAAATTTTATCTCTCAAAATGAACTAAATTTTTGGATTCGGAATATTGAATTATCCTAGGGTATAATTTTGGTTTTTTTAGATATCTTTTATATTTTGATGAATAGTAAAATTTACTAAATTTTAATTAAAAACGACTTTTTTAATAAAAATAATTAATAGGGATAAATTATGTATTTGGGTGGTTTTAAAGTATATTTAGAATATATTTTTACCATTTAATATACTTTTTTTCATTGGACATAATTTCACATTTAAACCGGACATAAACAACTGTCAATCTCTTGATAGTTATTATCTCTTAAAAACACACTTTTTTTAACAATGGAAATAAATTTTAAATTAATTTCCTCCACTTCTTTTTTTTTTGAATTTAGAAATATGGATTCTATATTTTGAATCAGGAGGTCCACATTGTGTAAATAGGTATCTTTTATTTTTAAACATTTTGAAAAATTACTTCGGTAAATATTTTATTTACCATGGTTAAAGGGTAAATACGATAAATAATGGTAAAAAATAATATTATAATTATATTAATTTACCCTAAAACGTGTCCTAACCCTATTGGTTGATACATGTCCGACCATGGGCATCATTGCGTCGACTTTGGGACCCCATGGAGCCACTTTTAGGTGATAAGGTACTTTATATTAATTAAGTTAAAGTAAATACAAAAATGACATAAGGATATATCTTTTAGCAAATAAATTTATATATAGAGTTATATATGGAATCATTTCAAATATAAACATTAATTATAAAAATAAATAAATTTCCTACATAATGGTATTTTATTTATAATTTTCAGACGTTTAATAATTATATTTTTTTATGACACAATAATGATCCAGAATTTTCTTTATTAATGAAGGAATCAAACAATTGGTGGTATAAATGTTATAATAAATATAATTTGAATGTTTTGATAACATTAAATAATTTTAGTGGTTAATAATACATGATAGGATTTAGTAAATAAATTTTATTTTAATTAATAAAGTTTTTATGACTTTACAAAAAATTAATTATTGAATAGTGTCAAAGTTGGCACAAATGAGTTTGTACAACAAATATTATATTATTAATTGTTATTCTATTCATAAATATATATTGCTCAGCCCAAGGACATATATTATGATAGGTGTATCATTAAGGGACCACTTGGGGGTCTCTTGGATATATATAGTAAGTTTATTAACTATATAATATAAAAATACAATGTGACTTGGTAAATGTCAAACTAATTAACTAAGAGTTAAAACTAAAAGATAAGGTTGATATAATGACCCAAACCTATCTAAATTATATTTTTTGAAAGGATTTATACCCATACCCACCTTAGACTTTGAATAATACACTTTGGTGCCATTATAAAATGAATACAAATTTATTATAAATTAATACTTCAATTTTTTTCTAAAGAGCCCCTCCTCTCCCTTATAAAAGCACCCAAATTCTAACCAATTATTCACACCTTCAACGCCTTTTGGTTCGGCTAACACCTGAACAAATACTCTGTCACGAACCAGCCCGGGTCGTCCCTGAGCCGGTCACCCGAGCAGGTCCACAGCAAGTCCCAAGGGGCGTTCCCGATACCCCCGGGATGGCAACAAGTGACGGGCATCAAAACATTAATCATTGGGAATGATTTAGCCCATACGAAAGAGATAAGCAGACAAATAAAAACCGACGATAAAAATAAGAGCTGGCAGTAGAAAGAAAAATAAGTCAAACAAACCTCCTTGTGACCTCCTAGGTCACCACCTAACTCAAAGCCACGCTGCTCCAACATTGAGCAGCTAAACCAGAAACCTGTACGAGAAGTTGAACCTGCAACTGAAATGATAATATAGGCGTGATCATTAAAAATGCTCAGTAGGGATGATAAAGTAAACCATAGAATCCAAGCAGTACCACTTTCCAGAAACAAACCCAAAAACACTAGTTTGCACATACAATGATAAAAAATATGTTTTTTTTCACATTTTAAAGGAAAAATGATCCTAATTTACCATTTCAAAACCAACACACGCCGCAACTAGTTTTTTCCAAAACAATGAATTTCTAAATAACTTGATTTCAACTCTATGTTTATCACATTATGCAAAAGACGAGCAGGTAATAAGTAAATGCTGGAAACCATGTGCAAGTAAAAGTAAACAAGCAGAAGCAATAACCATGGGGGATCCTAAAAATCCCTAGAACAAACCCCTGGACGTACTCGGTTTCAGACTACCTGCCGGCGTGGTACTCCATAGTCAATAACCAACTGGCCGCTCTAATAATCAACCAGTGGCACTCCCCACAAGGCCTACCTACAAAGGGGGAACCAACCCTTCTAATTGGGGCTAGCTAGCAACCGTCACTCGATATTCTAAAGGACTCCCAGGAACCCATGATGGTTTTAGTAATACTGTATAAGTGGGAGGCCCTTGCACGCGTGACTCATCTCACCACACTTGCTAACCCCTACACGGACACCACTACATGACAACCCTCATGGGAAGTCCCCCTTAGAGATTCCCCATAAGCATGCACACATCAAAAGTTCTTTCACGTTTAATAAGGTGCCAACTAGGCCTTCACAACATTAGAACCTTTATACATTTCACAAATGGGTTGGGCTGCCAATCGGGCGCATCCACCTTTCTCAAAATCCAACACACAATAATCCCTTTACATTTTAGAATTTCAAACAGACCTTTACACAAAAAAAACATTCAACTCACACCAAAAGCCAACTGGGACAACCACGATTCCGCTCCATTTTTTTAAACACAAAACCATTCATCAAAAACCATGTTTCAGAAAATATAGTTTTAATGTGTCATTTTCATTTAGAGGCACATCCATGTGAGAACCTAGAGCTCCTTGGATGTGCCAACATCTAATGGAACATCTAGTTTTTAGGAGGAACACCATAGAACCCGTCCTTCATAAAACACGTTAGTATTGAAACCAAACCCGATCATGTCACATCACTTTCTAAAAGCAAAATGTCATTTTCAAATCATCACCATTTCAAAATCTATAATAAAACAACTCATTAGTGTATAATTTTGTTAACCAGAAACACACCAAACCAATATTACAATTTCAAATCCCAATCACCATCAATTTCAACCAAACACATCACAAGGAACTCAATTTAACTTTACCAAGAACCCATGCATTTAATATAAACCAACATCAAAACCACTTTTAGAAATTTAAAATGTCTTTATAACCTTGTTAGATGTTTTTCATAAATATAATGGAGATGAAAATACTATATAAGCATTAATTGAAAACATTCAAGTGCTCATGTTTTGAATCAAAATGGAAAATGATGGATCACCTACCTCGACACGTGTGAAAACGGTAGAACCCCAACAGAAGGAGGAATGACGCTTCGCAGACCAACTGTGCAACCGCGGTTAACCCATGTCCAAAGTGCACGCGACCTTTGAGTGCATAAATATATATATATAAATATATGCATATATATATATATAACTATATACCTATACATCATAGGTATATATATATCCTGCAACACAAACAACAAAACATTGCTAAATCTAACAACTCAGATAACGCTGACTCTGGACTAGATAAAGACCCCAGGGGTCTGTAACTCAGTTTCATACTTAAATTGGCCTAAGAATATATAACAATGCATAAAAATATCCTTACCCAAATGTCGGTGATAGATGTAGTCGCACTCACCCGCGGTTGTCGGAACGTGGTCCAATAGTCCCGACACGCTGCTCGCACAACCAAAAAAACAGATGAAGCAAAAATAACAATAAAACCCTATTCGCAGGTTTTTCCCGTGACCAAATCGGATGGGAAATAAAACCAAATCACAAATGAGATGATAAAAAATGGCATACCTTGATGAATCAAGCTAAAATTAAGATGGAAGGATGATACGAAAGCGGAACTCGAAACATGATGTTTCTCCGTAGATCTGCCAAAGAGTATTCGGACAGTTTTGCACGTTGCGAAGAGGGGGTGGGGGGGTTTCGGGCGGCGGAGTTGGCCGGTGTAAGGATGCGGGGAGGGGCAGAACTGGCTGGGAGGTGCGACGCCGGTGGTCCGGTGCTGACCGGGAGGTGCGACGCAGGGGGTCCGGTGCTGGCCGGGAGGTGCGGTTGACGGCGGTCGGGTGCTGGCCGGGAGGTGCGGTCGATGATGGATGGTGGCGGACAGCGCAGGGAGCGGGGAACAGCGGAGGCGGGGCATCGTGGATAGCATAGGGAGGGCGTCGGCGGCGACGCTGGGTAGATGCGGCAGGGGGGTAGGAAAACGCGCGGGGGGGGGGGGGGTTGCGCCGAATCGAGGGGGGGATTAGGTAAGGTTTTTTAACAAATATATATACTTATATATATATAATCCAATTCGTGTGTATATATATATAATCAACCAAAATAATTTATTAAACCCTCTTTAGTTTTTTTAAAAAAATAAAATAACCCATAATAATAATACTAACCTTAATAATAATAATAATAAGAACAATAATAATAATATTATATAAAAAAATGAAAAGGTAACATTTTTATAAGACTAAAGTCGAGAAATAATTAATTAATTAAATTATTCTAATGTGGAGAAGTCGCACGACACGCGTGCCTGAATTGCGTGATTGAGCGAACTCCACTCAAACAGTGTCACACGACATTGACCGCTTACAGGGTTAACTGCGTGCTTGTCGTGCAGTCTTATAACTCGCGCACAAGTTGCACATCGACCGGTCAGGGTGTGACAATTATCCCCACCACAAACACTTTCTGCCCCTAGAAAGTCACCAAACCAAAAGTTAGTATAATTCAAGTCTGTGCCCAGGAAAACCCAGAAGAAACTGAGAGGCTCGAGGTTATCATTACCAATTCAAGACACACCTGACTAACTCGAGCATGATCATTGTTCGAGGTTGAGGGGAGAACACGGGAGAGTTCTCCCCACCAAAAAAATTTACTAACATGGAAACTCTGAAACTCAGACACACCACCCTTGGGGGGGGGGGTAACATGGGAACTCCCCAAACTAAACTCATCCCTCCTAAAATCTAATGGAACAACTCCACCACTAGGATTAAAATCATTCTGGGAAGAAACTGACACACCAAGACACTAGGAAAGAGGAATCCACTAAAAAACTCAAACACACTAAATGAAAACTCACGGAAAGTCATCCGAATTAATAAAGAACCCAGACACAACACCCATAAATTTCACAGAACCAACATTCCCATAACGTACATAGCTGAGACAATTCTGAAGACCAAAACAGTTTCGTTTAGTCACAGACCCAACTCCCTTCAAGGAAACTGAATGATTTAGAAACTACACTAAGAGAATATGGGGTAGCTTAGATTACAGTAGAACATGCTCATCACAAGACCACAACAAATGTGATCTTACAATGATGACAAGAATAGAATAAGATCTTTTTTTGGATATTTCCCCTTAAAAGGCTGAAAACATGGACCAGACTAAGGTTCCACACACTCTCGGAAATTCATAACTGTGTGCGAGCTTCGCCCCGAGACCAGTGGTTGGGGCTCTGATGGCTGAAGCATCTCTTGCCTCATAGTCAGGAATTTTAATTCCCAATTTCCCAACTTCTCCTTCTTCTAGACGATTCAAACAACAACCATGGTGGCATGTTTTCATAGAGATGCATGATGATGGATTAGAATGCCCAAAGAGGCCACACTAGTGACACGCAAGAGAAAAGTTAGACAACCTGAAATTCGACACCAAAAGAGATGGTGTCTTGGGGACAGGTTCCTCTAGCATGCACTCTTTTCCAGATGAGGAACCTTCACTAGAGACAATTACCATCAAACACACCCCAAAATTCAATGATGGAGAGACATTTCACCTTTACTAGTCCAAAACTGGACCCTCAAATAAACCTGAGATGGTACGAACCCTAACAACCCTTAGAGTTCCCAAACCGAAGGCTCACAATTATTCCACAACCACACAACTATCCTTAATAGACTTTTATTACTTTGATAGATATCCAATATGCAAAAAGAACTTAAAACTGGGCATGACTTGTTAGTAACCTTAGTGACCATTCTGGGCAACATACTCAGAACAACACGAAAAACACAACTTGAATCAGCATCAAGCCAAAAATCATTCAAAGAAACAACTAAATCCAAGGCAAGCAGGTACATAAGCAAAGCATATACAATCAAAAGCAAAAAGATCACTTTCCAAAACAATATTTTCTTTAAAATTTTAAAACCCTCCTATGGAACCATATGAACCGTCACATGTGGGTTCATTCAATCTCACTCACATAATCTGCAAACAACTGCCCCTATGCACTCACCGTACATACCCACACACATGTGACCCTCCATAAAAAGTGCCAAGGTTCAAACACTTCTTTCCTTACCAAATCCAAACACATACCTTATGGTTCCAATCCAATACACTTTCTCTTTAAAAACCCACTTTAATAATTTCAAAAACAATTTCGAAGAAACCCTTTTTTTCATTTCGAAATCACTTTCATTTTCAACACACACTCACACACACACAGAGACCAAGTATAAAACGAAACACAACCAACTATAAACCATCGGAATGAGAGACTAGTGTCTGTACTTAACTCGGTGACATGGTGGTTAGCCATGCCCCAAGTAAGACATAACACTAAGAGGACCTTAAACCGGGCACTTGGACTCCACATGGGTCATCGTCCCACATGAGGCCACAATGTGATCTGATTCGCTCCCATTTTCATCCCTCAATCCAAAATAACCAAAGAAAAAAGGCTCAAATCCAGGAATAACCCTAGTAACTCAGGTCTCGTCACGAGCGGTGGTGACCAGGCACTGACCCGTAACCTACCTCCTGAGCCCCGATAGTCATAATATCCTTCTACCAGACATCCCAAATATGAAAGGACTGCTCTGATACCGTTTTGTCACGAACCAGCCCAGGTTGTCCATGATCCGGTCACCCAAGCCGGTCCATGGAAAGTCCCGAGGGGCATTCCCGATCCCCCTGGGATGGAAAAAAGTTTCGGGCATCAAAACATTAATCATTGGGAACGATTTGGCCCATGTGAAAGAGATAAAAAGACAAATAAAAACTGAAGATAAAAATAAGAGCTGGCAAAAGGAAGAAAAATAAGTCAAACATACCTCCTTGTGACCTCCTAGGTCCCCACCCAACTCAAAACCATGCTGCTCCAACATTGAGTAGCTGAACCAGAAACCTGTACGAGAAGTTGAACCTATAACTGAAATGATAATATAGGCGTGAGCATTAAAAATGTTGTGTAGGTATGACAAAGTAAACCACAGGATCCAACCAATACCACTTTCCACAAACAAACCCAAAAACACTAGTTTTCACATACAATGAAAAAATAGGTTTTTCACATTTTAAAGGAAAAATGATCCTAATTTACCATTTCAAAACCAACACACACCACAACCAGTTTTTTTCTAAAACAATGAATTTCTAAATAACTGAATTTCAAATTTATATTTTTCACATTTTGCAAAAGACGAGCAGATAATAAGTAAATGCTGGAAACCATGTGCAAGTAAATTTAAACAAGCAGAAGCAATAACCATGGGCGATCCTAAACATCCCTAGAAAACCCATGGACGTACTCAATTTCAGACTACCTGCCGACATGGTACTCCATAGTCAATAACCAACTGGCCGCCCTAATAGCCAACTAGTGGCACGCCTCACAAGGCCTACCTACCAAAGGGGAACTAACCCGTCTAATCGGGGCTGGCAAGCAACCGTCACTCGATATTCTAAAGGACGCCCAGGAACCCATGGTGGTTCTTGTAATACTGTGTAAGTGGGAGGCCCTCACACGTGTGACTCATCTCACCGCACTTGCCAAACCCTTACACGGACACCGCTACATGACAACCCTCAAGGTAAGTCCCCATGTAGAGATACCCCGCAAGCATGCACACATCAAAAGTTATTTCACATTCAATAAGGTTCCAATTGAGCCTTCACAACATTAGAAACTTTAAACATTTCACAAATGGGTTGGGTTTCCAATCAGGCACATCCACCTTTTTCAAAATCCAACACAATCATCCCTTTACATTTTAAAATTTCAAACAGACCATTACACCAAACAACCATTCAACTCACACCAAAGCCAACCAGGCCAACCACGATTCCGCTCCTTTTTTTTAAACACCAAACCATTCATCAAAAACCAAGTTTTCAGAAAATATAGTTTAAATGTGTCATTTCTATTTGGAGGCATATCCATGTGAGCACCTAGCGCTCCATGGATGTGCCAACATCTAATGGAAAATCATGTTTTTAGGAGGAACACCATAGAACCCATCCCTTATAAAAAAATTTAGTATCGATACCAAACCCGATCCTATCACATCACTTTTCAAAAGAAAAATGTCTTTTTCAAACCATCACCATTTCAAAAACTTTTATAAAACAACTCATAAGTGTATAATATTGTTAACCAGAAACACACCAAACCAATATTACATTTTCAAATCCCAATCACCATCAATTTCAACCAAACACATCCCAAGGAACTCAATTTAACATTACCAAGAACCTATGAATTTCATATAAACCAACATTAAAACTAATTTTAGAAATTTAAAACAACTTTATAACCTTGTTAGATGTTTTTCATAAATATAATGGAGATGCAAATTCTATATAAGAATTAATTGAAAACATTCAATTGCTCATGGTTTGAACCAAAAGGGAAAATGGATGGATCACCTACCTCGACACGTGAGAAAACGGTAGAACCCCAACGGAAGGAGGAATGATGCTCCCCAGACCAACTGCGCAACCTCAATTAACCCATGTCCAAAGCGCACGTGACATTGAAGTGCATACATATATATATATATACATATCTTAATATATATATATATATATATAACTATATACCTATACATCATAGATATATATATATATATATATATATATCCTACAATGCAAACAACAGAACATTGCTAAATCTAACAACTCAGATAAAGCTGACTCTGGACCAGATAAAGACCATAGGGGTCCGCAACTCAATTTCATACATAAATTGGCGTAAGAATTTATAAAAATGCATAAAATATTCTTACCCAAATGTCAGTGATAAACATAGTCGCACTCACCCGCGGTTGTCGGAACGAGGTCCAACAGTCCCGACACGCTGCTCGCACAACCTTATAAACAGATGAAGCAAAAATAACAATCAAACCCTTTTCACGGGTTTTGCCCATAACCAAATCGGATGCTGAATCAAAACCCAAATCACAAATATGATGATAAAAAATGTCATACCATGATGAATCATGGTATATTTAAGACTAAATGATGATATGAAAGTGGAACTCGCAACATGATGTTTCGTCGTTGATCTACCGAAGAGTATCCATGCAGTTTTGCATGCTACGAGGAGGGGGGGGGGGGGGGTTGGGAGGTGGAGGTGGCCAGTGTAAGGAGGCAGGGAGGGGCGGAGCTGGCTCGGAGGTGCGGTGCCGGCGGTCGGGTGCTGGCCGGGAGGTGCGGCCGACGGTGGATGGCGGCAGACAGTGTAGGGATCGGGGAATAGCGGAGGCGGGGCAGGGCGGATAGCGAAGGGAGGGCGCTGGCAGCGACGCCAGGTAGATCTGGCAGGGGGGAGGAAAACGCGGAGGGGGGGGGGGGTTGCGCCGAATCGAGGGGGGGAGGAGAGGGGGAGCGGGGATTAGGTTAGGTTTTTTTACAAACATATATATATATATATATTATATATACTTATTTATATATATAATCCAATGCATATATATATATAGATATAATCAACCAAAATAATTTATTAAACCCTCTTTAGTTATAAATGAAATAAAATAACCCATAATAATAATTATACTAAACCTAATAATAATAATAATAAGAACAATATTAATAATATTATATAAAAAAACGAAAAGGTTACATTTTTATAAGACTAAAATCGAGCAATACATAATTAATTAAATTATTCTAATGTCGAGCAGTCGCACGACACACGTGCTGTGAAGTGTGTGATTGAGCGAACTATGCTCAAACCGTGTCACACGGCGTCGACCGCTTACAGGGTCAACTGTGTCCTTGTCGCGCAGTCTTATAACTCAAGCACAAGTCGCACGTCGACCGGTCGGGGTGTGACATACTCTCTCAACATCCATAACTTCAACCTAGAGGACTTATTTTGATTATAAATCCAACCTATGGAGCCCTTTTGATCAAATCAAAATGAATAACCCGAAGAAGAGGTAATGTTTTCGCCACCCTTTTTCAAGTTCCTTTCTTCTTCAACTTCTTCATTCTGTGCTATTTTCTTTTCTAAAAAAATAACTATAGTATCTTCTATATAATGTGATGTTATTATAAATATGGTACAACCATATTCAGTATTCTATCCATATTTTGAATGACATGTCACCATACACGCGTATGTACAACATACAGTCTCCACGTCGTGGTGTAATTGTTATTTAAAAACATTATTATTTTGACGGGTATGATAATTATATGAAATTGATGAAAATAATAAATAAAACATTTTAATGATTCTGTATATATGATATAACATCCAATTATATATTATTATAATATCAAAATAATTATATTGGCGCCCGTGCATACGTATGGACTACCGTCTCCACGAACGTGATTAGATTCATTCTGCATCATATCCAGGCAATTATAATTATCATTTTATGATTAAAAATAATTTTTAAGAAATTTATATAATTCTGGATATGAATAAGATACAACCTATCCATTTAAAACACGTCTTATATAACAAAATATATAAAATAGAATGGGTAAGTTAACACCCGAAATGATGATAATTCGAAGACATTATTAAGAAAGAAATGATAAAAGATCATATATGATATCATATTAATGTATATGATTCTTGTATAATTTAATAAAAATTATTTCACCATTATACAGGAGTTTAAACTACCCTCAACCAAGTAAAAGTACAAGATAAGGGTTTATTTCACAAACTCTTCATTATCCAAAATTGTTTATACGTAATTATCTACTAGGTCCTCTTTATCATCCACATCCATGATTCTTAAATATGTATTACAAAACATTTTTACTGTTCACTAGACTATGGGTTGACGTAAATTATACCCTTGTTTAACTTTTTATAAAATGGTTTGAAAGGAATCATTCCAACTTTTTACAAAGAAGGTCCTCTTTAACCTTTTCGACAAAATTAAGGTAAGAATGTATTTTTTAACATATAGGGCGGGTGCAACTATTTTCCACCGTTATAAAATCCTCGAAGCTTCCCTTCCAAAATTATATGAATATTTTCATAATAAATGTATTCTTTTATAAATAAGTGACTTTTAAATGTTTTAATGATTTATCTTTCTAAATATTTTTAATTAATGTCCATGTTTTGAAAATGATTTTAAGGATTTATTTATATGGACATGAATGTTTTGAAATGATAATTCTTTTCAAATTTTTCAAAGTTATATGGGACACTTTTACTCAAAAATATCTTTTAAATTACTTCCTTTATAAATGTGTGAAATTTCAATGATTTCAAAAAAATATATTTCTCTCAAATTGTTTTGATTTCATCTATGTCAACATCCTTTGATGGATTTTAAGCTTATTTGAAGTTGATTTAATATGATGCAAAACATCCATATTGTATTGAAGGTTTTGTGATATGTTTGATTGTTGATGTGTTATTTTTATACCATTAATGGTTTATGGAGAATTTATTGACATTTTTTATGCTAGTATTAATATGAATGTTTATGTTATGTTTAATCCTATTCATATGAGGAATGCATTGGGCTTAATAAGTGACGTGTGGAGCCCAATATAGCTCCTCGATGCATCGATAGATCTCATGAGACAAACTAGTGTCTTGGAACAATTCCTTGAAGATATCTTATATGTAGTCTTGGAACGAGGCCTTGGGTAATTTGTTATGATAGTCTCGCATTATGCATTCCATGATTGTGAAAGTGGTTATTGATATTTCATGTGATTATTCGACTAATAGAATATCCATGTGAATAAGTAATTGGAATTATTTCAATGTATTTTTTCTATGTTATACTAAAGTTCATGTTTAATAGTCTTTTGTTTTAGTTATGCATTTCATTAAATGGTTATGTTTTTTTATGAAAGTTTCCGCTATATTTTTATCCTTACTGACCATATGTGCTCACCCAATTCAATGTTTTATTTTTCCCAGGATGTGGAGAAGTATTTTATGAGTGACCTACAAGGATAGTATGAGGGAATATAAAGATAATATTTTGTTTTAATTTTTCACTTTATTATGTAATGTAAGACTTATGATTGTATCTAGTGTTTCCTAGGCTACTAAACTAATCGTTCATTCAAGACATGATCTTTTCTGATCATGCCAATGTTATGAAATAATGCACTGACATTGGGTAATTGGGGTTAGGGAATTACATTTGGTATCATATGAACTTTAGTACAAACCATGGAAGCTTGATTTAGATAAACTCTGGTAAGAGCTCATAGACCAAAGATGGACATTGAGGATTAGTGGAGAATAACTTTCTAGAATTTTGGTATTGTAGATATTTTGTGAGATTTCCGAGAAATACATCTCTGTTTGGATACAAGTAGGTAGAGTCGGCTCTAGCACGTATGTACGTAGGGGTAAAACCCAAAAACACCGCTTTGAGCTAGACTTGAATGGGAACAGGTGCACGACAACAGGCCTTGTTGCACTCTTGGTTACGAAACTCCAAGGTGATATCCATAGGATAATACTCATATTATTTAAAAACCATTATGAATTGTTTATGAGTATATACTTCCTCAAAGAAGACATTTTTATGGTTATGGATTATATCCATAAACTGTTCAATTTATGATAAGTGTTTTACAAGTTTGGATCTTATGTATTGCAATTCATAAACTAATCTATTATATTCCATTGATTAGAAATAGAGCCTAGTGGATGAAATGGAAATCGTATCAATGAATACACTCCATGTAGGGATTTCCCTCTTGCTCAAGATAATTATAGTGGTGCTGGTGATGCAATTGGTTCTGATCAGCTAATCACCATGCTAGGACAATTCACTCAGGTTATGAATAATAACCGTACCCGTATAGAGCACCCTGATCCGCATCGTGGAGGATCAATGTTAGATCACTTCATGAGGCAACAACCACCAACATTCAATGGGGTTAAAAATCCAGTAGTAGCTGAGCAATGGATAAGTTCCCTAGAGGAAATATTTCAGGATTTGGGGAGTAGTGAAAGGAAAAAGGTTATCATGGAAGTTTACCACCTCACTGGAGATGCTGATCAATGGTGGTCATTAATTCTAAACACAAAAGATGATGAAGATGTATCACGTATGGAATGGAGGGGGTTTAAAGTGATTTTCTTAGAAAAATACCTTCCTCATGACCATCGAGCAGATATGGAAAGGTAATTTCTCAGTCTGAGGGAAAAGGAGGATGAGAATGTCGCAACGTATGAAGCTAACATTACAAGGTTAGTGAGGCATGCATTAGATTATATACGTAACATGAGGAGTAATATTAAATGTTTCTTTGAGGGGTTAAAACCATTTATCCATTGAGCATTAGTCTCACAATAATTCTCATCATATGAAGACATTGTCTCATGTGCTATAAAGACAAAAAAAGAAATATCTAAATATTATGACAATAAAGTAAAGTAAGAGAAGAAGTGAACGGTGGAACATGAGATAGATAAATGGAAAACGGGAAATAAGTATTTTCCATTATGTGATAATTGTGGGAAGAACCACCTCGGTCTTTCCTAAAAGGAATGAGAGTTTGTTACAAATGTGGAAAAAAGGTCATTAGGCTCGTGATTGCAAGGGAAAGAAAGATGCTGTCATTGTTGAATGCTACAATTGTAGAGAAATGGGGCTTTATGCGAATGAATGCCCTATGCGGCAAGGAATCTTACCTCAAAAAATTCCAAGGGATCAAGGCCAATCTTATGTTGTCACTATAGTTGAAGTGGAATAATTAATGTATTTGTGTTTTTGTACTCAAGGATTATATTTTGGTTATAAGAATATTTTGATATATATATAAGGATATTACTACACTACTTGTTGTTTTAATTAAGGTTTTAATATGAGGTAATCATATTTTTAGTATGTGACAATAATATAAACTTTACTTTGTCTGGGGAATCTGATGTGACAATTGATTTTGGAATTTAGATACCTTTTACGGAGAGTCTGGACAGAGGTACTTTAGATAACTATAATGTTTGGAGTGGATTAAGATGAACTCTGGATAGTACTGTTAAAGATTAAAACAATTATTATGATCAATTTCTGGAATATAAAGATACTATTGTTTTAGTAAATGGATAACCTGCAGGTCGGGCGATAACCTGTCGCGTCGAATGAAGCTGTAGGAATCGAACCTACAACCATAGTGCGGTAGGCCTTTATTACCTACCACTTTCCTACAATAATTCCCTAGTCATTATAAAGTATTTATCCTCATTTTAATGGTATATGTTAATGTTTGGATCCTTATACGATTTGGATAAATATAATAATTTAGAGTTCTATTATCTTTTGGAGTGAAAGAAGAGTTTTGGTAGAAATTAGTTGAAGGATGAAACTCTACTTGTCAAGTAAATATATATATATATGTATATATATTTCTCTTATTCTATGAAGAAACTAATTCATAAACATTAGGTAAGTGATCTTAAAACCAAAAATGCATTATCCTAATACCTTATGTTTTGTTAAAACAATGATATTTTAAATCATCATAGATTGATGGATTTGAGGCCCTCAATTCTACAATTGTTTATGACTGATGACCTCAATCACTCCCTATAAATATTTATTTTTTTCCTCCAATTATGTGTCTCTAATTTCCACACATGTTCTCCAATTAGATATCATAATTTGGTGGTGACCCTCTCATTTCTCTTTTCCTCTTAAAATGACTAATTTTTTTAACACAATTTCCAATGTGGGTTTTCCCACAACGAAATTTTTCTATTTTCAACCTTTTATTTTGAATGAACAATTTCAAAATAAAAGAAAGAAATTTATTGAATTAGGGGATAATGCAACACCCCAAGCTTCCATCCTACGTTTCCCTTTTAATAATGCAATAACATGCTTTGAACGCAACTTTGAGATTCTAACACACCGCGACCAATCGAAGTAGCCGTTATGAATAGTAATACCCAATTTTTGAAATTTTATAAATTTTATCTCTCAAAATGGAATACATTTTTGGATTCAAAATATCGAATTATCCTAGGGTAAAATTTTGGTACTTTTTGGATAACTTTTATATTTTGATGAATAGTAAAAATTACTAAATTTTAATTAAAAACACTTTTTTTAATGAAAATAATTAATTGTGATAATTTTTGAATTTGAGTGGTTTTAAAGAACATATAGAATATATTTTTACCATTTAATACAATTTTGGTCATTGGACATAATTTCTCTTTTAAACTGGACATAAACAATTGTAAATCTTTTGATAGTTATTATCTCTTAAAAACATGCTTTTTATTTTAACAATGGGAATTAATTATAAATTAATTTCTGCCACTTATGTGTTTTAAATTTAGAAATATGGATTCCATATTTGGAATCAGGAGGATTAAATTGTGTAAATAGGTATCATTTATTTTTAGACAATTTGAATAATTACATTGGTAAATATTGTATTTACCATGGTGAAAGGTTAAATATGGTAAATATGGGTAAAAAATAATATTATAATAATATCATTTTACCCTAAAACGTGTTCTAACCCAATTGGATGATAAATTCCAGACCCTAGGAATATTTGTGTCAATTTGGGGACCCCATGAAGCCATATATAGGTTATAAGGACACTTTATATTAATTAAGTTAAATTAAATACAAAAATGACATAAGCATATATCTTTTAGAAAAACAATTATTACATAAGGTTATATATGTTATCTTTTCGACTATAAATATTCATTATTAAGATAAATCTATTTCATAAATAATGGTATTTTATTTATAATTTTTAGACATTTTATATATAAATTTATTTATGACACAATAATGATGCAGTATTTTCCTTATTAATGAATGAATCAAACAATTGGTTTTATAAATGTTAAAATAAATATAATTTGAACGTTTTGATGAGATATATGAATTTTATTATTTAATATGACATGTTAGGATTGATGAAAATAATTTTTTTTTAGAATTAATAATGTTTTGTGACTTTAAAAATAATCATTTATTGAATAGTGTGAAAATTGACATAAATGAGTTCTTAAAACAAATATTATATTATTAATTGATGTTCTATTCCAAAAAATATAAGGTTCAGACAAAGAAGTTATATCATGACAGGTGTATCATTAATGGACCACTTGGGGGTCTTTTGGATGTATATAGTATGTTTATTAACTATATAATATAAAAATTCAAAATGACATGGTAAATGTCAAACTAATTAACTAAGAGTTAAAACCAAAAGATAAGTTTAATATAATGACCCAAACCTACCTAATATATATTGTTTGAAAGGATTTATACACAAACCCACCTTATACTTTTTATAATACACTTTTGAGCCATTATAACCCGAATATAAATTTATTATAAATTAATACTTTAAGTTTTTCTTTAAGAACCCCTCCTCCCCCTTATAAAAGGACACAACTTATAGCCAATTCTTCACACCGTCAAAGTCTTTTGGCTCGACCAAAACCTACCAAAATACTCTTTAAACTTTCCTAAAGTTAACCTAGAGGTATTAGTTTGATTATAAACCCATCCTATGGATCCATTTTGATCAAATCAAAAGGAACAACCCGAATAAGAGGTAATGTTTTCGCCACCATTTTTCAAGTACCTTTCCTCTTCAACTTCTTTTTTCTTTGTTATTTCCTTTCAAAAATAATAAATCCAGTATCATCTATATACAGTGATGTTATTATAAATATGGTACAACCATATTCATTATTCTTTCCATCCTTTTATTGACATGTCAACATACGTGCGTACATACGACTTACCGTCTCCACGTCATGATGTAATTATTAATAAAAAACATTATTATTTGGATGGGTATGATAATGATACTTAATTGAGGAAAATAATAAATATAACATGATAATTATTCTGTATATATGATATACCATCCAATTATATATTATTATAATATCATAAGTATGATATTGTCGCTCGTGCGTATGTACGGACTACCATCTCCACGAACGCGATTAGATTCATTCCCCATCGAATCCATGCAATTATATTTCTCATTTGATGATTAAAAATAGTGCTTAAAAACTTGATATCATTCTGTATATGAATATGATACAACCTATCCATAACAAAAACAGCTTATGTAACAACATATTTAAAAGAAAACGAGTAAGTTAACACCCGAAACGATGATAATACTAAGACATTATTAACAAAGCAATGTTAAAAGATCATATATGACATCATATTAATGTATATGATTATTTTATAATTTAATAACAATTATTTTACCATTATACATGAGGTTAAACTACCCTAAACCAAGGAAACATACAAGGTAAGGGTTTATTTCACAATCTCTTCATTATCCAAGGTTGTTTATACATAATTATCTACTGGGTCATCTTTATCATCTACATCCATGCTTCTTAAAAATGTATTCCAAAACATTTTTACTGTTTACTAGAATATGGCTTAAATTTATTTATACCCTTCTTTGAATTTTTATAAAATGCTGTGAAAGTAATATTTCCATCGTTTTCCAAACAAGTTCCTCTTTAACCTTTTCACCAAAATTAAGGTAAGAATTTCTTTTTTAACTTATACGACGAGTGCGGCTATTTTCCGCCATTATAAAAACGTCAAAGCTTCCCTCACAAGCTAATAAGAATATTTTCATAGTAAATGTTTTCATTTACAATTATGCAACATTTAAATGTTTTAATGATTTATCTTTCTAAATATTTTTAATTAATGTCTATGTTTTCAAAATGATTTTAATTATTTATTTATATGGACATGAATGTTTTGAAATGATAATTATTTTCAAATGTTTCAATGTGGTATGGGACAATTTGATTCAAAAATCACTTTTAAATTTCTTCATTTATAAATATATTTCATTTCAATTATTTCAAAAAATAGATAATTTCTCTCAAATAGTTTTGATTTCATGAATGCCAACATCCATTGATGGATTTAAGCATATTTGAAGTTGATATATTATGATACAAAACGGCCATATTGAATTGAAGGTTTTGTGATATGTTTGACTGTGGATGTGTTATTTTTATACCATTCATGTTATATGGAGAGTGTATTGACATTTCGTATGCTATTTGTAATACGAATGTTTATGGTATGTTTAAACCTATTCATATGAGGAATGCATTGGACTTAGTATGTGACATGTGTAGCCCGCTATATCTCCTCGATGCATCGGTAGGTCTCATGAGACAAACTATTGTCTTGGCACGAGGCCTTGACAAGATCTTATTTGTAGTCCTAGGATGAGGCCTTGGCTACGTAGTAATGCTAGTCTAGCATTATGAATTCCATCATTATGAAAGTGGATATTGATATTGCATGTGATTATTCAACTAGTAGAATATCCATGTGAATATGTATATAATGACCCATACTTTACATACATTTTTAATACTTCAAAATTGAAGAATACTTATTACAACATATAACAAAACCATGAAAGGACCGTATAGGTATAGTGTCTTTAGAAACTGGGAAACATAAACAACTGGTTCATAAAGCATCTACACTGTCTCCCATTTATTTCATCATATCTATAGTCCCTTTTGGCATATCTTACTTAATAACCTTCTTCCTAACCTGGGGAAATAAAAAATACAAAAGTGTGAGCTCAAATGCTTAGTAAGGGTAAACAAAAGAAATATCAATCACATCATATTCATAAGAACATAACTTTTGGAAATCTTAACCTGCAAAAGAGAGCATAATTTCATAACACGGGATAAATCATAGTAGTGAAATGGAAATCATAACTTAAAACTTGAATCTTTGTGGCATACACACATAATCATATAGAATCATTTCTTATTAGTCAAAACTCATTGCCAAGACTATCTTAGTGGACAAAGTCCCTTTCTGAACCGAGTTCACTCCTCGTTTCAATCCTGTTTCACTGAACCGGTATAACCTACCGTTCCAGCCATGTCTATCTCGTGAGATATAAAATCTTTACCCAATGCATTGGAGGGAGATATAGGTCCCACCCATCTCATAGTGATACCATTCTTATGTGTGCCACAAAATCATAAACCATACATCATAGCATAACCCATGTAACAAAAATGGGATTCTTAAACATTGTGACATCATAAAACAATTCATATAAGATAAAAGAATTCATAAAAATAATTCCATCCCAGCATAATCAAATCAATATAATAATAGGTATAAAAACAGAACCCTTTATTATCTTAGATGAAAAATAATTTTGATAAAACACTTGAACTCCATTCTTGAGGAAAATATCCTTTCTACTTCAAAAACACTTTTCCTTTCTTAACATGTCATAATATTCTAAACTAAAAGAATTTGATTAAAAATAAACTTGAAAACTTATATGGGAAGCTTCTTAGAAATAATGTTTTAGAAATCCACTCATGTCGTAGAAGTTAAAACAAAACAGTCTTCTCGTACTTTTTTCGGAAAAGTCAAAAAGTACCTCGTACGAAAAACGACAAAAGATACCTTTCATATCATTTACTAAAAACTCAAAAAAGGGTAAAATTGGATATAAACTATTGTAGAAGGATATAAATATTACATATTGGGGAAACATGGATGTGTATGATAAAATACACCCCAGTAAATACCAAAGTATAAACAATCTCGGATAAAAATAAGATTGTGATATTTCCCTTACCTTAGGTCCTATTTGCTTCGAAAGTGTCTGAAACTCCTGTATAATGATTTAAATAATGTTATTAACTTATTCAAGAATCATAATTATTGTTATGATATCATATATGGTCATATTCTTATCTTCAAAGTAGTAATATTTCATTTCCACTTGTTATTCCGGTGTTTATAACTTTTTGTTCTTATGAGTGTTTTGTCGAAAAAATTCTTATTCTTATCTTTGGGTTATTGATACCTCATTTCCAGATTGGTATTAGTGTAATATATATCATATTCATTCATTAAATTCATTTATATAACCATTATGAAATGAATATCATGTAGAACGAGTCGCATCACATCGTGGAGACGGTATTCCGTACGTACGCACGAGTGATGATATTGTTCCTATGATCATGGAATTGTATTGGAGTGTATTTATACTATTTCAGAATCAATATAACTTTATAATAGTCATATATAGTCATTATTAACACCATTATACCCATCCAAGTAAGGTGGTGGTGGAAAATAGATTACACCACGGCGTGGAGACGGTATTCCGTACGTACGCACGCGCGATTATTTCATTTTACGTAGGATGGATAGATGGTGAAATAGGTTTTTTTTCATACTTATAATAACATATCAGTATATGAGTGATACTGATGTTATTACTTCATAATGAAACAACTAATGAAGAAGAAGTGGATGAAGAAATAAAGATTAAAGAATCGGTAACGGACATTACCTCTTCTTTGAAGTGCTTCTTTGAGACCTTCTTTTAGGGCACTAAACTTGGTCTTTGAATAAGACCAGGACCTCTAGGAAGTCTCTAGGGAAGTGGAGCGGAGGAATTGGCAGGGTTTGGCCGAGCGTGAAGGCTCAAAGTGGTGTGAGCAAGAGGGGGAGGAGGTGCTTTTTATAAGGGAGGAGAGGGGCACCTTTGGGAAAACTAAAAATATTATTTTATTATAAAGTCAATTTCGGTTTTAAATAGCTCAAAATTTATATATTTCGAAGCTAAGGTGGGGATGGGTCGCAATACTCTCATACAATATAATTTATAAAAGTTTAGGTATCAATTTTAACCTTATCATTTTGATTTACCTTTAAGTTAGATAATTTAACTCTTACTGTGTTTTCTTGTTTTCTTGCACTATATGGTTAATAAACATACTATATCAAGCCAAAAGAACCCCAAGTTGTTTATTATTAATATATATAGCCTTATCTAAGTCATTTTGCCAAACCTTATATTTTTAGGAATAAAATAACAATTACTAATATAATATTTGTTTTAAAAACTATTTTATGTCAAGTTTGACACAATTTAGTGATTGATTTTTGTGAAAATCATAATAGAATTATTAGTTCTAAAAAAGTTAATTAAATAAATAATAACATGTCATATTAACCTAGAATATTAGTGGAACTCAAAAAATTCTCAAATGACATTTATTTGGGTATTTATAACATCAATTATGTCAATATTTCACTAATAAGATAATTACTGCATCATCGTTGTGTCATAAATAAATTATATTATCTAATGCATAAAAATTACAAATAAAATATCATTATGTAGGAAATATTTTTATCTTTCTAATGAATATTTATAGTCGAATTTATCTTATATATAACCCCATATTAAAAATTATTTACTTCTTAAACATTGATTCTAACTATTTAACCCTTCTTTAAATAAATTAACAATAAATGTCCTAATCTAATCCAAGTGGGCCTAAGTGGTCATATTTTATTCCTAAGGTTGTTTTTGGTCGAGTTAAACTTGTCCAATAGAATTAGGACATGTGTTAGGGTAATAATAATTTCATTTTTACCCTTAATTACCCTATTTACTTTTAACTATGGTAAATAAAAGTAAAACGTTACTATTCACCAAAAATTATTTTCATCTCATTGAACCACATTTTAGTCCTTGATATTAACCATGTGTCTCAGATTTTCGAAATTCCACTCACAGAAGCGGTAAAATTAAGTATTATGAAAAATTCAGTTTTTTTAACTACCACTTAGTGGTTTCACTATTCATCAAAAATTGAAAGTTTTCAGAAAAATTCCAAAATTTCACACCATACTAATTTTGATATTGAGAATCCAAAATTGAAGTCCATTTTGAAAAATAAAATTTCAAAAACCGGTTATTAATATTCATAACGACTAGTTTTAATAATATTTTAATAGCATATCATTGTTCACTGAAACTCGGTATTGCATATGACACAAGCTATCGAGGAAGTCCGTGGTTGCATGTAAATCAAGCCAAGCTAGTGTTGTGTGTAGTAAAAGATTCCTTTGATGATTTATAAAAACAAAATATTTCTCATAAAAGTATCGGGCGTTACATTCTACCCCCCTTAAAACGAATTTCTCCCTCGAAATTCGTCACTTTGTCACAAATAGATGAGGATACCTCTCCCTCATCATATCCTCAAGCTCCCATGTAGCTTCTTCTAATTGGTGGTTCCTACATAAAACTTTCACCAAGCGAGTGGTCTTGTTTCGTAGGACTTTTTCTCTACGATCCAGAATCTCTATCGGCTGTTCTTCATAAGAAAGATCTTGCTCCAGCGGTACAACTTCTGAGCTAAGTACATGTGAAGGATCAGGTATGTACTTCCTCAGGAGAGATACATGGAACACATCGTGAACTTGAGAGAGATTCGGTGGAAGCGCCAATCGGTAAGCTACATTCCCAACACGATCCAATATTTAGAAAGGACCGATATATCTAGGGCTCAACATCCCCTTCATTCCAAATCTCATGACCCTCTTCCATGGAGAAATTTGTAAGAACACTTTATCACCCACTTCAAACTCTAGGGCTTTTCTTCGGTTGTTGGCATAACTTTTCTGTCGACTCTGAGCTGCTCTTATGTGTTGTTGAATAGATCTGACCTTTTCTGCCATTTCATCAATGAGATCAGGTCCTAATAGCTTTGTTTCCCCAACTTCATTCCAGCAAGTTGGAGTCCTGCATTTCATTCCATAGAGAGCTTCATAAGGATCCATCTGAATACTGGAGTGAAAGATATTATTATAAGAAAATTCCACCAAAGGTAGGTGTTGATCCCAACCACCTTTGAAATCCATAGAGCAAGCTCTCAACATATCTTCTAGGGTTTGAATTGTTCTCTCAGACTGACCGTCTGTCTGAGGATGATAAGTAGTGTTGAAGCTCAACTCTGTATCCAGATTATGCTGAAGACTTCGCCAGAACATCGAGGTAAATCTCAGATCCCGATCAGATATAATAGAAAGTAGTACTCCATGCAATCTTACCACTTCCTTTACATATATATTTGAATGCTGATCTAGAGAGAAATCCTCTCTAATAGCAATGAAGTGTGTAGACTTTGTAAGACGATCAACTATGACACATATAGCATTATTTCCTTTGGATGTTTTAGGAAGTCCTGTGACAAAGTCCATAGTGATGTTTTCCCATTTCCATTCGGGTATGGGTAATGGTTGTAACATCCCTTTAGACTTCTGTCTCTCAGATTTAACTTGCTATCAAACCAAGCATCGAGAGACATATTCAACAACATCTCTTTTCATGTCATCCCACCAGAAGTACTCTTTCAGGTCCCTATACATCTTCAAGCTTCCAGGATGAATAGAGAATGAAGAACTATGAGCCTCATCCAGCAGCTCCTTATTTAATTCCAGGATGGGAGGAACACAAACCCGGTTCCTATAATTTATTATCCCATCACAATCAAGGTTGAATTCAGGAACATTTCTCACCTTCTTTTGTAACTCAACATCTGCTTTCTGTGCCTCTTTAATCTTCACATGTATAGATGGTTGAACATACATTTGAGAAAGATAAGATTTTCCCCTTCCATTATAATTCCAAGATCCGTCCTTTGTAAATCCATAAATATTGGATAATTTGTGATTCTCATCATGGATAAACATGCATGGCCTTGTGGACTTAATGAATCTGCCACCTTGTTTGCTTTCCCAGGGTGGTAATGGATTGAGAAGTCATAATCCTTAATCAGCTCCAACTATCTTCTTTGACCCATATTCAGCTCCTTTTGTGTGAAAATATACTTTAAACTTTTATGATCAGTATAAATGTTACAACTTTCTCCATAAAGATAATGCCTCCAAATCTTTAATGCAAAGATTACCGCAGCTAACTCCAAATCATGTGTTGGGTAATTTTTCTCATGGATTTTCAACTGTCGTGAGGCATAAGCTATCACCATATCATTTTTCATAAGAACACACCCCAATCCCTTCTTGTATGCATCACTATAGATCACAAATCTTTCTCCACTACAAGGCAGTGTGAGCACATGTGCACTGGATAACCTTATTTTCAACTCCTTGAAATTCTCTTCACATTCCTCCATCCAAACAAACTTAACTCCTTTCCGAGCCAACTTGGTGAGTGGATTAGATAATCGTGAAAAATATTTCACAAAACGTCGATAATATCCATCCAAACCAAGAAAATTTCGGATCTTAGTTACTGTTGTTGGTCTCCACCATCTTTCGATAACCTCTATTTTTGCTGGATCCACAAATATCCTCTCTTTTGAGATTATGTGACCCAAAAATGAAACATTTTGAAGATAAAATTCACACTTGGTAAATTTGGCATAAAACGTCTCCTTTATCAAGGTCTTCAATATAATTCTCAAGTGATCTTCATGTTCTTCCTTTCTCTTTGAATAGACAAGAATATCGTCTATAAAGACTACCACAAATTGATCAAGATAGTCTCTAAAGACTCTATTCATCAGATCCATGAAGACAGCAGGGGCATTAGTAAGACCAAATGGAATCACTATAAATTCATAGTGTCCATACCTTGTACGGAAAGTCGTCTTTGGTATATCCTACCATTTGACCCTTAATTGATGATACCCTGAACGAAGATCAATCTTGGAAAAGTATTGAGCTCCGCGTAGTTGGTCAAATAAGTCATCAATGCATGGGAGATGATATTTGTTCTTGATAGTGATCTTGTTAAGTTCTCGATAATCGATGCATAGTCTCATTGATCCATCTTTCTTCTTAACAAATAGAACAGGTGCTCCCCAAGGTGACGCACTAGGGCGTATGAATCCCTTATCAAGATTCTCTTGGAGTTGCTTCTTCAATTCCTACAACTCAATTGGGGCCATTCTATAAGGTGTCTTTGAAATAGGCAAAGCACCCGATACGAGTTCTATTGAGAACTCAACTTCATGATTTGGTGGAAGACCCGGTAATTCCTCGGGAAAGACATCATCAAACTCCCGTACAATGGGAATATTATTAATCATGATATTCTCACCAACCATTTGAGATAAATAACCTTCATTTAGTGGAATCAAGACCCATAAGATGGAAGAAATTTTCCCTGGAAGGTTTTGTTTATCTTTGCATCGATAGATGATCATAGATTGATCTGGAATATGAAATGTGACTTCCCTTCATTGGTAATTGATATGGGATCGATATAAATAAAGCCAATCCATGCCATGAATCACATCATATTCCACTATAGGATGGATCACAAGATTTGCAGGAAGCACGTTCCCACAAACTTTGATCGGAGAAGAATTATAAACTTTTGATGCGACTGTTGTGCCATTAGGTGTTGTCACAGCTAACTCAACATCTAATTGTTGAGGTAATACGGTGATACCCTTAGAAAATTCTTCAGAAATAAAAGAGTGGGTGGATCCAGAATCAAATAAAACATTTTCTACTTTAGAGGGGATGGTAAGTGTACCTTTCATCACATCGTTATCGTACTCCATATCGCTGATAGAAATTGCATGTGACTTTCCTTTGTCTTTAGCCTTAAGAGTTTTTTGACGTCGACCATCATCATGAACCCTTGGATTAGGGAATTTATTGGTATAATTCCCCATCTCCTTGCACTTGAAACATTGAATTGTAGTATGTTCATTCTGTGTATCCCTTCCTTTGTTTGCATCATTAGACATCTTCATCCCATCATCGCGGCATTCAAATTCCCGATGACCTTCCTTTCCACATTTGAAACATTTACTTGTCCCTTTATGACAACTCCCTCCATGTTTCTTTCCACACTTTGAGCATAAGGGAAAGCTCATCTTCTTTCCAGTGTGCTCTTTAGATTTTGCTTTGAATTGCATTTTACTCTTCTTATCAAACCCATATGACTGATGGGTTACTCCAATCTCCATCTCAACTTTGAGAGCACATCAAATTATTTCCTCGTAGCTATTGAAGTCCCTTATGGCTAAGGCCCTTCGAAGACTAGGTTTTAAGCCACTAAAGAATCGATCCATCTTACTCTCAGGTTGGATAATAATACCAGAAGCGTACCTTGGTAGTCTTGTAAAATTTGATTCATAGGTACCAACATATTCATCATCCTTTTGCTTCAGTTCAAGAAATTCTTTCTCCATCATTGTTTAGAGAATACGAGGGAAGTACTTATTAAAAAATAAGTTCTTGAACTCGTCCCATTCCATAGACTCAATTTCATCCCTTTGCCTCGTATTCTTAATAAGACTCCACCATTGATCAGCATCACCTTCCAAATGATAAACTGCCTAGATGGATTTATCATGCTCAGAACATCGAAGAACTGAAAATATCTTTTCAGTAGTGCTAATCCATTGTTCAGCAACTAATGGATCAGTAGACCCGCTGAATGAAGGTGGACACTATCTCATGAAGGATTCAACAGAATGTTGCTCCTTACTTTGCTCGTTTGGAAGTCCCGCATGATTCATAGCTTGAGAAAGTTGTGTGAGCATGGCTACAAGATTTTTTCATTCCAGCTCCCATAACGTTTGGTTGCTCAGGGGGACAATCATTGCATTTCCCGTCGCATTCCGCATTAACACGATTCCTTCGGGTTCCATCCATTGACTAAAACCAAGAAGAATAGTGTGAGCAACACTAATTATAATAGGAGAACCACATAATCAAGAATAAGATTTCACACTTAAGGTCTTATCCTAGGTTATTCATGGCCATTTATAAAACACTAAGATTGAGTTCTATGCTTAGAATTATCCTTAGGGTTCTTACTAAGGCTTTCGCATCCTAGTTTCCAAAGGTTGACTATACCTTTCCTTTGATACCAACTATAACGACCCATACTTTACATACATTGTTAATACATCAAAATTGAAGCATACTTATTACAACATATAACAAAACCACGAAAGGACCGTTTAGGTATAGTGTCTTTAGAAACTGGGAAACATAAACAACTGGTTCATAAAGCGTCTACACAATCTTTCATTTATTTCATCATTTATATAGTCCCTTTTGGAATATCTTACGTAATAACCTTCTTCCTGGACTGTGGAAAGAAAACATACGAAATGGTGAGCTCAAATTCTCAGTAAGGGTAAACAAAAGAAATATCAATCACATCATATTCATAAGAACATAACTTTTGGAAATCTTAACCTGCAAAAGAGAGCATAATTTCATAACACGGGATAAATCATAGTAGTGAAATGGAAATCATAACATAAAACATGAAACTTTGTGGCATACACACATAATCATATAGAACCATTTCTTATTAGTCAAGACTAATTTCCAAGACTATCTTAGTGGACAAAGTCCCTTTCTGAACCGAGTTCACTCCTCGTTTCAGTCCTGTTTCACTGAACCGGTATAACCTACCGTTCCAGCCATGTCTATCTCATGAGATATAAAATCTTTACCCAATTAATTTGAGGGAGATATAGGTCCCACCCATCTCATAATGATACCATTCTTATGTGTGCCACAAAATCATAAACCATACATCATAGCATAACCCATGTAATAAAAATGGGATTCTTAAACATTGTGACATCATAAAACAATTCATATAAGATAAAGGAATTCATAAAAATAATTCCATCCCAACATAATCAAATCAATGTAATAATAGGTATAAAAATAGAACCCTTTATTATCTTAGATGGAAATTAATTTTGATAAAACACTTGAACTCCATTCTTGAGGAAAATATCCTTTCTACTTCAAAAACACTTTTCCTTTCTTAACATGTCATAAATTCTAAACTAAAAGAAGTTGATTAAAAATAAACTTGAAAACTTATAAGGGAAGCTTCTTGGAAATAATGTTTTAAAAATCCATTCATGTTGTATAAGTAAAAACAAAACATTCTTCTCGTACTTTTGTCGGAAAAGTCAAAAATTACCTCGTACGAAAAACGACAAAAGATTCCTTTCATATAATTTACTAAAAACTCACCGAAGGGTAAAATTGGATATGAAATATTTTATAAGGATATAAATATTACATATTGGGGAAACATGTATGTGCATGATAAAATACAACCCGTTAATTACCAAAGTATAAACAATCTCGGATAAAAATGAGATTGTGATATTTCCCTTACCTTAGGTCCGATTTGCTTCGAAAGTGTCCGAACCTCCTGTATAATTATTTAAATAATGTTATTAACTTATTCTAGAATCATAATTATTGTTATGATATCATATATGGTCATATTCATAGCTTCTTATTAGTAATATTTCATTGCCACTTGTTATTCGGGTGTTTATAACTTTTTGTTCTTATGCATGTTTTGTCGAATAAATTCTTATTCTTCACTTTAGGTTATAGATTCCTCATTTACAGAATGGTATTATTGTAATATATATCATATTCATTAATTCAATTCATTTATATAATCAATATGAAATGACGATCATGTAGAACGAGTCGCATCACATCGTGGAGACGGTATTCCGTACGTACGCACGAGTGATGATATCGTTCCTATGATCATGGAATTGTATTGGAGTGTATGTATACTATTTCAGAATCAATATCACTTTATAATAGTAATATATATTCATTATTTACACCATTATACCCATCCAAGTAAGGTGGTGGTGGAAAATAGATTACACCATGGCGTGGAGACGATATTCCGTACGTACACACACATGATGATTTCTTTTTCCGTAGGATGGAGAGATGGTGAAATAGGGTTGTTTCATACTTATAATAACATATCTGTAACATCCCAGGTAAATAAAGAATAAAGAATTTTCATATTTATTAATATTTATGAATTAGATATTAATTTTATTTTAAAGGGGTTGCTATGTTCGATAGCGTACCCGATACGCAACGATGAGTTTCTTTGAAACTTACGTAGCACACTAGTAATAAAATAATATTATTTTAAATGTTAGTTAACAAGTAGCCGTTGTACTGGTGGGAATGGATAGAAATAACTAAAATATTATTAGATATGTTTTTAAATGTTTATACATTTACCCGATAAAAGCTAAAGGCTTAAAATACGGAAAGAGTTCAATTTTAGGGCATATATACTCTTATTTTCACTAAAGGTTCTCTTATCACCTTTTAATGGTGAACCGTCATTAAATATAGTTTTGATCACTCTTATACTTTATTTTGGACCAAATATAACTCTTCTTTAGAATCGGGACATCAAAATTTACTTTGTGTAAATTTTTGGTACCTTTCTGCTAAAGTTCATTTTTTTATGAATAGTGTAAAATGTTGTATTTTAATTCAAAACCTCTTTTTAATATAATTTATTTATATGATTAGATTATTATTTTAATTGGTTTTAAAGTGAAATTATAAAATATTTTTACCAGTTAATCCAATGGTGGTCATTGGAATCAATTTCACTTTGAAATTGGACTTAAACTGGTGTCAATCTTTTGATACTTATTGTTTCGCAAAAACACGATATTTGTCATGACAGCGGGAATTAATTATTAAATTAATTAATTTTACTTATATGTTTTGAATTTTGTAAAATGGACTTCATTTTTGAATTCGGAATATCAAATATAGCTTATGGTGAATTTTTGGTAATTTTCTGAAAAACTTCAATTTTTGATGAATAGTGAAACCACTAAGTGGTAATCAAGCAAACTGATTTTTCAGTTAAATGAAAGTTTACCACTAATGTGTATTGAATTTTGAAAATCCGACATACATGGTTGTCATTAAGAAGTAAAATGTGGTTCAATGAGATTAAAATAATTTTTTGGTGAATAGTAATTTTTTTTCATTAATCGCGATTAGAGGTAATTAGTGTAGTTTAAGGTAAAAATGGTATTATAAGAATGTGAAAACACCATTAAACTTGTCCTACACCTATTGGGTGAGTCATGGCCGACCAAGAAAATCCATGGGCCAACTTGGGGACCCCATGGAGCCACTTTAGTTGGAAAATGACATTAATATATTTTTATTTAATGTTAAAGTGAAAATGACACTAACATAAATTGTTTTAATAAAATAATTTTTGAGTGGGGTTATACAAGTCCAAATTTTGATTATAAATAGTCATTGGAAAGCTAAAAATACTTCCTACATCATAGTAATTGTTTTATAATTTTTAGACATTAAATAAATTAAATTATTTATGACATCATAATGATGCAGTGATGACATCATTATTTAACGATTAAAATAAAATGGAATGATAATGTAAAATCTATGAACTACACATGTCAAAAACTTATTGGATGGGTGGATTTCGAACCTTTATAACCTTATCCACGAAATATATCAATGTGGGACCTTTTAAAACCGAAACACATTTTCAAATAAAGCAATATTTCTTTACTTTCCAAAAGTGCCCCTCCTCTCCTCTTATAAAAGGCCCCCACCTCTACCTCATTTCACACACTTCTCAAGCCTTTGGATCGGCCAACCGCTGCCCAATTACTCTCTCCACATCCCTCTCCTCATCCTAGAGGATTCCCTTTGGGCATAATCCTTTCAAAAGAAGCCTTTAGGCTCAAATCAAAAGGGAGTTACACTTTTAAAGGTAATTTATTCTCTCTTGTTCATTTGTTTTATTTTGCTTCTCCAACCCTCTAAACTCTTTTTATTTACTTCTTTTGTAACAACACCAGTATCTTCAATATACTAGGATGTTGTTATAATATTTATTTGAGCTACACTCTCACACAACTACATCAAATGGTTAAAAGAACATACGGTTTCCGTGGATGGCGAAATTCTGCCTCCCGAAACGATGATTGTTCAATACTCATTTAACACCTTCAAGGGTGGCCATTATGATGTCACTATTTTTATATATGATATATAATATGTTTATGTTTTCTTTAAGCTTCTGTAATTTTCATTTTTGTCATACCTTTATGGTTTCCATTATGGGTAAAAACGATATCTTCATTTAAGGAAGTGCGGACTACCGCCCCCTAAAAGTGATGTGATTCGTTAATGCCATATGTGGGACGTGTAAAGGATGGATTTAAAGTTATTATATATGATTTTATACTGGAATTATAATACACCTCTATATCATTATTATTTCTTTCCATTAATGTATGAGATAGAAATGAAAGTAGCATTCATGCGTACGTACGGCTTACCATCTCCATGAACGGTGCATTTCATTTCTTATCCCCAAATGTAATGTACTATTAAAATTACATGTATATAATGTATATATATAATTAATGATATATCTAAATGTTGAATATAATTATGGAATTAAAATATACATACCTCTCATTTAGTTTTAATTGTAAAGACCCGTAAAATTCAAGGGAAATTTTTTCTTAATTTTCTTTAGAATTTTACAAGAGCGCGGTTTCAGACGGCATCTGATTCCGAGGCCCGGAGTGCCCGGAATTAATTTCCGAAGTTTGGCTCGGGTACGTTCAGTGAACGAACGAGCGGGAATTCCTAACTTTTGATCTGGTGCTCGGAATTGAAATCCGAGGGCACCGATGAACTCGTAGCGCCGATATTCTCTTAAAGAGACCTTTTCGGGAGTTGCGTTTGTTTCGGGTTGAAAGTTAGTTTTTGGGAGATTTATAAAAAAGTTGAATAAAAAGTGAGAATTCTTTTTATTTTACTTTTTGTAGGTTAACTCCTCTCAAAGGGAGTTAGGGGTGGGACCCACACCCACTTAACCTCCCTTGAGAGGATTAAGTGTGGTGGGGCCCACACGAAACCTAAACCTCTCATCTTCCCTCAAAATCCCTTAACCCCTCTTTAATTAATATGACAACTAGTTAATAAATGTGGAGTTATCTCTTATTTGAATTTCAAACCTTTGAAATTCTTTTTGTGAATAAAATAAGACTTTGTCTTATTTTGTTGGGTTAGAACTCTTAGCCATCTTGGAGTGGTTGAGAGCTTTTCTTTCTTCTTCAACCTTGACGAAGAACACGAAGAACGCCGTTCTTCAACGAAGAACTTCTTCGCCGAAGAACACGGTCTTTCCGCGACGCCATATCCACGACGTGACGTTCTTCTTCCGCATCATCTTTTCCGCGACGAACGCCATCGACAACGACTCTTCCTCCGACGTCAAAGGAATCGACACCGATATTCCACGACTCCGTCAACGTGCGACTATCGAGGTAAGGGTTCTTGAGTTCGTTGTTTCCTTTTTATTTGACTTTCCTCAAGACTTGACGTAGAACGCTCAAGTTCCGACGAAGAACGCCGCTCCGCTCTTCTTCGTCTTCGGTGTCAACGAGAGAGAACACCGCATCTTCCTCGGACAACCTTCGTCGGCGTACAAGGATTCGCCAACGACGTGCCTCTTCGGATGCGCCTCTTCGTCGTTGAATTTGACGAACGACGACCGCGTCGCCCGACCTCCGCGACGTCGTCTTCCGCGGAACGTAGAACGATCTTCGAACCTTATACCAATGTAGGGGTTGTTGATTTCATTTTGGTTTCCTTATTCCTTTTCTTGCTCGTGGATCGCATGTCTACGTGAGGCATTTAATTATTTTATATAAGTGTTATTGTTAACGCGAGGGGGGCCGGACCGCACGAACACGGCCGAACCCCCCTCCATCGTTCTTGTTTATGCTTACGGGTGGAAGCAAGTGGCGTGGTGCCGTCGCACCACGCAGATGATCGTGCAAATAATTTACGCGGCGCCGTCGCGCCACGCCGAGGAAAAATCTTCAAGAACGTGACGCCGTCGCGCCGCGTTGAAAAGAATCATGGCACGACGAAAGGGGCGCGGTGCCGTCGCACCACGCCGGACGAGGAGACCGCGGCCGGTTCCGGGCCGCGGCGGGACGAGAAGACCACGGCCGGTTCCGGGCCGCGGCGGAAGAGGAGACCGGCGGCCGGGCCGCCGGCGTCGGAAGTCGAAGGCGGGACCGGAATTTCCGGTCCCGTTGGTAAAAACCGGCCGGCCAGCTGGCCGGCCGGATGACATAAAACCGGGGGAATTAAATTCCCCGGACGGTTCAGCAAAACCCCCCTCTTAATGAGGGGGGCGGTTCCATGGAAAGGGGGGGGGGGGGGGCAGCAGCCCCCCGGTTCGCTCAATAAAACCGGCCCCCACGTGGGGGCCGTTTGTTGCAAAGGCGCGGCCTTTGTGCCGCGCCGCTCCAATCAGCGGGGGCTTGCCCCCCCGCGTGCCGACCACGTGCGGCGCCTGCCGCGGCCCGCCGCGCCGCCGCGCCGCCGCCGCCCCTGGGGGAGGGGGGGGTCGGGCCGGGTCGGCCCGGACCCGGACCCCCCCGTTTCGAACCGGATTTTGTTTTTGGCTCATAACCCGAGCCTCGGACCTCCGAACGACGAACCGTCTGTGGCAACGCGATCCTTGGATCGAGACGGTCGTTTCGGTATATCGCACTCAAGGTTTCGGGTTACTTTGAGTTCGGTCGGGTTGGTTCGTTCACGAAACCAACCGGGCCTTCGGAGCGGAAACGCTCATATCTTGAGCTACGGACGTCCGATTGACGCACCGTCAGTCGCGTTGTGTTCCTCTTAGTGAGACGGATCTTTTGGCATACTCCGCCCGAGGTTTGGACGCAGGTGCAGTACGGTCGGGTTGGTTTTGCCTTAAAAAAACCAACCGGGCCCCGGAGACGAAAATGCCAATAACTCTCAGACCGGGCGTCCGATCGACGCACCGTCTGTTGTGTTGAGTTCCTGTTTACGGCACGGAACATTTGGTATCCTTCGCCCAAGTTTTGGATATAGTTAGTAGAAGCCGGGTTGGATCGCACCCGAAATCCAACCGGGCCCCTGGAACGGGAAAGCTAATATCTTTCAGACAGGACGTCTGCTTGACGAACCGTCAGCGGCGTTGGTGGTTACGTTGAGTAACGGTCCCTTTGAGTATACCATATGGGAGTTCGGGGTACAGTTGACATACGGCCGGGATTGGTTTCGCTCACGAAACCAACCGGGCCCCTGGGACGAAAAGGCTAATAACTCACAGACCGGGCGTCCGATCGACGCGCCGTCTGTTGCGTTGAGTTCCTGTTGACGATACGAAACTTTTGGATACATCCACTACGGTCTTCGTGACAGTTGATGTATCAGCCTCTCGGCTCGTGGAGCGGACCCTCCGTACGAGCTTGCTGTGTGCGGGAACCCTAGTGCTGGCTGCGACTGTTCTACTGCTACGACTGCTACTGTGACTGCGACGACGACAGTACAGAGATCCTGTGTGGATTCGACGACGACAGTACAGAGATCCTATGTGGATTCGACGACGACGACTTCAGCACTCAGCGATCCTACGTGGATCAGTGCTACAGGTCCTGTGTGGGCCCGATCCTGTGTGGGTCCTTGCGCTCAGCAGTTCTGTGTGAGCCAGCGCCTACAGGTCCTGTGTGGGCCCGATCCTGTGTGGGTCTTTGCGGGGGTTAGTTACCTATCGATCCTTCGTGGGTCCGACGACTTAGATGGATCAGTGATCATCTTTATCGTCCTTGAAGAAGTATACCTGTGTGAGCTGAATCCTATTGCTTTCCTGTGAGGATTGTGATGTGCAATCCTGCGTGGATTATGTTTTGCTTTCCTATGTGGAATACGTATACTTTCCTGCGTGGACTGAGTTGTACTTGGGCTCGGAGGTTGGAGCGTATTTTAATTGATGACTTAGGTATATGTATGGGCATATACCTAGGCAGTGTCGGTTGTTACTTCGTGATTGTACTTTTCTTCGTGGTTTATCCTTTGTGGATTTGAGAGACCTTCAGGGTCTCGGGGTCCCTACTGAGTAGCTTATACTCACCCCTGCACGGGATTTGCCCGCACTACGTTGTGTTGGTTGCAGACGACGGACAGCGTTGACCTTAGCTGAGGCTTGTAGAGCGGGACGGTACCCGGAGGTGGACCACTGGGCGGGACGTGCACGGAGCGGACGGCGGGACCCGTGGAGCAGAGGAGCTATCTGTACCCACCCTTCAGGTGGGATTTCCGGTGGACAGCTCGGAGTAGCGGCCTTTACTTTACAGTTGCTGTTTTTCCCTTTTCGAGTTGTACTTTACTTTCAGTTTGGGTTTGTATTCTGGCCCATTTACCTTTCCGCACTTTCAGTCGTACTCTGCTTGCTTAGTGTTTACTTTCCGCTTGTTTACACTGTGGTGTGTGTTTACTTATCAAAGGCAATGCCTTCCCTTTTTACCGGGATTTACGCCTTGGTGCTAGTCGCCAGCCCCTGGCCTATGGAAGGCGGGCTTGGGGTAGTCACGGCACGGACCCCGAGGGCGGGTCGTGACAAATTGGTATCAGAGGAGTTCAGTTCTACCGTGAACTCTGATCTTTTCTATGTGAAGAAATAATGTTTAGCGTATTGAGTGTGGATATCAGTCCAGGGAGTCCAGTGTTGGTGCGGCGGCCGACGTATCCGTACACCAGGACCCTGACTTCTGATTTCCGACTTAATGCACGAAAACATTGATTGCGTGTGTGTTTCAAGTTTTCTTTGTGATTACTTATATCAGCTCACCAGGTATACTGTTCTAACCATGGCGCACCTGTTTCCTTTTTAGGATGGCCCCACGACGGCAGCCATCTAGGGTTCCGAGAATCGAACGTGACGACAGCCCACCGAGCGACGAGGCCTCGGTGCAGGGCCCTTTGTCAGCAGTGGCACCGGCGGTAGCTCTACCTGCCGAGCCCCCGATGCTTCCAGCAGCAGCCGCTGACGATGCACGTCGCCTCAGCGCACTGCATGAGTTTCAGCGCCAGCGACCACCCAGGTTTCGCGGGGAGACGGATCCCCAGGCTGCAGAGGAGCTGGCCGAGCAGCAGGTGGTGGACGACGCTTTGAGGCTCTGCCACCACCACCACCAGGTGGTCCACCCCGACCACAGGGAGTAGGTGAACATGCGAGAGCACAGCTTCAGGCAGTTGAAGCTTACGAACATGGAGCTCTGGGAGCCGATGGACAGGAGCAGAACTAGTGGATACATCCTTGTACTTCTGGTTCCTTGCTGCTTTTGTGTAGCGTCTTGTATTATGAGCTGCAATAATAAAAGACGCATCCTTTGTGATGTTTTCATTCCTGTCCTCTTTTGTGATGTTACTAAGAGGTTCCAGTTGACTGTTGACTTGACCCTCACTTGTGAGACATCTACTGGAGGAGACCAGTTACCACACACTGATGCCGACAGTGTGACTCAACCCTTGGAGGCGAGAGTAACGGTTGGATCTCTTAGTAGTAGCGTCGAGGCCTTACGACGTCATCCTTGGTATGGATTAGTATCATCCATGTTAGGATTGACTGTTTTAGGCAAAGAATGTGGTTCATCCAGGGGATGAGACCAGGTTTCTCTTATCGGCAAAGAAGAAATCTTGCAGCACTTGTGGGACCAGAGATGGTCCGGGCTACGTCGGAGGAGGTCCATGTCATCCAGGGGCGGATGAGGACAACACAGAGCCGGCAGAAGTCATACGCTGACAGGAGGCGGAGGCCACTAGAGTTCGAGGATGGTGACCACGTCTTCTTGCGGGTCTCACCTCGACGTGGTAATCGGAGATTTGGCCGAGGCGGCAAGTTATCTCCGCGCTTCATCGGACCCTTCCAGGTCCTCAACAGGGTTGGTGAGGTGGCTTATCGCCTGGCTCTACCACCTCAGTTGCACCGGGTGCACGACGTCTTCCACGTGTCTCAGTTGAGGAGATACGTGCACGACCCGACGCACATCTTTGACCATGGGGAGCTTGACGTTGACGATGGGGTGACTTTTACGGAGGTCCCGGTGGAGATAGAGGATCGATAGGAGCAGGTCCTACATGGGTGATCGATTCCTCTTGTGCGCAACAGTTAGCGGCACGGGAATATCCAGGAGAGCACATGGGAGCGGGAGGCTCAGATGCGTGCTCAGTACCCTCTTTTGTTTCCCTAGTTTTTGATGTATCTTTACGGGGACGTAAAGCCCTGAGGTGGGAGTAATGTAAAGACCTGTAAAATTCAAGGGAAATTTTTTCTTAATTTTCTTTAGAATTTTACAAGAGCGCGGTTTCAGACGACATCTGATTCCGAGGCCCGGAGTGCCCGGAATTAATTTCCGAAGTTTGGCTCGGGTACGTTCAGTGAACGAACGAGCGGGAATTCCTAACTTTTGATCCGGTGCTCGGAATTGAAATCCGAGGGCACCGATGAACTCACAGCGCCGATATTCTCTTAAAGAGACCTTTTCGGGAGTTGCGTTTGTTTCGGGTTGAAAGTTAGTTTTTGGGAGATTTATAAAAAAGTTGAATAAAAAGTGAGAATTCTTTTTATTTTACTTTTTGTAGGTTAACTCCTATCAAAGGGAGTTAGGGGTGGGACACACACCCACTTAACCTCCCTTGAGAGGATTAAGTGTGGTGGGGCCCACACGAAACCTAAACCTCTCATCTTCCCTCAAACTCCCTTAACCCCTCTTTAATTAATATGACAACTAGTTAATAAATGTGGAGTTATCTCTTATTTGAATTTCAAACCTTTGAAATTCTTTTTGTGAATAAAATAAGACTTTGTCTTATTTTGTTGGGTTAGAACTCTTAGCCATCTTGGAGTGGTTGAGAGCTTTTCTTTCTTCTTCAACCTTGACGAAGAACACGAAGAACGACGTTCTTCAACGAAGAACTTCTTCGCCGAAGAACACGGTCTTTCCGCGACGCCATATCCACGACGTGACGTTCTTCTTCCGCATCATCTTTTCCGCGACGAACGCCATCGACAACGACTCTTCCTCCGACGTCAAAGGAATCGACACCGATATTCCACGACTCCGTCAACGTGCGACTATCGAGGTAAGGGTTCTTGAGTTCGTTGTTTCCTTTTTATTTGACTTTCCTCAAGACTTGACGTAGAACGCTCAAGTTCCGACGAAGAACGCCGCTCCGCTCTTCTTCATCTTCGGTGTCAACGAGAGAGAACACCGCATCTTCCTCGGACAACCTTCGTCGGCGTACAAGGATTCGCCAACGACGTGCCTCTTCGGACGCGCCTCTTCGTCGTTGAATTTGACGAACGACGACCGCGTCGCCCGACCTCCGCGACGTCGTCTTCCGCGGAACGTAGAACGATCTTCGGACCCGGACCCCCCCGTTTCGAACCTGATTTGGTTTTTGGCTCATAACTTGAGCCTCGGACCTCCGAACGACGAACCGTCTGCGGCAACGCAATCCTTGGATCGAGACGGTCGTTTCGGTATATCGCACTCAAGGTTTCGGGTTACTTTGAGTTCGGTCGGGTTGGTTCGTTCACGAAACCAACCGGGCCTTCGGAGCGGAAACGCTCATATCTTGAGCTACGGACGTCCGATTGACGCACCGTCAGTCGCGTTGTGTTCCTCTTAGTGAGACGGATCTTTTGGCATACTCCGCCCGAGGTTTGGACGCAGGTGGAGTACGGTCGGGTTGGTTTTGCCTTAAAAAAACCAACCGGGCCCCGGAGACGAAAATGCCAATAACTCTCAGACCGGGTGTCCGATCGACGCACCGTCTGTTGTGTTGAGTTCCTGTTTACGGCACGGAACTTTTGGTATCCTTCGCCCGAGTTTTGGATACAGTTAGTAGAGGCCGGGTTGGATCGCACCCGAAATCCAACCGGGCCCCTGGAACGGGAAAGCTAATATCTTTCAGACAGGACGTCCGCTTGACGAACCGTCAGCGGCGTTGGTGGTTACGTTGAGTAACGGTCCCTTTGAGTATACCCTATGGGAGTTCGGGGTACAGTTGACATACGGCCGGGATTGGTTTCGCTCACGAAACCAACTGGGCCCCTGGGACGAAAAGGCTAATAACTCACAGACCGGGCGTCCGATCGACGCGCCGTCTGTTGCGTTGAGTTCCTGTTGACGATACGGAACTTTTGGATACATCAACTACGGTCTTCTTGACAGTTGATGTATCAGCCTCTCGGCTCGTGGAGCGGACCCTCCGTACGAGCTTGCTGTGTGCGGGAACCCTAGTGCTGGCTGCGACTGTTCTACTGCTACGACTGCTATTGTGACTGCGACGACGACAGTACAGAGATCCTGTGTGGATTCGACGACGACAGTACAGAGATCCTATGTGGATTCGACGACGACGACTTCAGCACTCAGCGATCCTACGTGGATCAGTGCTACAGGTCATGTGTGGGCCCGATCCTGTGTGGGTCCTTGCGCTCAGCGGTTCTGTGTGAGCCAGCGCCTACAGGTCCTGTGTGGGCCCGATCCTGTGTGGGTCTTTGCGGGGGTTAGTTACCTATCGATCCTTCGTGGGTCCGACGACTTAGATGGATCAGTGATCATCTTTATCGTCCTTGAAGAAGTATACCTGTGTGAGCTGAATCCTATTGCTTTCCTGTGAGGATTGTGATGTGCAATCCTGCGTGGATTATGTTTTTCTTTCCTATGTGGAATACGTATACTTTCCTGCGTGGACTGAGTTGTACTTGGGCTCGGAGGTTGGAGCGTATTTTAATTGATGACTTAGGTATATGTATGGGCATATACCTAAGCAGTGTCGGTTGTTACTTTGTGATTGTACTTTTCTTCGTGGTTTATCCTTTGTGGATTTGAGAGACCTTCAGGGTCTCGGGGTCCCTACTGAGTAGCTTATACTCACCCCTGCACGGGCTTTGCCCGCACTACGTTGTGTTGGTTGCAGACGACGGACAGTGTTGACCTTAGCTGAGGCTTGTAGAGTGGGACGGTACCCGGAGGTGGACCACTGGGCGGGACGTGCACGGAGCGGACGGCGGGACCCGTGGAGCAGAGGAGCTATCTGTACCCACCCTTCAGGTGGGATTTCCGGTGGACAGCTCGGAGTAGCGGCCTTTACTTTACAGTTGCTGTTTTTCCCTTTTCGAGTTGTAATTTACTTTCAGTTTGGGTTTGTATTCTGGCCCATTTACCTTTCCGCACTTTCAGTCGTACTCTGCTTGCTTAGTGTTTACTTTCCGCTTGTTTACTCTGTGGTGTGTGTTTACTTATCAAAGGCAATGCCTTCCCTTTTTACCGGGATTTACGCCTTGGTGCTAGTCGCCAGCCCCTGGCCTATGGAAGGCGGGCTTGGGGTAGTCACGGCACGGACCCCGAGGGCGGGTCGTGACATTAATTCCACTAATATGACAAAGAAATGAATGTAGCGTTCATGCGTACGTACGGCTTACCGTCTCCATGAACGGTGCATCTCATTTCTTACCTCTAAATGATTATGTAATATTATAAATACATGTACATGGTTGATATATATGATATATATGATATCCAAATCAGGAATTTCATTCTGGATATAAAGAACTTTTGACCACAGGAACAACATGTAATTGTAAGAAGTCAACTTTCGACTTAAGAACCAAATATTGACAAAACAAACATTATTAACTTAAATGGTTAAATAATGTTTATAACATGGCAATAAGTGATATAAAAAGAATAATGAACTTTAAAAAGGTTCTTAATAAAGTATAAATTAACTCAAGTTTATTATTCAGGATGTTAAAGAACGATCGAGTCAAGTCGGACCCAAGGTAAGGGACTTCGTCTCAATCTCCTTTCATTGAGGCATATTTCGTTTTATACACAACTTTCTTTTATACGGTGTATAAACTCCTTTGACTTTTACTTTTATACAAAAGGAATCTTTTTCTATGAAGCGTTTTACTAAACGACAAAAAGGAATGTTTTTTTTAACGTACGCAGTGACAACGACCATTTTCCGCCGCCGTGAGTATTATTTGATCTTTGGCTTTCTCAACAAGCCGTAATGTTTTTAGAATAAAATAAATACCATATACTCTTTTATGTATTTTGGTATTGAAAATGGTTTTGAAAAAGGATTCTATTATGTCAATATATTTATGATATATATTGTGATTGAAATGTGGAAAAGTTATCATTCCTTTATATTGGTTTTATGTTTTATGATTTTATGTTGGTACTTGGACATTTTAACGGGTGGTTACGTTATAAACCATATGACGGGTGGTGCCGTGAATACCAGGACGGGTGGTTATGTTATAACCTCCAATGCATTGGGTATGGAAGTCGGCCGTATGGCTATTCCATTAAGTATGTATGGAAATTGTCCGTATGGCTATTCCATTAAGTGATATGTGTGGAAGTCAACCGTATGGTTATTCCACTTAAGTATGTTTATGTCCCAAGTTACCTTTACATATTCTATGTGTTCTGTATATGGGTTTTATGGTAATCTTTTGGTTACAAAAAGGTATGTAATGATACTTTATTCAGTGAAGATTATTTTTACTACTTCATGAAGGTGAAGGTATTACTTTGATATAGTATACATGGTTTACTTGATGTTTGAAAAACTAACAGTTTTCATTCTTTTTGTATCCCTTACTAAGCTTTTTATGCTCACACCAAGTTTTTTCGAAATGTTTTTCACAGGAATTAAAGTGGAATAATTTCAAGGATGGGATCAAGGGAATGTCATGCTATCTAAAACATGGAATCTAGACATCATTATTTTTAAGAGTTTTTATTTTATGGAGACTTAGTAGAAGTGTCTACTTTGTAATCTTTTAAGATGTAATAGTTATGTTCTAATTCTCTAAAACTCTAAACCTGAAAAGATCCTCAATGTGAATTATTCATTTAATTCAATATTATGTAAGGTTTAAGGCTGGGGCTATATAATGTCAGTATATTATTGATACTGATGTTATTACTTCATAATGAAACAACAAAAGAAGAAGAAGTGGAAGAAGCAATAAAGATGAAAGAATCGGTAACAGACATTACCTCTTCTTTGAAGTGCTTCTTTGATACCTTCTTTTAGGGCACTAAAATTGGTCTTTGAATAAGTCTAGTACCACTAGGATGTCTATAGGGATGTGGAGAGGAGGAATTGGCAGGGTTTGGCCGAGCATGATGGCTCAAAGTGGTGTAAGCAAGAGGGGGAGGTGGTGCCCTTTTATAAGGGAGGATAGGGGCACCTTTGAGAAAACTAAAAATATTATTTTATTATAAAGTCAAGTTCGGTTTTAAATAGCTCCAAATTGATATATTTAGAATCTAAGGTGGGTATGGGTCGAAATATTCTCATCCAATATAATTTAGACAAGTTTAGGTATCAATTTTAACCTTATCATTTATATTTAACTTTAAGTTAGATAATTTAACTTTTACCGTGTCTTCTTGTTTTCTTGCACTATAAGGTTAATAAACATACTATATCAAGCCAAACGAACCCCAAGTTATTTATTATTAATATATATAGCCGTATCTAAGTCATTTGGACAATCCTTAGATTGTTGGGAATAAAATAACAATTACTAATATAATATTTGTTTAAAAAACTATTTTTTGCCATTTTTGACACTATTTAGTAATTGATTTTTTTGAAAATCATAACAGAATGATTAGTTAGAAAAAAGTTAATTAAATAAATAATAACATGTCATATTAACCTAGAAAATTAGTGGAATTCATAAAAAGTTTCAAATTACATTTATTTGGGTATTTATAACATCAATTATGTCAATATTTCACTAATAAGATAATTACTGCATCATCGTTGTGTCATAAATAAATTAAATTATTTATTTTATAAAAATTAAAAATAAAATATTATTATGTATGAAATATTTTTAGATTTATAATGAATATTTATAGTCTAATTTATCTTATGTATAACCCCATATTAAAAATTATTTACTTATTAAACTTTGATTTTAACTATTTAACCCTTCTTTAAATAAAATAATAATAAATGTCCTAATCTAATCCAAGTGGGCCTAAATTGTCATATTTTATTCCTCAGGTTGTTTTTGGTCGAATTACACTTGTCCAATAGAATTAGGACATGTGTTAGGGTAATAATAATATCATTTTTACCCTTAATTACCCTATTTACTTTTAACCATGGTAAATAAAAGTAAAAAGTTACTATTCACCAAAAATTATTTTCATCTCATTGACCCTCATTTTAGTCCTTGATATTAACCGTGTGTCTCGGATTTTCGAAATTCCACTCACAGAAGCGGTAAAATTATGTTTTATGAAAAATTCAGTTTTTTTAACTACCACTTAGTGGTTTCACTATTCATCAAAAATTGAATGTTTTCTGAAAAATACAAAAATTTCACCCCAGGCTAATTTCGATATTCCGAATCCAAAAATGACGTCCATTTTGAAAAATAAAATTTTAAAAAGTGGTTATTACTATTTATAACAGCTAGTTTTAATAATATTTTAATACCATATCATTGTTTACTGAAACTCGGTATTGCGTACGACACAAGCTATCGAGGAAGGTCGTGGTTGCGTGTAAAGCAAGCCAAGCTAGTGTTGTCTATAGTAAAAGATTCATTTGATGAATTATAAAAACAAAATATTTCTCATAAAAGTCTCGGGCGTTACATTCTACCCCCCATAAAATGAATTTTGCCCTCGAAATTCGTACCTTTGTCACAATCAAATGAGGATACCTCTCCCTCATCGTATCCTCAAGCTCCCATGTAGCTTCTTCTAATTGTTGGTTCCTCCATAAACCTTTCACAAAGCGAGTGGTCTTGTTTCATAAGACGTTTTCGCTACGATCCAAGAATCTCTATCGGCTATTCTTCATAAGAAAGATCTTGCTCCAGCGGTACAACTTCTGAGCTGAGTACATGTGAAGGATCAGGTATGTACATCCTCAGGAGAGATACAGGGAACACATCGTGAACTTGAGAGAGATTTGGTGGAATCGCCAATTGGTAAGCTACCATCCCAACACGATCCAGTATTTCGAAAGGACTGATATATCTAGGTCTCAACCTCCCCTTCTTTCCAAATCTCATGACCCTCTTTTAGGGAGATATTCGTAAGAACACTTTATCACCCACTTCAAAGTCTAGGTCTTTTCTTCGGTTGTCGGCATAACTTTTCTATCGACTCTGAGCTGCTCTTATGTGTTGTTGAATAGATTTGACCTTTTCTTCCATTTCATCAACGAGATCAGGTCCTAATAGCTTTCTTTCCCCAACTTCATCCTTGCAAGTTGGAGTCCTGCATTTCTTTCCAAAGAGTGCTTCATAAGGAGCCATCTGAATTCTGGAGTGAAAGATATTATTATAAGAAAATTCCACCAAAGGTAGGTGTTGATCCCAACCACCTTTGAAATCCCTAGAGCAAGCTCTCAACATATCTTCTAGTGTTTGAATTGTTCTCTCAGACTAACCGTCTCTCTAAGGATGATAAGTAGTGCTGAAACTCAACTCTGTATCCAGAGTATGCTGAAGACTTCGCCAGAACTTCGAGGTAAATCTTGGATCCTAATAAGATATAATAGAAAGTGGTACTCCATGCAATCTTACCACTTCCTTTACATATATCCTGGCAAGCTGATCCAGAGAGAAATCCTCTCTAATAGCAATGAAGTGTGCAGACTTTGTAAGACGATCAACTATGACCCAGATAGAATTATTGCATTTGGAAGTTTTAGGATGTTTTGTGACAAAGTCCATAGTGATGTTTTCTCATTTCCATTCGGGTATGGGTAATGGTTGTAACATCCCCTTAGACTTCTGTCTCTCAGCTTTAACTTGCTGACAAACCAAGAATCGAGAGACATATTCATCAACATCTCTTTTCATGCCATCCCACCAGAAGTACTCTTTCAGGTCCCTATACATCTTCGTGCTTCCAGGATGAATAGAGAATGAAGAACTATGAGCCTCATCCAGCAACTCCTTCTTTAATTCCGGGATGGGAGGAACACAAACCCGATTCCTAAACTTTATTATCCCATCACAATCAAGGTTGAATTCAGGAACATTTCTCACCGTCTTTTGTAACTCGAAATCTGCTTTCTGTGCCTCTTTTATCTTCACATGTATCGATGGTTTAACATTCATTTGAGAAAGATAAGATTTTTCCCCTTCCATTATAATTCCAAGATCCATCCTTTGTAAATCCATAAATATTGGATCTTTTGTGATCCTCATCATGGATAAACAGGCATGTTCTTGTCGACTTAATGCATCTGCCACCTTGTTTTCTTTCCCAGGGTGGTAATGGATTGAGCAGTCATAATCTTAATCAGCTCCAACCATCTTCTTTGACGCATATTCATCTCCTTTTGTGTGAAAATATACTTTAAACTTATATGATCAGAATAAATGTCACACCTTTTTCCATAAAGATAATGCCTCCAAATCATTAATGCAAAGATTACCAAAGCTAACACCAAAACATGTTTTGGGTAATTTTGCTCATGGATTTTCAACTGTCATGAGGCATAAGCTATCACCATATCATTTTTCATAAGAACAATCCCCAATCCCTTCTTGGATGCATCACTATAGATCACAAACCTTTCTCCACTACAAGGCAGTGTGAGCACATGTGCACTGGATAACCTTCTTTTCAACTCCATGAAATTATCTTCACATTCCCCCATCCAAACTAAATTAACTCCTTTCCAAGTCAACTTGGTGAGTGGATTAGATAATCGTGAAAAATCATTCACAAAACATCTATAATATCCAGCCAAACCAAGAAAACTTCGGATCTCAGTTACTCTTGTTGGTCTTGACCATCTTTCGATAACCTCTGTTTTTGCTGGATCCACGGATATCCCCTCTTTTGAGATTATGTGACCCAAAAATGAAACTTTTTGAAGCCAAAATTCACACTTGGTAAATTTGTCATAAAGCTTCTCCTTTCTCAAGGTCTTCAATATAATTCTCAAGTTATCTTCATGTTCTTACTTGCTCTTTGAATAGACAAGAATATCTTCTATAAAGACTACCACAAATTGATCAAGATAGTCTCTAAAGACTCTATTCATCAGATCCATGAAGATAGCAGGGGCATTAGTAAGACCAAATGGCATCACTATAAATTCATAGTGTCCATACCTGGTACGGAAAGCCGTCTTTGGTATATCCACCCTTTTGACCCTTAATTGATGATACCCTGAATGAAGATCAATCTTGGAAAATTATTGAGCTCCGCGTAGTTGGTCAAATAAGTCATCAATGCGTGGGAGAGGATATTTGTTCTTGATAGTGATCTTGTTAAGTTCTCGATAATCAATGCAGAGTCTCATTGATCCATCTTTCTTCTTAACAAATAGAACAGGTGCTCTCCAAGGTGACGCACTAGGGCATATGAATCTCTTATCAAGATTCTCTTGTAGTTGCTTCTTCAATTCCTGCAACTCAATTGGGGCCATTCTATAAGGTGTCTTTGAAATATGCAAAGCACCCGGTACGAGTTCTATTGAGAACTTAACTTCACGATTTGGTGGAAGACCCAGTAATTCCTCCGGAAAGACATCATCAAACTCCCGTACAATGGGAATTTTATTAATCGTGAGTTTCTCAACATCCATTTGAGATAAATAACCTTCATTTAGTGGAATCAAGGCCAATAAGATGGAAGAAATTTCCACTGGAAGGTTATGTTCATCCTTGCATCGATAGATGATCATAGATTGATCTGGAATATGAAATGTGACTTCCCTTCTTTGGCAATTGATATGAGCTCTATATAAATAAATCCAATCCATGCCAAGAATCACATCAAATTACACTATAGGAAGGATCACAAGATTTGCAGGAAGAACATTCCCACAAACTTCGATCGGAGAAGAATAATAAACTTTTGATGTGACTGTTGTGCCATTGGGTGTTGTCACAGCTAACTCAACATCTAATTGTTGAGGTAACACGGTGATACCCTTAGAAAATTCTTCAGATATAAAAGAGTGGGTGGATCCAGAATCAAATAAAACATTTTCTACTTTATAGTGGATGGTAAGTGTAACTTTTACCACATCATTATTGTACTCCACATCACTGAAAGAAATTGCATGTGAGTTTCCTTTGTATTTAGCCTTAAGAGTTTTTTGACGTCGACCATCATCATCAACCCTTGGATTAGGGAATTTATTGGCATAATGCCCCATCTCCTTGCACTTGAAACATTGAAGTGTAGTAGGTTCATTCTAGGTATCCCTTCCTTTGTTTTCATCATTAGACATCTTCTTCCCATCATCGCGGCATTCAAATGCCTGATGACCTTCCTTTCCACATTTGTAACATTTACTTGTCCCTTTAAGATAACTCCCTCTATGTTTCTTTCCTCACTTTGAGCATAAGGGAAAGCTCATCTTCTTTTCAGTGTTCTCTTTAGATTTTGCTTTGAATTCCATTTTCCTCTTCTTATCAAACCCATATTACTGATGGGTTACTCCAATATCCATCTCAAATTTGAGAGCACATCGAACGATTTCCTCATAGCTATTGAAGTCCCTTATGGCTAAGGCCCTTCGAAGAATTGGTTTTAAGCCACTAATGAATCGATCGATCTTACTCTCAGGTTGGATAATAATACCAAAAGCGTACCTTGAAAGTCTTGTAAAATTTTCTTCATAGGTACCAACAGATTCATCATCCTTTTGCTTCAGTTCAAGAAACTCTTTCTCCATCATTGTTTGGAGAATACGAGGGAAGTACTTATTGAAAAATAAGTTCTTGAACTCATCCCATTCCAAGGACTCAATTTCAACCCTTTGCCTTGTATTCTTCATAATATTCCACCATTGATCAGCATCACCTTCCAAACTATACACTGCTAAGATGACTTTATCATGCTCAGAACATTGAAGAACTGAAAATATCTTTTCAGTAGTACTAATCCATTGTTCAGCAACTAATGGATCAGTAGACCCGCTGAAAGAAGGTGGACGATGTCTCATGAAGGATTCAACAGAATGTTGCTCCTTCCTTTGCTCATTTGGAAGTCCTGCATGATTCATAGCTTGACAAAGTTGTGTGAGCATGGCTACAAGATTTTGCATTCTAGCTCCCATAATGTTTGGTTGCTCAGGGGGACAATCATTGCATTGCCCGTCGCATTCCGCATTAACACGATTCCTTCGGGTTCCAGCCATTGACTAAAACCAAGAAGAATAGTGTGAGCAACAGTAATTATATTAGGAAAACCACATAATCAAGAATAAGATTTCCCACTTAAGGCCGTATCCTATGTTATTCTTGTCCATTTCTAAAACACTAAGATTGTGTTTTATGCGTAGAATTATCCTTAGGGTTCTAACTAAGGCTTTCACATCCTAGTTTCCAAAGGTTCACTATACCTTTCCTCTGATACCAACTATAACGACCCATACATTACATACATTGTTAATATTTCAAAATTGAAGCATACTTATTACAACATATAACAAAACCATGAAAGGACCGTATAGGTATAGTGTCTTTAGAAACTGGGAAACATAAAAAACTGGTTCATAAAGCGTCTACACTGTCTCCCATTTATTTCATCATATCTATAGTCCCTTTTGGAATATCTTACTTAATAACCTTCTTCCTGACCTAGGGAAAGAAAACATACAAAAGGGTGATCTCAAATTCTCAGTATGGGTAAACAAAAAAAATATCAATCGCATCATATTCATAATAACATAACTTTTGGAAATCTTAACCTGCAAAAGAGAACATAAATTCATAATACGGGATAATTCATAGTAGTGAAATAGAAATCATAACAAAAAACATGAAACTTTGTGGCATACACAGATAATCATATAGAATCATTTCTTATTAGTCAAGACTCATTTCCAAGACTATCTTAGTGGACAAAGTCCCTTTCTGAACCGAGTTCACTCCTCGTTTCACTCCTATTTCTCTGAACCCGTATAACCTACCGTTCTAGCCATGTCTATCTCGTGAGATATAAAATCTTTACCCAATGAATTGGAGGGAGATATAGTTCCCACCCATCTCATAATGATACCATTCTTATGTGTTCCACAAAATCATAAACCATACATCATAGCATAACCCATGTAATAAAAATGGGATTCTTAAACATTGTGACATCATAAAAAAATTCATATAAGATAAAGGAATTCCTAAAAATAATTCCATCCCAACAAAATAAAATCAATGTAATAATAGGTATAAAAATAGAACCCTTTATTATCTAAGATGGAAAATAATTTTGATAAAACACTTGAACTCCATTCTTGAGGAAAATATCCTTTCTACTTCAAAATCACTTTTCCTTTCTTAACATGTCATAAAATTCTAAAATAAAATAATCTGATTAAAAATAAACTTGAAAACTTATAAGGGAAGCTTCTTGGAAATAATTTTTTAAAAATCCATTCATGTCGTATAAGTTAAAACAAAACAATCTTCTCGTACTTTTGTCGGAAAAGTCAAAAAGTACCTCGTACGAAAAACGACAATAGATTCCTTTCATATCTTTTACTAAAAACTCACCGAAGGGTAAAATTGGATATAAACTACTGTAGAAGGATATACATATTACATATTGGGGAAACATGGATTTGGATGATAAAATACACCCCAGTAAATACCAAAGTATAAACAATCTCGGATAAAAATGAGATTGTGATATTTCCCTTACCTTAGGTCCGATTTGCTTCGAAAGTGTCTGAACCTCCTGTATAATGATTTAAATAATGTTATTAACTTATTACAGAATCATAATTATTGTTATGATATCATATATGGTCATATTCTTATCTTCTTAGTAGTAATATTTCATTGCCACTTGTTATTTGGGTGTTTATAACTTTTTGTTCTTATGCGTGTTTTTTCGAATAAATTCATATTCTTCTCTTTAGGTTATAGATACCTCATTTCCAGAATTGTATTAGTGTAATATATATCATATTCATTCATTCAATTCATATATATAATCATTATGAAATTAAGATCATGTAGAACGAGTCGCATCACATCGTGGAGACGGTATTCCGTACGTACGCACGAGTGATGATATCGTTCCTAGGATCATGGAATTGTATTGGAGTGTATGTATAATATTTCAGAATCAATATAACTTTATAATAGTCATATATTGTCATTATTTAAACCATTATACCCATCCAAGTAAGGTGGTGGTGGAAAATAGATTACACCACGGCGTGGAGACGGTATTTCGTACGTACGCACGCTCGGTGATTTATTTTTCCTTAGGATGGATAGATGGAGAAATAGGGTTGTTTCATACTTATAATAACATATCAGTATATTAGTGATACTTATTTTATTACTTCAAAATGAAACAACTAAAGAAGAAGAAGTGGAAGAAGAAATAAAGATGAAAGAATCGGTAACGAACATTACCTCTTCTTTGAAGTGCTTCATTGAGACCTTCTTTTAGGGCAAAAAAATTGGTCTTTGAATCAGACCAGGACCTCTAGGATGTCTCTAGGGAAGTGGAGAGGTGGAATTGGAAGGGTTTGGCAGAGCTTGAAAGCTCAATGTGGTGTGAGAAAGAGGGGGAGGAGGTGCCCTTTTATAAGGGAGGAGAGGGGCACCTTTGGGAAAACTAAAAATATTATTTTATTATAAAGTCATGTTCGGTTTTAAATATCTCCAAATTGATATATTTCGAATCTAAGGTGGTGATGGGTCGAAATCCTCTCATACAATATAATTTAGACAAGTTTAGGTATCAATTTTAACCTTATCATTTAGATTTAACTTTAAGTTAGATAATTTAACTTTTACCGTGTCTTCTTGTTTTCTTACACTATAAGGTTAATAAACTTACTATATCAAGCCAAACGAACACCAAGATGTTTATAATTAATATATATATCCTTATATATGTCATTTGGCCAAACCTTAGATTTTTAGGAATAAAATAACAATTACTAATATAATATTTGTTTTAAAAACTATTTTATGCCAATTTTGACACTATTTAGTAATTGATTTTTGTGAAAATCATAACAGAATGATTAGTTCGAAAAAAGTTAATTAAATCAATACTAAAATGTCATATTAACCTATAAAAATACTGTAATTCATAAGAAGTTTAAAATTACATTTATTTGAGTATTTATAACATCAATTATGTCAATATTTCACTAATAGGATATTTACACCATCATTGTTGTGTCATAAATAAATTAAATTATTTAATGTCTAAAATTTACAAATAAAATATTATTATGTAGGAAATATTTTTAGATTTATAATGAATATTTATAGTCGAATTTATCTTATGTATAACCCTATATTACAAATGATTTACTTATTAAACATTGATTTAAACTATTTAACCCTTCTTTAAATAAATTAATAATAAATGTCCTAATCTAATCCAAGTCGGCCTAAATGGTCATATTTTATTCCTAAGGTTGTTTTTGGTCGAATTAAACTTTTCCAATAGAATTAGGACATGTGTTAGGGTAATAATAATAATATCATTTTTACCCTTAATTACCCTATTTACTTTTAACTGTGGTAAATAAAAGTAAAAAGTTAATATTCACCAAAAATCTTTTTCATCTCATTGAACCACATTTTAGTACTTGATATTAACCGTGTCTCTTGGATTTTCGAAATTCCACTCACAGAAGTGGTAAAATTATGTTTTATGACAAATTCATTTTTTTAACTACCACTTAGTGGTTTCACTATTCATCAAAAATTCAATGTTTTCAGAAAAATACCAAAATTTCACCCCAGGCTAATTTCGATATTCCAAATCCAAAAATGAAGTCCATTTTGAAAAATAAAATTTCAAAAAGCATTTATTACTATTCATAATGGCTAGTTTTAATAATATTTAATAGCATATCATTATTTACTGAAACTCGGTATTGCGTACGACACAAGCTATCGAGGAAGGCCGTGGTTCCGTGTAAAGCAAGCCAAGCTAGTGTTGTGTGTAGTAAAATATTTCTTTGATGATTTATAAAACCAAAATATTTATCGTATATGTCTCGTGTGTTACAATGTAAATGGAATTCTTTCAATTTATTTTTTCCATGTTATGCTGACGTTCAAGTTTAAAAGGCTTTTGTTTTAGTTATGCATTGCCTTAAATGTTTATGTTTATTTAAGAAAGGTTCTGCTATATTGTTATCCTCACTGAGCATCTGAGCTCACCCCTTTCAATGTTTTATTTTTCGATGGATGTGAAGAAGTATTTTAAAAATGACCTGTAGGGATAGTATGAGGGAATGTGAAGAAAATATTTTGTTGTAGTTTTCCACTTTATTATATAATGTAAGGCTTATGAATGTATCTACTGTTTCCAAGGCTATTAAACTAATTGGACATTCAAGACTTGATCTTTTGTGATCATGCCAATGTTATGTAATAAGGCACCGAATCTGGGTAACTGTGGTTGGGGCGTTACATATGCTCATTCCCACATCACTACATTGAATTATTTTCTAGTAAACATCAATAATATGAGATTGTGGATGAATCTTCCTTCAAAAAAAAGTTTATTTAAATATATAGTCATAGAGGCAGTGCATAATGTTTTTTTGAGGCACATGAATTTGAAATTTGATATATATTAATTTTTGGGAGGTTTTAGAATGGTAATGGATTGGAGTTGAATGGTTACCTAGAAATTAATGGTTAATTAATGGTCTGAATTGCACCAAATGATTTCATCTATATAATTGTAATGGGTTTTGAGTAGGAATATGATGATTCATGGTCAATAAATGGTCTCTTAGTACCATGTAGTTAGACTATTAATTCCATGAATGTTATCGATGGAGAGAATCACATGGTGAATGCACTGTCACCTATGAAAAAGTAGTTGGGTTATGAATTTTATTGTAAGTGTAGAGTACTCTGCATAGTCGATACATGATCTCGTAGATTATATAGAAAATGCATGGAACCACTTAGAAATAACCTTTAAACCAATGTTTCATACAAATATAATTTATTTTATTTTTATATTTAAACATTCACATAAGGATCTAATATTATTGGGTTGATTTGGGATGCCTTTCTCTTATAGCTATCATATTTTAGAGTGTCGGGTGTTCGATCATAGAAAATCCAATTAAGATCTTCCCTTATCATAGACATTCATGGTTTTATATTATTTAAACAATAACATGGATTTTTTTTAGTTAGGAACCATCCCCCTTGATATACATTACTTAAATGATATAGTAAATGATCCCCATATCCCACCTCTAGCAGACCCCATGATGTTAACTAGAAATGATGGCATGTAAAAATAAAAAAACGGGAGACATTACAAACAAAAATAATATAATATTGAATGATATGATGAATCAACCACAGAGAAATCCATGAAATGATATAAAAAGAAATAAAAACCATACCACTATTCATGTATAAATATAACTGATAGATATAAATGTCTCCAGAATAAATTTTTGAAAGAAAACAATGCTATTGACATGATGAAAATCAATCAGTGAGAGCTAGTAATGTCCATCATAGTCTGTGTAATCCTCCTAGAAGCTAAAAAATAATTTTATACAAGTAGGGTCGGTATAAAATCATACATGGTAAGAATATCAAAGTCACATGTGTATATATGATTGAGGCATACTAATTCACATGTGAGAAACAATAGAACTGACTATCATGTAAAAAATTCAACTAAAAAATCTCCATCCTCACCATTGAACACACACAAAATAATTTCTTCCAAGAAAAATAACATAATATGAACCATATCAATGAATGGATTCCACACACCACTTTCCAAATATTTTACACTATCACACCCAGCAGTCATATATCATGCAACTACCATCTCTTCTTCAACACATATCACACTTACCCATAACACAGTAACATCACATATACCCCGTAGACAGTTGTTTTATATTCTCATAATATAGTCGCATCACATATAACCTAAAAACATGTGATCCATCAAACTACATACCAAACCATAACAAAATTATGGGGTTATCCTGAATAAGAAAGAAACAAAAATCATTAATTCCACATACCATACTTGAACCCCACTATATCCCTACCGGATAGAAATCATTAAAAATCTTATCCGAAGATTCATGGGTCATCACTCCACATAAAAATCACATAACATATCTCTAAAAGACACATTGAACATAACTTAGTTCACTCTCAAACTCATTTCCATCAGAACATATGCATATCTAATTTTCTCTAATATATATCATAAATGAGCAGTAATCCATCCTTCCATCATTTTCACAGGGATATTGCGAAAAAAACCCATGTGAATATATAGGTGTTAGAAAATATTTATTGACATGGTTCGGGTGAAAATAGAAAACATAAGGAAAAAAAGGATGTAAATACATGTATCTATACACCATGACCAGATTTGGGTATACTACAAGCATTAACTAACTCATGTTGTCACTATAGTCATTGTTTGAACAAAATGAAGAAATTAATACAGATAAAACAAAATTAAAGGAAAGTTTTTATTTCAATTTGATACAAATTCATTAAAACATCCCATTTCATTTATTATTTATAAATGACCATATATAACCACACATCTCTTAATTTTTATAATCAGTAGGAATTTTCACCCGATTAATCCAAAGAACCCATCCATTTAAATTATTATTAAAAACTTTATTTACACAATGGGAGATTATCAGAACACATCACAAAAAAATATCATATCAATAATACCAAGACACCAGCCTCATATCCCAACATTTTCATAGAGACATAAAAAACCTTCTCTCTTCACTTCCCTAAAACATGGACGAAGAAACCATCACATTGCCTACCATTGGCATGACCAAAAATTACTTCACATCACTAGCATATAACATGGATAAAAAAACCATCACATTGATACCCTGGACCACCACCAAACCAACCATCACATCACCACCCACAATAGATCCAAAAAAATCATCACCCCAAAAAATTTATATATTTTTCATGATGAATTATTTATCACTTTCAAAATAATTATTTAGGGGATTCTCATATATTCCATAATATTGAGGAATACTTTTTATTAGAAAAATATAGGTGGGTAGAAATTTTTCATATTTGGTGACACCACAACTACAAAAAAATTGATTACATGTAACAACAACCACAGTGAAACCAAACCACCAACGAACCACATTTTTAGTTAAACATTTATCCAATATAATTACAACATTAATGGAAAGACAGTTTATACCAATGGTTTAGAACTGTGGGTATATGCCTTAAAACTGTGGGTATAGGCTATTTCCAATGTTTTATGAACTATGGATGATGAAGCCATTTGTATTGATATATACCCACAATTTCTATAGAAACTTTCTGTATCACATAGTAGATTTTATCATATCCACACTTTTGTTAATACTCATGGAATATATATTTATAAAAATGCTGGAGAACTATGAGTATATATTTTTCTATAATATAACATACATCCATGGTTCATTGAATCATGGGTATAGGTACTTGTCCCCATTTGGCATCATCATCTCCTACAACCTATCATTAACCCTTACATAAAATTCTAAGCACAATATACATTCCATGAAATATATATACATAATATATTTGAAATTCAACCAACTATTTTTAAATTTAACATAATAAATTTAATACACTGTGACCGATATGTACAAATATACAACCAGTAAATTCATTTCATTAATAAAAAAACATGCATAATTACTCCAAGTAAAAAATGTAGGGGGTCATCAACTCCCCCATCACCAACATCGTCATCCTAATCACTATCTGTAATATCCTCATCACCAGAAAATAATCTAGTGACCCAGCATTATTTTCATCAGCATCATCCTCATCCTCATCATCACCACCCCAACCACCTCCAATACCACTATCTCGACAGCAACTAGGACCCAGATTGGTATCACTCGAGTATTCCTATAAAAGGAACATTTATTCAATACATATATAAATTATAGTATCATCATCTGATGAATGTGATGGAATTATAACTACTATATATTTTCAGAAGTGATTGGTGATTAGTTTACTTATTTCACACATTTGAAATCTTTTTTTGGCCTTAGCTATTTCTATGCAAACATGATTAATCTCAGTGGTCTAAATTTTTTGAGAGGAGCTGAATCACGAGCAATACAATGTGGGTACGATGTTTTTACTGGGTATACATCAGACTCTCTCATGGTACTTCTTAATTAATACATGGTTCAATTGAACATTTTCCCTGAAGTTGTCGTCTTCATTCATATAGCATGCCTCAATGTAAAACTGTTAAAAATATAAACAAGGTCTTCAATTAATTGATAAAATAATTATTTGAAATATAGAAAAATTATTTTATTTTCTCGTGTTTGTGCATTTACTAAAGTCCCATAATTTTTCTCCCTACTCAAAGAAATTAATTTCTCTCGAAAAATACAACCTTCAATGCTCAATTCCTCTTGCTAAAAATTATATTAATTAGTACAATACTAAATTTTTGAATAATAAGGAAGTGATAAACCAAGAGTGAATTAAAATGGTAATTATTTAATAAATTAATAAAATTAAGAATTTGGTAAATATAAAATTAAATAAAAATTTAATACTAGTTTGATAGTAGAAATAAAAAATACTAATTAGAACACTAAAAAATGGTATGATATGGATTCTTCTTTTATATTTAAACCAGTCCAATTATATTTGTGTCATGTTCTTTTGTTAATTGGTCACATGGTAATTTTAATCATTTAGTAATTTAGATTATTTTTAGGATATATAGTTTGGTAAATTTCCCATTTTTTCATTTAACAATTTGGTAATTGATCCAATTGTCCAATTGGCCAATTAGTCCAATTGGGCCAATAACACTAATTATCCAATTTGGCCAATTATGTGAATTAGATCAATTATTCAAATCAGGACATTGAGACCATATATTTCATATATCTCAATTATTCAATTTATTCCATTTAGACTACTTAGGATAATTAAAAATATTATAAAAATTAGACCAATTTGGAAAATTATGTCACTTAGTCCAATTAAAAAAATTCCCTATTATTCTGTTTAGTCTATGTAGGCCAATTTGTCTATTTATGAATATTACTCAATTTAGGTCATTAATTTCAATTATAAAATATAGTACATTTAGGCCACGTGGGCTAATTAGTCTATACATTCCATTTAGACCAATTAGGATGATTAGACCATTTATTCAAATTTGGTCAATTTCAGCCATTTTTAGATAATTTAAGCCAATTAGGTCAATTAGACCGTCTATATAGACATTTTATTTCTAAATATTCAATTTATTTCAACTTTGGAAATATAAGTCAATTTAGGCCAATAATTCCTTTTATTTGGCCCATTTTGGTTAATTAGTGAATATACATCAATTTATGCCTATTCGGGCCAATTGAGGCCTATTCATGCCAATTCAGGCCAATTCAAGCATCTCCATGCCAATTTAAGCCATTTATGTCAATTATCCCAATTAAGTCATTTCAACTATTTCAACCTACTTTGATCGATTAGGCCAATTTGTCCAATTAGAGCATTTATTTGGCCAATTTATACCAATTAGGCTGAATGGACTAATTCAATCAAATTTGGTTAAATAGGCCAATTTTGGCCAATTTGTCCATTTATATGGATGGCTTAGGAATATTAATCAATTTATGCTAATTTAGGCCAATTCATGCCATTTAAGGAAATTTATTTTGTTATTTGGTCTAACTAGTCATTTCAAACAATTTGGGAATTTAAGAAAATTAGGTGAATTATGCCATTTAGGATAATTAGTCCCATTTTTGACAATTAATCTTATTTTTCCAGTTAGATGAAAAATTACATTTAGGCTATGTGTCCCATTTAGGCCATTATTCCATTAATCATTTAGGGCATTAGTCCATGAGGTTGTTAGGCCCCCTATGCCAATTGGGTAAATGAAGATTAGGCCATTTGGTTATTTGGTCATTTGGACACAAGGCCATTAGGCCATTTGGCCATTAGGACATAGTCCATTTGGGAAATTGACCATCAGCCCATTAATTCAATTGATCATTAGGCCAATTGGCCATTTGTCCATTATACCATTTTGAAAATTTTCAAATTATACCATCAAACCATTCATCCATTAGGTGAATTGGCCAATTGGACATTAGGATGATAGAATAATTAGTCATAACGCCATCAGACCATTATTATATTAGGAAAATTATCCATTAGGTCATTAGACCAATTTTCCAACTGGCTATTACATCATTACTCCAATTGGTCATTAGGCCATCGGGCCAATTGTCCAATTGGTCATTAGGCCATTAGGACAATTTTCCAATTCAACATTAGGCCAGTATGTCAGTTAGCCAATTAGGTAATTAAGACATTAGGATAAATTTCCAATTTTCCATTAGTCCATTAGGCCAATTGGCCATTAGGATATTTGGACAATTGGCCATTAGGACTATTTAGCCATTATTCGAACTAACCATTACACCATTAGGCCTTTCTGAATATTTTCCAATTATTTAGAATTCCCATTAAGATCATTGTATCACTAAGAGAGGGAGGGGTGAATTGATGATAAAATTTTCTATTAAATTTACGTACTTTTAATAAACCCCTCACATCCTTTTAAAGATTTGTTACCTTCCTAGAAACTAAAAAACACACATCCATAGGAAGATAATAATACAAATGTTAAATAATCACCAATTTGGCTATGTCCTCTGTATAGTATATACATAATGTAATAAAACATAGTCTACTAGAAAACAATAATTTTATGTGTAATTCAATGAGTTGGATATGACCTTACACTGTTGCAGCACTATGGTTAATACAACAATGCATGTTGTTGAATATTCATTTAATGGTGTAATAAAAACTATATATCAAACAGGTTATGATACTTCGTGATCAAAATTTATAAATAAGATCTTCAAAATAATTCTTCACATTCATAACCAGTAGTAGGAATGAACTTATACTAGATATTATAATGACACTCAATCAAAATTCATTATCTGATTCACTAGTACATTTTCTAAATATGTAAAATATAATTATATATGAATAACATTGAAACAATACTAAGCTTATTCTATTTATTTCCAGAAATCAGATATTAATTTATAGACTATAGATTTAGCACAATACGATTATCAAATGTATATGATCTTCTCTCTTATCCTTTATACCATAATCTAGCTATCATCTTCAGGAATGCTCAATCCCTAAAAATCACATAAGTACAATACTTTAGTGCTCCACCTCTTTTGAAGAATACATGATATTAGAAAAAAAGTAATTCCTACTATTATATGTATCCAAAAAGTGTTTTGGGTGAGAATATGAAAATGTCTCCTCCTCATCCAAAATTGCCTAAATCATAAATTCTCCTTGAAATTTGGTGCATATTGAATTCTTCAACTCTTGTCATCAATTTTTGAAACAACTTGAATCTTTTTGCAACTTGAGCTCACTTTAGTATTTCTTAATAACATCTATAATGATTTAAATTCAACATTCTGATTTCCTCATTACGATGAAGATATCATATTCTCCATTATTTTTCTCTTCACTGCTTGATAAATTAATAAGAAAACATATGTCTAACAAATCCCATATCATTATGATCATCAGAACCAACTTCTTATTCCATTTTATTTATTTTGATTGAGATAAATGATTCTTCATTACATTTCTATTCATCAAATGAATCATATGAAGACCATTATTACTAACATCTTTACCAACTTCTAAGATCCCTTTAATGAAGGTTCTTTATAAAATAAATCAATTCCATTTTTATTCTTTTCTAAGACTAATAATATTGAGAAAGATAAAGTCATCGGGGCCCAATTCAGTCGGATAGTGTTGACTTAATTTATATAGAAACTATTGAAAACCAATCAAATTTCTTTTTTCTATTCATGAATCACTTGAAAAATAGTCAATATTCCATCTGGTTGAAAATGGTTTTATTTTTGGTGTTTGGCCTCAAATTTTTTTCCTTCGTAATTGGCCTAAAAAATGTTCATTTTTTCCATTTTGGTTGTCTCATCAGCTCCCATAAAAATAATTATACCACCAATTTTTATTTGATGATCAATGCCAGTATGAGTCTAATTTTTCAGTGGCACACAACATTTGTTAGACTGGTTCCAGATGCTTTGACATCAACAACTTTCTTCCTTCTATGATAATGACACATAATTAAAATTTCATTCTCTGAATATATTTTTCTTGAAATATATTGGTATGATTAAAACCCAACATCTTCACATTGTTATGTTTCCAGTAATCATTCAACCATTCCAACAAATATATATCTAGTGATCTCACACTGATGGACTAAGAGTGGAGCACCATGGCTTCATTAATGTTTTTCATCCATAAAAATTCTTCTTGTATCATGAATTACTTCAGACTTTGACTATGATTACGATCTTCATTTCATCATATAACATGATATAGAAATATTTATATCTTCTTATTCCTCTAGAAACTATTTGTCATTACAAAAACCTTAATATGATTACAACATATATTATCCCCATTTTTATCAAGATTTAATCAATGGTTTTATAGTATACATATGATTCATGAAATAACAAATAGCAATTCATCATTTTATTTTCATTGAATCCATGCGTAATTATTTTATTTTACTTAATAAAGTCAAAAAGGTATTCAATAACCAATGTGTCTCTAATGAGCCTTTTCTTCCAGAGAAACATTAACCCAATGTAATGGAAAATCATAACCATTGTGAGTTCAAAATAAAAAATATTATTGTGAGTTAAATCAACAGAAAATAAATGGAGTGGTTATTTATTTTATTCTTTATCTTCTTTGACAACAATAGGTAACCCCAAAACAAATCCATCATCCAAAAAAAAAACTTCTTGTCAACTTGTTCCCAATAATCTCCCCATTTTGTTTTTATTGTCAACCAGTATTCATAAATAACTAAACATTATTTCTTTGATCTATGGATTATATATCAAAAATTATAAGACAACATGGGAAAAATCATTAAAGGAAATAAACATTACTAATAGAAAAACCATGCTATCCCAAAGATTAGATTCTTGAAAATTCCTTAGCTTTTCATCAAATCTTTTTTTCAGATATTTATTTTTCATATTACAATATTCTATATCATTTTTTCCCTAAAACCACTAAAACAAATGGTTATAATTTTTAGGGAATTTATAATGCTAAAAATAATTTATACCAAAAACTCCCCCATTTTTCATGCTTCTTTTTATGTTTATCATTTACCAATGGATATTTTTATGAATCATTATACCCCTTTGATAACACAATCCAAGGAAAATATGAGAGAGGGGACACAATGACATACCTTATCCTTGATTACAATGATGCTAGACTCCCATGTTTATTCTTAGATTAGAAAAAGGATCCTTCTATAATGTATTTATGAAAACATCATTAATTGTTTCTAATGGAGGATCATAATACAATTTACATTAATTATTCTCAAAATTTCATTTTATAAGTTGATATTTGATATCAAGAGTTTTTGAATGAGAATTTTATAATGTGTTTCAGGTATTGTTTTTTTCAAATGGACTATCATAACCCAAGAGAAATGGTATCTTTAGGTTAGCAAGTAAATATTACAACTGATTCTTAATCCACAAGTGTGGGAAGTGGTTTTAGTGGATACAACACACTTAGCTTCATCCATGAATGAGTTACTATTTTTTCATTGTATGAAAAATAATAAACATTTTGCCAAAAAGAAAACTCCACTACATGGGGATATTCTATCATCAACATTTCCTTCCGAATCAATATATAAATACCAAACAAGTGAAAACATTATATGCTATCATACATGATTCCTAAATTTGATGTATCTTTGATATATCTATGAATTATGATTCTATCCAAAAAAATTTACATTAGAGAACTCTGAAATCCTACAAGTAAGGTGACACCATAATTTTTTTGGGTATTATGGTATTCAATAACCACAAACTTCCTATAAAATTATAAAAAACATTTTGATCGACTTCCTTACCATCTCCCTCTATAACTATATTTGTTCCCACTGAAATCAGATTGGAAGGAGGTTTCGAAATATCCCCTCCAATCTTCTTAATAATTTCTATATCATACATTTTTAGGGAAGTGAATATGTTTTTATAATTTTGTGATATTTTTATCCCAAGAATGTTTTAAATTTCACCCATTATAGAAATAAAAAAGAACTTCTAAATTTCTTTAGAAAATTTTTCATAATTTAATTTATCATTCCCATTCAAGATTAGGTCAGCAACACAAACATTTATAATGAGGTAAATGTTATTACTTTCATTAACACCAAGGTTGATATGAACTCACCCTCTCTTCAAACTCATCTTATTTATGAAGGTATCCAATTTGCAAAACCATTCCAAAAGAACATGTTTTATCTGAAAAAATGATCTCTTCAACCTGAAAATATAATTTTCATCCTTCCCACCAAAAAATCAACATAGTTATTCAATGTAAAATTCCTCATCAATGTCGCCATTAAAAAATTATGATTTCACATATAAAATAAAAAACATTTAACTTTTTTTCATCCATATAAATAAATATTTTGATTGTCTCTATACTATACACTAGGGAAAACGTTTCATCAATGTCAATAACTTCAACATTATAGTATCCATTTCATACTATTCTTTATTTCATTATTATCACTTCAAAATCTCCATGCTTCTTATTCCAGAAAACCCATTTTGAACTAGTAACATTTTTGTTATCAAGATTATGAATGAGTTCCCTTATTTCATGTTCTCAAGCTGACCAAGCTCTTCATTTATAACATGAACCCATTAAAGATTCTAAAAATATGAATTCATATATTTCAGATCATCTTTTGTATAAATTGAACAATGTGTAATTTTTCTTCTTTTTGAACCATTTTATGATGATCACCAACAATATTTTGATATTTTACTGGCTTCCTCATCCTTTGATATCTTTTTTAGGATTCATCCCTATCACTAGAAACAATTGATTCCAATTATTCTTTTTGAGAAGTGTTAATATTATTTTCAACCTTATTAGAATCCTTATTAGAAACTATATCCTCCTCTTTCACTTCTGTATCTAGAAGATTATGATTATTATCCTCATCCCTTTAAATAAATTTAACTTCAATAGAGTCTATTAATACTAATTCTTATTTAATGAAAAATATATTTCCTCTTCCATTCAAATCAAAGCCAATGAATATTCCATCTTTACCTCTCTTGTCAAACATTCCAAGGTGTCCACCAATGTTCATTATGATTAACGGTTTTATACCTGGGATTTTTATAAAAAAAATCAAATAGAGTTTTATCCGAACATGGTATGTAGAAAAATCAGTTTTGAAAATATATTGTAGTTCCCATTTCATGACTCTAAAAGTAATGAATAAATAAATGTTCACGTAATATATTTTCCCCCATTTCAACCTAACATCTATTCTACCTTCCAATAACACCATTTTTAGGAGTGTATTGTTTGTTAAAATATTACTAAATTCCATGAATTTCAATAGAATTTTTAAATTATTCATTTTTTAATTCGCCACCATTACCTGTTATCAAATTTTTTAAACAATAATCACATTAATTCTCTTCTTTGCACCTAAAACATTTAATCACTTTCAGAGCTTCAAATTTATATTCAATATACAGAACATAAGTAATATGAGTAAATCAATCGATGAAAGTGATTAAGTGAATATCTATATTAGTTTATGGTTTATTTATTGAACCAGAAATATAAGAATGAATATGTTTTAATTGACATTTTGACTAATCTCAAATTTATTATATACTGATTTTGTAATTTTACCTTCTAGAAAAATTTTGACAAAACAATTTCACCTTAATCAAATATCAGGAATACCATGAAAATTTTCTAACATTGATAACTTTCTCATGTTTTTATAACACATATGTCCCAATCTTTCATTCTGGAAATAATTTTCATCAATTACTCCCATGTAACAAGTGTTTTTTATTTCTCCAACTTAGAATAGGTTTCTATTTAGACGTTGGCATCTTGTGACTACAATCCATCTTCCTCAATTTTGACAGGAAGAAAATATTTTCTACAGATGAATATATTTCCCCCTAAATAATATTTGAAAATAATTATAATGTTGTCTTTCATACAATAAAAAAACAAATAGTTTATAGATTTTAATATTTTTTCCCCAATGATGGTGGGTCCAAAACATTTGATTCAACAAGATTCATCATTTCTAAATTCCATCAATAAATCTATGAAATCATTCATATTATTAAAAAATTTCATATCTACTCTAATATGATAATAACACACAATAACATAAATCTCATTCCTTTCTCCTTTTGATTAATTGAGATAGATTGCCATAACATGATGTTTTTATTTCACATTAGGTTTCATAACATCTAGCTTCTGGGAATTGTTAGCAAAATTTTTCCATTTTGGTAACAAAAAATGTCATCATTTTCGATGGTTTCTAGTTTGTTAAAATCTTTCAAAAATTGTTTCTAGGGGTTGGAACATATTTTTAATTTTTATTATAAACATATCAATTTTTATATAAAAATTCCTATCAAACTACTTTCTTTGAGGGGCTGGACTCCCCTTCAAATGATGCCTTATATATTTTATGGAAGAGTGGTGATGTTTTTGATTAAACCAAAAAATATTCATCATATAATCGAGTACACCACAATACCAACATCATTTATAGAATGAATATTTTCCTTTGAAGCATCCAAACTAACCAATGTTGTGATCATGTTTACAAGAAAACTTATTTTCAGCGCTATTTTAACCACCAACCATTTCATTATCAAATAGAATATTCTATTTTAGCTCATTTTTTATTTTATAATTATCAATAATAAAACCAATTGATACATTTTAATATTTGGAATTCTTAGAAACTTCTAACATCTATACTTTTATAGTATTGACCTCATATATAAATTTCACCACATTTTTCTTCTTATATGAAATTTCAAATATCTTCTCAACCTTTGGAGTAAATTATTGATCCTTATTGGGTTTACACTTTCCAGATCATTCCCCAACTTCAATGAATGACTTATTGAAAACATTAATACTTTTTTATCTTTAGAACATTTTTTTCACACCTTCCAACTATTCTTCTTTGACCTTCAACTTTACTTGTAGATGTTAATTATAATTATTTTTTTTCTCAAGATTCCTTTACATGACATCAACATTTGAATGTAACATGACTACATCATTATGAAAATCATTTTATTTTGTGTTGAATTTTTATCACACATTATCTTTTTGATTTATTTCTCAGGCCTTGAAATTTTTCATAGACAAGCATTCAATTATTCTTTTAATATTTAATTCAAATTGAGTTTCTTCTTCTTCCAAACTATTTTTTTCCAAACTATTTATTATTTATTGCTTAAATGAAATTATATTCATCCAGTTTAAAAGATTTTATGGATAAAAATTCACTCTATTCTTCCTCTTCTTAATGTTGAGATAAGAATTTTATCCCCTTGGCATTGTAGAATTTTTTATCCATTACTATGGAATAAGGTATATCATTTTATGTATGTTTTTTAAATGATATTCCCTATATTTTATAGTCATCATCACTATTTTCTTCATACTTTTTTTAGGAAAACTAGTCACAATATTACTAATTTCTATATATCCAAAAACATTTCAAGGGGATTTTCACTTTTTATTTTCCAGTACCTCTTTTTAGATATTTATAAAACAAGGATTAAAATTAATAAAGATTTTTACATACATTATTTTCGGAATCACATACCCCAACTTCTTCATCAACAAGATCATTCATTGAATTTTCCATCTTGGATGCATTGAAATAAATTAATATATCAATATTTTTTTCCTTTCATACCTTTTCCCTTCCCATTTAATAAGTATTGAGACTACGATGATAATCAAATTGAGATAATGTTTCTAGATCTCTATCTTTCATTGAGTAGAATTTATCATAAATCTTATCAGGCCGAATTATCATGTTATTTGCAACAGTTATATATTCATATAAATTTTCACAATACCGAATAATAGTATTGAAAATTTCATTTATCCTAGTAATGAAGTCACCAAGATTTTTATATTAACCTATCATGTGATCCTTATACTTAAGCCTCCATATTTTCAATATTGACATCTTTACTTGTGTATTTCATTTACAAATATTTTTCACCCTATCACGTATAACATTGGATGTGGAAAAACATTCACTTTTAAAAACTAACTTTTATAAATGGATAAGAGTAAGTAAGTCTTTTCTCTTCCATTATTATCATTCTTATTCTTTTTAGAAGATGTTAGAGAAACATTATCATCAACAAGATGAAATCCATCTATAGATTTTTCAATAACATCTTACCCAATTATCATAAGATAATAAAATATTTAATATTTGAAGATATGATAATTCTTACCATAAAATACCATAACATCTTCATTGTTTACACAATTGAGATTATGAATCATAAATTGCTCTTCAAAACAACAGTAGAAAGTAAAGTAAGGAAACCTTCACTTTGATAACAATTCAGAATGCCCTATAGGGTCAATGTATCAATGATAAGGGGAAGAATGAATCAATGATAAAATTTTCTTTTAAGACTCCATTTTTTTGAATAACCTTAATATATTGTTAATGAGTTGTTACCTAATGAAAAAAAACAACACATGCATCTATATTATCACCCAACATTACAAGGTTCACTACTCAATAAGAGTTGTACTATCATTCGCATGGTATGGAAACATTATGATACAAAAAATCACAAGAGAATAGTCTTTTTATGGAATAAAATTAGTAGAATATTCCCTTAAACTTTTTAAGAACCATGATCAACAGTATTGTGCATGTTATTTAAGAAGCATGAATTGATGTAATAATTTTTTTTAAGAAACATTTATCGATGCTACTTGATCAACATTCAAAAATGATATCTTCAAAAAATTTCTTCATCTTCATAAAAAAAATGTAGGGAAAAACATATTCTGGATCTCATAATTACCATAATTATTATTTCCATGTATGATTCCATTGTTCGATTTATCAGTAATGAATATATAAGTCAATATGAGTAACACAGAAATAAATTGTAGCTTTTTCTTTCTCAGTTTGGAAATCCCAAACTGATTCCTAGTATGATAATTATTCCTAATATAATGATCATCTAAACATGATATTCACTAAACTCCTTTATTCTTATAACTAGAATAAATCCCCAGGAATTTCCAATTTGAACCTTTTTATCTCTAAAATATGTCATCACTCTACCTTTTCACCTGAATAGTACTTCGAATGTCAAATAATAAAATGTAAATCCTCATTTTATAGAAGACAAAAAATGTGTTTGGGTGGAATAATGATAATGTTTTCTGCTCAAACAAATTTATTGGTATCATAAATTCTCATTGAATTTTTGGTTCATTAGTACTTATTCAACTCTTCTTAACTCTTACCAAAAAATCTCTAATCTTCATAAATCATGAGATAACATTAGACATTCTTAACATTTTTCTATCAGATTTTGATTCCCCATTATGATTTACTCATTATGACGAGGAAAACATATCTGTTGTTATGTTGATCTGCACCACTTGAAAAATGAATGAGAAACCATATAGAAAGATTCACTTCTCAAAATGATATTATAATGAACTTATCATTCTAATTTCTTTATTACGATGGATATATCTGATTCTTCATGATATGACTATGCATCTAATTAAACAAACAATCACTATTATTCAAACTTATTTAGCTTCATTCCCTTGATAAAATTTTGAAAAAAACTAGAAATTCTCCTATTCATTATTTCCAAGACCAATGATATTATATCTGAGGATGTCATCAGTTCCATATTCAGTGAGATATTTTTAAACTAATAGATAGAAAAACCCTTGAAAAACAAATCAGTGTGCTTCTCTTCATTATTGAACCATTTCAAAATCAAGGAACCCTTCATCTTAATGAAAATGGATGACTTCTTTAGTGATCAATCATTGACATTTTTCTTTAAATGAGTCCTAAAATACATTTATTCCTTTATTTTACTTCATGTTGGTCTCATGATAATCCCATAAAAGTAATTCTCCCCCTGATGTAAATTTTATGATTATTGTCATCATCACCTCAATTTTTCAGTGGCCCCTATATCCGGTGGACCAGTTCTAGTAGATTCTACTTCCAAAATATCATTCCTTCTCTAATTATGATATATATTATAAAAATCTTGGTTAAAAGATTTATTTCGTATTGATTAATTCTATGACTGAAACTAGAATCTAAAAATTGTCTCATTTCCAAGAAAATCATCCAAATATTCAAACAATTCTCTATCTGCATATCTCAAAATGATGGACTTAGACCAGAAAACATTTACTTCACAATCGTTCTTCTTTCTTAAAACCTATCCTTTTCATTATTAATTCCTCTTGTATTTTAGTATGATTACAATCAACATAGAATCATATAACTTAATATATGATATATTAAAACTTCATATTCCCCATGAAACAATACTTCCTTCCAACCATCATAAATAAGATTGGAATCATATTTTCTAACCATTTCTGTTATCATGATTGAATCAAATGTTTTAAAAATACAAATGATCCATGAAATTGAAAACAAAAATTCATAGTTATATTTTCATTGTATCAATGTAGAATCTTATTCTCTTCCACCTTATCATATGAAATTATTTTGAGATCCTTGGTGAGTCCGAAGAGACAATTCATCATGCAAAAATCATCCCAATCTAATGGACATTTTAAAGCATTGTACGTATGAAATCATAAACATGATTTTGAGTTTGATCCTGAAAAAATACAAATTTAGGTGATTAATTTAATTATTTAACATCTTTGAAAACAAAATAAAAGACCAAAAATATTCCATTATATAAAAAGAACATCTTGTCAAATTAGACCCAATAAGTAGGTGATTATGAAAATTGTCCATTACACCATTAAGCCAATTGGATGTTAGAGAATTTGGACAATTTCCTAGTAGGACATGAGTATATTAAGAAATTATGGAATTAGGAAAAATCAAAATTTGTAGGTTCTACTATTGTTCCATTAGACTAATTTACCATTATTCCATTAGTCCAATTTCCCATTAGGATATTAGGGAAATTAGAAATAAGGCCATTAGACTAATTATTCATTAGTCCACTTTTCCATTAGTCCATTCAATGAATTAGAAAATTTGGCAATTATACTATAAAGACAATTTCCCAAATGTCCATTAGTCCATTATTCCAACTTACCATTAGGACAACTATCCATTAGGATATTAGGCTATTATATCAATTGTAAACTATGTCAATTGTAAATTCGTCCAATAATCCTTTAGACCATTAGGCTAATTGGACATTAAGACATTACTCCATTATTAATATTGGCCAATTATGCCAATTTTCCAATTTACAATTATCTGGTTAGGCTGTTAGTCTAATTAGAAAATTGTCCATTACACTAACTATCAATTTTTCTAATTGCCCATTATAAAATTATGAAAATTTTATAGTTTTCCATAATACTATTAGGATAATTTTTTGGTAGTCCATTATGTATTAGGCCAATTTTAATGTTGTGCATCATGCAATTAGGGAAATTGTCCATTAAGCCATTTTTTCAATTAGATAATTAGAAATTAGGCTATTATGGAAATTGTACAATTTTCCATTAGGAAATTATGGTATTAGGCCATTATAACAATTTTCCATTAGGTAATTTAGATATTAGGACATCCTAACAATAGGAAATTAGTCCATTATTCCAATTATCCATTATGTTGTTAGTTCAATTGAAAAATAATCCATTAGTCTAATAGGCGAATTGTCCATTTGGCGTATTTAAAGGGGTATTTCATAGCTTATATTAATGGATTAATAAAAATATCACATAATTATCATTGTGAAAATAAAAATAAATAATAATGTAAATCTAGATATTATTTTTAATGATATTAAATTACCTAGAACTTATCATTCATTTAAAATAAGGTTCTCACAAAAGTGTGAATATATGTCATTGAATAATTATTCTTTTTTTTTTCAAAACACATCCTAAATAACATTTTTATAAGTAATTAGAATTAAATTCTCTATACACACCATTAAATACAAAGAATAACATAAACTCAACAATCTTCCAATATGAGATCATTTTTTGATATTGTGTTTTTGGACATTCAAGTAATATTAGTACACCATCTAAATCATAATAGAGTCCACTCTTCTAGAAAACATATAACTCATGATTATATTATTTCTATAAACCGCCATGATCTATCAACCTTGAACCCTTAGAAGCTTCGTCATCCTGAATATTAAACGAATTATATACTGAACATGCTTATTTATCTAAATACAAAAATAATATAGATATAAATTCAACAAAGTTTCATTACCATATTTCCTCTCATGATTTATCATTAATGTCATTACTACCATGAATCCATGAGACCCATAGAAAAGGAATGATATCATTGTACTTATCATTGGTCCTAGGAATATTATATAATGTCCAATAATTGGACCACACATATATCACATACACCACTCAATAACTTGGTCACCACGTCCGGGCCCGCTAGGTACAACTGGTTTCCCTACAGACACGTGGTCCTCACCCTGGGGCCCACCCATGTGCCCAAATCTTTCTTCTAACTAATGAATGGACCCATAGACCAACAAATGTGCTTTCCAATGTGCTTTGTACCTACTCACACACACCTTGGGAAACTTCCCAAAAGGCCAATCATCCGGACCACTACTCTTGTCCATTCATGATTAACATTTGAGTTCTAATCAGGAAGGCTCTCAAACAATAAGTTAAAACATATTGAAATAAGTAATGCAATTTAAAAATATAACCCTTTATAATTGAAGGGTGTTAAATTCACCCCCACCCTTAGGAAAAAATATCCTCATTGTGAGCCCTATATCTCAACCCATGACAAGCATGCTTAACTCTGGAGTTCTTATAAGGTAGGCTCCAGAAAAGGAAGGTACACCATATTGAAATGAGTTATATAAATTATACATTTAAACCTTAATCGTTTGGGGGTTTAATAATTGGGCCCCACATACATCATAGATACCCTACCTTAACATGGTCTTCAGGTCCTGGCCTACGAGATACCACTAGTTGCCCTGTAGGCGTGTGGTCCAAACCTTGGGGCCCACACATGTTCCCAAACCAGTCATCTACTTAATGATTTTCCCCAAATGACCACACATGTCCTTTCTAGATTGTGTTTTCCTCACTCTCACACACCTTGAGAATAATCCCTAATGGTCAACCATCCCGATCACTACTCCAGGCCAACAACTCTTAATTGTGATATTCTAATCCTCCAGGCATTCGAAATGGATGGTGAACCTTATTGACATGAGTCATATAATTGAGTCATGTAACCTTTTATAATTTGGGGTTGTTACACCCCCCCCTTAGAGCACAATGTCATCGTTTGATCCCTACATCTCAACCCAGGACAATTAGAAATGTGGTCCCCACCCCGAGGCCCACCCAAGTGCCTAAATGGTTTATCTGACTAATAAATATCGCCACATGACAATACATGTCCTTTTTAGTGATATTTTTCCTTGATCACACACACATTGGGAAACTACACAGAAGGTCAACCAACTTGATCACAACTCCCGGCCACAAATGCTTAACTGTGGAGTTCTAATGAGGGAGTCCCTCAAAATGGAAGGGGAACCTTATTGACATTAGTCATATTCATTAGTCATTTAACACTTTATAAATCAGGGGGGTTACATTCACACCCCACCTCCCCTTTCTAGCACATCGTCCACATCATGATCCCTAAATATCATCTGGGGTCAATCACACATAAATATGGAATTCTAATCAAGTAGTCTGCTGAAAAAGAAAGTGCACCATAATTATATGAGTCATATCATTTAGTTATTTAATACTTTATCATTTGGGGTTGTTACATTTACCCCCCACCCCTAGAGCACTACGTCCTCATTTTGTGACCTACTACTCAACCAAGGAAGGGAACCAAAATTAAAGCTATGTACCACTTATGATTCAAAAAGTAACAACTAGGCCTCAATGACAGAACATACACCATTCCTTAACATGGTCATCGGGCCCTCTCTCGCCAGGTACCACCAGTTTACTAGAATACACATAGTCCCCTCCCAAGGGTCTACCCATGTGCAAAAATGGGTAATCTGTCTAATGATTTTATCCACAAGAAAACACATGTCCTTTCCTATAACACCCGACCCTAGTTACCTAGAGTCATTGCATTATTACCTAACATTGGAATGATCACATGTAAATCATGTCTCAAAAGACAAATCAGTTTAGTATTATTCAAAACAAGATTCATACATAAGTTCAACTTTACTGTTTGAAGAGAAACAGAACACAAATATATCTCATTAGAAACATCTAAGACTCCTATATTATTCTTTCAGGTCAGTCATGACTAACATCTTCATATCCTGGGAAAATGAAACATAACAAAGGGGTGAGCTCAAACACACATTAAGGGTAAGTAATACAACATAAAATGACATAAATATTAAGCATGGTAAATAATTGAAACCACATGCCTTTACCAATAATAAAGAAGAATACTTTTATGGAAAGAATATGAGTTGAGTAAATAATTCCATAAATAAACATAATCATGGGTATTCTACTAGTCGAATGACCACATGAACCATCAATATTATTTCCATAATGAGGGAATGTATAATGTTGGACATTCTGAAACATTTTGTCAAGGCCTCGGCCAAGATGTCTAAAAATGATTATGGCCTCGAAAAAAAAACCATAAATAAAATTGGGAAAGGGCCTCATCCAATTCCATGTCTAGTTGTCCCATGAGACATACTGATGCATCGAGGAGCTATATCGGGCTCCACCCATCACTTACTATGTCCAATACATTCATCATATGAAAAGGTTTCAACATATCATAAACATTCGTATTAAAACTTGCATATGAAATGGAAATGCATTAACCATAAATCATGAATGGTATAAAAATAGTACATCCATAGTCAAACATATAAACAAACATTAAATACAATATGGAAGTTTCTTATCATAATAAATAAACTCCAAATAAACTTAAAATCCATCAAATGATGCTGACATAGATGAAATCAAAACTCTTTTTAGAGAAATATCTCTTTCTATTTTGAAATCATTTAAGAGTCTCATTATTATAAAATAAGACATTTACTTTGAAAATATTCTTATAAGATTGTAAGGGAGGCTTCTAAGAGTTTATAATTGTAGAAAATAGCTGCACCCACTGAATAAGTTAAAAAAAGACATTTATAACTTAATTTTGTCGAAAAGGTTAAAAATGACCTTGTTTCGAAAAAGAAGGAAATATTTTTTATAAGCATCTTATAAAAATTAAAACAAAGGTATAAATGACTTTAACCCATATTCTATAAAATAGTAAGTATGTTTTTTAAATACATTTCTAATAAACACAGATGTGGATGATAAAGAGGTCCCAGTAGATAATTATGTATAAACTACCTTGGATAATGAAGAGATTTTGAAATAAACCCTTACCTTGAACTTTTCTTTGGTTGAGGGTACGTTAAACACTTGTATAATGGTGAAATAATTGTTATTAAATTATACAAGAATCATATTCATTAATATGAAATCATATATGATCACTTAATATTGCTTTGTTAATAATATCTTTGTATTATCGTCATTTCGGGTGTTAACTTACTTGTTTTATTTTATATGGTTCGTTACATAAGCCGTGATTTTTATGGACAGGTTGTATCTTATTCGTATCCATAATGATATAAAGTCCTTAAACATTTCATTTAATCATCAAATGAGAATTATTCTTTAATGGATATGATGGGGAAATGAATCTCATCGCGTTCGTGGAGACGGTAATCCGTACGTATGCACGAACACTACTTCAATTTCATTTTTCATTTTAAAGGGAATATAAACCAAATTATACATAGGTATATTATTATTCCAGTATAATATAATATCTTATATGTGTTACTTACATTCATTAACACCATTTTTTATATGTTGCATGTATGGTATGAATGAGTCATATCACTTTGAGGGGGTGGTAGTCCACACTTCCTCAAATGAAATTATCGTATATAAATACAACATGAAAAGAATAATGGTATGATATAAAATTGGATTGTAACATCCCAGGTAAATAAAGAATAAAGAATTTTCATATTTATTAATATTTACTAATTAGATATTAATTTTATTTTAAAGGGGTTGCTATGTTCGATAGCGTACCCGATACGCAACGATGAGTTTCTTTGAAACTTACGTAGCACACTAGTAATAAAATAATATTATTTTAAATGTTAGTTAACAAGTAGCCGTTGTACTGGCGGGAATGGATAGAAATAACAAAAATATGATTAGATATGTTTTTAAATGTTTATACATTTACCCAATAAAAGATAAAGGCTTAAAATACGGAAAGAGTTCAATTTTAGGGCATATATACTCTAATTTTCACTAAAGGTTCACTTATCACCTTTTAATGGTGAACCGTCATTAAATATAGTTTTGATCACTCTTATACTTTCTTTTGGACCAAATATAATGCTTCTTTAGAATCGGGACATCAAAATTTACTTTGTTTAAATTTTTGGTACCTTTCTGATAAAGTTCATTTTTTTATGACTAGTGTAAAATGTTGTGTTTTAATTCAAAACCTCTTTTTAATCTAAATTATTTATATGATTATATTATTATTTTAATTGGTTTTAAAGTGAAATTAGAAAATATTTTTACCAGTTAATCCAATGGTGGTCATTGGAATCAATTTCACTTTGAAATTGGACTTAAACTGGTGTCAATCTTTTGATACTTATTGTTTTGTAAAAACACGCTATTTGCTCTGGCAGCGGGAATTAATTATTAAATTAATTAATTTGACTTATATGTTTTAAATTTTGTAAAATGGACTTCATTTTTGAATTCGGAATATCAAATATAGCTTAGGGTGAATTTTTGGTAATTTTCTGAAAAACTTCAATTTTGATGAATAGTGAAATCACTAAGTGGTAATCAAGCAAACTGATTTTTCAGTTAAATGAATGTTTACCACTAATGTGTATTGAATTTTAAAAATCTGACATACATGGTTGTAATTAAGAAGTAAAATGTGGTTCAATGAGATTAAAATAATATTTTTTTTGAATAGTAACTTATTAAGTTTTTAATCGCGATTAGAGGTAATTAGTGTAATTTAAGGTAAAAATGATATTATAAGAATGTGAAAACACCATGACAATTGTCCTACACCTATTGGGTGAGTCATGGCCGACCAAGACAAGCCATGGGCAAACTTGGGGACCCCATGGAGACACTTTGGTTGGGAAATGACATAAATAACTTTTTATTTAATGTTAAAATTAAATTGACACAAACATGAGTTGTTTTACTAAAATAATTTTTGAGTGGGGTTATACAAGTCCAAATTTTGATTATAAATAGTCATTGGAAATATAAAAATATTTCCTACATCATAGTATTTTTTGTAATAATTTTTAGACATTAAATAAATTAAATTATTTATGACATAATAATGATGCATTGATGACATCATTATTTGGCGATTTAAATAAAATGGAAGGATAATGAAAAATCTAAAACATACACATGTCCAAAACCAATTGGATGAGTGGATTTCGAACTCTTATCACTTTATCCACTAATTATTTCAATGTGGGTCCTTTTAAAACCGAAACACATTTTCAAATAAAGTAATATTTCTTTACGTTCCAAAAGTGCCTCTCCTCTCCTCTTATAAAAGGCCCCCACCTCTACCTCATTTCACACACTTCTCAAGCCTTTGGCTCGGCCAACCCCTGCCCAATTACTCTCTCCACATCCCTCTCCTCATCCTAGAGGATTCACTTTGGTCCGAATCCTTTCAAAGGAAGCCTTTAGGCTCAAATCAAAAGGGAGTTACACTTTTAAAGGTAATTCATTCTCTCTTGTTCATTTGTTTTATTTTGCTTCTCAAACCCTCTAAACTCTTTTTATTTACTTCTTTTGTAACAACACCAGTATCTTCAATATACTAGGATGTTGTTATAATATTTATTTGAGCTACACTCTCACACAACTACATCAAATGGTTAAAGAACATACGGTTTCCGTGGATGGGGAAATTCTGCCTCCCGAAACGATGATTGTTCAATACTCATTTAACACCTACAAGGGTGGCCATTATGATGTCACTATTTTATATAATATGTTTATTTTTTTCTTTAAGCTTCTGTATTTTTCATTTTGGGCATACCTTTATGGTTTCCATTATTGGTAAACACGATATCTTCATTTAAGGAAGTGCGGACTATCGCCCCCTAAAAGTGATGTGATCCGTTAATGCCATATGTGGGACGTGTAAAGGATGGATTTAAAGTTATTATATATGATGTTATACTGGAATTATAATATACCTCTATATCATTATTATTTCTTTCCATTAAAGTATGAGATAGAAATGAAAGTAGCGTTCATGCGTACGTACGGCTTACCGTCTCCATGAACGGTGCATTTCATTTCTTATCCCCAAATGTAATGTACTATTAAAATTACATGTATATAATGTATATATATAATTAATGATATATCTAAATGATGAATATAATTCTGGAATTAAAAAATACATACCTCTCATTTAGTTTTAATTCCACTAATATGACAAAGAAATGAAAGTATCGTTCATGCGTACGTACGGCTTACCGTCTCCATGAACGGTGCATTTCATTTCTTACCTCTAAATGATTATGTTATATTATAAATACATGTATATGCTGGATATATATGATATATATGTTATCCAAATCAGGAATTTCATTCTGGATATAAAGAACTTTTGACCACACGAACAACATGTAATTGTAAGAAGTCAACTTTCGACTTAAGAACCAAATATTGAAAAAACAAACATTATTAACTTAAATGGTTAAATAATGTTTATAACATGGAAATAAGTGATATAAAAGGAATAATGATCTTTAAAAAGGTTCTTAATCAAGTATAAATTAACTCAAGTTTATTATTTAGGACGTTAAAGAACGATCGAGTCAAGTCGGACCCGAGGTAAGGGACTTCGTATCAATCTCCTTTCATTGAGGCATATTTCGTTTTATACACAACTTTATTTTATACGGTGTATAAACTCCTTTGACTTTTACTTTTATACAAAAGGAATCTTTATCTATGAAGCGTTTTACAAAACGACAAAAAGGAATGTTTCTTTTAACGTACGCAGTGATAATGACCTTTTCCGCCGCCGCGAGTATTATTTGGTCTTTGGCTTTCTCGACAAGCCGTAATGTTTTTAGAATAAAATAAATACCATATACTCTTTTATGTATTTTGGTATTGAAAATTGTTTTGAAAAAGGATTATATTATGTCAATATATTTATGATATATTATGATTGAAATGTGGGAATGTTATCATTCCTTTATATTGGTTTTATGTTTTATGATTTTATATTGGTACTTGGACATTTTAACGGGTGGTTACATTATAAACCATATGACGGGTGGTGCCATGAATACCAGGACGGGTGGTTACGTTATAACCTCCAATGCATTGGGTATGGAAGTCGGTCGTATGGCTATTCCATTATGTATGTATGGAAATTGGCCGTATGGCTATTCCATTAAGTTATATGTGTGGAAGTCAGCCGTATGGTTATTCCACTTAAGTATGTTTATGTCCCAAGTTACCTTTATATATGCTATGTGTTCTTTATATGGGTTTTATGGTAATCCTTTGGTTACAAAAAGGTAAGTAATGATACTTTGTTCAGTGAAGATTTTTTTTACTACTTCATGAAGGTGAAGGTATTACTTTGATATAGTATACATGGTTTACTTGATGTTTGAAAAACTAACAGTTTTCATTCTTTTTGTATCCCTTACTGAGATTTTTATGCTCACCCCATGTTTTTCGAAATGTTTTTCACAGGACTTAAAGTGGAATAAGGTCAAGGATGGGATCAAGGGAATTTCATGCTATCTAAAACATGGAATCTAGACATCTTTCTTTTTAAGAGTTTTTATTTTATGGAGACTTAGTAGAAGTGTCTACTTTGTAATCTTTTAAGATGTAGTAGTTATGTTCTAATTTTCTAAAACTCTAAACCTGAAAAGATCCTCAATGTGAATTATTCATTTAATTCAATATTAAGTAAGGTTTAAGGCTGGGGCCTTATAGTTGGTTTCAAAGGTCGGTTTAGACAACTTTAGGAGTTAGAAAAGTGATAAATTATAATATGATTGAAATGATATAGAATTTACGGATTACCATGTTGCTTCGCTTAGGATATTTCTGTGTTCAGAATGGTTTTCCGCAGAGGAAACAAAGCAGCTATGTTGGGACTACATCAGGAGGAAGATAACCTTCCAAATCAGCAACCTGGGATGGTCAGAATCGGAACTGAACAGTTTGTTGCAGTGATGGCACAATTGACTCAGGCTATAAATGGTGGTGGTATCCATGCACGAGATCAGCCAGATCAACCGTAGAGGAACATATCAGTGGTGGAACATTTCATGAGGCAACATCCCCCATCATTCATAGGATCATCTGACCTTGTGCAAGCTGAAGGGTGGATTAAAGCACTGGATAAGATTTTTGATGACAAGGGGTGTTCAGAACATCAAAAGGTTAGTCTTGTTGTTTACCGTTTTGAAGGTGAAGCTGATCAGTGGTGGTCGATGGTGAAAAATATAAGGGATAGTGATGAGATTGAGGATCTTCACTGGGACGAATTCAAAGGTATGTTTCTTGAGAAATATTTTCCTATGGTGGTTCGTCTTAGGATGGAAAAACAGTTCCTAGAATTGAGGCAGGAGGATGATTCAGTGGCTGCTTATGAAGAAAAGTTCACTCGATTGGCAAGGTATGCTCCAAACATCATACAAGATCTTGATAGTAAAATAAATCGTTTTTACTCAGGGTTAAATCCAAAGTATCTAAGGGCTTTAGCTTCTCATGAGTTCAAAAGTTATGAAAAACTTGTTCTATGTGCGGAGAAGGTGGAAATGGAGTTTTCCGATGATCAGGTGTTCTATGACAAACAACAGAATAAGAGGTCTAGTTAGCAGGCAAAGGGGAAGAGTTCATCAAAGAAGCAAGGAGTTAAGAAAACCAAATATCCATCCTGTGAGAAGTGTGGTAAAATGCATCCTGGAGAATGTTTATCCAAGTCTGGTAAGTGCTTTCGGTGTGGTATGTTTGGTCATATTGCTCGTAACTGTAAGGAAGATGATCAAGCAGGAAATGAAAAGCCTACGGTAAGATGTTTTAAGTGTAATGAAATGGGTCATTATGCAAACGAGTGTCCAACGAAGAACTCAACTGGGGGAATGCAGCCAGACAACAAGCAGAAAGGGGTGGAGAAATCCTTTGCAACAACTTCAGTAGATGTTGGGCCATCGAATGAAGTGGTATCAGCTCCAGGGAGCTCAGTATTTTTTGAAGATTTACTTGAGGTCGGGGTACCATCAGTTGAAAGTAAAAGAAGCAGACGTTCCGAAGACTGCATTCCGTACTAGATATGGACATTATGAATTTGTAGTTATGCCTTTTGGGTTAACCAATGCACCTGCTGTATTCATGGACCTTATGAATAAAATTTCCCATGAGTTCTTGGATAAGTTTGTGTTTGTGTTTTGAGGTTTGGGAAGAGGTTATGTGTGCCTTGTGATTCACAGTTGAAGAATGAGTTGTTATGTGAGGCTCATAGTTCCCCGTTTTCAGTTCATCCTGACTGTACTAAGATGTACAGAGATCTGCGGGAGTATTACTGGTGGGATGGAATGAAAAGAGACATTGCTGATTTTACTGTGAAGTGTTTGACATGTCAACAGGTTAAAGCAGAGCGGCAGTTACCGAAAGGGATGCTTCAGCCTTTACCAGTGCCAGAGTGGAAATGGGAGAATATATCCATGGAATTTGTTGTGGGATTACCGAGGACATCTCGAGGTAATAATGCAATCTGGGTTATTGTTGATCGCTTGACCAAATCTGCTCACTTCCTTTCTATACGAGATACTTTCTATCTAGATCAACTTTCCTGTTTGTATCTTAAAGAGATAGTCAGGTTACATGGAGTTCCTCTCTCCATTATATCGGATCGTGATCCCAGGTTTACTTCTAACTTTTGGAAAGACCTTCAGAAGTCGTTAGGTGCTGAATTAAATTTTAGTACAGCTTTTCATCCTCAATCAGATGGGCAGTCAGAACGAACAATTCAGACATTGGAGGATATGCTACGAGCTTGTTCTATGGATTATCAGGGAAGTTGGGACCAACATCTTTCTTTGGTTGAATTTTCTTATAATAACAGTTTTCATTCCAGTATACAGATGGCACCATTTTAGGAATTATATGGGAAGCGGTGTCGAACTCCAGCTTTCTGGGATGAAGTGGGTGAAAGGAAGCTGATGGGGCTAGAATTGGTGGAAGAGATGGCAGAAAAAGTTCAGCTGATTCAGAAACACATGAGAACAGCTCAGAGCAGGAAGAAGAGTTATGCGGATAACCGGAGGAAGGATCTATCTTTCGAGGTAGGTGATCATGTTTTTCTCAAGGTTTATCCATGGAAAAGTGTGATGAGATTTGGTAAGAAAGGAAAGTTGAGTCCAAGGTTCATTGGACCATACGAAATTCTGGAAAGAGTTGGATCAGTTGCATACCGAGTGGCTTTACCTCCGAGTTTATCTCAGGTACACAATGTTTTTCACGTTTCGATGTTGAGAAAGTATATGCCAGATCCATCTCATGTTTTGAGTCTAGAGGTAGTTTAGCCGGAAGAGAACCTATCTTATGAGGAACAACCGGTCCAGATTCTTGACCACAGGGAGGAAGTGTTACGAAATAAGGTGATTCATCATGTAAAGGTTTTGTGGAAAAACCATGTGATTGAAGAGGCAACGTGGGAATCTGAAAATGCTATGAGGAATAAATACCCCCACTTATTTTGATAAGTGAATAAAATTGCGAGGACGCAATTCCCAAAAGGGGGGAAGGATGTAACATCCCAGGTAAATAAAGAATAAAGAATTTTCATATTTATTAATATTTACGAATTAGATATTAATTTTATTTTAAAGGGGTTGCTATGTTCGATAGCGTACCCGATACGCAACGATGAGTTTCTTTGAAACTTACGTAGCACACTAGTAATAAAATAATATTATTTTAAATGTTAGTTAACAAGTAGCCGTTGTACTGGCGGGAATGGATAGAAATAACTAAAATATGATTAGATATGTTTTTAAATGTTTATACATTTACCCAATAAAAGATAAAGGCTTAAAATATGGAAAGAGTTCAATTTTAGGGCATATATACTCTAATTTTCACTAAAGGTTCACTTATCACCTTTTAATGGTGAACCGTCATTAAATATAGTTTTGATCACTCTTATACTTTATTTTGGACCAAATATAACTCTTCTTTAGAATCGGGACATAAAAATTTACTTTGTGTAAATTTTTGGTACCTTTCTGATAAAGTTCATTTTTTTATGAATAGTGTAAAATGTTGTGTTTTAATTCAAAACCTCTTTTTAATCTAAATAATTTATATGATTAGATTATTATTTTAATTTTTTTAAAGTGAAATTAGAAAATATTTTTACCAGTTAATCCAATGGTGGTCATTGGAATCAATTTCACTTTGAAATTGGACTTAAACTGGTGTCAATCTTTTGATACTTATTGTTTTGTAAAAACACGCTATTTGCTCTGGCAGCGGGAATTAATTATTAAATTAATTAATTTGACTTATATGTTTTGATTTTTGTAAAATGGACTTCATTTTTGAATTCCGAATATCAAATATAGCTTAGGGTGAATTTTTTGTAATTTTCTGAAAAACTTCAATTTTTGATGAATAGTGAAACCACTAAGTGGTAATCAAGCAAACTGATTTTTCAGTTAAATTAAAGTTTACCACTAATGTGTATTTAATTTTGAAAATCCGACATACATGGTTGTCATTAGGAAGTAAAATGTGGTTCAATGAGATTAAAATAATTTTTTGGTGAATAGTAACTTATTAAGTTTTTAATCGCGATTAGAGGTAATTAGTGTAATTTAAGGTAAAAATGATATTATAAGAATGTGAAGACACCATGACACTTTTCCTACACCTATTGTGTGAGTCATGGCCGACCAAGACAAGCCATGGGCCAACTTGGGGACCCCATGGAGACACTTTGGTTGGGAAATGACATAAATAACTTTTTATTTAATGTTAAAATTAAATTGACACAAACATGAGTTGTTTTAATAAAATAATTTTTGAGTGGGGTTATACAAGTCCAAATTTTTATTATAAATAGTCATTGGAAAGCTAAAAATATTTCCTACATCATTGTATTTTTTTATAATTTTTATACATTAAATAAAGTAAATTATTTATGACATAATAATGATGCATTGATGACATCATTATTTGGCGATTTAAATAAAATGGAAAGATAATGAAAAATCTAAAACCTACACATGTCCAAAACCAATTGGATGACTGGATTTCGAACTCTTATAACCTTAGACACTAATTATATCAATGTGGGACCTTTTAAAACCGAAACACATTTTCAAATAAAGCAATATTTCTTTACTTTCCAAAAGTGCCCCTCCTCTCCTCTTATAAAAGGCCCCCACCTCTACCTCATTTTACACACTTCTCAAGCCGTTGGCTCGACCATCCCCTGCCCAATTACTCTCTCCACATCCCTCTCCTCATCCTAGAGGATTACCTTTGGGAATAATCCTTTCAAAAGAAGCCTTTAGGCTCAAATCAAAAGGGGGTTAAACTTTTAAAGGTAATTCATTCTCTCTTGTTCATTTGTTTTATTTTGCTTCTCCAACCCTCTAAACTCTTTTTATTTACTTCTTTTGTAACAACACCAGTATCTTCAATATACTATGATGTTGTTATAAGATTTATTTGAGCTACACTCTCACACAACTACATCAAATGGTTAAAGAACATACGGTTTCCGTTGATGGCGAAATTCTGCCTCCCGAAACGATGATTGTTCAATACTCATTTAACACCTTCAAGGGTGGCCATTATGATGTCACTATTTTATATAATATGTTTATTTTTTTCTTTAATATTCTGTATTTTTCATTTTGGGCATACCTTTATGGTTTCCATTATGGGTAAACACGATACCTTCATTTAAGGAAGTGCGGACTACCGCCCCCTAAAAGTGATGTGATCCGTTAATGCCATATGTGGGACGTGTAAAGGATGGATTTAAAGTTATTATATATGATGTTATACTGGAATTATAATATACCTCTATATCATTATTATTTCTTCCATTAAAGTGTGAGATAGAAATGAAAGTAGCGTTCATGCGTACGTACGGCTTACCGTCTCCATGAACGGTCCATTTCATTTCTTATCCCCAAATGTAATGTACTATTAAAATTACATGTATATAATGTTTATATATAATTAATGATATATCTAAATGATGAATATAATTCTGGAATTAAAATATACATACCTCTCATTTAGTTTTAATTCCACTAATATGACAAAGAAATGAAAGTACCGTTCATGCGTACGTACGGCTTACCGTCTCCATGAACGGTGCATTTAATTTATTACCTCTAAATGATTATGTAATATTATAAATACATTTATATGCTGGATATATATGATATATATGATATCCAAATCAGGAATTTTATTCTGGATATAAAGAACTTTTGACCACACGAACAACATGTAATTGTAGGAAGTCAACTTTCGACTTAAGAACCAAATATTGACAAAACAAACATTATTAACTTAAATGGTTACATAATGTTTATAACATGGAAATAAGTGATATAAAAGGAATAATGAACTTTAAAAAGGTTCTTAATCAAGTATAAATTAACTCAAGTTTATTATTCAGGACGTTAAAGAACAATCGAGTCAAGTCAGACCCGAGGTAAGGGACTTCGTCTCAATCTCCTTTCATTGAGGCATATTTCGTTTTATACACAACTTTCTTTCATACGGTGTATAAACTCCTTTGACTTTCACTTTTATACAAAAGGAATCTTTATCTATGAAGCGTTTTACAAAACGACAAAAAGGAATGTTTCTTTTAACGTACGCGGTGACAACGACCTTTTCCACCGCCGCGAGTATTATTTGGTCTTTGGCTTTCTCAACAAGTCGTAATGTTTTTAGAATAAAATAAATACCATATACTCTTTTATGTATTTTGGTATTGAAAATGGTTTTGAAAAAGGATTCTATTATGTCAATATATTTATGATATATTATGATTGAAATGTGAGAATGTTATCATTCCTTTATATTGGTTTTATGTTTTATGATTTTATATTGGTACTTGGACATTTTAACGGGTGGTTACATTATAAACCATATGACGGGTGGTGCTGTGAATACCAGGACGGGTGGTTACGTTATAACCTCCAATGCATTGGGTATGGAAGTCGGCCGTATGGCTATTCCATTAATTATGTATGGAAATTGGCCGTATGGCTATTCCATTAAGTGATATGTGTGGAAGTCAACCGTATGGTTATTCCACTTAAGTATGTTTACGTCCCAAGTTACCTTTATATATGCTATGTGTTCTTTATATGTGTTTTATGGTAATCTTTTGGTTACAAAAAGCTAAGTAATGATACTTTGTTCAGTGAAGATTTTTTTTACTACTTCATGAAGGTGAAGGTATTACTTTGATACAGTATACATGGTTTACTTGATGTTTGAAAAACTAACAGTTTTCATTCTTTTTGTATCCCTTACTAAGCTTTTTATGCTCAACCCATGTTTTTCGAAATGTTTTTCACATGACTTAAAGTGGAATAAGGTCAAGGATGGGATCAAGGGAATTTCATGCTATCTAAAACATGGACTCTAGACATCTTTCTTTTTAAGAGTTTTTATTTTATGGAGACTTAGTAGAAGTGTCTACTTTGTAATCTTTTAAGATGTAATAGTTATGTTCTAATTCTCTAAAACTCTAAACCTGAAAAGATCCTCAATGTGAATTATTCATTTAATTCAATATTAAGTAAGGTTTAAGGCTGGGGCCTTATAGTTGGTATCAGAGGTCGGTTTAGACAACTTTAGGAGTTAGAAAAGTGTTAAATTATAATATGATTGAAATGATATAGCATTTACGGATTACCATGTTGCTTCGCCTAAGATATTTCTGTGTTCAGAATGGTTTTCCGCAGAGGAAACAAAGCAGCTATGTTGGGACGACATCAGGAAGAAGATAACCTACCAAATCAGCAACCTGAGATGGTCAGAATCGGAACTGAACAGTTTGTTGCAGTGATGGCACAGTTGACTCAGGCTATAAATGGTGGTGGTATCCATGTACGAGATCAGCCAGATCAACCGCAGAGGAACATATCAGTGGTGGAACATTTCATGAGGCAACACCCCCCATCATTCAGAGGATCATCTGACCCTATGCAAGCTGAAGGGTGGATTAAAGCACTGGAGAAGATTTTTGATGTCATGGGGTGTTTAGACCATCAAAAGGTTAGTCTTGCTGTTTACCGTTTTGAAGGTGAAGCTGATCAGTGGTGGTCGATGGTGAAAAATATAAGGGATAGTGATGAGATTGAGGATCTTCACTGGGTCGAATTCAAAGATATGTTTCTTGAGAAATATTTTCCTATGGTGGTTCGTCTTAGGATGGAAAAACAGTTCTTAGAATTGAGGCAGGAGGATGATTCAGTAGCTACTTATGAAGAAAAGTTCACTCGATTGGCAAGGTATGCTCCAAACTTCATACGAGATCTTGATAGTAAAATAAACCGTTTTTACTCAGGGTTAAAGACAAAGTATCGAAGGGCTTTAGCTTCTCGTGAGTTCAAAAGTTATGAAAAACATGTTCGATGTGCGGAGAAGGTGTAAATGGAGTTTGCCGATGATCAGGTGTTCTATGACAAACAACAGAATAAGAGGTCTAGTTGGCAGGCAAAGGAGAAGAGTTCATCAAAGAAGCAAGGAGTTAAGAAAACCAAATATCCATCCTGTGAGAAGTGTGGTAAAATGCATCCTGGAGAATGTTTATCCAAGTCTGGTAAGTGCTTTCGGTGTGGTAAGTCTGGTCATATTGCTCGTAACTGTAAGGAAGATGATCAAACAGGAAATGAAAAGCCAACAGTAAGATGTTTTAAGTGTAATGAAATGGGTCATTATGCAAACGAGTGTCCAACGAAGAACTCAACTGGGGGAATGCATCCAGACAACAAGCAGAAAGGGGTGGCGAAATCCTTTGCAACAACTTCAGCAGATGTTGGGCCATCGAATGAAGTGGTATCAGCTCCAGGGAGCTTAGTATTTTTCGAAGATTGACTTGAGGTCGGGGTACCATCAGTTGAAAGTAAAAGAAGCAGACGTTCCGAATACTGCGTTCCGTACTAGATATGGCCATTATGAATTTGTAGTTATGCCTTTTGGGTTAACCAATGCACCTGCTGTATTCATGGACCTTATGAATAAAATTTTCCATGAGTTATGGGATAAGTTTGTGTTTGTGTTTTGAGGTTTGGGAAGAGGTTATGTGTGCCTTGTAATTCACAGTTGAAGAATGAGTTGTTATGTGAGGCTCATAGTTCCCCGTTTTCAGTTCATCCTCGCAGTACTAAGATGTACAGAGATCTGCGGAAGTATTACTGGTGGGATGGAACGAAAAGAGACATTGCTGATTTTACTATGAAGTGTTTGACATGTCAACAGGTTAAAGCAGAGCGGCAGTTACCGAAAGGGATGCTTCAGCCTTTACCAGTGCCAGAGTGGAAATGGGAGAATATATCCATGGACTTTGTTGTGGGATTACCGAGGACATCTCGAGATAATAATGCAATCTGGGTTATTGTTGATCGCTTGACCAAATCTGCTCACTTCCTTTCTATACGAGATACTTTCTATCTAGATCAACTTTCCCGTTTGTATCTTAAAGAGATAGTCAGGTTACATGGAGTTCCTCTCTCCATTGTATCGGATCGTGATCCCAGGTTTACTTCTAACTTTTGGAAAGGCCTTCAGAAGTCGTTAGGTGCTGAATTAAATTTTAGTACAGCTTTTCATCCTCAATCAGATGGGCAGTCAGAACGAACAATTCAGACATTGGAGGATATGCTACGAGCTTGTTCTATGGATTATCAGGGAAGTTGGGACCAACATCTTTATTTGGTTGAATTTTCTTATAATAACAGTTTTCATTCCAGTATACAGATGGCACCATTTTAGGCATTATATGGGAAGCGGTGTCGAACTCCAGCTTTCTGGGATGAAGTGGGTGAAAGGAAGCTGATGGGACCATAATTGGTGGAAGAGATGGCAGAAAAAGTTCAGCTGATTCAGAAACACATGATAACAGCTCAGAGCAGGAAGAAGAGTTATGCGGATAACCGGAGGAAGGATCTATCTTTCGAGGTAGGTGATCATGTTTTTCTCAAGGTTTCTCCATGGAAAAGTGTGATGAGATTTGGTAAGAAAGGAAAGTTGAGTCCAAGGTTCATTGGACCATACGAAATTCTGGAAAGAGTTGGATCAGTTGCATACCGAGTGGCTTTACCTCCGAGTTTATCTCAGGTACACAATCTTTTTCACGTTTCGATGTTGAGAAAGTATATGCCAGATCCATCTCATGTTTTGAGTCCAGAGGTAGTTTAGCTGGAAGAGAACCTATCTTATGAGGAACAACCGGTCCAGATTCTTGACCACAGGGAGCAAGTGTTACGGAATAAGGTGATTCATCATTTAAATGTTTTGTGTAAAAACCATGTGATTGAAGAGGCAACGTGGGAATCTGAAAATGCTATGAGGGATAAATACCCACACTTATTTTGATAAGTGAATAAAATTGCGAGGACGCAATTCCCAAAAGGGGGGAAGGATGTAACATCCCAGGTAAATAAAGAATAAAGAATTTTCATATTTATTAATATTTACGAATTAGATATTAATTTTATTTTAAAGGGGTTGCTATGTTCGATAGCGTACCCGATACACAACGATGAGTTTCTTTGAAACATACGTAGCACACTAGTGATAAAATAATATTATTTTAAATGTTAGTTAACAAGTAGCCGTTGTACTGGCGGGAATGGATAGAAATAACTAAAATATGATTAGATATGTTTTTAAATGTTTATACATTTACCCGATAAAAGATAAAGGCTTAAAATACGGAAAGAGTTCAATTTTAGGGAATATATACTCTAATTTTCACTAAAGGTTCACTTATCACCTTTTAATGGTGAACCGTCATTAAATATAGTTTTGATCACTCTTATAATTTATTTTGGACCAAATATAACTCTTCTTTAGAATCGGGACATCAAAATTTACTTTGTGTAAATTTTTGGTACATTTCTGATAAAGTTCATTTTTTTATGAATAGTGTAAAATGGTGTGTTTTAATTCAAAACCACTTTTTAATCTAAGTTATTTATATTATTAGATTATTATTTTAATTGGTTTTAAAGTGAAATTATAAAATATTTTTACCAGTTAATCCAATGGTGGTCATTGGAATCAATTTCACTTTGAAATTGGACTTAAACTGGTGTCAATCTTTTGATACTTATTGTTTTGTAAAAACACGCTATTTGCTCTGGCAGCAGGAATTAATTATTAAATTAATTAATTTGACTTATATGTTTTGAATTTTGTAAAATGGACTTCATTTTTGAATTCTGAATATCAAATATAGCTTAGGGTGAATTTTTGGTAATTTTCTGAAAAACTTCAATTTTTGATGATTAGTGAAACCACTAAGTGGTAATCAAGCAAACTGATTTTTCAGTTAAATGAAAGTTTACCACTAATGTGTATTGAATTTTGAAAATCCGGCTTACATGGTTGTCATTAAGAAGTAAAATGTGGTTCAATGAGAATAAAATAATTTTTTGGTGAATAGTAACTTATTAAGTTTTTAATCGCGATTAGAGGTAATTAGTGTAATTTAAGGTAAAAATGATATTATAAGAATGTGAAAACACCATGACACTTGTCCTACACCTATTGGGTGAGTCTTGGCCGACCAAGCCAAGCCATGGGCCAACTTGGGGACCCCATGGAGACACTTTGGTTGGGAAATGACATAAATAACTTTTTATTTAATGTTAAAATTAAATTGACTCAAACATGAGTTGTTTTACTAAAATAATTTTTGAGTGGGGTTATACAAGTCCAAATTTTGATTATAAATAGTAATTGGAAATCTAAAAAGATTTCCTACATCATAGTATTTGTTTTATAATTTTTAGACATTAAATAAATTATGTTATTTATGACAGAATAATGATGCAGTGATGACATCATTATTTGGCGATTTAAATAAAATGGAAAGATAATGAAAAATCTAAAACCTACACATGTCCAAAACCAATTGGATGAGTGGATTTCGAACTCTTATCACCTTATCCACTAAGTATATCAATGTGGGTCCTTTTAAAACCGAAACACATTTTCAAATAAAGTAATATTTCTTTACTTTCCAAAAGTGCCCCTCCTCTCCTCTTATAAAAGGCCCCCACCTCTACCTCATTTCACACACTTCTCAAGCCTTTGGCTCGGCCAAACCCTGCCCAATTACTCTCTCCACATCCCTCTCCTCATCCTAGAGGATTCCCTTTGGGCAGAATCCTATCAAAGGAAGCCTTTAGGCTCAAATCAAAAGGGAGTTACACTTTTAATGGTAATTCATTCTCTCTTGATCATTTGTTTTATTTTGCTTCTCCAACCCACTAAACTCTTTTTATTTACTTCTTTTGTAACAACACCAGTATCTTCAATATACTAGGATGTTGTTATAAGATTTATTTTAGCTACACTCTCACACAACTACATCAAATGGTTAAAGAACATACGGTTTCCGTGGATGGCGAAATTCTGCCTCCCGAAACGATGATTGTTCAATACTCATTTAACACCTTCAAGGGTGGCCATTATGATGTCACTATTTTAAATAATATGTTTATTTTTTTCTTTAAACTTCTGTATTTTTCATTTTGGGCATACCTTTATGGTTTCCATTATGGGTAAACACGATATCTTCATTTAAGGAAGTGCGGACTACCGCCCCCTAAAAGTGATGTGATCAGTTAATGCCATATGTGGGACATGTAAAGGATGGATTTAAAGTTATTATATATGATGTTATACTGGAATTATAATATACCTCTATATCATTATTATTTCTTTCCATTAAAGTATGAGATAGAAATGAAAGTAGTGTTCATGCGTACGTACGACTTACAGTCTCCATGAACGGTGCATTTCATTTCTTATCCCCAAATGTAATGTACTATTAAAATTACATGTATTTAATGTATATATATAATTAATGATATATCTAAATGATGAATATAATTCTGGAATTAAAATATACATACCTCTCATTTAGTTTTAATTCCACTAATATGACAAAAAATGAAAGTAGCGTTCATGCGTACGTACGGCTTACCGTCTCCATGAACGATGCATTTCATTTCTTACCTCTAAATGATTATGTAATATTATAAATACATGTATATTCTAGATATATATGATATATATGATATCCAAATCAGGAATTTCATTCTGGATATAAAGAACTTTTCACCACACGAACAACATGTAATTGTAAGAAGTCAACTTTCGACATAAGAACCAAATATTGACAAAACAAACATTATTAACTTAAATGGTTACATAATGTTTATAACATGGAAATAAGTGATATAAAAGGAATAATGAACTTTAAAAAGGTTCTTAATCAAGTATAAATTAACTCAAGTTTATTATTCAGGACGTTATAGAACGATCGAGTCAAGTCGGACCCGAGGTAAGGGACTTCGTCTCAATCTCCTTTCATTGAGGCAAATTTCGTTTTATACACAACTTTCTTTTATACGGTGTATAAACTCCTTTGACTTTTACTTTTATACAAAATTAATCTTTATCTATGAAGCGTTTTACAAAACGACAAAAAGGAATGTTTCTTTTAACGTACGCGGTGAAAACGACCTTTTCCGCCGCCACGAGTATTATTTGGTCTTTGGCATTCTCAACAAGCCGTAATGTTTTTAGAATAAAATAAATACCATATACTCTATTATGTATTTTGGTATTGAAAATGGTTTTGAAAAAGGATTCTATTATGTCAATATATTTATGATATATTATGATTGAAATGTCGGAATTTTATCATTCCTTTATATTGGTTTTATGTTTTATGATTTTATATTGGTACTTGGACATTTTAACGGGTGGTTACGATATAAACCATATGACGGGTGGTGCCGTGAATACCAGGATGGGTGGTTACGTTATAACCTCCAATGCATTGGGTATGGAAGTCGGCCGTATGGATATTCCATTAAGTATGTATGGAAATTGGCCGTATGGCTATTCCATTATGTGATATGTGTGGAAGTCAACCGTATGGTTATTCCACTTAAGTATGTTTATGTCCCAAGTTACCTTTATATATGCTATGTGTTCTTTATATGGGTTTTATGGTAATCTTTTGGTTACAAAAAGGTAAGTAATGATACTTTGTTCAGTGAAGATTTTTTTTACTACTTCATGAAGGTGAAGGTATTACTTTGATATAGTATACATGGTTTACTTGATGTTTGAAAAACTAACAGTTTTCATTCTTTTTGTATCCCTTACTGAGCTTTTTATGCTCACCCCAAGTTTTTCGAAATGTTTTTCACAGGACTTAAAGTGGAATAAGGTCAAGGATGGGATCAAGGGAATTTCATGCTATCTAAAACATGGAATCTAGACATCTTTCTTTTTAAGAGTTTTTATTTTATGGAGACTTAGTAGAAGTGTCTACTTTGTAATCCTTTACGATGTAATAGTTATGTTCTAATTCTCTAAAACTCTAAACCTGAAAAGATCCTCAATGTGAATTATTCATTTAATTCAATATTAAGTAAGGTTTAAGGCTGGGGCCTTATATGGATAATATAAGCTTATATATAAAATAAATCTCATAAATATCATATTTAATTATAGTTCCATCATAATGGCCACCATGAGAGGTGGTAGGAGACAATTGAACAATCATCGTTTCGTGAGGCGTTTGGATTCCATCCACAGAAACAATCTGATCTTCACCCATTAGATGTAGGTGTGTGTATGTATAGTTCGAATAAATCTCATAAACATATCCTAGTATATCTTGGATACTGGTTTTCTTACAAAATAAATGAATAAGGAGAATTTAGGGGTTGGAGAAGTAAAATAAAAGGAAATAAGCTAAGAGAAATTGTTACCTTTAATTTGGGTAACTCCCTTTGGTTTGAACCAAAAAAGACTCTTTTTAAGGGTCTTATGCCTATGGTAAGGATTATAATAGGAGGAGAGGGATGTAGAAAGATTAATTTATGAGAGGATGGATGGTCCAAAAGGCTCTATATATGTGAGGAATTGGTTCGAAGTGGTGTCCTTGTCTAAGGGGAGGAGGGGCTCTTTAGGAATTACTTAATGTATTATTTTATAATAAAATTATATTCTATTTCTAATGGTTAAAAAATGGAGTATTAAAAGTATAAGGTAGCTATAGGTTGAAAAAAACGTAACCAATAGGCTTTAGACAGGTTTGGGTCACTTTATTAACCTTATCTTTTTATTTTAACTCATAGTTAATTAGTTTGACACTTACTATGTCACATTGCATTTTTATATTATATAGTTAATAAACATACTATATAAATCCAATTGACCCCCAAGTGGTCCATTAATGATACATCTATCATGATATATGTCCTTTGGCTGAACCTTACATTTTTTAGAATAGAATATCAATTAATAATATAATATTTTTTCTTAAAAACTCTTTTATGTCATTTTTGACACTATTGGGTATTCTGTTTTTTATAATTTAATAACAGTATTATTTCTTCGAATAAAATTTATATAACCAATAATAATATGTCATATTAACCTATAAAATTAGTGTAATTCATAAAAAGTCTCATATTACATTTATTTTGATATTTATAATATCAATTATTTTAATATTTCACTAACAAGGTAATTACTACATCATCATTGTGTAACTAATAAATTAAATTATTTAATGACTCAAGATTATAAATAAAATACCATTATATATGAAATATTTATATATTTCTAATAAATATTTATAATCTAATTTATCTTATGTATAACCATATATTAAAAATGATTTAGTTATTAATCATTGATTTTAACTCTTTCAACTCTTCTTTGAATTAAATAATAATAAATGTCCTAATCTAATCCAAGTTGACCTAAATGATAATAGTTTATCTATATGCTCGTTTTTGGTCGAGATAAGCTTTTCCATTAGTATTAGGACATGTGTTAGGGTAATAATAATATCATTTTTACCCTTAATTACACTATTTACTTTTAACCGTGGTAAATAAAAGTAAAAACATACTATTCACCAAAATTATTTTTATCTTATTGAACCACACATTACTCCTTGATATTAACCGTGTCTCTCAGATTTTCGAAATTCCACTCACAGAAGTGGTAAAATTATGTTTTATGTGAATTTTTAAATTTTCCTAGGAGGTGGGTAAAAAACGGTGCAAAGTTAAATAAAAATATTATATATCAAAAATTATTCTAAACTAACTCCAATGAATTAAATTGATCTTATATATGTATTATTTACCTATTTTGACATTAATTAAATTTTAATAAAATAAATAATTATTTAAATAAAAATTCGGTTTTAAACTATAACTCAGTGTTTTTTCACTATTCATAAAAAATTGAATGTTTTCTGAAAAATACAAAAAATTCACCCTAAGATAATTTTGTTATTCCAAATCCTAAAATGAAATCCATTTTGAAAGATAAAAATTATAAAATTTCAAAAAGTGGATATTACATTTTCATAACAGTAATTTTTATTGGTTGTGGTGTGTGTTAGAACTCGAAATTGCGTACAACACACACTACTGTATTATTCAGAGAGAAGTGTACCATGGAATCTTGGGGTGTTACATTCTCCCCCCTTCAAATAATTTTTTCCTCGAAATTTATAGAATATTATTTCATAAAAAGGATCGGGTTGTTGTTCATTATAAGTTCCTTGGGTTTCCACGTTTCCTCTTCCATATTGTGGTTTCTCCATAGATCTTTTACCAGACAAGTCCTCCGGTTTCTCAGCACTTCTTCTCTTGTATCAAGAATACTGATGGGATCTTCGCAATAAGACTGATCGGGTTCTAGTTCTAATTCCTCATAAGTATGTATATGTGTTGGGTTATGCATGTATTTTCTCAACAGTGATATGTGGAACACATCGTGAACTTTGGATAGACAAAGCGGTATTGCCAAACGGTAAGCTACAACCCCAATTTGTTCTAGAATTTCGAAAGGTCCGATGTACCTGGGACTCAATTTACCCTTCTTACCGAAATGCATTACTCCCTTCCATGGAGATTTTTTCAAGAAAACATGATCTCCTACCTGAAATTCCTAATCCTTTCTTTGGTTATCAGCATAGCTCTTCTGCCTACTTTGAGCTGATTTGATGTGGTTTTGGATTACCTTCAACCTTTCCATCATTTCCTCCACCAGTTCTGGGCCTACAAGTTTTCTCTGACCAACGTCATCCCAACAGGTTGGTGTGCGACATCTCTTTCCGTATAACGCTTCATGTGGTGCCATATGAATACTTGAATGGAAGTTATTGTTATAGAAAAATTCCACCAGAGGTAAATATTGATCCCACATACCCTGAAAGTCAAGAGAGCATGATATAAACATGTCTTCTATGGTTTGAATAGTCCATTCTGATTGTCCATCTGTTTGAGGGTGGTAGGCAGTGCTCAAACAAAGTTCAGTATCCAAGGCCTTCTAAAGACTCTTCCAGAATCGTGAAGTAAAATGGGGATCATGATCAGAAACAAACAATAGGGGTACTCCATGAAGTCTTACAACTTCATTAATATATAGTCTTTCTATACGTTCAAGTGGTAGATCTTCTCTTATAGAATAAAAATGTGCTGACTTGGTAAGAAGATAAAAATTGACCCATATTGCATCATTCATTCTAGGAGTATTTGGTAGTCCCATGATAAAGTACATCGTAATATTATCCCATTTCCACTACAGTATGAGAAGATGTTTCATGACTCCTCCAGGCTGTTTCATTCTAGCTTTCACTTGTTGACAAACCATACATCCTGACACAAAAATAGAAATCTCCCTCGTCATGTTATCCTAGAAAAAATGTTCCTTCAAATCTCTATGTATATTGGTGCTCCCAAGGTGTATAGAAAAATTGGAACTATGAGCATCATATAACAATTCCATTTTTAGATCAGGTATATCGGGAACACAATGTCTCTTCACAAATTTCAAAATTCCTTCTTCATACACAAAGTCTCTAATCTCCCATCATTCACAGCTTTAATCTTCTTTTGAAACATTTAATCACTGGTCTGAGAACTATTTATCTTTTCTAGTAAAGATGGTTTGGCAACCATTTGAAAAACTATCGATGTTTCACCTTCCATGGTAATTCCCATATCCATCTTCACTAGATCCATGAAAATAGAATCTCTTTCAAATCTCATCATGTTCAAAACTCCATGATCTTTTCTTCTCAAAGCATCTGCCACCATATTTTCCTTCCCTGGGTGGTAGTGTATCGTACAATCATAATACATGAGTAGTTAAAGCCATCTCATTTTATTCATGTTGAGTTCTTTTTGTGAGAAAATATACTTCAAACTCTTGTGATTAGTATAAATATCAAAATATTCACCATAGATATAATGTCTCCATATCTTCCAAGAAAAAATTACATCAGCTAACTCAAGATCATGAGTAGAATAATTTTTCTCATGAATTTTCAGCTGTCATGATGTATAGACAATAACTCTATCATTCTGCATAAGGACACAACCATGTCCTTTTTCGATGCATGACTATAAATAAAAAAACCATAATTATATGATGGTAGAGTCAATATAGAAGCATTGAATAATATTCTCTTCAGTTATTCAAAACATTCTTCACACTCTTTTGTCCAAAACAAATTTAACCCCTTTATGTGTGAGCTTCGTTAATGGGTTAGCCAATCGGGAAAAGTTCTGGAAGAAACGTCGATAATAACCTGCTAAACAAATAAAACCGTGTGCCTCAGTTATACACATCGGTGCATGCCATTCTCGGATTTCTCTTGTCTATGAAGGATCAACATTGATTCCACACATAGAGACAATATGGCCAAGAAAAAAATCTCATGAAGCCAGAATTCACACATACTATACAACCTATATAATTCATGTCTTATAAGAGTCTTCATGACAATGACCAAGTTATTTTCATGATCCTTGTAGATTTTGGAGTATACCAACATATAATCAATAAATACCACCACAAAATCATCGAGATATTCCTTGAAAACTATATTCATTAGATCCATGAATATAGAGGGTTCATTAGTCAATCCAAAAGGCATTACTGTAAACTCATAATGCCCGTACCTCGTTCGAAATTTTATCTTCAGAATGTCTTCCTTCATCACAAAAATCTGATGGTATTGAGATCTAAGTTCAATCTTTGAAAAGTATTGAGCTCCATGCAGTTGATCAAATAAATCATCAAGGTGAGGTAGGGGATACATGTTCTTTATTGTTATGGCATTGATTTCCCTATAGTTGATACATAACCTCATATATTTATCTTTCTTCTTAACAAAAAGGACATGGGATCCCCATGGAGAAACACTAGGGAGAATAAATCCCTTATTACACAATTCCTCTAGTTGTTTCATTAGTTAAAATAATTCCACAGTTTCCCTTCTCTAAGGGGTCTTTGATATAGGATCTGAACCAGGAATTAAATAAATGGAAAACTCAATTTCTCGTTCAAGACGATGCCTTGGTAAATCTTTCAGAAACACATCAACATTTTCTCTCACAATAGGTACATCCACTATTGGAACATTCCTTTCCTCACCCACAGTTATTTCATTCTCTTCCTCCACGATAATTGAATTTAGTTGAGCTACTGGCGGTGGATCTAGGTAAGAATTAGGTGGTGATGATTCCACTCAAAAGATAAGGTGTTCCTTATCATCATCAAAAAAAATAGTAACCTCCTTCTTCTTATAATAAATTTTTGCATCATGGTCTGAAATCCAATCCATACCGAGGAGTATATCAAATTCAATCATAGGTATGATGATGAGATCCGCAGATAAAGAACATTTATGTGCTCAAATGGGGACCGATTCAAAAAACTTTGTTGCAATGATACCCCCCTTTGGTGTTTTGACTGAAAAATACCTTGTTGAATCAAATTTAGAATATCTAATTTTTCATAGTAAACTGGGAAGATATGAAACAATTAGATGATCCAGAAAAAAATAATGCATTTTCTAAACTTGAGGAAACCATTAAATTACCTATCACCATATCTTTTAGGGCATCAACCTCAGTAGTAGTGATTGCATAAGCTTGGCCTTGGTCCCTAGGCCTTTTCTGAGGTATGTTTCCCTGACGCTTTGGACATTCATTTGCATAATGTCCCATCTCCCTACAATTGTATCATTGAACATTGGTAGTGTCTTTATTTCCTTTACAATAAACATCTAGATGGCCCTTCTGTCCACACATATAGCATACTCGTTTCCCTTTTAGATAGAAACCAGGGTGCTTCCTTTCGCAATTATCACAAGGTGGAAATTCAATTCTTCCATTCTTCCTTATTTCCATATTTCCTTTCCCAGAGTGTTCAGTAGATCTCTTCTTCTCTTGCTTTGACTTAATGTCATAAGACTTAGAGAATTATTTTTCTGTCTTGATAGAACATGAGACAATATATTTGTATGAAGAGAAGGATTATGTGATCAATGCTCAATGGAGAAACGATTTTAACCTATAAAAGAAACGATCAATATTACTTATCGGGTTACGTATATAATCTGAATCATACCTTTCTAACCTTGTAATGTTAGCCTCATACTTTGCGACATTCCCATCCTCCTTTTGTCTCAGACATAGAAATTATCTTTCCATATATGCTCGATGGTCACGAGGAATGTATTTTCCCAAAAATAGATCTTTGAACTCCCTCCATTCCATATTTCATACTTCATAATATTCCTTCATGTTCTAAATCAATGACCACCATTGATAAAAATCTCTAGTGAGGCGGTAAACTACCATGATAACTTTATCCCTTTCAGTACTCCCCAAGGCATGGAATATATTATCTAGAGAATTTATCCATTGCTCAGATACTAAGGTATTTGTACTCCCATTGAATTTTTGTGTTTGTTTTCCCATGAAGCGATCTAACATTGATCCTCCACACTATGGATCATGGTGCTCCATATGAGAATGGTTATTATTCATAACCTGAATGAGTTGTCCCAGTATGGTGATTAGTGGATCAGCATCAGTTGCATCACCAGCTCCACTATAATTATCTTGAGAAGGAGGGAAATCCCTACATGGAGTGAGTGTATTGATACAGTATTTATTTCATCCACTAGGCATCATTTATAAACAATGGCATACACTAGATTATTCTATGAATCACAATACATAAATCCAAACATGTAAAACACTTAACATAAATTGAACAGTTTATGGATATAGTCCATAATTATAAAAATGTTTTCTATGAGGATGTATATACTCATAAACCCCTCATAATGGGTTTTAAGGAAAATGAGAATTATCCTAAGAATATACCCTGAGAGTGTCGTAACCAAGAGTGCAGAAAGGCCTGTTTTCGTTCACCAGTTCCCGTTCGAGTCTAGCTAAAAGCGGTGTTTTCACGTTTTACCCATCGGTACATCTGTTCCAGATCCACCTCTACCTGCTCATATCCAGACATGGATGTATTGCTCATAAAACTCACAAAATCTTTACAATACCAAAATTTTAGGAAGTTCTTATATTTTAATCTTCAAAGACCATCTTAGGTCTATGTGCTCTAATCAGTGTTTATCTAAATCTAGACTCCAAGGATTGTACTAAACTTCCTCTGATACCAACTATAATGCCCCGACCCTAGTTACCCAGAGTCGGTGCATTATTACATAACATTATCATGATCACAAGTAAATAATGTCTCTAAAGACAGATCAGTTTAGTATTATTCGAAACAAGATTCATTCATAAGTTCAACGTTACATCTTGAAGAGAAATACAACAGAAATATATTTTATTAGAAACATCCAAGTCTACTAGATTATGCCTGCATGCCACTCATAACTAACTTCTCCATATCCTGGACAAATGAAACATAAGAAATGGGTGAGCTGAAATCCTCAGTAAGGATATGTAATACAATGGAAAATGAAATAAATAATAAGCATGGTAAATAATTGAAACCACATGCCTTTACCAATAATAAACAATAATAATGTTATGGAAAAAATATGAGCTGAGTAAATAATTCCATAATAAAACATAATCACGGGTATTCTACTAGTAGAATGACCACATGAACCATCAATATTATTTCCATAATGATGAAATGTATAATTCCGTACATTTTGAAACATTTTTTCAAGGCCTTGACCAAGACGTCTAAAATTGATTAAGGCCTCGACCAAAACAATAAATCAAATTGTGAAAGGGCCTCGGCCAATTCCACCTCTAGTTGTCTCATGAGACCCACCGATGCATCGAGGATTTATAGCGGGCTCCAACTGTCACTTACAAAGTCTAATACATTCCTCATATGAAAAGGGTTCAACATATCATAAACATTCATATTAAAAATAACATACGAAATGTCAATTCTTTAACCATAAATCTTGAATGGTATAAAAATAGCACATACACAGTCAAACATATCACAAAACCTTCAATACAATATGGAAGATTTGTTATCAAAATAAATCAACTCCAAATAAACTTAAAATCCATCAAAGTATGTTGACATAGATGAAATAAAAACTCTTTTTAGAGAAATATCTGTTTCTATTTTGAAATCATTTAAGAGTCACATAATTATAAAACAAAACATTTAAATTTTAAATAATCTTATAAGATTGTAATGGAAGCTTTGAATTTTTTATAACAGTAGAAAATAGTCGCACCCTCCTTATAAGTTAAAAAAAGTCATTCTTACCTTAATTTTGTCAAAAAGGTTAAAAAGGACCTTGTTTAGAAAACGACAGAAAGATTCCATTATAAACATATTATAAAAATTAAAACAAGGGTATTAATGACTTTAACCCATATTATATAAAATAGTAAAATGTTTTTTTAATTTTTTTAAGAAACATGGATGTGTATGATAAATAGGTCGCAGTAGATAATTATGTATAAACAACCTCTGATAATGAAGAGATTGTGAAATAAACCACTACCTTGTACTTTTACTTGGTTGAGGGTAGGTTAAACTCATATATAATATTGAAATAATTGTTATTAAATAATTCATGAATAATATACAATAATATGATATCATATATGATCTTTTAACATTTCTTTGTTAATAATATCTTAGTATTATCGTCATTTCGGGTGTTAACATACTCATTTTCTTTTATATGTTTTATTACATATGCTTCTTTTTATGGATAGGTTGTATATTATTCATATCTAAAATGATATCAAGTCCTTAAACATTACTTTTTATCATCAAATGAGAATTATTCATGAATGGATATGATGGGGAAATGAATCTCATCGCGTTCGTGGAGACGGTAATCCGCACGTACCCACGAACGCTACTTCCATTTCATTTATCATTTTAAAAGGAATCAAAACCAAATCACACAATGGATTATTATTATTACAGTATAATATAATATCTTATACAAGTTACTTAGGTTCATTAACACAATTCTTTATACATTCCATGTATGGTATGAATGAGTCATATCACTTTGAGGGGGCGGAAGTCCGCACTTCCTCAAATTAAATTATCGTATATATATAAAACATGAAACAAATAATGGTATTATATAAAATGGAATTACAGAAGCTTATATATAAAATAAATATCATAAATATCATATTTAAATACAGTGCCATCATAATGGCCACCATGAGAGGTGGTAGGAGACAATTGAATAATCATCGTTTCGTGAGGCGTTTGGTTGCCATCCACAGAAACATTATGTTATTCACCCATTAGATTGAGGTGTGTGTAATTTTAGTTCAAATACTTCTCATAAAAATATACTAGTATATTTAGGATACTGGTTTTGTTACAAAAGAATTGAATAAGAAGATTTTAGGAGTTTGAGAAGTAAAATAAAATAAAAGAAGCTAAGATAAACTGTTACCTTTAATTTGAGAAACTCCCTTTGGTTTGAATAGAAAAGGACTCTTGAAGTGACTTCTGCCTAAGGTAATGCTTCTAGGAGGAGTAGAGTGATGTAGGGAGCTCAATTGGGCTGAGTTTGGATGAGCCAAAAGGCTTGAGAGGTGTGAGGAATTGGTTAGAAGTGGTGTCATTTTTTAAGGGCTAGGAGGGGCTCTTTAGGAATAACAAAAAGTATTATTTTATAATAAAATCATATTCGGTTTCCAATGGCTCCAAAGTGTATTATTCAAAGTCTAAGGTGGTGATAGGTAGAAAAAATATTAACCAGTAGGTTTTATACAGGTTTGGATCACATTATTAACCTTATATTTTTTTAAGCTTTTAGTTAATTAGTTTTACACTTACTATGTCACTTTGCATTTTTATATTATATAGTTAATAAACATAATATATACATCCAATAGACCCCCATGTGGTCCATTAATGATACACCCATCATGATATAAGTCATTTGGACAATCCATAGATTTTTAAGATTAGAATATCAATTAATAAAATAATATTTCTATTAAAAACTCTTTTATGTCAATTTTGACACTATTGGGTATTTTGTTTTTGATAATTTCATAAATGCATTATTAAATCGAATAAAATTTATATAAAAAAATCATAATATGTCATATTAACCTATAAAATTATTATAATTCATAATAAGTCTCAAATTACATTTATTTTGATATTTATAATATCAATTATTTTAATATTTCACTAATAATGTAATTACTTTATCATCATTGTGTCATAAATAAATTAAATTATTTAATGTCTAAAAATTATAAATAATATACCACTATGTAGGAAGTTGTTTTATATTTCTAATTAATATTTATAATAGAATTTATCTTATGTATAACCAAATATTAAAAAAATTTAGTTATTAAACATTGATTTTAACTCTTTTAACTCTTCTTTGAATTAAATAATAATAAATTTCCTAATCGAATCAAAGTGGACCTAAATTATAATATTTTTTTCCTAAGGTTGTTTTTGGTCGAGATACACTTGTCTAATAGAATTAGGACATGTTATAGGATAATATTAATATCATTTTACCCTTAATTTCAATATTTACTTTAAACCATGGTAAATAAAAGTAAAAAGTTACTATTCAGCAAAATTTATTTTTATCTTATTGAACCACATTTTACTCCATGATATTAACCATGTCTATAGAATTTTCGAAATTCCAATTGCAGAAGAGGTAAAATTATGTTTTATGTGAATTTTTGAATTCTCCCAGGAGGTGGGTAAAAGACGGTTAAAAGTTCGATAAAATTTTTATAAATAAAAAATTATTCTAAACTAAGTCCAATGAATTACATTGAACTTATATAGGTATTATGTATCTATTTTGACCTTATTTAAATTTAAATAAAATAAATAATTACTGAAATAATTTTTTTTTTTAAACTATAACTCAATGTTTTTCACTATTCATCAAAAATTGAATATTTTCTGAAAAATACCAAAAAATCACCCTAAGCTAATTTCGATATTCAGAATCCAAAAATGAAGTCCATTTTGAAATATAAAATTTATAAAATTTCAAAAAGTGTGTATTACTATTCATAACAGCTGGTTTGATTGGTTGTGGTGCGTGTTAGAACTCGAAGTTGCGTACAACACATGCTACTGTATTATTTAAAGAGAAGCGTACCATGGAAGCTTGGGGTGTTACATTTCCAGTGTAATTTTTACTCACTCACAAGAACCTTGGGAAACATCCCAGATGTTCAACCATCCTGATCATCACTCGAGTCCAACCACGCGTAATTATGGAGTTCTAATCAGGAAGGATCCCGAAATGGAAGGTGCGCCTAGTTGACATGAGTCATATCATTTATTCATTTAACCCTTTATCATTAGGGGTGTAACATTCACCCCACCCCTTTAGAGCACAAAGTCCTCAATATGAGCCACACATATCAACCCAGGACAAGCAATCATTTGTTCCCCACTCCTGGGCCCACCCACATTTTCCAATAGGTCATCTGACTAATTAATGTCCCCACATGTCAACACATTTTTTTCTAGTTTTCTCTATGCTAAATGAAACGCAACATGGGAAAATACCCAGAAGTTCATCCATCCTAATCACTTCTTCAAGACAAGTAAGGCTATCAATAGTGTTTGAGTTAGGAAGGCTCTCAAAAATGAAGGTGCACCTTGTTTACATGAGTAATATCATTTAGTAATTTTAAACTTTATCATTTGTGGTGTTACATTCATGCCCCCTTTAGATCCCAAAGTCGAAGTCATGAGACCTTCATCTCAACCTAGGCCCGTAATGCAAAACTATGGAATTATTATAAAGAATTCACATGAAAAGGAAGGTGTTCTTTTTTGACATGAGTCATATCATTTATTTATTTGACCCTTTATCATTCGGGGTTGTTATATACACGCCCTGGAGGAAAACTTCTTCATTGTGATCCATACATCTCAACGTCCATTCCAATGTGCTTTTTCCTAAATCACACACACCTAGGGAAACATCCTAGAAGTTCATCTATCCTGATCACTACTCCAGGCCAAGCACACTTAACTGCAGAGTTCAAATCTTGAAGGCTCCCAAAAAGGAAAGTTCTCCTTTTTGACTTGAGTCACATCATTTAGTCATTTAAAACCTTATCATTTGCCGATGTTACATTCACCCCCCCCCATTTAGAGAAAAATGTCCTCCTTGTGAGCCCTACATCTCAACCTAGGCCAATCATGCCTATCTATGGAATTCGTATTAAACATGCTCACGAAAAGAAAGGTGCACCATGTTAAAATAAGTCGTATCATTTTTTAATTTAACCCTATATCATTTAGAGGTCATAAATTCACCACCCTAGGTCACATCATCATCATTGTAGTCCCAGCATCTCAACCCAGGATGTGAACTGAACTTAAGGCTTTGTAACACCTATCATTCCATATGTAACAACTAGGCCCTGGTGGGAGCACATACACCCAGCCTTAACATGGCCATCAGGTGCTAGCCCTCCAAGTACCACCAGTTGACCCACATACACATATTACATACCCTAGGGACCATCCACATGCCTAATTGGGTAATTTGACAAATTATTGTTGCTTAGGGGGTGTTTCATTCTCCCCCACCCCCTTTATAGAACAATTTCCTCATTGTAGCACTACATCTCAAACCAGGAAGTGTGCCACACATAAGTATAGGTACCACCTATGATACCAAATTTAAAAAATGGGCCCTAGGGATAGAACATAAACCCCACCATAACATGGTCATCAGGTCCTGGCCCACAGGGCACCACCATTTTCCATGTAGACACATGGTTCCAACCCTTTGGCCCACCCACGTGCCCAAACGGGTCATCTAAATAATGAATTTCCCCATACACCAAAACATTTTCTTTCTAGTGAGATTTTTACTCACTCACACACACCCTAGGAAACATCCCATTAGGTCACCCATCATGATCACTACTCTAGTTCAAGCATTCTTAACAACGGAGTTCAAATCAAGAAGGATCCCAAAAAGAAAGGTAAATCTTGTTGACATGAGTTATATAATTTATTTATTTAACCATTTATCATTCATAAGTGTTACAGGACAACAGATATGATTATAAATTTTTAGTTAAGTGTTCTAGGGAGAGATTAGTACCGGGATGGGAGACCTCCTAGGAAGTACTCATGTTGGTCGGTCCAGACCTGTTTGGACTGGGGTTTTTAATAAAAACCTTGTATCGTTCAATCCGGAGGATTGTATTGTGTTCCATCTATGGAAAAATGATCCTTACATCATGACAGAGCTTTTGAGGCCGTTATGAGAACATTTTATCTTAGAATCTAGGCTTGCTAATACAAAACATACTTTTAATATGATAATAATGTAATTATTATGATTTGACGATTCTCGTATCTGACGTACCATCTATGGGAAAAAAACCAACTCACGTGTCGTCAGAGACATAGTGACCCTGAGATTGAGACAATGTTTTCCCAAATGATTTTGGATATATAAACTGAAATAGTGGCGTGGGCCCCACAAGCCCTGATTTGGCTGTTTGCGGTGAAAGGATACATTTTCACCGATTGTCCATTTTGGATGAATTAGTAGTCAATATTGTTTGTTTTTTTATGAGGATCACAATTTGGTGGTTTTCCCGACTTGATTTGGGGTTGAGGAGTGGGCCCCACAAGATGTATTACGATTGCATTGCTTAATTTTACAACTTATACATCAGATATCTGTTGGTGGAATGTGAATAGTCTAACTTTCGTTTTATTCTGTATGGATAGCAATGGGGAAATCCGTTTGGATGTGTGGAGACTTTTCGTGATCGGTAGTGATCAAGCACCAATCAGGCATTTGCGGTGAAAAGAACCATTTCAACAAGATGTTTTTTTTGGAATAATGAATAGCTAATCTTGTGTGTTTTTATGAGGGGGTCATAGTGGAATGATCTGTGTGATGTGTTTCGGGATTGAGACATGGACCACACGTGGTACTATTTGTTCACAATGCAGGGTAATGTAGCTTCTTCATCAGGAGTCCGTTTTGGGCGAATGAATAATCGATCTTATGCCTTTTTTCACAAGGATAACAACTATTTGATCTTCTTGGTTATCCAGGTCCATTTGTAAGAGGAATGATGGTAGAATTACATTTTCTCCCTTCGCATTAGAAATGAGAAACACACACTCTTCATGCTTTTGGTTAGTGGTGTCTTGGAATATGGGACTATATTGGCCTGACTTGAGGGTATATGATCTCAATTTAGTAGTGAGTATGGCCAGGAACACCTCTAGATGAGGAGGCTGGGTCACAGATCATGTGGGCCCCACAAGTTTCATGTACTAGTTTACAAATCTTTTACTTCTCATATATGTTTCTTCTGATATCGTATTTTGGACTCTGAGTATCCAATCCTATGTTTTCTCACGTAGAACGTGATGGTGCTCTCCATAGTGTATTTTGAGTTATGATGTGAGATTTTATGAATATTATGGCTATTTGAGGTGACACTCGATGTTATGGGAGTGATGCATATCTGATACGATGCTTGATGATAATAGTGGTGGTAGTGAAGTTTTCAGAATAACCAGGGTAGTACCGGCTTACCCTGTAGCATAGCTGCGCAGTGAGGTTTGTTGTTCTATCTTCCGATATTACCCTCCATCTTGGTTGGGCGGTGAGGTGCACTTTCTCTCATGAAGGCATACCCTATAGTGTGGATGGGCAGTGAGGTTCAGTAGTTACTCTTTTAGGACATACCCATCAGAGGGCCTGGGAAGTGATGTTCTTTGTTTACTCTTTTGGGCTTACCCTCAAGCTGGACTAGGTACTCGGTTCACTGATGACTCTTCTATGAATACCCTCCAGGTGGGTTGTGTAGTGGGTTCATGACTTTGTGACATGATCTCTAAGCTATGTGCTATAGTGACAAGACAGGCAAGATAATACTTTGGACACTCACTAAATATGGGAACTCCTCCCACCAACAAGCGTCCTTGTGATGTGACCTAAACCGGTGCGATCATGATATACCCACCCAAAGTGGAAAGTATCAAGATGTGGTGATTGATCACCTTAGACTTGCAGTTCAGATAATGTGTTTGGGATACTGGTCGTTGTTCATGGTGACTCCTGGGACTATTGGTTTCTCTACTTTCTTGGGAAGAGCTAGTGATATGAAAACATATTACTCTCTCGTTGGGTATTGTTTTGTTGAGAATATATATTTCATATCTCATTACCCACTCCTTGGGATTTGGTGACTATCTTTTTAGGAGTTTTGAAAATGAGTGGGATATGACACATGCTTTCCATGCCTATATTCTCATGGTTTGGTGAATATAACCTCCTAATATAGGTATATAATACATGACCACAATTTATTCTTCTTGTAGTTTCTAGCTCCTCGTGTTTGTATTTTCTTACATGGATCAATTGTTTTGTTGAGATGTACTGTTTTTGTACCATGTTCTATCTACTTCTTTCATCTTTAATACATCATTTTCGTCTCCCTTGAGCCTTCCAGAAACCCACTATGTATTTATATACTCACACCTACATGGGATTTTCCTAGACATGGACATTATTGTGATGTTTATTGTGACTTCAGAGGAGCATAGTGGTGTAGGGTACTTGGACAGTATGTGGTGGTCATTTCATGGGATCCAGGAGTGGGGCTCCCTTATCTTTTTTACATTTAAGCATGTTTCCAGATTTTGAAACATTTCTAGTTGGCCATGTACTTTTACAATTTCCCTTTTAGTTTACATTTCCATACATGTACAGTTTAGATGTTGATGAATGTTTTTGGTTTATTTATAGGTGTGTCCTATCATGTATCTTTTCCATTTACACTTCTTCATTGAGTTAGATGCATGTCTATGACCATGTTCTTATGAAAGTGAATCCCCCTGTTTTTATGCCTTCGACAATGGTCACCATCCCATGGCCAATGGAGGTGGTCATGGGGTAGTCATTGCTCGATACCTGGTTCGGTTCGGATGATGAAATTGTGGTATAAATGGTGGTTTATTCCTTGGGATATTGTTAAGATGATCCCTAAAAAAGAATTGTTTCTATTTTAGAGAAATTGTGTCAATGTGTCTCAAGAGTGTGTCTTCGGCCAGGGAGTCTAGTGATGGTGCGGTGGCCGACGTATCCATTCACCAGGAACAAGATTACCAGCTTATAGATTTAATGCGCTGAGAAAATTTTGCAGGGAACATTGGTACGTGCATCATATAGGATTGAGTCTTTTAATATCATTATTGTGTAAACTCCCCACCCTTATTGATATATATATATATATATATATATTCTCATTTGGGCATGGTACTCCTTGGTAGGATATAGGAAGTCACTGCAATGGAAGCCATTTAGGATACTTTCTACAGTTCATGACGACGATTCTGTGAGTGAAGAGGCCTCGGTTATGGATCTAACATGTGAATCCTTACCTCCGGGTGGATATGTAGTAGCTCCTCCCCCTATTCAGCTATAGTTATTTCCAGTAGAGATGGATGAGAATTTTTTCAGGTTGTGTATACTTTGTGAGTTCCATCGTCAGAGACCACTGAGGTTCCATGGTATGTTAGACCCTCAGGTAGTGATGGGTTGGCTATAGTTTGTGGTTTCCCACTTAAAGCTTCTTTAGATACCAATGGATTAGATGGAAACATTGAAAACTATTACTTTTTCCATTGAGAAGATTGGCATTGTTAGAGATAGGATAATTAGATCCATGATGAGTTGGCACTCCAGTGGGATGAATTCTTGTAGCTGTTTCGCGATGAGTAATACCCCTCCTTCTTACACTCTATTTAGTTTTAGGAGTTTTTGGAGCTTCCGCATGGTGGGATGATTATGGTTGTGATTGCGACTAGGTCTGAAGACCTTACTCAGCACTCTTTGGATGTGGTCTATGACAAAATATCATGAAAAAAGGTTGAATAGGGTATCCATAGAGGAGATTCAAGCTTGTGAAGTGGCCTTGTGTATCCTCACCTCTCTCAGGGTGTTGGGGGAAGGAATTGGTGAAAGAGATATCTCTATCAAAGGGGTTCCAGTTGGCCAGTTTTTCCAGTGGAACCAAAATAGTTGGGACGTCTTCCAAATCTAGAAGAAGGCAGTTAGTAGGCCATCAACATAGGTAGGATCCCCTTGATAAGACTAAATCACATGGTCGGGGATAGCATAGACCACCAGGACTGTTCATGGGGGGCTAGTGCTATGCGAGGGGAAGGATAGTTCACATGGCCTAAGACTACTAGACCAAATGTTATAATCATACAAGGTAGTTGGTAGATGAACATACATGGAATAGGAAATGTCATGATTATAGATCTCTCATGAGGAGACCGTGTCATCCTCAACGAGGTTGTGTGGGAAGAAGAGTATGAAGAATTGTGGTTAGTGGATGATGTTGTGAGGTCCTTCATCCACTAGGCTACCCACATATAGCTTAGGGAGCTCTCAACTGGGGTTGTGGGTAGCTAAGGTCTATGAATGTCTATAAAGCTACAACACATCAGACAATAATAGGTACACTTTGTGTCTTTTCTACCTTTTTTAGTAGACCATCTTAGACACTGTGCGAGGTACTATTTTCTTCCAACAAATTTCTTGAGAAGTTATCAAGTATTACACGGGGAATCGGTTTATCCATGATTAAGTGTTGTTAGCTATATATTTTAATTCTTGAGAATGTGTGGTTCTCCCCCCATTTGAAACACATTCTTGTGTTGTGATAAAAACTATGAGGGATATACAGTTTTACCCATATAGAATAGTATCGTTGTGTGGTGGATGAATCCATCTAACATGTGTTTTTATGGAAGGGTTGTGCTGTGAAATTTCAGAATAAGGTTATGGATTTCCCAGTGGGGATTTTCTGCTTTAACATCCTTTTCTTGATGTTATAATACTGGGTACATAAGAGTGATTCTTTTAGGGAATATTCTCCTTCCAAGGGGGGAATGATGTGTGGGGTATGCCATGATTTTTATGTATCCAGCCTCTTGTTGTTGGATGAGTTTACTCATAAGATCTATTCATGTGTACCCTGCATGATCAACATCAATCTTGATACACCAGTAATAATGTATACATGTCAGGGTGATGGAAACATAATAAATAGAACTATGTGACTCACAATGTTGTGTTGGCAGCTATAATCCTTGCCCTAAGGATGTGGAGAAGTTGTCTTCTAGAAGACTGCTTTGTGGTTAGTTCAGACCTGCAGATCCTTAGGTACGTCTTCACCCATAGAGACCTGAACATGGGGCAATGAAAATTTTGAAAATTCTTACAAGATTATGACATTGACATAGTCAATACTCCATGAAATGGAATCATTGTAGCAGATTAACTTAAAAGGATGTCCTAGGATCACCACATATGGGATGTTTCGAAGTAGTTAGCTTCCCCAAAACTGACCCTAGTGGAGAAGGAGGGTAAAACATTCATCAATCAATGGTATTAACTCCTTTTCATCTCGAGCATGTAAGAGAGTCTCAAATATGAGACATCAACTGATGAATCTTATGTGACCAAATAATCATGGGTGTTTCACTATATGGATATTTCGAAGGTGGAAATCATGATAAACTATTCTAGGGTCAATAATGATTCTTGTTACAAAGTGGGATGTAGAGGTTTGGTCGGGGAAGAAAACTATCCCCCATGTTTCATCATTCAATTCGAGACGGTGAAAAGAGATACATAGGTTCCATACTACCTTTACCTATTCCCAATTGCTAGAGTTGGTGTATGAATTCCCCCATGCATCACAGCTTGGGAGATGTGTGCATGATATCTTCACGCATCATTGATTGGAGTGAACCTCATCTAGATAGACAATCCCTTTGGTTCAAATTTTGTGTCATCATTGTAACATTCATGTTTTCCAAGGATCGGGAGAGCCAATTGTGATCCTATTATCCCATGTTTCTTTTCCTAGTTTTTCATTTTGGGGAAAAAATATTGAAGGAGGGAATGATTTTGAGACTTGATGTTTTCTTTTTATGACTTTGGAATTTTTCTATATATATTTCTAAAGCTATGATCTGAGAGAGTGTACAATTCCAAGGCCGAGTGTGCCCGAAATAAATTTGAAAATATATTAAGTTTTTATGTACTATTTAGACTAAGGAAATAAGATAACTCTTAAAAGGTTGATCAAATCAAAAATATGAGACTACATTTGGGCCTATAACATGGTGTTTACCCTAGGTGTGATGTAAAATTGGTTGACATGGGATGTTCAGACCCCATTCTCATTAGAGGTGTGTTAAATGGATGAATTTGTTTATAAATTCATTTGTTTAATATATAAAACACAAATAACCATCAAATGGTTACATAGATCAGAAATATGATGCCATGAATGAGTTTTAATTGTTCCTTTTACCCTAATAGGGTTATAACTTTTATCATTGCATATCCTAAGTAAAAAAAAAGTTTTAGAGGGAAAACCCATAAATAAAATAATTAAATAAAATCGTTTTATTTGAAATGCCGCATCAAATAAATTCTTAACTGGGACATAGACTATAAATCTGAGACAACTATTCAGTTTGTAGCATGGTGTTTTCCCTAGGGGAGACCTCAATTGAGAGGGCATGATATATTTGAGTTTCATGATCGCTGGAAGCCTCATATAAATAGAAGTTATGAGAAATGAGCCAGAGTAAGATCATTTTTCTCTCAGATGGTAGAGATCTGGATGATGGTGATTCGACATCCAAATTTCATTGGATCACATAAAACCTCAAGATATGGTAGATCATTGGAAATAGAACACAATTAATGATCATGATTCGAGGTAGGATTTTTATCTCAGATCCTGCAGCCCTTGGTGGTATATTTTCTCATCATTTTTGACATTTGTTCATATTCACTAAATTGTAATCCTTTAATGATATCCAAAAAGACAGTTGCCATCATTTGTTTCAATTTATTATTTCCCTTTCTACGCATTCTACATGTTGTTTGTTGAAACATGTTTCCTCTTGAACAAACGACCCCCTATTGTGGAGTTAGACCCATATCTATGAAGCTCTTGACATGAGGAGTCGTGATCAGTGCTCGAGTATGAGTTTTGGGCACCAGAGGGGGAATATTGGCTAGTAGAAGTGCCAGATAATTTCCTCCAGGCCTAAATAGTGACAGGTCGTCACGCATAAGCTCATGCAGTGAAGGCCTCATCCAAGGAAGTCCAGATCTGGTCTCACATCTAATTTTGGATCACCATAGTAATTGTAGTGATTCGTAGAAGATTTTATGGTGCAGGTGATGGAGAGGATAGATCTGGAAAGTGGTGGTGTTGTTGAACATGGCGGTGGCATGATTGAAGGTGAAGGATCCATGGTGGTGGCCAACAGATGGATCCAAACCAGCTGTTTTGGGCCATCCCAGGCTGGTTCAGACCGGGGTTTTTAATAAAACCCTCATATCATTCAATCCAGGGGTCTGTATTGCATGATGTCTGCAGATAAATGATCCTAGTTTCACAGTAGACTATTTGAGGTCATTCTGAGATTATTATATCATGACCTCAATGCATAGTGACACAAAATGTACTTTTAAGATAATAATAATAATATTATTATTATTTATTGATTCTCGTACAAGAATTAACTTATGTGTCAGACATCTGATTTCCACATTGTCAGAGTCACTATGACCCTGAGATTGATGCATAGATTCAAAGATGATTTTGGGTGCCTAAACAGAAAAAGGGTTGTGGTTCCCACAAGCCTCTATTTAGGTGTTTGTGGATAAATTTAATGTTTTCAACAGGTGTCCATTTTGGATAAATGAGTAGTCGATACTATGTGTTTTTCCATGAGGATCACAATAGAGTGATCTGATTAACTAAATATAGGGCTGAGGATTGGGCCCATGGGACACCGTTACAGTGTAATTTAGTGTTTTACAAATTCTACATTGGATGTCTATTTAGGGAAAGTGAAGAGTCTACCTTGAATGTTTTTTCACAAGGATCATAATGGTGTGATCAGTTTGGTTGTGTAGAACCTTTTTGTGATCGGTAGTGATCAAGCACCATTAATTCATTTGTGGTGAAATGCACCCTTTTCTTGACTTGTCTATTTTGGACGATGAATAGCTGATCCCATCTGTTTTTCTAAGGGGTAGTGAGGGAATTATCTCTGTGATGTGTTTAAGGATCGAGGAATGGTCCCCATGGGGCACTATTTGTGCACATCATAGGGGAATGTAGCTTCTTCAGCAGGAGTTTGTTTTGGGTGAATGAATACTCAATCGTGTGCATTTTCTTGTAATGATCACAAAATTGTGATCTGTTTTCATATCATGTTTTTTTTCAAGATGCATGTTGGTATAATTTTGTTTTCTCCCTTCAGATCAGTAATGAGAAATGTGCCATTGTCATCCTTATGGTGATATTTGTTGTGCACTCTGGTTGTACAGTAGAAAAAAATATGGGTACTTGATCACAGTTTAGTACCTGAGAATGGATTGGTAGATGGCCAGATGATGAGATCGTCTCACACATCACGTGGTCCCCACAGGTTCCATTTACCACTTTAACAATATTTACTAGTCATATATTTTTCTTCAAAAATTGTATATTCGCCTACGAGTTTCCTATCCTAAGTGTTTTTCACGTAGAACACGATGTTTCCCTCTATAATGTATTTAGAGGTATGATGCGAGATGTTTCAAATTTGATGCATATCTGAGGTGATGCTCAATGTTATGGGTGCAATGACTATTAGAGGCAATGATCGATGATGAAAGTGATGCAAGTGATGTTTTTAGAATCACCTGAGCAGCACAAGCATACCATCTAGTGCAGCTGGGCAGTGAGGTTCATCTTTCTCTCTTTTGGTCATACCCATCAGTAAGGTTGGGCAGTGAGTTTCTATGTTCAATCTTCAAATCAATGCCTATAATGCAGCTTAGAATTGAGGTTCTATAATTACTCAATCAGGACATACCCTCCAGTAGGGCTGGGTAGTGAGGTTCATCATTTACTCTTTAGGTATTACACTCCAGCTGGGCTGGGCGGTGGGTTCACCGATGACTCTTCAGATCATACCCTCCAGCAAGTCTAGATAGTGTCTTCATGACTTTGTGATATGATCTCTAGACTATGTGTCTTCGTGATGAGACATGTTTTACATGAATTTAGACTCTTAAGAAATAGGGTCACTTTTCCCACTGTGATGCATTCTTGTGACGTGACCAAAAGCCGTGCGGGCAAGACAGACCCCCCAAAGTGAATAGTATCAAGTAGCACTGATTGATCCCCATTGACAAGAAATTCGGGAAAATGTGTGGGATTATGGGCATCAATGATGGTTAATTAAGGGAATGTTCGTGACACCATTTTCCTCGGATGATCTCTCGATATAGAGATCCCCTTACTTTCTCGGTTGGGATTATTTGGTTGATCATATATATATATATATATATATATATATATTTGTAGTATCCTCTCATTAGGGGTTGTTTACTTTCCTTCCAAGAGAGGTGAATATGCACGGGGTATGCAACATGATTTCTGTTTCTAGCTTCTCAGGGTTGGATGAGTCTACTCTTGTACTATAAATAGAGAACACTCAATGAGAAGTTAATATTCTCAATGTTTCTAGCTCATCGTGTTTAGACGAACTTACTTCACTCCTTTTTTGGGTTGAGTAGTAATATTTAATTGTACATTGTTCTATATTCTACTAACCTCTTCAATACACCTTTTTCTACTCCCTAGATCCTTTGTGGAACCCTACAGTGTATTTTTATACTCACACCTTCTTGCTCTTTCCATGCACTTCTTGTGCACTTGCAGATGACATACATGTTGGTCGTGAATACAGAGGATCATATGGATATAGGGTGATTGGACCACATGCGGTAATTGTGTCATGGGATACTTGAGTTGGAATCCCTTAGCTATTTTACATTTCCACCTGTTACTGGGTTTTGATACATTTCTGGTTGGGTGTTTATTTTTCCCCATTCCAATTCAGTTTACTTTTCCGCACTTTTACTATTTGCTGGTCAATTCATGTTTGAGGATTATTTATAGTAGATTCGAATATTTATTCCTTTACCTATGAACTTTTTCATAGATTTGGTTATGTGTTTGTACATGTATTTAGACAATGTCCTTCCCAATATTGATATGCCGTCGACGATGGTTGCCAGTCTCATGCCTATGGAGGCGGGCATGGGGTAGTTGCGGCTCGATCACCAGTATGGGTTGGGTCATGACAGAATGCCATTAATTTTTACTTAGGTTTTAACAATTGTAATCCAACATTATTTATGTCTGGTGATTTTAGGCTCCATGCATATGGGTGTACATGTGACACCTACAAGATGATCCCATCGAATAAAATAAAATAGAAATAACTATTCATGTCATGGTATAATAGGAAAAAACTAAGTGATATATTTTGAAACACTTAATATTTTTTATTACAGACTACTCATAAGGCTCCGATGGATCCACATGATATCCAGAATCAGTAGACTTTGAATGATGTACCTATACCAATGCTTACTATTGGTGGTCATCATAAAATGTAGTGTATGGTAATGTTATAGAATCATCAAATCCTTTATGGATATTAAGAAATAGTGGTTCTGTAGACATGGAAGGATATGAGTAGTAGGATCGGGGATATATCATAGGATATGAATATGGTAAAGGTGGGAATATCTTTGGAGGTGGGGTAGACATGGCATGAGAAGAAGAGGATATAAGAGAGGATGATGGAGGCATGGGTTAAAAATGAATAAAGGCTCATGAAGATGATTGAAACATTTTTTAGATGGGGTGTCCACTAGTTGTTCATGGTGGGAACATGTATGAAATGTGATCTATCTATCTCTAAGATCACTAGAACCTAGAACCAAGCTTGTAGGATGAGTAGGAGTAAAATCTTGTTCATCTATATGTCCCTATATATATTTTATAACGAATATGGATATGAAATTATATGTAATGAATAGGGAAAATATTAAATAAATTTATACTCACTATGGAAATCAGAAGAGGTAACCAACTCTCACACATCTTTGGATCATCAAATATATTATCATCCTTCAATCTTCTTTAGTATTTTTCATAGTCTTCAAAATAATGGAATGTAAATTTATTAGAAATAGTTTTTAAAATCATGCGTACAACATAGAATCCAAATATAAAATAAACAATAACATAACATGTTTTAGAAGCAATAATTTAATATATGTTATACATTTTTTTAAAAAACTTTTTAAACCTTGTTTTCATAATTGAGGTAAATTTAATTATTTAAAAGGAAACCATAAAATAGTAAAAAACATACCATTTAAAAATAAAACTAAAATAGATCAGTTATTTTAATACCAACCTTAGAAACCCCAATTAAATTAAATGGAATGAAATATAAACATATATGATTGCTTCATTGTATTGAACACCACTAATTCATGTTCAACATCTACTCTCATAAAGGGACAATTTGAATCATCAAATGAAAAATTTTAGTCACCAACCATAGGGGGGTCATTAGTGTCAATTCCATCCCCAACATTATCTTTAGTCTTCTCCACATGTGTGTTGGTATCATTTCATTCTTGTAATGGTATATTATCTATATCTTTATGATTTATATATTGAAATTAATCAAATAAAAAATTCAGAATACCACTTATTTCATTCCATTCATGAATAGTAGAAGATTACATCATCACTCTATTATGATACCAAATATATCTGTTTGTTAAAAATGAATCTTTCATTATATGGTATCTAAATTTCAAATGACATAACCATGGTCTTCCAACACAATAATAACATTTAAAGCATATATAAACTCTATTTTAAGCATTCTGAAATTAAAAATCTAAAAAACCCAATTTTAGTATGAATGTCATAAACATCAATAAAACCAATTTTAATATGAATGTCATAAAAAATCTAAAAAAACCAATTCAATCTATTCTATTAAGTTGAAAATAGTTATGTCCCAATGAGAAATGTATGCCATAATTATAAACATCAATAAAACCAATTTTAATATTAATGTCATAAAAAATAATATTTTTAAAATAAAAATATATATCTATAATGCAGTAACAGAGTGGGAAACCTAATGTAGCATGATATATGAAATGAAAAACAATTTTTTTATAAAACATTATTCTTATAAAATTGGAAATGATTTATTTGAAATAGAAATTTTAATGATAATGTTATAGATATGTCATGAACTAAATATCCTCTATATCCTTATTTATTGATTAATAGAATGATCATGTTCAATGAATTTACTTATATATTATTTTAATCATTAAAATATAAAAACTTAAATAAACCATTTAACTACATTATGTAAATACTCATAAATAATCAATGGAAACATAAATTTAAAATAGGAAATTGCCACAAAAATACATAACAATGAGTAAAAAAACAATGAAATTTTTTAGAAAATTTTTTATTTCAATATACTATTCCATTAATATAACTTTATTTAATATAAAAAAATTCATAGAAGATCCCATAGTCTTGCTTTCAAATATAATCCACAAACAATAAATTTAATATTAGAAATCATGTGTAGTCGTATCATATGAATATTAAGAAAATTGACATGTCTGGAAGAGACCTTCAACCAATACAAACTATCAATGATCTCCTCAAGATTCGTCAATAACAAATTAAACTCATATATTTAATAAATCAACTTCTATAACCAACTGATTCCAAATGAGTCATCTTAAAAAATAAGAATATCGAACACACAAATGAAAACCCTGAAAATAACTTCTAATAACCAATATAAATAAAATTCAATAAAACCCATAATTTTTCCTACCTTATAAGTGAACGATATTAACCAATATTTAATAACTCCATAGATTCAATTAGAAGACAATGGAAACACATTGGTAATAATATACCAGTACTCTTATCATGGATATAAAATGAGTATCCAAACATAACAAAAAGATATAAAACAATATACTACTAAAGGATCCTAAAAATTACAATTAGTAAACTATTCTCCCCAAAATAAAACAAAACCCATAAATAAACATCTTTAAAATAATATGAAAGAATCATAACTTAAGTGTATAATGTATAGGTTTTCAAACAAACTAGAAAATGAAAACAATAGTCAGTAGATTAGAAGAAGGATTTGAACTCACTATCAAAGAAGATCAGAATCTAAAAATAACTGAATTAGTGGACAATTATTGAGGATGAGAGGCATAATAAATCACTAGGGTGAGGGAATCACAACTCGTCCCATAAGGGTGGCGGGATGTAGGAGGAAATGTGAAGGTGGTGGAATGAGGTTCTCAATCCCAATGGATTTAAAAAAACTATTTGGATGGATGATGTTTAGCCACAGTTTACATAATCTATTGTATAAAAAGAATCCATGAAATATATTACCATGGTTCCTAAAAACTGTGGGTTTATTTCCTTGTAGATTAACCCTAATTACAGTTTTCCAACATAATATTAATATAAAAGTTATAAAGTCATTAAAATCAATCTATTTTTCCAATAAATTTAAATTAACAAATTAATTAATATGATTAATCTAGTGAAAACTATATTCACAACGATAAAAAATTATAACCACTCTTTCATGATGTATAATAAAGTGAAACAAGTGATTCCCTACCTCAAAAAATAAATTTGTTCATGCTACGCACTTCAGGGAGTAGAAGAAATACCTGCAAACCACCACCACACCAAATAACTCATGGACAAACCTACACTACACCAAAGGATCATCAAAACACATACCAAATTTACCCCAATCCATGAAAGTACCACCACATCAGATCTTCGGTGGAAGAACACAAGGAATAAAATTGGAAAAGGATAATAACTTTCATTGGTTCACCATAGCATAACCATAAGAACCCAATGATTGAATAATGAGAATAAAGGTTGGATGATCCCTCAAAATCACCCATGAATCTTCAAAAAAATTATAATATGTTATGGTTGAATGGAAAAGAATTAGAAAAAATAACATATTTAAAACCTATAAAATTTTTATCATCCATTGTAAATTACACTTTTAAACCTTATATTCTACATGCCTTGTCTTGTACACCTAATATCCCACATTTACACAATAAAAACATCAAACATCCAACAGAAACTAATAAAATAGTGCGTTGTGCTTCAATTATCTATGAGGTAACCTCACATCACACTATGTAGACAAATTTAATTCCTAAATTATCACCCAACACAATCCATAGGACCAATGAAAACACAAGAAATAAACAATATAAATATGGAGTGATACCCATTTTTATACCATAAACATCCCATCTAATATGAAACTACATCTCGAACACCAAAAAACCTACTAATCCCCCTCAAGCCTCATCTGAAGCAACTCTACCAACTAAAACTAGAAATTTAATATGACAAAGAGGCACATAAAATTACATTAGATACACAAAAAATATATTCCCACCCGCAATAATAAAATCCATACATAAATAAAACAAAAAAAGAATGAGCAACCACCCCATGTGATACCTATCAAGGAACAATAAACATCACAACCACTACTAATATCCATTAATTAAAAAGCAATATTCCCACAACAAACCCACAAAAATAAATCACCACCACTTACTACCAATAAGATCACAAATTTTTCATCGTCCAAAAAATAGTAAATTTTAAAAAAACCACATGAACCACCACATTGCCTAAGCCAACCACTGTGACACCGAGTACACAACAATGAGCCAGCTGATCATATAAATCAGCGACTCTCATCCTCTCGATCATTATAATATCTTCATTGGGAGCCACAGAATCACTTTCACTATTTTAATGTTGTCAAAGTATAATGTGTACTATTTAGAATTTAGTTCCTCCCCTCTCCACCTGCCAAACAATTTATGAAAAATCATAGTTCACAAAAAACATATCTTAAAAAATTCCTTGTTTAAAACATAAAATCATCCAAAAAAGATAAGAAAAAAATCTATTTACCTCTAGGTAGTAGGAACACATCCTCATCTCTCACTCCCATGTACTATCATCTAGTCCACCATGTATCAACAATAAATGAACTAAGGTATTGGTGAACCTTCAAAAAAACTTCCCTAAATATTCTTTGATATATAACATTGTCTCCACAAACACCACGTTATCCACAATATCCATATCTCCTAAGTCAATGACATGGAATTTATCATGAAGATTATTATGAAAATGAGAGATGGGGAAGACGTTTAGAATACTCTGTAGCTGTGGTGAAATTTGAACTGATACTCGACCATGACATCATGCCCCAAAACCTAAAAGGCTCTAAATAATATGAGACAATTCTTAATCCTTCTTCCAATCCACCACTACACACATCAATGGGAGACATTCAAGAACACATGGCCTCTAAAATCAATCTGAGAGGGCCTCCACCCAATATAGATATAATATTTTTTTGAGGTCATGTGTTGCTTCTATCTTCTCATAAACATGTTTATCTTTCTTTATCCTTATTTACATTGAATTGAGACTATGAAATGAAACCCACTACACTCCATCTATCAAAATTTAGAATAGAATATCTTACCATACAGATCCCTAAATGGGGCCATACTGATAGATGAGTGATAACTATAATTTTATGTCGAATAATCTAATATTAGGTGACTTACACATGTTACAAAATCCAAGATACTTTTTCTCAAAGTATCTTCTACTATATGGATTTTCTTCTTCTTTTTCACTTCATCCTATGAGTGGAAAACTGGGTTGAGGCATAACTGAGTTTTAGAAATCTGTTGCATTCCCACAAGACTCGTGAGAAAAAATTTGAATCCAGATCTATGAAAATGGACAAAATTTCTCCATTAAGCTATACACACACATCTATATGACACCATTATAGGGAATTTATGGTGTTCAACTCCATGATTTCTAGAATGTGTGAAAATTTCATCAATTTATCCATGATTACGAGATAGTGTCATAACATCCATGAGACCATGGAATACATATGAGGAAACCCATTAATTTGTAGTCCCTCTTACACTAAGGAACATCGTCATGATTTAGAAACCTGACCGGAAAACAATTCATAGACTTTAAATTTTTTTAAAACTATTCAATGATCCATAAACACCACCATTGGCCACATCATTTCAGGCCACCAAATTTTCATCATCATACCATGGTACTTCTGGGACTATCCAAGGTGTACCATGAAATGTGAGATATTAAAATCTATAAAGATCCCTTTTTTATCTCTACTGAAAATACTATCTCTCATAGAAAACATATATTTATGACCATCCTTTTACCACCCTAATAGATCATCACGATGGACAATATGATCAAAAATCAATTTTGTCTCTTAGACTTCCTACTGAGACTCCCCAACTTACATCATCATATAACATTGTGATATAATATGAAAATATATCTTCTACTATCATAAATACTTTCATCTTATTTTAGGGCTTCCAAATCTATCATTTCTCTCCATGGATCCTAAAAATATTTAAAAAAATCCCTCCATGAATTCCTACTCAATAAACCAGCCACAACATTCCCCTTTCAACAGAAGTATGAGGTGTCAAAATTGTTATCCTAAAGAATGTTTATCTACCCTGGCGACTAAATTTTTATATCATGATGATAAAATATTTTCCTCAAGATATTGTGATACATGAGGAGGAAAAACTACCCTCCAATGAGGTCATTCCACAAAATCATCAGTAAAAAACAACTACATATTATTCAAAATCATGGGTGGTATTGTTATTATTAAAGGTACATAATATCATAGTCCCATATGAGATCAACTCTATATACTATATCAAAATGAATCCCAAGACCACATGAGATTCTTTAATAAACACCTCAAACAACACACCCTACCTAGGAATTCGAGGTAAGCGAGAAATAGCCAATTTCTTCCATATGTAATTAAATGATGCTGCGAAATGATCAATACACCCAAAATCTGGTTCCATAATTGTAAATGATTTTAGAAATGTTTCAACTAAAGATAAATATAGTACAACCCTCTGATAATATCCTGTGAGACCAAGTATTATATAATCATCTTCCATGTACTTTGGTTATTCACATGAAACAACTAACATAAAATTATATGAGCCAACTAACACAACATTATATGATTTTAGAGTTCCATGTAAAATAATATTTCTTTTTCAGAAAAATAAAATTAGACAATATTACATAGATATTGTGGAGTCAATGAACATGAAAGATAGATCTGAGATGATCATCCTGCTCCTCTTATAACATTGGGTATGTTAATCATAGTTTGATGAACAATTCTATAAACTCATCCATAAATTAAAGGAAAATGGAGTTCATAATCTCATTCAATATTGTGGATTAATTATTGACATCGAATGACATGACCAAAAAATAATTGTTCCTATACCTACATATAAAGACATTGTTTTGGATATCTCCCCCATTAAACCATAACATGTGATACGAAAAACTCTAATCAATTGAAAAAAACTGGTCCCTCTCAACTAGTAGAAATGTTCAACTATCCTTATAAGAGTTTAATAGTTGTGAAATTTTAAAAAATTAAACATATGGTAGTCTATACTAATCATAATACTACTATCATCCATCTAGTTAAACAAAAATGGATCACCCATGGAAATAAAGTCGGTTGGATGAAACAATTCATGAATATGATCATTTATATAACCACTCAACTCCTACAACACCAAAGGATCCATCCAATAAGGATCCAATAAAATAGGATAATAATTGGGTATAAATTATTTCCTAAAACCAACATTATATAAAGGGGTATCATTGAAACTATCAATGTAAAACATCCTGAAACACCCTAAAATTACACGGTGATCCCTCTATCATAAAATCGATTGATTCAACTGAAGACACATACATAAAATAATTAAGGGGATCTACATGAATAATATGCACAAAAAAACCCATCTCACAAATGAAAACCATATTCTTGATATACATATTGGTTAAATAGTCTCTTCCACAAAAGTATTTGATAACATCATGAAAATAATATAGCTATTAGATGCTAATAATTATTTCATATGATTGCATATGATGTAGGATCATATCCACATGGGACTTATGTTGTGACATCATTAGTATAGACCCCCTAGCACACATCAAGAAAGTTTCCCTAGTCTCTTACTAGTATATTCCATTCAAAGGGAATGGGAAGACTCTCAAAATCTAGTCCTAGAGTATAGACTAAAGTGTGTGAAACAATGGAGTGTGAATATCTAAAATTAAATAATGAAAAAAAATTCTTAAAAAAATTGATGATACTATGAATGATCTTTGGACCCTCTGACACTAATTCCTAAAATTCTTATTGCATAACACTTATAGATTTCCTACCTCCCTATTTAATGACACCTCCATGACCATTTTCCATTGGAAGTTCCAGAACAAGAGGATCATCCTGGGGATGTTGTATACATACTCCATCCCCTCATAGAGGATCACAATCCTGCTGCCCTTACTACTGAAATGGCATCTTTGGAAACTACTGGTGAAGCTAGTGTTGAGACTGACCACCACCAATAAACAGAGCTTGAGGAACCACTGGACACTGATTATGATAATGTCCCTAAACCCCATAGTCAAATAATACTGGATTGATGTCTCCTTAAAATTCATGGATACCAAGGACTTGAAGAGGATGGAAATAAATATGTTGAGTTTCAATCCCCAATGGAAAAAACCTCTAATTACATTTCACGTGAGAGAATCAAGTAATAACTCATCTTCAAGGGGAACCCTTATAGTTCCCCTCTAGTGGAAAACATCATCATGATTGAATCATCAAGATCACATTTTACTTCTTCTAAACCTCTATATACAAAAAAAATGTTTTGTGAGTAACTGTGTATTAGAAATAAGGATATAATCCCACCAAAACTCATCTTACACAGGACTTCTCATCTGAGAAATGATCTGGGAAAAAATAAAATAGGACCATAGTCTCAATTTCTGGCTGCCCTGACTAACATACTCTCTTTCTGAAGAGAATGAGTCCCATGTATCTTCAATTTCATTAATGTATAATAGGTAAAATCATTCCAAAACACTGTCTAACAGTTAACCCAAAAAAATCTCCCTCCTTTCATTCACCCATAAATAACATCCACCATTAACGTGATACTCATCACATCTGAATAATTTTTAAATGAAAATGGTATTACACCATCTCTCAGATCAGAATAAATTAAATCTCGTGTCACTTACACTAGATATCTATATCCATATAAAAAAATTACTTTAATACTTCCCCTAATACTTCTTCTGAAAAGTAAACGATATCATATTCTATTAATTTTCTTATTTAACAGGATCAACGATCTGGTGATAAACAAAGTCATTCTACTGGACCTCAACTTCCTAAACCCCACATGGATGATGACCTAGATGAATTCATAAGAAGAAAGAATGGCATCCCAATCATGGTAGAATGTCATATTATTAAGATTCAATTTAATTTTTTTTTCATTCTATTTAATTTCCATGAAACGTAGGCTACAACTTTAACCAAAAACTCAATTTATCATAATGCATGTTTATTTCCTAGGTCTATAGCTGAAAACGGACCAAAAATCATGGTAATATAATAAAATTTGACTATATATAATGGATCTTTGAGGCCCAGACAATACAAATTCATATTTCTCTCCTTATCCAATTTCAGATATGATGACCAACATCAATAATTTTTGTACCAAACCATGAAATCCCCATAGTTAAAAACTCCAAAATCCATCTTACCCCTCAACAATCACCTTTAATACCACTATATCATGAACCCATGTCCCCATAGATACTGTAATAAATGAAGAGAAATAATAAACCCCCAACCCTGAGTCCTAAATTCACTACGACCCCACGAATTAGATTAACACCAATTTTATATGCAAATATAAAAAATTGAAGACATTATTATGAATAAGAATATAATATTGGGTCTTAGGATGACTCAATTGAAAAAAACTCTATGACCTGGTATAAACAGAAACAAAAACCATTCCATATTGCATTTTAAAAAAAATATGATATAAATAAAAAACTGTAATGTAAATACCCAAATAAAATCTATGCCTTTGATAGAGAAATAATCCATGGTTTTGATATGGTGATGTATAAAATGATTCATATAATCCTTTTAGAAACCCAAATATTAGGTTATAATCATAGCGTGAGAATACAAGTTTAAACTGTAGGAAAATCAAAGTCTATAATGCACAAGTGAATGAAGAATACTAATGTACCAAAGAGAATGTAGAAGGACCAAATGGCACATAATCATCCCAAATATCCAATCCCCATCCGCACTGTGGAATCTCCACAAAACAGAGAATGATAAGTAAATAGTTTTTAAAAATAATATCAATTAAAGGGTACATGAAACCACATTCCCAATTATTCCACACTCTCACACTCCAAATTCATACATCCTATAAGTCTCATATATTCTATAAAATATATACTACCACCACACAACATAGTGACATCACATATTTACCTAATAAAACTTGGACACCACCCCACATTATGAATAAAGAAAATATTTCTTGAAAAAACAGGGGCTATCACACCACATCCATTTTCCATAAAAACAGTGGTACGATATTATGAATATAAAGGAAGTTAACCTAATTCCATCCTCCTACCATGACTATCCCTCACCAAAAGCTTCCCCAAAGGATGGTCACATAACATCTTGTCCAATGACTCCTGGATCACCACCCCACAACATGACCACATCAAATGTCACTGAAAAACATGTCGACCATCACGTAATGCACAATCAGGACATCAAACGTCGATTACTATACATATCTACATGTTTGGAAGAGTGTTTCTAAATTATGATTTTCCATCAATCCATCACCATCCTTGTGATGTTGTGTCAGCACATATTTCTCAATGTGGGTGGGGTGCATATCGAAACAGAAAGAATATAAATGTATAAATATATATATATATATATACCTACTCACACAACCCCAACCTATGAGTCCACTATAATAACTATCCCAATCATGACCTCACTATATTTTCTACCACCCAAAAATGTGTGAGTCTATATAAAAAAAATACACTTGAAACTTTATCAATTTATTCCATGCCAACATTATGAAAACATGAAATTCATTTCATTATTTATTAACAACCACATTTGATCAAAAATTACATTATTAGTCTATTTATCAACCATTTCCATCCCATTAACTGAATTAATCCATGCAATTTCAATCATTATCAACCAATTCTGTTAAACCATAGTAAACATTCATAATATATCACCATTCGATACAAACAAACCACACATAAAATATACAATTTCTACAATTCCCAATTCATCACTATCTCAAAGACACATCATAATCCACCATGGATCACTGTATCCCTCAAACATGTCCACACAAAGTATCACATAAGCTCCCCTATACCCCATAACATGATCAAACAAAACCTCACATCCCTGCCCCACAATATTACCCAACAAACTATCACATCACCCCCGAATTGCACGATCAAAAATAACCATCACATTTCTACCCTATTGAACAAGAAAAAAATAATTAGTTCACAACAATTCATTTTTTTACATATTTTTTAATGGGTAATTTAATCACAATCAACTTCATTATTTATGGAATTCCATTACATTCTCTAATCTTGGGGAAACCATTTTATTAGAAAAATATAGTTTGTATCCAATTTACATTTTGATTGATATCATAACAACACACAATAAGGCCTCCATATTAGCACAACCATAGTGAAAATAAATCCCCAATGAACACAATTTTCAGTGGGGAAAATATCATGTATAATCAGAATATCACAATAATATTATTAATTTAAAAGAATCCAAATCAAAGACCATTATCATTTATTTCAATTAAACAAAAAATTTATCTGGATTAAGATTTTTGAAACTGTCTTTGGAATGATAAAAAATGTGAAACACTACAATATATTGAAAAATATAGTTAAGTAAGGGATTACATACATAAAAAAATATTTTAGATCCCACATATAAAAAACATGATATATATCAAATGCATTCAATCCACAACCACATAAGAAACTAATTGATCAACCTAAACCACATGAAAGGATCCTCAGTACACAACCAAAATCACCCCCAAACCATAGAAATACCATCATAGAATATATTCATGGGAATAAAATAATAGATAAAATCTAGAATGTGGTGGAACTCACCTCATATAACAAAAAAATCAACCACTAGAACTGAAGGATCCTATATTGATAAGGATGGATGGGAGGTCCTTTAAAATCACATATGTTTCCTTATAAAATGATTCAAAGTGATTACAAATGACAGGAAATGAATCATATGACCAAACCATTTTAAAACCTAGAAAACATATAGATTTTAAAATAAATCACTCTTTTATGCCGCAATATCCACATGTCTTGGATTTGACACTTCAAAACCCAAAAATTATTGAAAACACTAAAAATAAATATCACATAGGGATAAAATTATCTTAAAATGTAATATCACATCTAACGATATAATAAAATTTCATTCCCATCCCCTCACTGATCAAATGACAAAAGATGACTAATTTATCAAGATGTAAAACATAGGATTAAAGTATAAAACCACTTTTATAAGCCGTAAACCACTTTTCTATATAACCCATCTGGATCATACTAATCAAAGCGTCCTGAATCTCTGAAAGCCTCATATATTTCACCTTCAAAACCTCATAATAGTAATTTAATAGAAAAATAACGAACAAATATTAAAATTTTTGGGTATAATTTGTTGTTTTGGTTAAAATAATATTTGGATTTTAACTCTAGCTCTGTGAAAAGGATGATATGACATCTAATATCATTTTTTGTATTATGGCTTCATAGAATAACTAGATTGAGGCTGGTGGAATATCATATAAACTAGTTTTATCATCCCATGATTTGGTGAAATATTTCATTTAATTGGAAAATGTGTTTAATGTCATTAAATGTTTTCATGATTTTTATAGTTTTCAATAAATATTTTCGGTGTGTGTTTTTTGTTTGAACAAAAGAGAATTATTTTTTGTTCTTGGGTGTTTTTGTAAAAATGATGGGTTATAAAAATACATTGTTGATTTTATTTCATTTTTTAATTAGAGTATAATTTTATGGATAATAATGTAATAATTTTTTATTTAATGATCATTTTTAATTTGTTTAGGATAACGTATTGGACATGAGGAGAAAACTCTCACTTTGTTGTCGGTAAAACATAATTCATGATGGGGGAGGTTATGGTAAACACCCACATGGGTTTGAATACATTATTAGAAATGGAAACATTATATTTATTGTTTTCAGGCTGACATAAAAATTGAAGATTGCAATTATTATACTATTTATCATGGTCTAAGGAACCCTTTGAACTGGGTTAATGCATGGTTTGATGTTGTTGGTTTGAGATAATGATTTTGAATCTATATAGAATTATTATTTCTTAAACTATTTCTAGTTGTAATTTTTTGTAATAAAATTTATTTTGGTTTTATAAATTTTGATGGGGTGGATATGTTTTCATAAAAAAAATTTAATTATTGAATACGTTTCCATACACATGAGATAAATATGAGGCATTACATAAATCATGCGTAGTCAAATACTATCCCCTATTCACCCATGTTATTTTATGGAACATTATATTCAATATGATATAGGTAATGGATTGGTATATATTTTCATTAGTGGTGGGTTATATCCATAGTATTAGAGCTATAGAGTTAGGAGACTTCGAAAGGATTCAATAAATCATATTGTTTTTCTGAGGAATTGAATATTCATTAGGTATTGATTTTAGGGACTACATTATAAAAACCCATTTTGGGTTGTATATGTTTATTCATTGATAGTGTTTCTAGAATTTTACTATATAATATAAAGACATTTATTAATGCATTCTGTGTGATATTTTGTATTCTTCTATGTTCCAATTAATTGTGTATAGGTTTTTAAAATTTTATATATGGATTCCACATTCTATAATATAGGTAAACGTTTTTAATTAGAATTATAGAATATCCCTCCAAAATATAATTTAAGTCTCAACATTCACTTCATGGTATTTTTTATCTTATGAATGAATATAATTATTTTTAGATTTTCTAATTGGGTCATGTGTGGTTGAGGTGTACAACCGAAAATTTCATATAACTCTCCCTTTTAATGAATTTTATAGTTATGTAATGTTTGGGTTGAGTACCTAGATTTATTTGAATTGTTTTTATGTTTTTTGGAAGTGTTTTTAATGGTTCATGATTTTAGCATTGTTAGGAAAAATCATTCACCTTCTCTGGGAATCTTCTCAAGGTAATTTGGTAGTCGAACTATTTTCACAAACTATGAAGGTTTCCATGAGAAATCATGAATGATGGGATATATTAAAATGTAAAGGTTAGTTCATAATATATGTAATCAAAACGATTTTTGTGGTTGTTTGTAAGCATTAATATATGCAAAATTATTTCCCAGTTTCCCAAATTATGCAGCTTAGTTATGGGATGTGTATTTATTATTTTAGATGTAGAGTTTAACTCTATTTTAAAATTATAAACCATAATTTTCACATATCCACTTAGTATCTAAACATTCTCATATCTACAATGCACTCATGGTGGGTTACATTAATTTGAATTCTTGTTTTTATAAATCAATGTTTTTGATATTCAAAATCATTCATAGGTTTTAATTTTATAACTTTCTATCATTATTATTTAGGTGTTTTTATATCTTATACATGTGTTGATATGATGTGTTTATAATATACTAGATTTATAATAAGAATTCACACCAAAACTATGGTACTCATGATATGTTTGATGATTCATAGAGAGTGGCTATATTTATTGCTTCTTTTAATTTTTTTTAATTTTATAAGCCTCTAGTTGTCTAGTGAATGATTATTACAAGATTTATTTAAAACTCTAGGGAAATAGAATCATTTAGATGACCTAGAGCCTTACCATAGGTCGTAGTAGAAAATTTTGTTTCACCTGACCCACAAGTGATAATGTAACTTGTTTAGAGAACAATTTAATCTTTTCATGATGTTGATAATGGAAATCAAAATACAAATACATGAAAAGTGGTTATTTATATGAGATTATAGAAATAGAATCTACTAATACAACTTTGGATTTAATAAACTAAAATATAGAAAGTGTGGAGTAATAGAAATAACCAAATATTTGATTTCATTAGATCCTTTAATGATCGAAAGGTCACTTTATTAGTTTAGATTCTATTGAATATTGAATTAAAATGGGGGAATTGAATTATCCAATATAAATTCATCCATTGACTTTTGAGCTAGGTCTTTGATGAATTTTCCGATAATATATTCAACCTACAGACCTTCAAGATAGATAAAATTCTATATTTCATCAGCATTAAGAATTATAATGAATGATGTATAGAATATGTATCTATGATTATGAACATGGATTTTTTTTAAAAATTAGTTGTTAGTTCATCCTTGAAGGAATGAATATTTGAGTCTAGAATAAAATATGAAAATAATTCTAATATGTTCATGTTGTATATTATTTAATATAAATTTCTATTTAATATATATAGGGTTGAAAAAATGGATATTACTCTGATTCTTACTAGATAATGTAAAATCATTTTCATGGGAACAACTGAGAACTATAATACTATGAATAAGAGGGACATGGAAAACTATTTCCTAGGTTGTGGGTAATCATTGAATTATAGGATTGAATTAGTTTCTTTTCCTCCATGACTTTGTATCAATTATAGGTGCATATAATGATTATTACTAGTGTATATGAAATGTGATTATATAAAACCACCAAAATCATGTCAAAATTATCAAATAATGAGACGTCAATAACATTATTTCCATAACATTGAAAATTAAGATATAATAAACACAAATCATATATATCATACATCTTATTCTTCAATTTTATTCTTGATACTATAACATTTAACTTTATCATAAATTCACTAACCAAGGTTATTCCATAAACATCCCAAATTCCAAGTCAATGAAACCAGTAAAGGTATATCAGGAACTTGGGGGAGTGAATAAGTAGTTATATAGTAGAAAGAAGATGATCATGGAGGATTAATATAGTCCTTAAACTATATGACTCACTATTATTCTTATATAAACATTTAGATCATTTTGGTTTTATAATAGTGAATCCAAATCGTTTATTTCTTAATATTTCAATTTATAAATTGGGTTATATATTGAGATGATTCCACACATGTTTATTATCTAGAAACCACTTGGGAAGCTTGCATATAACGGATTTATATATATTAATTGTTCTATAAAAATCAATGGATACTAGTTTTCTTTCCACATAAATATTTAGACATTAAAAAATTTTACATTATCATAGGAATGGAATGGTTAGACTATTTCAATGGTCATTTAGATTTTTATGTCATACTAGTGATATTTATATCAATTCCGAAAGTCGTGAATATTTTTAATATATATTACGATGTGAATTATGGGATATAGGGTCATTAATAAACAATGGTTGGAACACCTTAGTATCAATTATCAGTGTCTATATTAAGGACTTCTAATGTACTTGAGATTAGAAACTTTTCTACCGTTGTGGATCGTTATCATAACATGTTTCCCAAAAAAATTACTGGTCTCCCACCTAAAATGAATATGGAATTATTTTCTTCAATAATATGAGGGAAAATACAATAAAACATCCATAATATAAAATATAACCATTTGGACTAATGGATTTGAAGATCTAATCAGACGAATATGGATGTAAAGTGTTTATATGATAGATTACATCACCTTGTGATTCTTCGATTCTTTTTATCAAGAATACATAAGGTTCATTATAAGTTTTCATTGATTAACATAAAATTAATTAGGATATAATAAATAATATATATCCACTACTTATTATTGATAATCTTTTTGGACAATTGATGGGACCCTAATGGTTCCCTAAAATTGACTTATTCCTAGATATCATAAAATCCTAGTATAGAATGAAAATATTCTAAAAACATCTTCTATGAGTTATTATTGTAATTATAAATTAATCATAATTTCTGTAGGTATTATAAATTCACCATTGTGTTTCCTAGTATTTATGAATCATGTCTTTTAATGGTACCATGATTCTATCATTGTAGTATTTTTTTATTATATTTCTATTTAATCTCAAAATTGTAAATAATACAATGATCATTTGGAGATCGTTTTATAAATTTATTGAGAGTGTCATTTATATGGTAAATAATTGAAATTTTATTTATAAATAAAATAATTTTTCTTCCTTGTCTATATAATTTCTAATAAAGATGTATCATTATACCATGAAAATATAAAATCTCATGTTTCATGGAAACCAATGAATAAAATATTTTTTATACACAATATTACAGGATATATAGCTTATTATCATTTTTTTATTCATGATTCTCATGACAATCGTCACCTTTGAAAAATCTCAAAATAATGTGAACCTCATTCCATTGGAGTGATAATTATCAAAAATTATATTTTTGAGTTTATGTACTAGCTCTAGATGGAACTTATTCATATTTTATAGAACATAGGATGAGTTATTGGGTTTATGATGATGCATATGGATTTGGAATCAATTTTTTTTCTCATATAAGGATATCATTTCATTGATTAAAGATTACAATAATTATTAATTCATAAAAATAATTTTCAAAATCACAATATAGAGTTTTTTAATGTGGTTTATGATATAAAAAAATATCATTATTTTCACATTGGAAGTTAGTTAACCATGTACATAGATCATAAGAGATGGATATAAATATTTTCCAAAAGGGATATATACAATATATTAAAAGCACCTTAATGGTTAAAAAACATTAGATCCATATTACATTACCATTATGTAAAAACTCAGGGTTGGGGAGACCATCGATAGATGGAAACATGATGACGACTATATGAATATTTGTAATGAAATGAAATTTGTATCATTTAATTATCAAGAGAAAATAATTTCTACATTCGACCATATGAAATGGGTTTTCCATTCTCTAATTTATAATATGTAAATGAATCCAAAACTCATTTCTTTTGGGATGGTATGAAATGAAATGTTGTTGAGTATTTAATGAGTTTCCTCACTTGTCAAAAGGATAAGTTTTAGAACCAATGAAAAACGTTTATATACAAATATTTACCTATATCCATCAGTAATTGGAATAACATCACTTTGAATATTTTCAAATTTCATGAAGAAATATCTGGAAACATGGTGAAAATTCTGGATCTCGAATAGTTATGACAATTTTTCTCGCATATTCCCAATTTTTCAATCGAATATGGTAGAATACATGAAAAAACTCTATATTTGGGAGTTCGTAAAATATAATGTAATACTAGTTTAAATTTTCCTTGATAGAGATCCCCATTTTACATCATAAATTAGGAAATCCATGAAAAATGATTTAGGAACCTAGTTGAAATTAATTAATGATTAAATATTAAAATGAATAGACTATTAGAATAGTTTTTCAAAATATCAGAATAAATTATCCAATATTGTATTATATATTTTATATAAAAATATTATGATCATATATTATTAGTGGAGTAATTTATGTAAAAAAAGATATTATTCATCTGTATATATGAATATTTTTTGAAGCATTATATGAGTGTCATTGCTGACTTCCATGTAATTGGCTATATACTAGAGAGACATCATTTATTGGACCTTGTATTGTTCATGTGGTGACTAAAAAATTTATATGATGGAGAAAAGTATGGTGATAGAACTATAGAATCAGAAATGATACATGGATCATAATCATCATCCATTTTTATAATGATGTGGGAGATCATGTTTTCAGGAAAGACTCTAAAATGCTTGGTATTTTATGTTTATATATGAAAGGTATACTATCACCTTCATAATTAGTCATATTATAAATAAAAATAATTATTGGTTTAGTGAATTATCAGTTTCCATTACCACCATGATTCATCTCTATACACAATTTATTTAACATATCTCAATTGATGAATTACCATCCAGATCCTATAACTGTGATTCAATGGGATTATGTTGATATTGATCTAGATTATATGTTTACTCATGTTAAAATTCATATCATTACCAAATATATAATAAATACCAAGAAAACTTAATTCCACATGATTGTGTTTTATAAAAACATTGTGAAGTTCAAGAGGAAACATTGGAACACAAGAATTAGGTTCTATAATAATGACATGTCCTTTTTCAAAGAACTAGAAATCACTTGTTTCTATGAATTAGAACCCAAGTTGTAAGGATAATCTAACATAGATTGATTGGGAAAATTTAACATTTTATTACATATTTTTATGATCTATAATTTTTTTGGATATGTTATTCAATATTTATGATGATTTATTTTGGAAGTGGTTTCAATGGTCTATTGATTGATCATGATCCTTGGAATGTATGAAACATCCATTGGAAACAATGTCAGAGTATTTGGGACACAAATTTTATTTCCATACCATGCTAGTGCGAAGGAAAAACTGTGAAAGAGGTGACATAAGTGGAAAACCATTGTTGGTGCACTAGTTTTCAAAATATTGTGAACCGACCATCTGAGATGGGGGTTTGGGGGAAGTATCATGCACATAGTTATGGTACAGTTTTCCAAACCATGAACCCAAACAATGTGATGACTATTTAATGATTTAAAAATTAGAGTTCAACTTGTTTATATTCATAAAAACACAAAATTTTATACTATACTCTATGTCTCTATAATTCATCTTTTCATCTAAGTTTTATAGGTATTTCCCTTTGATCAATGCGATTGTTTTGTTAGATATATGTGCATTGGAAGTCCAAAATAAAAAATAAGTCAATGTTTTCTATCATTGTCTATATATCGTATTATCTAAAATCAGATGGATTGATAAATTTATTATTATATGGATAACATGTGATATATATGGTGAACTAGGATTTTCATACATAGTAATGACATCTTTCATGATAAATATTTAGTAAATTACAAAAATAAATGCCTCAGGATAGTAATACATTATTTTATTTTGATGATACACAAACCATCATCAAATTGCAAGAAATTTAATCAATGTATCCAAAAAATATTTTCAAATCAATTATTCTTCCTAGAAATACCCTATATAAAACAATTATTAATAACATTGGAGAAATAAACATAAGAAAGGGTGAGCTCAAATTCTGAGTAAGGGTGAAAAAGGGAGACAAAACACCATAACATGAGCATAAGGGTACGATAACATGAACATATACTTTTAAAAACCAATACGTACATATCAATGATCATAATTTGGTTTAATGGAAGAAATATTAGTATTTCATAAGACACGAATCATAATGGAATCAAATATAATGTTCAATGAGGGAATAACATTGATGTCAAACCTAGAATTATAGCACAAACAGAATCATGGAATGTCATTTCCCTATTAGTGACGGATAATTTCAAAATCATATCAAGGAACTCCATGGGAACACATAACTCTTAGTATCTAAAAACCACCATACATAGTGGCTGTATTTTACTCTTAGGGTAATGATTTTACTTGAAAAACCATCATTGTAATTTATGATCTCTCCCAAGACAATCGTAGGGAAAAATATTCATTCTATACCAGGTTCACTCCCAGATCTAGTAATATCTTTCTCATTAGATATAAATATTTAACTAATTAATTAGAGTGAGAAAATGGTCCCACCCATCTAGGTTATAATATAAGAACCGTCCTTAGTTATAACGTTACCACATCCACAAAATGAAAATAAAACATATGTGTTCCACAAGATCAGAAAACATTTTTCATGTAATAATCAATGAAATGAATTGTGTTTCATAAACATTTCATAATAACCTAACCTATGGAAAATACCTTAGCATCATATTTTTTTCATTAATCCATCATAACATCACCCATGAAAAAATAAGTGTCTTTACTGAGCATTTTATCATGGTATAACCCATATAAGAGAAATATTATTCATTAAAATCTTTTCCACATAATAATTAACAATTTAAAAAAGGAATACTAATTTTATCCTTGTATCATATGCCTAATATGTCATAGGTATCAGAAATGGATTTCAAAAATGATGAAAAATAATTTCCCAAGACCATTTAAAATTTTTATTGAGGAAAATTTCTTCTGTTTGGAAATCACATTTTAGGAAACTAAAGATCTTAAAAATAATTTTCATTTGAATAGAAATTAAATCTTATAAGTGATGATTTAAAAACCATTGAAATCATTTTTTTGAAGAAAATATCATTTCCAACATGGAAAACAATTTTTAAAAATATTCAAAATCCTTTTCACTTTGAAATCATTTATTTAATGTCTAAAAATTTTAAAAAATATTATGGAAAACATTATATTTGTGATAGAAATCGAAAAATTATAAGATAATATTGAAATCAATGAGAGGTTATGGTAGTAGAAAATAATATTCATTCCATGTATGTTATAATCAATTTTTTTTTCACATTTTCATAAATTCCCAAAGAATAATTTTCTCGAAGGATTCATGAACATTCGAATTTAAAACAGTATTTCATATTTCTAAAATTTAGAAAATTTACTTTTTAAAATAACATGAGAATTTTAAAACATTTTAAATTTTATTTAAAGAAAACCTTGTTTTAGAAGAAAACAGATTTTCCACTGAAGAGTGTAATAAAGTGGTATTTTCATAAAAAATCTAAATCATTTTGAGTACTAAAGTGTGTAAAAAATGGTGATAATTCATAAAAAATAAAATTATTACTAGATAAGTTTTCTTTATATATGGTTAAAAAAATTTATCATTAGAAACATCATCACAAACATTTATAATAAATGATAAGATATTAAAATAAAATCATTACCACTATGGTAGAATTGAATCATTAAAAACATTAAGTAATAAAATGAAATGAATCATTAAATATAATTATATTAAATAAATTAATAGTATTTCATGAAATATTGTATGTATATAAAAATCATAAAATAATATATGTTCATATCATGGCATATGCCTCAATGAAATAAAATTGAGACAAGAATCCCTTACCGCTTTAGAAGTATTTTGAATCATAAGCCTAAATAAAGATTGAAATCAAATACAACATTAAATTTCATGAAATGAATTATATTCCTGATATTACATGTAAAATAGTATTTATATACACCATGCTAAATAAACAAGTGGTGAATATTCATATGTCTTCCAACAATAAAATAGAGGTAAGAAATCCCTTACTGTATGTCTCAACTTTTTTCTTAATCATCAAAAATAATATATATTAAATATAAAATTTCAATAAATTTATTAAATTATCAAACATACATATATCAAACCATATATTATTTATATACTTCATTTTGTCACCCCTTTATTAAAAATTCATTTTAAAGTAAAGTTTTGCGTAATAACTAATTTTTTTGTATATTGTTTGATTTTTTATTTTCATACCCATAATTTTATCATGGTTTCATCATCTATATAATAAATAAATTGAAATAATTATCATTTTTATACATTAATTATTATTTTAATACCAATCATTATTTTTTTGAGAAATTTTGAATGTTATAATCCTTGAGAACGTAGGTCGTATATACGCATGACTAACGATTCAAATTTTAAATTGAAATAATTTGAAAAAGTTAAATTATATAGTATCTATAAATAATGATATTATTTTCACAAATAAATTATTATTTATTTTAATATAATTATATATATAATCCATGTGATGCGGTGATGAAAAAAGAGTCACATATCTTAATGGAAGCGGTACTCCACACATATAGAATAGATGTTATCATTGTTTTGGGAGTAAAAAGGTATAAAATAAATTTATATATTAACTTTTTAGAATGATAAAAATAAAATATTTTTCATTTTTTTAATTTTATATATAAAATATTTTTATAAACACTATCCTTACTATCTTTCATATAACTCATTAGTGAAAACAAATAACATTACTTTGTGAGGAGGTAGTCTGCAATACACATGAACAACATTATCAAATACCTTAAGGAATGGAATATAAAAAATATTATATAGTTCTAAATTAATAAGAATGTACAATATGTTTTTAAATATCACATATACACTTTATATTCATCAAAATAGTTAATCATGAGCACTAGTAATGAAGAAAGGATGACTTAGGTTTTCATGGTAATAGTTCACTGTACAGATGAATGATGATTTTGTAACCCATTAGATGGAATGTAATATATTGATATTAAATTCCCCTAACATAAAAAATCTCATTTTTTGGAATATAATACTTTTATTATATTATCATGGTATTAAAATATTTTTTCAACAAAGTGGAAGAAAAAAATAAATGGGATCATTGAAGTATATTACATTTTCATCAAAGAACCTCCATAGGGTTTCACAAAAAGTCATACTAGGATGCATTTATAACCAAAATAAGGCTTATTGGTTGTTATTATTTATTTTGGAAATTTATATGGGTAGTTATGGTAAAAATAATTTTTTATGGTGTGAAGAAGATAAGAGAGTGGGTGGCCTTCTATAAGTGGGTTGAGTAGAAATCATGAAATGTTTTGAAATGAAAAAGGTATACAAATGTTTTTATGATTATAAAATGATCCAAAATGTATTATTATAGATAATTAAAATTAATATGGTTGAAATATTTCATGGAAACAATATTTAGAAATATTTTTTAGTAATTTTATCTTTTATCATTTTATTTTATCCCCATAGAAACCCATTTTTACATTAACCACCATAAATGTTTTTTTATTTTCAAAATTAATTTTGTTAAACAATCAAGATTACCATATTAAATATTAAATTTAATTATGATTATAAAAATTTAATCCATTTTTTAAAACTCAATAAAAAATTTTAAATATTAATTTAATATTATTCATGTAGTTGCGATGGAAAAGAGAGTTTTGAATTAGAACATGTTCAAAAGATTAAAAATATTTTATATCAAATTTCAACATCAGGCTATAAAAATTGAATATATTTGATTAATATATATATATATATATAATTTTAGTAATTTTACTTTAAAACCAATTTAAACTATAATGTATCTTATAAATAATTTACATGAAAATTTACATTTTAGATAAAATTCATTATTTTCCAGTATTCATTAAAATGTAAATATTTTCTACAAGTTCATGAAAAATAATACTCAGATATTTTAGAAATTATTTTAAAATAATTAATATTGGTTTATCTAATGAATGTTCTAAAATATTAAATAAATTAAAATAATTTCACAAAAAAGGTGAAAAAATTGATTTGGTGTAAAATAGAGTTTTTGGAATAAAATTGGTGTTATTCAAATATCTTGTCTATAAAAGACAATATATTAATGTTAAAAGTTGATGAAATATATATAATACATAAAATTAATTAATATCATTCCCAAAAAGTTTTTCATTAATTCCTTGAGGTAAAATGTGTTTTTGGAAAAAAAATAGTTTTTCAGAAAAATATTTCCTTTATTTTCAAATAGTTTCTATTTTAATTCATCATTAATTTTTCTTAAAATTATTTATTTTATTTAAACTATTAAACCACATATTTTCATAGTTTTTTTATTCCAATTCATAACCTCCTTTGAAATCTCTATGTGATAAATATCATATAATTATTTTTTAATAATATGGAATGTTTCTCTTCAACATTGTCTAGAATATAACACGAGATATCATCAATATTATATAGATTAAAATATATAGATAATATTAAATTAATTATAAAAAGTATGTTTCAAAAAATATTATGTTGTTAAAATCCATGATTCATTTTGACAAAATAATTTTTATACCAATTAATGGATTGTGGTCTTGATTTTGAATCTTGATGTTTCATTGTCCCATTTTATAGTTTTTTAACATGTTTGGGGGTAGGAGGCTTCTCTATATTCTACACATATTTTATAATAATTGGCTTTGGATATATAAATTCAATTGGATGAAATTACAACTAAATTTAAAATTATTTCATTTTTGGAGCCAATTCTCATTATGATTCATGAATTTTGGAAATTGAATCGTTTTTAAGAAAATATCTTTGGTTTATGGTTATATAATTAGGTTTTTTGTTCAAGACCACAAATATTTTCAATTATCTATTAATGGGAATAATAGATATATATGAAATATATTATATTGTTAATATAGAATAAGATCATGAAATACAATTTTTGTGTGGGTTCATTCACATTTGATATGAACCTGAATAAGGGGCATTGTTCGAGATTGGAAAGAACCTAAACACCAGTCACCTAGTGAAGTCTAGGTATTTTAGTGAGTATATGCTCGTGAATATATTAATTATTTTTGGATTATATGTTTACAATTATAATAAATTTAGTGTGGGTATTCTACGAGTTATAATTTTTAAATCATACTATATTTGATTAAAATGTTTTAAATTGGAAAAAAAGATTCATGTTACTATTTTGTAATAAATTAAATATTAATCCAAGAGTGGACATGTTCTTTTAAAAGTGGGAAGAGTTAGTAACTCTCTTGGAGAAATCCTTCTGTTTATGATTTATCAACACCTACATATTCTCATTAGTTAATATAGAGCTGTTTTTAATCATGACATAGGAGAAAAAAGTTCTCGTAATTATATAGTTCTACTTCATGTCTATTCTATATGGAATTGGAATTATGTAGTGGCCTAATCATAGGAGTCTATTTAAGGATTCATTGATTCTATATTCAATCTTTATTTTGGTGTCCTGTTTTGATATTTTCATTTAGTTATTACAAAAATATTTTTGATTATTTGTTTTTCATATGATTTTTATTATTTACACCTCTTGCGTCATATGTTTAGAATAGTTTTTTTATTTTATCATCGAAGGTTGTATTGTTAAAAATGGGAAAATCATAAAAAAACTTTCTGTTAAGCCCTTGGAATTTTTTTATTGCAATTGGTGTCTTTAGGATATCATCTATTCTTAATGTCACCTCGAATATTTTCAATCCAATTGATATGTATAAGATGATATGTGAGGTGTGATTGTTTATCATTGGATGTTGCCAATGGTTTCAGGTTTGTAAAATTGGTTTTAATGATTAAAGATCATTTGTGTTTGGACACATAGAGTACATATACATTTTATATCCTTATTTGTTATAGAAAACCATGAGTCACCAAGGATGTTTAAATTGTTCGAGTTGTTAGGGGATCACTCAAATATTCAATTGAAATCTATACGGGTTTTTGACCTATAATAAAAAAAATTTCATTCTTATTAAATTGTTTAAGAATACAGAAATATAAAATGTATTATGGTTTCATTGTTTTGGGAAAAAATGAAAATATATTATGGTATAGATTTCAAAATGTTTTTATTTAATTATTTTAATTTAAAGAATTTTGGTTCAATGGATTTTTATTATAACAAGATTAAATTTATTGATTATAATTTGAGTTTTAATGAAAATGTTGAGTTACAATATAAACATTAGGACGGTTTTATTGGTTATATACTATTATTCATTGATGAAATGTTTATTAATTGAAATCCTGGAAATTTTGTGTGTGATATTATAGTATGTAAAGAACTTTTTATTTTTTTTATCATTGACGGGTTTCCTTCAGAATTATTAAATTATTCCACCATGATTAACTCATAGAATTAAAAATGATGAATCTATCCATAACATTGTATTTAATTATGTTTCATTATAATCATAGCTATTAAGGAATTGGTAATTATACTAATAAGCTATTTTTGGGAGTTATACATCCAAAAAAATATTGGGTATAAATTAATTCAAATTTTTGTGGTAATGTACTGTAGTATTTCATAGTAGAACGAAAAGTGATAATACATTTTTAAATAGGATCAATGATAAATGAATTTTATTGAATTCCTATATATATGGAATGATTATTTCAGTAATATATATATATATAAATATACATATATATTTATATATATAATTGAAGTGTTTGTAGGTAATTGAAATGAATTTTATTTGAATTAAATATTAGATGATTTGTCGTGAGAATTGTTTGAGAAGATTTAACAATAAATCAACCGACGTATATTTAATGAATTAAATGTTATCAAGATCATAGAACTTTTTTTTCAAATATTGAGTTTTTAGAATATGATTCTTAATTTACCAAATTGGATAACATTGAATCCCAAATCATAATTTAACTAAGATGTAGAATCAAGGGATTTAATGTCTTTTCATGATTTTTATAGTAATATAGTGAATAAATAATAAATTTTTAGGTGGGATATTTTATGGAATCCACCGCATGGATGGATATTGACTTTTTCGGTGGATTTAATAGTTCAATAAGTGGTTAGATGAGATATTTAATGTATTATTATTAGGGAAAAGGTAATAATAAGGATATAAAACACTGGTATATTCCTCTATGTGAAATATGAAGGTGTAATCATGATGCTTATAATGTAGTTCCCATGAACACATGATGAAAAATTATCAATGAAAACCTTCAAAAAGATTAGATATGTTTGGACGGATCATAATACTAAAACATTATATGTGGAAACCCTATGTTTGATCACATAGAATGATGTACAAGATTCAATTTACCACATTGGGAAGAAAACCATCACTATCAAGATTAAAATGGTTAATTCATCTTGCCTTTCCACTATTATATATTTATTCAATTATTATATCAAATGAAGGGTCATATTGGGGGAACATTCCTTCTCCGAAAATAAGTCCATAAAATTGGATTCTCCTAGGGGACAAAACCAATATCTTTAACTAAGGACTAAAATTCTGATAACAACTTCATCTGTATGGATTCCATTAAATTATATTGATTAATCAATATTTTATTCCAATTTGAGACCAGACATACACGATTTGAAATCACCTGGTTAAGGAATATTGTTATTTGGAAAAAATCAAGTAAAATTTACAAGTCATTCATATCTCTCATGGGAGGGGGATTAATTCTAGCTCTTTCTTTGAGGCCCCTCCTAAGTATTTACTTTGATCACACACATATATTTCTCTATTTTATTGGGGACATTGGAAATATCACTATACCATTAAATTTAATAATTCATGGAACTCCTTTTAGGATAATAAGGAGTTCATTTCTAATGAATGGTCTTTAAATTAGGACAGATATTCATTTCAAGGGTTTTTAAAAAAACATGAATGATAATTTGGCCGTACAAATGAGGAAAAATAGCTTTTATTTGTTATTTATAATCTAATATGTATAATGATGTAAGTGATATTATTGATTGTTAAGTGAGAATCCATGTATATTTTAATCCATCTAATGATAAGTTCTAGAGTTCCCATATCATGTAAATTATTATAAATTAGAATAAATGAATTTTAAAGGAATAACATCGACTTCAGAGGCTAAAATAGGGAGGCAAGAACTACAAATTCATTTATCTTATCCATTGAGAGAAAAAAATATAGAAATTCATCTAAAATATTTTTATTAATAAAAAATTCCATTACACAAATGATAATCTCTATGATGGACTACATTTATACATTAATATTCTCTATAATGAATAGATAAATTATAATTCTGATCTTCCATTTAATGATGTGATCAATAGTAATATTAGTATTATGAATATTTATAACACCATTGATACCACAATGACATGTAATTACAATTTCTATTCTCTCAGTTAATTTGGGAAACACTATAGGCCTGATGACTTCTCAAATTAAATTTTTATATAGTTTTGGGAAATCATTTAACATGAAATTGTACCATTATTAAATTATATCTCTAACAGGGAATAGCATCCACCTAGAATAAATGGAATTTATATTTTCCTCATATTGAAATTTAAAAATTCCATAGAGGTGAAATATTATCATCATATTTTCACGGTTAATAGATAACCTAATAATTTGATGAAAATTATAACAAAAAGACATTGGCACATTTCCAATGAGATTGTCTGAATCAACATGTTTGGTTTCATTCTTTGGATGGAAATCCATGATTTTCTTTTTAAATACTCAAAATTTGTTAACATTGTCATGAATAAATCTAAAAATGATAAAACTATTCTTATCTTATAAAAATACTAATCCTTTAACACATTGAAAATGTGATTCATTTCTAAAGTCCTACCAAAATAATAATTATTTAATAAATTCCTTAACATCATTCACATTATGATTTGAAATTTAAGGATGTCTATTTTCATAAAACACTCAACCAAATGATATTTTAATTCCCATTGATATGATCAAAATTTTATCCCTTGTTATAGATCCTCTTCAGTATTATTGGTGATTATACAATTAAATTCTTTGTCAAAGATGTTGAAAAGATTGAATATAACCCCATAAAGGTAGCTTTGTATCATTGAGTTTCACTCATGTATTTAATTCTATTTTTTCATCCTTCTTAGTGAGGCTAATAATGACTCTTTGAAATCTATCAAGAGTACTATATTTATATTTGAACAAGTCTTTTTACATGTTATCTCATTGAATATATATATGCTTGTTTTTCGTAATGGATTATACAAATCATTAAAAATAAAAATATGGAACTTTTCATCTTATTTATTAGGGTAATATCCCATTACCTTACTTGGGAATACATTTATTCTCCAATAGAGTATGGGTTTCATATTTTTTATAAATTTTTAATTGGATTATTTCACATTTATTGAGTTATAATGAAATATATATATACATATATCTCAATTATAAGGAATCATCCTTATAAATACATTTAAGAAATCGATGTTGATATATTCATTCAATATTTACCATTTGATAATGGAGATAATCAACCAATTGGTATCTTATAATACAAACTTCTGGTTTTTGGTTGAAATCATGTATGAAATATTTTAACTATCAACCAATATAATTGTATTAGGGCAATTGTTATGGCTGAATATCACATAAAAAATATTAAAATTTTTAATAAATCTATTAGGTATAGTAACAATTGGAATCTACTTAACTCAAATCATTCCTCATTTCAGTTCATTAAGATAGGAATAATTAAAAAACTACATATTTGAATCTTATTCTTTATGGGCTTAATAGTATGAACAGCCTGTAGATACGATTGTGAAGATATTATGTGGAATACTCACTAAATAACATATAGAAAATTGATTCATATTTTATGGACATTTACTAGGGCTTTTACCCCATGGTGGAATCATCATATCCTCTCTATACTCTTAATAATATCTTTTTAGGATTGAAATAATGTTATAGATTCTCAATTACCAGTGGGTGGGGGGGGGGAGGGTTAATTGTATGTTTAGGAACATTGGTTTATATCCTTATGGGAAACTATGTTTCACAATGTTAGATAAGTTAAATTGATAAGACATATTTTAGTTCTACTAAACTAACTTTCTAGATTCCAGAAACATGGTTCCAGAATTGGAACTTAATGAATGTTCACAAGGAAATCATTCTTCCTTAAATCATATATAATCTTACTTATAGTTATATACAAAAGTACAAAAAATTATAAGAAATTTATACTTTCTTACATTATCAAAATGCAACTGAAATAAACTTGATACAATACAAGTAACATGAATAAAATCTATTGACACAAAGAGTAGTGTATCCAACAACTGTTGATAAAGGTCCCTTGATTTATACATTTAAGAAAGTATGTCTTACTCGCACCTAGGTAAGCCCTCGATGGGAATATCAGAATATGTATTGCTCTTCCCCCAAGACCTAAATATTTAAGGTAGTAAAAACCTTTGTCTTCCTATCCCAATAATTCCTCAAACATTAAGTCCATCGACAACTCTGTCTTCAAATTCCCAGAAGCCCTCGATTTGAAACATCAAAAATCATAGTCGCATGAAGAAATCTGAGCAAGATGGTCAGAACCACAAATAGCAAGAGAGACTCTCTCTAGAATTTACTTTAGAAGCATGTGATATCTAGAGTTATGGAACATATATTGAGATCCTTCTAATTATATTCTATTTATAGGAACTTCCTCAACATGTAACTCCCACAACCAATGGTCATATTTTGACTTGAATCTTGGAGGTACCCAAACACATGTCACTAAAATAATAGTTAGATAGAAACAGATTGTATGAGATCGTTTCATAACAAGTATAAGGAAAATGAATAATCATAACCGAATTTATTTTTCAATGTCAAAAAATTAAACATTTGAAGACTAAGGAAAAATATAATTTAGAGTCTAAGTAAAAAAAATTTAGATTCTATAAGACTTGGATATTCAGAATCAGTTTTTCCATGAATTAAAAATATGAATTATAGAGTTTCTAGAGTCTAAATTTCATTGAATTTTGTATCTGAATTCTAAGTAATATGGAGTTTAAATTTTGAGGAATTCATATTTGGAAATCTGAGAATTTTGAGACTGAATTTGGATGAATTCATAGTCTCAATTATGAGAATTCGGAGTCTGAATTCTAATGAATTCAGAGTCTGAATATCAATGAATTCTATGTCTTAACTTCAATGAATTCAGAGTTTGAATTTGAAGTATTTATGAGTCCAAATTTTAAAGAATTTGGAGTCTGATTTCAGATAATTTTGAGTCTGAATTTCATATAATTTATAGTCCAAATTTCATTTAATTTAGAGTCATAATTTCATAGAATTCAGAGTCTAAATTTCATAGAATTCAGAGGATGAATTTCAATGAATTTGGAGCCTAGAAATAGAACAATCTATATTCAAGGATGTTGTGCACTGTGTTGTATTTGTTGTCAATAAGGTGTCAAGGATTGAATGGATGATAAAGGGTGTCAATATGTGAATGACAAAGGAAGTGATGTTGATGGTGATATTGTCAATATGATGCCAAGGGTTGAGTGGATATGTGAATGACAAGGTGATGGTGATTTTTGTAGAATGACCATGGTACTAAGAATCATGTCACATAGGATAATCACTAAGTGGCATATGAGGTAATGGTTGAAACATTATCCATACAAATCAGATGATTGTAGAGCTGATCTTAAGTTCAAAGAACTTGTATCAAGAAGATACAATGTCACAACATTGTTAGAAGTCCATGCATTGTCCTCAAAATGCATGAGGAGATAAAGAAGTTCCATCCACAATTACTAAGAGGATGAGGAATGAAGAAGGGTTCCATCCACAATCACTAAGTGGATGAGGAGAGAAAGGTGAACCATCCATGACTACTAAATGGATGATGTGGTTTGAAGAAGACCATGAACTATCTCTTAGTGCATGAAGATTTGAAGATGATACAACCTCATCTTTCATTGTATCAAAGAAGAACATTGAAGATCAATTTATTTATGATTTATTGTTGATGAAGATAGCTGAGAGATCCTTCGGAATTCCGTTCTTTAATAGAAGAAGAAGAAGAGAAGTTGAAGAAGATATATGGAGTTCTTAAGAAGATGAATAGGATAAGAAGTATGGTTTTGAATTTTTGTACTTGGTTACTTTGCTTTTATACAATGTACCAACTATATACTTTAACAAAAAATAAGCCAACCAAGGAGGCCAGCAGATGTCCCTCACCTCAAGAACTTGCGAGACCCGAGGGTCAACAACGCCTAAGGGAAGTCCTCAAGGCCAAGGCCTCCCCGAGGCACGGTGCGGGCCGTGTGTAAGCCCGTGGGAGCCACATGGTGTTGAACCCATGCAGCAAGGGCGCTAGAGCACGCCCGGAGGAGAAGAGTGGGCGCTAGAGCGCACCCGTAGAAGAACCAGTGCGGGGCGACACCGGAGGGGGGAGAGGAGTAATCTTAGATGGAATCGGTGGGGCATGTTTGTTAAACCGTGCAAAAACAGCAGCGTTTTTCGATGTGGGACAAGTTTTTAGAGACGCAGAGATGATCTGAGCCGTCCATCTGATCCGTGTGTAATCGTGACCGCCCATCTAATCTCACCGCACCACGATTTAATGTTGACCATCAGAGATCATTAAACGCGATCCAACGGCACTGGAGTCATCTCCTACCTCTCTCACCGAGATGAGGACTCCCTGTGACACCTCATGCGAACCAGAGCCACCCGAGCAATGTAGAAGGAGCTCTCGGCCGCCTCTGATGAAGATGAATCCTCCGCTGAGTTCGTCTCCCTTTTTCAAAAACATGCATGCGTTAAAAGTTGCATGCATTCAACGAGATGAAGATTCTGAATTAGCCCGAGGAAAATGAAGTTTACGCGGGTGCACTACCCATTAAATGTACAAGGAAAGGCTTCACATGCATTTGTAAACGCAAGCACGTGATTCGCACACCAAGAACGAAAGATCCTGTGGGTGAAAAAGAAAAAGGAAATAACCGATATTTCCAGAATATCTCATCCGCATTTGAAGATCTCAAAATAACGTAGATCTCGGGCCTTTAAAGAGTTTATCCTCATGGCTTCGATCGAACACTTTGCCTATAAAATGAGAAGCTCAAATCGAGAAGATGCTTGTTGATCGTCTGAGAGAAGTCTCGCGAAGCTCCTAGCCTTAGGAAGATCGACGCTCCGCTCACAACCTATGCGACAGAGCAGCCCTGAGCCACCCGAGGCTCCGAGGGATTCTTTCGCGCAACCCATGCACGAAATATGTTAGGAGGAGGCCTCCATGTGCATTCCTCTTGAGCAACAGGGAAGAAGCCGAGCCGTGAATTTGCGCGCCCGCTGCCTACATACTTGCGCGGTAGCAAGTGGCTACACTTGTGCGCCCTCTATGACCGCGATCTCATGTGTCAGGAGGAAGCCACAACGCCACCTGTGCGGTAGGAGGAATCTACCATGCCACTTGTATAGTAGAAGAAGTTTCCACACCTTGCGCAGTAAAACAAGGTCGCATCCTGTGCGGCTGTTGCACCCAAGACTTGCACAGTAGAAGAAGGGAGTGGACGCATACTTGCATGGCCTCCTTTGATGTGGGTTCGGGTGAGGTGAATCTGAACACACCTTGGTTTTGTGTGTACAAGAAGAGGATGTTCACGCCTACGGGTTGTGTGTGATTTACTTGAAGAAGGGTGCTTTCATAGTGGAGTACATGTGCATGTTAACATAAGAACAAAGTGTGTGTACACATGTGAGGGAAGAGAAAGATTAATTTAGAAGAAGGAAGGCCGTGTGTGAAAAGTGAAGAGGTTGGCCACAACATATCTTGGTTGTGTGTGTGCAAGTGGAGGGGAAGGCCAGACCATCTTGGTTGTGTGTGTGTACAAAGAAACAAGAAGCCCGAAGTCTTGTATGTTCACAAGTGAAGGAGGCCATACCTCTTGTGTGTGTGCCCATGTTAAAGAAGAAGGCACATGCATGTCCATGCATGTATTAACAAAGTGAACAAGTGGGCGAACACCTTGAGAAGAAGGAGAGAAGGGGTAATCCACACTAAAGAACAACACACAGTTTGGTGTGTGTGAGAAAGAATAAAAGAGTGTGACTCGAAGAAAAATGTGTGTGTGTGCTAATAGTGATTATACCCCTTAAGGGATTATCCCACCATGAAGAAAATGGGAGAGCATTCTTGCATGCATGCACATGCACACGTAAAATATGTTCAAATCAGTGTGTGTGCATTTGATATGTCCGAGAACAAAGGTTCTTTAAGATATTTGAGATTCCATGCAAGTCGTGCTTGAAGATTGAGAAGACATGAAATCGGTGCATGAAGATTTAGAGATTCCAAGAATTTAGTGCATGAAGTTGAATTGAAGAGAGACTGAAGCCAGACTGAAGTTAATGACATCAATCATCAGAGTTATCGATAGTTGAGATGACCAAGAAGATTGAGTGGGTATACTGAGTGCAAGAACATATTTTCCAATCAAGATTCTTGAAGACAGTTTCTGGGTCATCCTTAGAAGAAGGAGATAAAGCCCGAGCAAAGAAGAGAAGTCCAGGTCACCCCAAGTGATTAGAAGAAGTGAGAAAGGCCAGCAGACCGTATCCGAGGCTGTTGAAGACTCTTGAAGATCTTCAATATAAGAAGTGCTACTCATGTGACTCGAGGAGCTAGGAGAAGACCCCCAGTGAGACTCAGGGTGGAGAAGTCATTGGTGGAAGCTGAAGCAGGCTAGTAGGAATCTGGTAACACTGTGGGATGCAGTAAAAATAACCTATTGTGGGACTCAGGAGAGATACAGTGTGACTCTATATCGACCATTGTCTTTACTAACCAAATTATAGTGGAGAAACTATGTTGGGGTGTTTAACCAACATGGCATGGACATAGGCCTTTGGAGCCGAATGTTGTAAATACTTGTGTCATGTGCCTTTACATTTATTGAATCACTTGAGTAAAGGCTGAGAGATATAAGAAGAGTGGATCAGTGCTTTAACAAGGCATATAGGATTAATTGATAAAGAATCAATTAGTAAAAAGTTTAAAAGGATCACTAATTCACCCCCTCCCCCTCTCAGTGATCACACTGATCCATGCAGTTTAAAGTAATTATATGATTTTGAGGTTTTAGATATGAAAATGAATTTTTCCTTATAAATAAAAGATTTATATTTAGACATATTATAAATAGAAAAAATAAAATAAAGGTAAGAATAATAATTTACATAGAGAAGGTAAATTTTACATTGAGAATGAAGATTTTCCATAAAGAATGGAAATTTTCCTTATGAGAATAATCATTAGGGAAAATATAATTATCCTTATAATAATGTGATTGTGATTTAAAAAAATAAAGGAATGCAAATGTAATAAGGAAACATTATTGACTCAACAATATCTCCATTTAGGGGAAGCACAAACATCCTTATTAAAAAGAATATGACAACTAATATTTTTTATTTATTAACATAATTAAAAAACATATATCCATTTACATATGAATCATGGTGAATACAATTGAATCCCCCTATCGTTTTGAAATCCCTATGGATCGTATTCGTGACTTCCTTATAGAGAATTTGTTTTTTCTTGCATAAGGAAATATTTTTAGATTAATCTCCCCCTTAGATAGACTCCCCCTAAAGTGGTGAATTATCTTCTTTACTTAGTATTATTTTTATCATTCTTTTCTCCCCCTTTGTTATATTCAAAATGAAATAAAGGGAATGGAAAATAATAATAATAAGGTACGTGAAATATTAGTACTATACAACAACAAAAAATGAAGAAAAAACAAATCATCATTATGATTGAAATAATTTTTAACTGAACAAAAAAAATATTGGAGTTAAGGAAAAGATTTTACTTATATATCATTTAGAATATTATTTTTTAGAATGGTATTTATTTTTTTAAGAACCTTTTGATCTTCTTGAAAATGATTGAGAAGTTGATCATAATCCTTGTTCTTCTATTCATGATCAATTATTTTTTATTTCTGAGCATTAAAAATTTCTACCTGAGTCTTAAAAATATATTCTTTATTACTATGATTTTCTTCAAACTCAACTCTGAGATCAATTTCCCTTTTTATATTCAATGCCATGGAATAAAGCTTCCCATTTAGGTATTTCACTACCCGCTTCCGAACTGTTTTTTAGATTGAGATTCCCATCAAAAAATGATGTAAGGTCTTTGGTCTTGACATCTTTGATATAAAATCATCCTTGAAATTATATTGAATGTTTTCGAATATTATTAGCTCTTCAGTTGTATTCCTTGACCTCTTTTTGCTTTCGGGGAATGAAATTCTATGAGAATCATACCATATGTAGAGTGTTTTGAAATTGGCTTCAAGATTAATTAATTTATCCATAATCATGGAAACAGAATACGATTTTGATTAAATAAGTAATGAATCATCTGGAACCTTGAGTATATACTCATAAACAAAGGAATAATATCAAACAAATTATTCAATTTTTAGACCACAATGTCTTGTCCTAGAGAGGACATTTCAGATTCATATTCTCTGGTTGGTGAGGATTTTTTCTCAATCATTTCATCTTTTCTCTTGGACAAACTGCCAACATCTTTCTTTTCCACCATGGCTTTCTTTATTGTATCAACCAACTATGATTTTCCCTTTTCCAGCTCTTGGAATGATATCTTCTTGTTTTGGTAATTCATGTTCACTATCTTATAGTTGAACTATTCTTTCATCCTCAACACTTTTTTTCTCTGTATCTACAAAAGAGTCATGTTGTTTAACCAATTCATGATTGATACTCACTTCTTTAGTCGGATAGTTTACTTTTCCATGACCATCTTATTCTTTTCTTGGGGTATCATGTTTGGAAGATTTGGCTTGATATTTCTGGATCGAAAATTTCTTATAAGGACTCTACTTCTCTTGATATTCATCAACAAACCTTTTGACATCATGAGTGTCACCCCATTTTTCCACTTTTAGCCTTCTTCTTCCACTTTATCTTCCTACAAAATTACATTTTCTTCTTCTAGTTCCAGAATCACTGTATTATTTCATTGAGTCTCTACTGGTATTGGTTCATTGTAAAAAGTTTCCGGTACATAAAACTTATCGGAAGCTTTTTCATTATCCTTGAGAAGAGAATGATCAATCTTGGTTTCATATCTTTTCTTCTTTTTCCTTTTATATTTTTTCTTTCTACTTAAATTTATGAACAACCTTAGATTTTAATTATTTTGCCTCTGAAACATCAAAGTCGAATCCAGACTCTCCATAGTTCTTATACTTCTTATATTCTCTCCACTTAGAAACCACTTCTTCTATATAGGTCTTTTTCTTCTTTGATTTGGGAGGTGCGGATTTGGTTTTCTGAACTGTAGGAGTTTTCTCATTCACATCCACTTAAATCACCTTTATGTTATTCCCAATATTCTTGATGTCTCAGATACTTCTAGTTTCTTTTATAATTATCAATTTCATATTCAGATAGATTATAGACTTCTCCGGATTCACTATTGATGAAAACCTTCATCATTCTCATGGATTCATCACTAAATATCATAACATTGAAATTTCCTATCTTAAAGATACAAGGAATTTTTAAACAATAAAAACAGAGAACTATGAGACTGGAAATAATTGTTGGATACATAATAATATAAGACTTTATAGTTCCATTATAGAAATTTGAAATTGTATGCAATATATACTGCACAAGGTTAATTTTCATGAGGTTCAACAGAAAATCAAGAATATAAAAACACTTTTCATCAGGGTGTCCCTATCCCCTTTTCTCATAATGAAAAACCATTGAACCCATAACTCTAGATTTAAAAAATTTGTAGAATGGTGTTTCATTTTCTGTGTATTCACCCATGACAAACCAACACACTCTATATCCTTCTCCTTATCAAAACAATCTAAACCATCAGGTAGTTTGTGAGTGAAGAATTCAACTTCTCCCTCATAAGAAATTCCAAGGATATTAACATTTATACTAAAGGAAACATATTATTTTTCCCAATAATGGTTAAATGAAAAATCAACTATTCCATATTGAAAAAAAAAATTGATGTCTCATAAAATTATACCAGCATCTGCAGATTCACAGGATCATGTCCCTTTGGTTTCGATACACGGAGACTCTCCCTTCCATTCAACTTTATATTATTTGAAATAAGGAAATCATATTTAGTAATGAACATCGAATCTACTATCCTTTCCATGTAGATATTCGGTTCACATATTTCTATTATAGATGATATTTTCTTCTGTGGAGATATTTCCAAGGACATTATGATTTGAGGAAACTAGAAAATTTAGAATTAAACATAAGTAACGTAACAGAGTTTCAGAACTCCAAATATTGATAATTGATATTGGATAACCATCAGGGAGCCTTTATATAGGTGTTTGAGGCAACAATTTGTATTCCCATGATGATCCAATGGTTTAAATAATCTTGGTCTGATCTGATGGTAGGGATGAAAACTGAAGATGGAATTTGGTAGGTTCCGATCTTTTGAAATTTTTATGAAAAAGTTTTGGATTTAAGGACAGTGAATCCAAACTAAAATTTCATAAAAAAAGAGGAAAATACAAACAAGTAGAATTTGATAACAAAAATTTTATTAAAGAATCATAACATTTGGATTTCTAGAAAAATTACCAGAAATAAGGAAAATTCTTATTGAAGAACATTATACTATATAAATTTTAACTACAACAATTTTAACTAAAACAATTTTTCCCTATGAAAAAAAATTTGATAACAAAAAAATTTGACAATTAAAAATTTTGACAAAGAAAAATTTTGACTACAAAATATTTTTGACTATGAAATATTTTTATGTCAAAATATTGTTTACTACGAAAAATTATGACGACAAAATTTATTGAAAATGTAATATTTTTTAATACGAAAAACGTTTGACTTCAAAAAAAATTATGACTACGAAAAAGTTTTGACTACAAAAGTTTTTTGACTACAAATAATTTTAACTACAAAAAATTTTTGACATCGAAAAATATTAACTACGAAAAATTTTTGAAATGAAAAATTTCCTCTAACAAGAAAATGTAACACCCCTCTAAGAAGGGGTGTCTTACTATAATATGATATACTTAAACATAAATTTCATATGGAATATTACTTTAGAGTTATCATAAATAAATTTTGTTTAGTGTATTCAAATTTATTTGATGGTAATGATTTGTTGAAAATATTTACAACATGATCTTTCATTCTAATAAACTAAAGAATGATTTCCATTTTTTGTCTGTGGTCCCTAAGAATGTGATGACTAATACCTATGTGTTTCTAATGAGAGTGATGTGCATTATTTTTGTTTAGGGAAATAGAACTACTGTTATCACAAAATATCTGTGTTTTGGTGAAATTAATACCATATTCTGGGAGTGTGTGTTGCATCCACCACACTTGGGCACAACAACATCCAGCTACTACATATTCAGCTTCAGCAGTGGTAATTTATATTGATTGTTCTTTTTGCATGACCCCGAAACTAATTAATCTCATATGGAATGAAAATTTTTGGATGTAATTTTTCTATTTATTCTACATCCAGTAAAATAAGCATCCGATAAACATTTTAAAAAATCATTTCCAGAAGTATAAAAGAGTATTAAATCCACGGTTCCCTTTAAACAAAAAATCTGTCTTTTCACTACTTTTAAATTAGATACCTTATGATTGGATTAATATCTTTCACATAAGAATTCAAAATACATTATGTCCGGATGAATAGATGTAAAGTATAATAAACATCCTATAATACCTGTAAATTATGATTGATCTTATGGTTTCCCAACATCATCAAGATCAAGAAAATATGATGTAAAAATTAGAGTACATATAGTCTTAGTGTTTTCATATCCATAATTTTTAAAAAGATATTCAATATACTTATTTTGATATATATAAGTCCCTTATTTGTTTGGAAAAATTTGAAAAATTGGGAATATTTTAACTCACCAACATACTCATTTCAAACACAGATTTACTTATTTTTTAAAAAAAATCGGTTAAAGATTGCAGATTTCAACAAAACATAATATCATCCAAATAAATTTGAACAATCAAAAAAAATTACTTATATTTCCTTAAAAAGGATTGGATCAACATACCCCTTAACATAATTGTTTTGTTACAAATTTCTCGTAAGTCTGTTATACAAGGATCTAGTGGTTTCTTTAAGTCCATATAAAGCTTTGGTATGTTTAAAAACATGTTCATGAGGTTTTGAATCTTCAAAACTGAGAGGTTATTGAGAAATACTTCTTATTGAAGATATCTATTAAGGAAATAACATTTTATATTAATTGGAAAATTTTTAAAGTTAATGAATGATGTAATGGCAAGTAAAATATGAATAGATTCAAGTCTAGATACTGGAGCCTATGTTTTATCATTGTATATTCCTTCTTATTGATTATATCCTTTAGGAACTAATACTGAATTATTTCATAAATTTATTACATGATCATCACATTTATTCCTAAAGACCCATTTTACTCTAATTATACAAGTTTCATAAGTTCTTTCAAGTAGGGTCTATACTTTGTTCAATTAGAATTCATTTAGCTCACCCATCATGGCTTTAATCTAATTATCATCACCTAAAACTTCATCAGTGCATTTTTTTTATAATTGGGAAAGGAATGCTATATGTTTGATTTAATTTCATAAGGAACTTTTTGTAACACCCCAAGCTTCTACGGTACGCTTCTCTTTGAATAATGTGATCGCGTGTGTTGTACGCAACACCGAGTTCTAACACACCATAACCAATCAAACTAGCCGTTATGAATAGTAATACCTACTTTTTGAAATTATATATATTTTATATTTGAAAATGGACTTCATTTTTTGATTTGGAATATCAAATTTAGCCTAAGGTGAAATTTTGGTACTTTTCGGATAACTTTAATATTTTGATGAATAGTGAAAATTACTAAATTTTAATTAAAAACAATTTTTTTAATCAAAATAATTAATAGTAATAAATTATGAATTTGAGTGTTTTTAAAGTATATTTATAATATATTTTTACCATTTAATATAATGTTGGTCATTGGACATAATTTTACAATTAAACCGAACATAAACAAGTGTCAATCTTTAGATAGTTATTATGTCTTAAAAACATGCTTTTTGTTTTGACAGCGGGAATTAATTTTAAATTAATTTCTGCCACTTATGTGTTTTGAATTTAGAAAAATGGATTCCATATTTGGAATCAGGATGTTCAAATTTTGTAAATAAGTAACTTTTATTTTTAGACATTTTGAATAATTACTGCGGTAAATATTTTATTTACCATGGTTAAAGGTAAATCCTTTAAATAAGGGTTAAAAAATAATATTATAATAATACTAAATTACCCTAAAACGTGTCCTAGCCTTATTGGTTGATAATGTTTCGACCATAGGCATCTTTGGGTCGATTTTGGGACCCCATGGTGCCACTTGTAGGTGATAGGGACATTTTATTTTAATTAGGTTAAAATGAATACAAAAATGACACAAGCATATATCTTTTAGCAAAACAATTTTTACATAGGGTTATATATGTTGTATTTTAGATTATAAATATTCATTAGAAAGATAAAACATTTTACAACATAATTAAATTTTATACATTAAATAATTTAATTTATTTATGACACAATGATGATGAATTAATTACTATAATAGTGAAAATTTTAAATAATGGATATTATAAATACCCAAATAAATATAATATGAAACTTTTAATGAATTAAACTAATTTTACAGGATAATATGATATATTAGGATTGATTTATTTGACTTTTTTCGAAGTAATCCATCTATTATGAGTTTCAAAAAAATCAACTATTGAATAGTGTAAAAATTGACATAAAAGAGTTCATAAAACAAATATTATATTATTAATTAATATTAAATTCCTAAAAATATAAGGTTCAGCAAAGAGACTTATATCATGATAGGTTCATCATTAATGGACCACTTAGGGGTAGATTGGATGTATATGGTAATTTTATTAACTATATATTATAAAAATACAAAGTGACATGGTAAATGTCAAACTAATTAACTAAGAGTTAAAACTGAAGGATAAGGTTAATATAAGTACCCAAACCTGTCTAAATTCTAATGGTTGAGTGGTTTTCGACCTATACCCACCTTAACCTTTGATTAATCAACTTTGGAGACATTGGAAACCCAATATGAATTTATTATAAACTAATATCTCTAGCTTTTCCAAAGGTGCCCCTCACCCCTCTTATAAAAGGGAACTCCTACTTATCATTTCTTCACACCTTCAAAGACTTTTGGTTCAGCCAAAATCTGCCCAAATACTCTACAAACTTCCATCACTACAACCTAAAGGCCTTAGTATGATCATAAAGCCAACCTAAGGATCCCTTTTGATCAAATCAAAAGGAAGAACCCGAAGAAGAGGTAATGTTTTTACCACCCCTTTTCAAGTTCCTATCTTCTTCCACTTCTTCTTTCTTTGTTATTACCATTCTAAAATAATAACTCCAGTATCTTATATATACTGTGATGTTATTATAAATATGGTACAACCATATTCAGTATTATATCCACCCTTTTAATAGCATGTCACCATACGTGCGTACGTACGGCTTACCGTCTCCACGTCGTGGTGTAATTGTTATTCAATATATTATTATTTGGATGGGTATAATAATGATGTGTAACTACTGTAAATAATAAATATAATATGTTAAATATTCTGTATATATGATATACCATCCATTTATATATTATTTTAATATCAAAATAATGATATTGTCGCTCGTGCGTACGTACGGACTACCATCTCCACGAACGCGATGAGATTCATTCTCCATCGTATCCATTGAAGTATAATTATCATTTGATGATTTAAAAATGATGTTTAAAGACTTGATATAATTCTGTATATGAAAAATATAAAACATATCCATGACAAACATGGCTTATGTAACAAAACATATAAAAGAAAATGAGTAAGTTAACACCTGAAACGATGATAATTCAAAGATATCATTAACAAATCAAATCTAAAAGATCATATATTATATCATATTAATATATATGATTCTTGTATAATTTCATAATAATTATTTCACCATTATACAGGAGGTTAACCTACCCCAACCAAGGAAAAGTACAAGGTAAGGGTTATTTCACAATCTCTTCATTATCCGAGATTGTTTATACGTAATAATCTACTAGGATCTCTTTATCATCTGCATCCATGTTTCATAAAAATGTATTTCAAAACATTTTTACTATTCACAAGAATATGGGTTAAAGTCATTTATACCCTTGTTTGACTTTTTATAAGAGGTTTATAAAGGAATATTTCTGTCTTTTTCCAAACAATGTTCTTTTTAACCTTTTCGACAAAATTAAGGTAACAATGTTTTTTTAACTTATACGGCGGGTGCAGCTATTTTCCGCCGTTATAAAATCGTCGAAGCTTCCCTTACAAGCTTATAGGAATATTTTTAAAAAAACTGTTTTATTTTATATGGATCTTAAATGATTTCAAAATAAAATAGATATTTCTCTAAAAAGAGTTTTTATTTCATCTATATCAACATCCTTTGTTGGATTTTACGCTTATGTGAAGTTTATTTATTATGATACCAAACTTCTATGTTGTATTGAAGGTTTTGTGATATTTTTGACTATGGATGTGCTATTTTTATACCATTCAGGGTTTATGGTGAAAGTATTGACATTTCATATGCTAGTTTTAATACAAAAGTTTATGTTATGTTTAAACATTTTCATATGGGAATGTATTGGACTTAATATGTGACGGGTGGAGCCCACTATAGATCCTCGATGCATCGGTAGGTCTCATGAGACAAACTAGTGTCTTGGCACAAGGCCTTGGAAAAATCTTATTTATAGTCTTGGCATGAGGCCTGGGCTATGTGGTTATGATAGTCTGGCATTATGAATTCCATCATTATGAAAGTGTTTATTGTTTTTGCATGTGATTATTCGATTAGTATAATATCCATGTGAATAAGTAAATGGAATTATTTCATTTTATTTATGCCATACTATGTTTAAAGTTCATGTTTGAAAGGCATTTGTTTTAGTATACATTACCTTAAATGTTTATTCTTATTTATGAAATTTTCCGCTATATTGTTATCCTTACTGGGAATTTGAGCTCACCCCTTTTCTATGTTTCATTTTTCCCAGGAAGTGAAGAAGTAAATTATGAATGACTTGCAGGGATATTATGTGGGGATATGAGTGTGGATTATGGAGACAATATGTTGTAGTAGTAGTTTTTCATTTTATGATGTAATGTAAGACTTATGAAAATATCTAGTGTTTCCAAGGCTACTAAACCAATCGGTATTTCGAGATTTTATCTTTCTTGTGATCATGTCAATGTTATGTAATAATGCACCGACTCTGGGTAAATAGGGTCGGGGTGTTACAGTTGGTAGAAGAGGAAGTTTAGTACAAACCTTGGAAGCTTGATTTTGATAAACTCTAATTAGAGCATGTAGACCTAAGATGAACTTTGAGGATTAGTATAGAAGAACATCCTATAATTTTGGTATTGTAGATATTTTGTGAGTTTTCTGTGCAATACATCCCTATCTGGATACGAGCAGGTAGAGGCGGCTCTGGCACAGATGTACCTAGGGGTAAAACCTGAAAACACCGCTTTGAGCTAGACTCGAACGGGAACTGGTGCACGAAAACGGGCCTTGCTGCACTCTTGGTTACGAATCTCCCGTGGGATATTCTTATGATATCTCTCATTTTCATTACAAATCATTATGAAGGGTTTATGAGTATATACTTCCTCAATGAAAATATTTTTATGATTATGGATTATATCCATAAATAGTTCAATTTATTTTAAGTGTTTTATAAGTATGGCATTTTGTATTTTGATTCATAAACTGATCTAGTTTATGCCATTGTTTATAAATGGCGCCTAGTGGAAGAAATGGAAACCGTATCAATGCACACACTCCATGTAGGGATTTCCCTCCTGCTCAAGATAATTATAGTGGAGTTGGTGATGCAACTGGTGCCGATCAACTAATCACCATACTGGGACAACTCACTCAGGTTATGAAAAATAACCTTACCCATATGGAGCACCCTGATCCACAGCGTGGAGGATCAATGTTAGATCGATTCATGAGGCAACAACCACCAACATTCAATTGGAGTACAAATCCCTTAGTATCTGAGCAATGGATAAATTCCCTAGAAAAAATATTTCAGGCTTTGGGGAGCAATGAAAGGGAAAAAGTTATCATGGCAGTTTACCGCCTCACTGGAGATGCTGATCAATGGTGGTCATTGATTCAAAACATGAAGGAAGATGATTAAGTATCAAATATGGAATGGAGGGAGTTTAAAGATCTGTTTTTAGAAAAATACTTTCATCGCGACCATCGAGCAGATATGGAAAGGCAATTTCTGAGTCTGAGACAGAAGGAGGATGAGAATGTCGCAAAGTATGAGGCAAATTTTACATGGTTAGAAAGGTATTCTGGAGATTATATACGTAACCCAAGAAGTAATATTGATTGTTTCATTGATGGGTTAAAACCATTTCTTCGTCGAGCATTAATCTCACAATCCTTTTCGTCGTACGAAGACATTGTCTCATGTGCTATCAAGACCGAAAAGGAATTCTCTAAGTCTTATGACATTAAAGAAAAGCAGTAGAAGAAGAGACCTTCTGATCAATCTGGGAATGGAAATAAGGGGAATAAGGGAAAGGTTGAATATCCATCCTGTGGTAAGTGCGGGAAGAAACATCCTGGTACTTGCTTGAAGGGAATGGGAGTCTGCTACATGTGTGGTGAAAAAGGCCACCAAGCTCATTATTGTAAGGGGAAGAAGGAAGCTACAAACATTCAGTGCTACAATTGTAGGGAGATGGGGCATTATGCAAATGAATGACCTAACCGTCAAGAGATCTTACCTCAGAAAAGGCCAAGGGATCAAGGCCAAGCTTATGCTATCACTACTGCTGAGGTAGAAGCTCTGAAAGATGTGGTGGCAGGTAATTTAATGGTTTCCTCAAGTTTAGCAAATGTATTATTTGATTCTGGATCATCACATTGATTCATATCTTCCTAGTTTTCTAAGAAAATTAGATATTTCCAATTTGATTTAACAAGGGAGTTGTTAGTTAAAACTTCTAAGGGAAGTATCATTGCAACAAAGTTTTGTGAATCAGTCCCTATTAAAGAACATAAATGTTCTTTATCTGCTGATCTCATCGTCATACCTATGATTGAGTTTGATATAATCCTCGGTATGGACTGGCATTCGGACTATGATGCGAAGATTTATTGTATGCAGAAGGAGGTTACGATTCATGATGATAATGATAAGGAACACCTTATCTTTAGAGCAGAATCGTCACCACCTAATTCATATTTAGATCTACCCCCAGTAGCTCAACTTAATTCAATTATTGGGGAGGAAGAGAATGAAATGACTATGGGTGAGGAAAGGAATGTTCAGATAGAGGATATACCTGTTGTGAAAGAATTTGTAGATGTATTTCCAGAAGATTTACCTGGACATCCTTCAGAACTAGAAGTTGAGTTTTTAATTGATTTAATTCCTGGATCAAGGCCTATATCGAGGACCCCTTATGGAATGGCCACTGTATAATTAGTCAAACTAAGGAAACAAATAGAGGAGTTGAGTAATAAAGGATTTATTCTCCCTAGTGTTTCTCCTTGGGGAGCCCCTGTTCTTTTTGTTAAAAAGAAAGATGGATATATGAGGTTATGTATCGACTACAGGGAGATCAATGCTATAACGATAAAGAACAAGTATCCCCTACCTCGTATTGATGATTTATTTGACCAACTGCATGGAGCTCAATACTTTTCAAAGATTGACCTTTGATCTGGATACCATCATTTGTGTGTGAAGAAAGAAGACATTCTGAAGACAGCATTTTGAACCAGGTACGGGCATTACGAGTTTACTGCAATGCCTTTTGGATTGACTAATGCACCCTCTGTATTCATGGATCTGATGAATAGAGTTTTTATAGAGTATCTCGATGAATTTGTGGTGGTATTTATTGATGATGTCTTGGTATACTCCAAAACCTATGAAGATCATGAAAATCACTTGAGCATTATCTTGAAGACTCTGAGGAGGAATGAATTATATGGAAAGTTTAGAAAGTGTGAATTCTAGATCCATGAGATTTATTTTCTTGACCATATTGTCTCTAAAGATCGAATCTTTGTTGATCCTTCTAAGACCAAGGCAATCCAAGAATGTCCAGCACCTATGAGTATAACTGAGGAATGTAGTTTTATTGGTTTGGTAGGTTATTATCGACGTTTCGTCAAGAATTTTGCCCGATTGGCTAACCCATTAATGAAGCTCACACGTAAAGGGGTTAAATTTGTTTGGAAGAAAGAGTGTGGAGAATGTTTCTAAGAACTGAAGAGAAGATTAGTCAATGATCCTATATTGACTCTACCATCGAGTAATGATGGGTTCGTTATTTATAGTGATGTATCAAAGAAAGGACTTGGTTGTGTCCTTATGCAGAATGATAGAGTTATTGCCTATGCATCACGACAGTTGAAAATTAATGAACAAAACTATCCTACTCATGATCTCGAGTTAGCAGCTGTGATCTTTGCTTTGAAGATATGGAGGCACTACCTCTATGGTGAAAAATATGAGATTTATACTGATCACAAGAGTTTGAGGTATATTTTCTCACAAAAAGAACTCAACATGAGGCAAAGGAGATGGCTTGAATTACTCAAGGATTATGATTGTACGATACACTACCACGTGGGGAAAGAAAACAAGGTGGAAGATTCTTTGAGCAGAAAAGACCATGGAGTTTTGAACAATATGAGAATTGAAGGGGATCCAATTTTCATGGATCTAGTGAAGATGGACATGGGAATAACCAGGGAAGGCGAAAAATCAATTCTTTTTCAAATGGTTTGCAAACCATCATTACTAGAAAGTATTAAGAGTTCTCAGACCGATGATGAAGAATTTAAAAAGAAGATTAAAGCTATGAATAATGGGTTATTGAGAGACTTTGTGTATGAAGATGGAATTTTGAAATTCGGAAAGAGACTTTGTGTTCCCGATTTACCTGATCTAAAAAGGGAATTGGTGGATGATGCTCATTGCTCCAATTTCTCTATACACCCTGGGAGCACCAAAATGTATTGAGATTTGAAGGAACATTTTTAGTGGGACAACATGAAGAGGGAGATTGGTGATTTTGTATCAAGATGTATGGTTTGTCAACAAGTGAAAGCTGGAAGGCAACATCCTGGAGGAGTCATGCAACCTCTTCCCATACCGGAGTGGAAATGGGACAATATTACGATGGACTTTGTCATTGGGCTACCAAAGACTCCTAGAAGGAATGATGCAATATGGGATATTGTTGATCGTCTTACCATGTCAGCACATTTTCTTACTATAAGAGAAGATCTACCCCTGTAATGTCTAGCAAGACTATATATTAATGAAGTTGTGATACTTCATGAAGTACCCCTATCGATTGTTTCTGATCGTGATCCCCGTTTTACTTCAAGATTTTGGAAAAGTCTTCAGAAATCCCTGGATACTGAACTTCATTTGAGCACTGCTTACCACCCTCAGACATACGGACAATCAGAACGGACTATTCAGACCTTAGAATACATGTTGAGATCTTGATCACTTGACTTTCAGGGTATGTGGGATCAATATTTACCTCTGGTAGACTTTTCCTATAACAATAGCTTCCATTAGAGTATTCAGATGGCACCATATGAAGCATTATACGGAAAGAGATGTCGATCACCAACCTGTTGTGATGACGTTGGTGAAAGAAAACTTGTAGGCCCAAAACTGGTGGAGGAAACAGTTGAAAAGGTGAAGGTAATCCAAAATCACATCAAAGTAGCTCAAAGTAGGCAGAAGAGCTATGCCGATAATCGAAGGAAGGATTTGGAATTTCAAGTCAGTGATCATGTTTTCCTGAAGGTATCTTCATGGAAGGGAGTCATATGTTTTGGTAAGAAAGGTAAATTGAGTCCCAGGTACATCGGACCTTTCGAAATTCTAGAATGAATTGGGGTTGTGGCTTACCGATTGGCAATGCCGCCAAGTCTCTCCAAAGTTCACGATGTGTTCCACGTATCTCTGTTGAGGAAATACATGCCTGAACCAACGCATGTACTCACATATGATGAATTAGAACTGGAACCCGATCTGTCTTATTGTGATGAACCCATCAAGATTCTTGATACGAGAGAACAAGTGCTGAGAAACCGGACGACGCGACTGGTAAAAGTTTTGTGGAGAAACCATAAGATGGAAGAGGCAACGTGGGAACCCAAGGAACTTATGATGAAGAACCACCCGAGTCTTTTCATGTGATAAGTATTCTAGAAATTTCAAGGACGAAATTATTTGAAGGAGGGGAGAATGTAACACCCCAAGCTTCTACGGTACGCTTCTCTTTGAATAATGTGATAGCGTGTGTTGTACGCAACACCGAGTTCTAACACACCATAACCAATCAAACTAGCCGTTATGAATAGTAATACCTACCTTTTGAAATTATCTATATTTTATATTTCAAAATGGACTTCATTTTTGGATTTTGAATATCGAATTTATCCTAAGGTGAAATTTTGGTACTTTTCGGATAACTTTAATAATTTGATGAATAGTGAAAATTACTAAATTTTAATTAAAAACAACTTTTTTAATCAAAATAATTAATAGTGATAAATTATGAATTTGAGTGGTTTTAAAGTATATTTAGAATATATTTTTACCATTTAATATAATGTTGGTCATTGGACATAATTTTACAATTAAACCGAAAATAAACAAGTGTCAATCTTTTGATAGTTATTATCTCTTAAAAACACGCTTTTTGTTTTGACAGCGGGAATTAGTTTTAAATTAATTTCTGCCACTTCTGTGTTTTGAATTTAGAAAAATGGATACCATATTTGGAATTAGGATGTTCAAATTTTGTAAATAGGAAACTTTTATTTTTATACATTTTGAATAATTACTGGGGTAAATATTTTATTTACCATGGTTAAGGGTAAATCCGGTAAATAAGGGTTAAAAAAATAATATTATAATAATACTAAATTACCCTAAAACGTGTCCTAGCCTTATTGGTTGATATTGTTTCGACCATAGACATCTTTGGGTCGATTTTGGGACCCCATGGTGCCACTTATAGGTGATAGGGACATTTTATTATAATTAGGTTAAAATGAATACAAAAATGACACAAGCATATATCTTTAAGAAAAAAATTTTTTACATAGGGTTATATATGTTGGATTTTTGATTATAAATATTCATTAGAAAGATAAAAAGATTTCCTACATAATTATATTTTAGACATTAAATAATTTAATTTATTTATGACACAATGATGATGAATTATTTACTATAATAGTGAAAAATTAAAATAATTGATATTATAAATACCCAAATAAATATAGTATGAAACTTTTAATGAATTAAAATAATATTATAGGATAATATGATATATTAGGATTGATTTATTTAACTTTTTTATAAGTAATCCATCTGTTATGAGTTTCACAAAAATCAAATATTGAATAGTGTCAAAATTGACACAAAAGAATTCTTAAAACAAATATTATATTATTAATTGATATTAAATTCCTAAAAATCTAAGGTTCGTCCAAGAGACTTATATCATGATTGGTTCATCATTAATGTACCACTTTGAGGTCTCTTGGATGTATATAGTATGTTTATTAACAATATATTATAAAAATACAAAGTGACATGGTAAATGTCAAACAAATTAACTAAGAGTTAAAACTAAAAGATCAGGTTAATATAAGTACCCAAACCTGTCTAAATTCTAATGGTTGAGTGGTTTTCGACCTATCCCCACCTTAACCTTTTATTAATCAACTTTGGAGCCATTGGAAACCGAATATTAATTTATTATAAACTAATATCTCTAGGTTTTCCAAAGGTACCCCTCACCCCTCTTATAAAAGGGCACTCCTCCTTCTCATTTCTTCACAACTTCAAAGCCTTTTGGTTCGGCCAAACTATGCCAAAATACTCTTCCAACATCCTTCACTACAACCTAGAGGCGTTAGTTTGATCATAAAGCCAACCTAAGGAGCCCTTTTGATCAAATCAAAAGGAAGAACTCGAAGAAGAGGTAATGTTTTCACCATCCCTTTTCAAGTTCCTTTCTTCTTCCACTTCTTCTTTCTTTGTTATTACCATTATAAAATAATAAATACAGTATCTTATATATACTGTGATGTTATTATAAATATGGTACAACCATATTCAGTATTCTATCCACCCTTTGAATAGCATGTCACCTTACGTGGGTACGTACGGCTTACCATCTCCACGTCATTGTGTAATTGTTATTCAATATATTATTATTTTAATGGGTATAATAATGATGTGTAACTCATGTAAATAATAAATATAACATGTTAATGATTCTGTATATATGATATACCATCCATTTATATATTATTTTAATATCAAAATAATGACATTGTCGCTCGTGCGTACGTACGGACTACCGTCTCCACGAACGCGATGAGATTCATTATCCATCGTATCCATTAAAGTATAATTATCATTTGATGATTTAAAAATGATGATTAAGGACTTGATATCATTCTGTATATGAAAAATATACAACCTATCCATGACAAACATGGCTTATGTAACAAAACATATAAAAGAAAACGAGTAAGTTAACACCCGAAACGACGATAATTCAAAGATATCATTAAAAAATCAATGTTAAAAGATCATATATGATATCATATTAATATATATGATTCTTGTATAACTTAATAACAATTATTTCACCATTATACATGAGGTTATCCTACCCCAACCAAGGAAAATTTCATGGTAAGGGTTATTTCACAATCTCTTCATTATCCGAGGTTGTTTATACGTAATAATCTACTGGGATCCCTTTATCATCCACATCCATGTTTCTTAAAAAAGTATTTCAAAACATTTTTACTATTCACAAGAATATGGGTTAAAGTCATTTATACCCTTGTTTTACTTTTTATAAGAGGTTTATAAATGAATCTTTCCATCATTTTCCAAACAAGGTGCTTTTTAACCTTTTCGACAAAATTAAGGTAAGAATGTTTTTTTAACTTATACGGCGGGTGCGGCTATTTTCCGCCATTATAAAATCGTTAAAGCTTCCCTTGCAAGCTTATAAGAATATTTTAAAATAGATTGTTTTATTTTATATAGATCTTAAATGATTTCAAAATAAAAGATATATTTCACTAAAAGAGTTTTGATTTCATCTATGTCAACATCCTTTGTTGGATTTTACGCTTATGTGAAGTTTATTTATTATGATACAAAACTTATATATTGTATTGAAGGTTTTGTGATATGTTTGACTATGGATGTGCTATTTTTATACCATTAATGGTTTATGGTGAATGTATTGACATTTCGTTTGCTAGTTTTAATACGAATGTTTATGTTATGTTTAAACCTTTTCATATGGGAATGCATTGGACTTAATATGTGACTGGTGGAGCCCGCTATAGCTCCTCGATGCATCGGTAGGTCTCATCAGACAAACTAGTGTCTTGGCACAAGGCCTTGGAAAAATATTATTTATAGTCTTAGCATGAGGCTTGGGCTATGTGGTTATGATAGTCTGGCATTATGCATTCCATCATTATGAAAGTGGTTATTGTTTTTGCATGTGATTATTCGATTAGTAGAATATCCATGTGAATAAGTAAATGGAATTATTTCATTTTATTTATGTCATACTATGTTGAAAGTTCAAGTTTGAAAGGCTTTTGTTTTAGTATACATTGCCTTAAATGTTTATTCCTATTTATGAAAGTTTCCTCTATATTGTAATCCTTACTGGGCAATTGAGCTCACCCCTTTTCTATGTTTCATTTTTCCCAGGAAGTGAAGAAGTAAATTATGAATGACCTGCAGGGATATTATGTGGGGATATGAGTGTGGATTATGGAGACAATATGTTGTTGTAGTAGTTTTTCATTTTATGATGTAATGTAAGACTTATGAATATATCTAGTGTTTCCAAGGCTAATAAACCAATCGGTCTTTCGAGATTTGATCTTTCTTGTTATCATGCCAATGTTATGTAATAATGCACCGAATCTGGGTAATTAGGGCTGGGGAGTTACACTTCTAGTTGATACAAGTTTATTTACATCACTAATGATACTATCACCGGGATGATTCTTCAGATATAACTAATTTTGGTTTGGTAAAACCTTCTCATCAACATATGGTAGAAAATAATCTGGGGTAAATGCTACAGAAATATTTTCGTGAAAATTTTCCTTATCAGAAAGATCTTATAACAAGTGATGATAATCAGTTTTTGAATACACATCCAAAGATGTTGGTTGAAGTTGTTTAAAAACAAAAGGATTAGTTTAATCAAATTTAATATTCACTATTTCATCAACAGTACATGAATTTTTATTAAAAACTCTATAAGCCTTAGATGTTGTGGAGTATCCTACAAAATTTCATTCATATTATTTCAGTGCAACATTATATAAATTAGATTTAGTATTTAGAATGAATATTTCGAAACCAAATACATTGAAGTAAGAATTTATTGGTTTTTTACCATTCCACAATTCATACCAAGTTTTGTTATGAAAAGGTCAAATCAAAACATGATTTATAGTCTAAAAAGAAGTGCTTATAGCTACAACCCAAAAGTGTTTAGCAATAGAATATTCACTCAACATAGTTCTATTTATGTCATGAAAAAATCAAATTCTTATTTCAACAACACCATTTCATTGAGGTGTTCTTATTGATGATAAGTTGTGACTAATGCCTTTTTTACTACAAAATGATTCGATATCAGAATTTTGTAATTATCCTAAATGATCACTATGTATAGTTATAAATGTTAGGTTTTTCTCATTTTTTAAAGTTGTATCTAAAATTTTTTAAATAAGAAAAATCTTCTGATTTTTTTTGTTATAAAATAGTCCCATGGAAATATAGCGTAATCATCAACTATGAGAAATACATTATTTTGCCTCCAATATTTCAAGTTTTTGTTGGACCAAAAATATCCATATTCACTAATTGTAATTCATTTGATTATGATAAATCACCAATTGATCAAAAACATGATTTATGTTTCTTTCCATATTGACAAGGATCACAATTTTTTGAAGAATCTAATCGATGCTCCTGAATATCCTTAAAAGATATTTTATTTGCCAGTTTGCGAAGGGTCATTAGATTACAATGTCCTAAACATATATTCCATAACCAAGATTGATCTTCCATTGTTCTTAATCAAGATAGATATTGGTTTCTAAGGTCTTTTATATTTAGTGTCTATACGTTTTCTTTCCTGTGAGTAGAAAAAATAAACACTTCCATGGAATTGTGTACTAAGAACTTGACATTCCTAAATTTTTCTAGGTAAAATTCATCACATAATTGAAATATTATATTAAGGTTGATCTTAAGACCATTAAAAAAATAATACATTGGAAATCAATGTTTTTTCAAGAAGAACAATGTTACATATACCAACAATTTCTCCCTAGGCATTATCTACGAAATTTACTTTTCCTTATTTATTTTTGATAATATTATCAATGATGTTTCTGTTACCAGTCATATGTGAGGAAAATCCAATATCTATTTACCATGTATTTCTGTTGGTACTTGCTTTCTTTTCCAGAATATAAAAGATTATGACTTTTGGAATCCATCCTTTCTTGGATCTGGAAATTTGAGAAAGAAAGATTTTAGGAATCCACATTTTCTTAGAAAAATATTCTTTATGAAAAACTAAGGATTTATTTTTATTTAATGAATTTTTTTCCCAAACTCCACCACCCTGACATTTAGTGCAGAATGAAGCACATTATAGAACAAAATAATTATTATTGAAAACTACTTTTGAATGGGTATAACCAAATCTAGAACAACTTCTTAAATTTTGAATCTAGGAATACATCTTGTAAATATTTTCTTTAAATAGGGTAAAAGATTACTGAAATATCCTTAAGGAAAATATCTCTAATTATAGTTTAATAACCATATTTTTATCGTCAAAAACATTATTTTTAGAACTAGAGTTAGTATCTTTAATATTTTTCATTGAAATTACATTTTTAATATCCTTATAAAGATTATCAATCATGGAATTAACTTCCTCATGGTTTTTAGATATATAATCAAAATCCAATGTTTTCTTATAAATTTCTATAGAATGATATAATATTTATTTGGATAAAATAAATAATATAGAATTTTACATTTCATGATTTTTCTTGAGATTATATTTTTCATTCTCAATGAGTTTATATAATCTAGATACTTCTTTATAAGAAGGAAAAGTATTATCTTCACCAGAAAAAGATTCTTCATCTGATGACTTATAGTTTTTATCATCAGTATAATTTTCATTATAAGTTACATTGGTGATAGACTCACTATTATTTACCTTGGACATTAGACACTAATTTTCAATGGGTAATTTGGGTAGTAGGCCATGATTTTTCTGACCAAAATATTTATACTCTGATGATTCAACAGAAGAGTCACCACAACTAGCACTCTATATTTCATTTTCTTTCAAAACATTCTTAGATTTAATCTTGTAATAATTCTTTATATTCTTATCAAAATTATTTTCCTTTCTATAATTTTTCTTATGAATTAGACAATCCAGCCTAATATTCACTGAACTTTTGAATTCATAGAATGTGACTTCCAATTCTTTCTTGTAATTTCATTCTTTCTTTATATATATATACTAAAAATCATTTCTTCCAACTATCTTTTTTATCCATTAAGAAATAATTTCTAGATAATTCTCAAAATTATGACTTTTACTAGACTGAGATAAAATAGTATCTTTCATAGACTTGGGTCTTGTAACCCTTTCAAAAGTCTTGGAATTAGTAGTACTAAAAGTTACACTTCAATTTACATTATTCTTCTTATTAATATTACCATAGAATTTCATTCATTTTTCATGATGGATAACAGTTCCAAAAATAACATCAAGAGTAATTTGATATACTTTCATATTCTCGTAAATAACCATTCTCATAGATTCCAACTCATTATGCATGATATATATAATCCTGTATTTAAGAGCTTTATAATCAATACCTTTCTCTCTCATAGATTGAAATCTATTAAAACATTTCATAATCCTTTTTTAACTTTAATACTAGTTATCCCTAATGAAATATAAATCCATGATATTTTTCTCTACACATAGCTCTTCTAGTTTCAATCAATTTGGTAGATCAAAAATGAGTAACCTCAAGTTTCTTCTAGATGAAATTTTCATCTTCACAAGAAGAAATATGGCTATATATATTATTGGTCATGGATCAAAAAAAGTGTATTGTGTACCTTGTAGTTTAATTGATATTCTATCTTATCATTATTGGTAAAGGTTTTGAATTCCTTGTCAGTAATACGGTAATACCTAGGAATAATGAAAAATTTATCAAGTCTATTGTCAATAAAAAGGTCTTCATATGATCTTTCCAGTATTCATAATCATTCCCCCTCATATATATGTGGTCTAGTAGGATTTAGAATGTCAATAGAACTATCATTCCTTCCTTCCATTCTAGAAAAAATTTATTTCCACAAAAACTTGTTAATAGAAAATGTTTCTAAAAAAAGATAAAAATCCCCAACCAAGAAAAAATTTCGAACAATGAGAACTTGAGAATGAAAATTTATATGTCAATATAAGTATTTTAGAGACCTTATATGATACCAACTGTAGGATAAAAATAATGATACAGATGCTCTATTTCAAGAGGGGTGAATTGTATGTTTAACAAATTTTTCTTTTAACCTTAAGGAAAAAACTATTTAACAAAAACATACAGGGTAAATTCCGAAGACCACATTTAGTTCTACTAAACATACTTACTAGATTCTAGAAATATGGTTCCATAAATGAATCTCAAATAATGTTTATAAAGAAATTATTCTATCATAAATCTTATAGAATCTTACATATCAGAGTATACAAAAGTACAAGAAATTATATAGAATTTATACTTTCTTCCTTTATCAAAATGCAGTGGAAATAAAAATGATACAAAAAAAGAAACAATAATACAATCTTTTAACCCTAGGAGTAGGGTATCCAACATCCTTTGATAAAGGTCCCTTGAATTATACATTCAAGAAATTTAGTCTTACCCACACCATGGTAATTCCTTGATAGGAATATCAGAATATGTATTGCTATTCCCATAATACATCGATCTTTAAGGTAGTCAGCACCCATGTAATCTTATCCTTTGAAGTCCTTGAAATTTAAGGCATTTGACACATATGTCTTCCTATCCCTGAAAGCCCTTTATTGTACATAGCAACATGTGGAGTCGTATGAAGCAATATGAACAAGATGTTCAGAACCTCACAATGTATGAGAGTCTCTCAATTAATAAATCACTACAGTAGAATGTAATCTCTAGAGTGATGGAACATATATTGAGATCATTAAAATGAGCTCCTATTTATAAGAATGTCAATAATAGTCAGCTCCCTCATCCAATGTTTATATTTTTCCTTTAATCATAGAGGGACCTATACATGTTTCACTCAAACCAAAGTTATTTAGAAATATATTGTATGAAATAATTTAATTTGAAGTGTATATAAAATGAATAATCATAACCGCATTTATTTTTCGGATTCTAACAAAATAAACATTCAGTGTCTATGGAAAAATAGAATTTGGTGTCTAAGAAAAAAATATAGTGTCTATAAGACACGGAAATTCCGAATCTATTTTCCAAAGAATTCGAAATCGCAATTCTATAGTTTCTAGAGTCTAAATTTCAATGAAATAATTATCTAAAATATAATGAATTTGGAGTCTAATGTTTGAGGAATTTTGAGTCTATATTCTATTAATTCAGAGTCCAAATTTGGAGTGTAAATTTTAGAGAAATCAGAGTCTGAATTTCAGACAATTAGAATAATTAATTTTAGAGAATTTGGATTCTTAATTTCATATAATTCAGATTCTAAATTTCGGAATTGGGATTCTTGATTTCAGATAATTCATAGGATGATTTTCAGAAAATTCAGTTTCAGAATTTCAGAGAATTTGGAGTCTGAATTTCAGAGAATTTAGATCTTTAAAACAGAATACTCTATCCATGGAATGATATGATTTTGATGTGTTAAATACGAAACTGAATTTTTCTTTACTAATAAAAAGAGATAAATTTAGAGTGATAAAAAAGAGATCAATGTAAATAGTGGTAAGAATATAAAATTTTCTTTGAGGATGGAAAACATCCATAGAGAATGGAAATTTTCCTTAGATAATGGAAATTTCCCTTATGATAATAATCTCTAGGGAAAAAATAAATTACCATAAAATAAAGTGTTTGTGATTTTCAAAACATATGGGAATGGAAAAGTAATAAGGAATCATTATTAACTCAAAAATCTCTATTTCTGATTCACTCGATAGTTTTTATTATTTTTAATTTATTCTGCCATTGGAGGCTAATTTATATATTGATATTTTGATGCATATTGTTTCCTTCTAGAACCATTGCAAGACTGGCCTTCTTATCCTAAAGATGATTTACAATAATCTACGTATAGATAGATAATATCATCCTAAATGGATGAAACTGTTATTATGTCTATTTATTCCACCATCCATAAATATTCTCATCTGGAAATATTAGCTCCATATATTTCCAACCAACAATAAGCCTCATCCAACCTATTGGAAGACCCCCTATTATTGTTTTATCTTTTATTAATAATGGTGAAACCAAAAAAATTCATAATTGAATATTAATTTTCTTGAAATTTATAGAAATATGATGATGAAATATTTCACTACAACCTACACTCAATTGTTATCTAAATGAATTCCTGGCTACTATGATTAGTGAATATAACAACCCAAAAAATTTAGGGTATGCTTCTCTTAAATATATTCTATTCATAGCCTATATTTCATAATGCACTATGATTCTATGAAACAACACTTGGTTATTTAACAGATAGTCATAATCTATCAATTAAACATAAATGTTCTGCTAATATGTTTTAAAATTCAAAAAATGATCATCTAGAGTTGTGACCAGAATGTCATTCAGACTCTGATAGAACCATCTTTATTTTTTATGAATAGTAACATACCCTTATGAATAGTAAAATGTATTACAATATGACCCTTATGAATAGTAAATACTAATAATATTTAATCTTATTAAGGTGACAAGATAATGTGATCTTAATTCATTTTTCAATATGATATAAAACTAATTAATCCTTTAAAATTGTTATTGTTCAAATTAACAATGACTTTATTTAAAAATGAAAATAATAAAAGTTAAAAAGCTATTTAAAAAAATGGAGTTCATTTTGGAAATCTACATTTCAAAAAAAATTAGGGTAAATATTTGGGATTTTTCTAAAATTCAAGAATTTTTCTTGAATAGTTAAAATAATGATTTGAGTTTTCCGATAGTTTAATGACATAATAATGACATAATAAATAAATATTAAAGGATGGTAAACCTGTGTACAGTAAAATATGACATGAGGTATCCAATGTGGATAAAAACATGATTCAATAACATTGTCAAGCCTAGGGTTTTGCAAAATCCTATAATGAGATGTCCCTTTTAATTAATAAAAAACTCTTTAATTACTCTAAATACCCACTCATACTTTCATTATCCATTATTAAAAATCCATAATCATATGATATCTATTATTTTTACTTTCATAGTAATCCTCCCAAGGAGTCCTCAAGCCCCCAACATCTCATCCTTCATGTTATGGGAATTACTCTTCAAGATAATGGAATCTACCACCCTTCGCATTTCCTAAAGAATTCATTTTATGTTTTCTCTATTATTTTCAATTCGATTATGTTGGGATATTTCATTAAATATTTCCCTTACTTCCTATATTATTTAATAGTTTTGAGAAACCCCCTTTATCTCATCAAACTATTTTATGAAATTTTATGTGACGTTGTTATGCTGGTGAATTTTCTTGAGAGATTTCTTAATTTTTTCATCTATTTTGCGTTCCTTCCTTTTATACTTATTTTCTAATCAAACCCATTGTAAATGATATGACAACTCTATTACCATACATGAAATATAATTATAATATTATAATGTAATATTTCATCATCATCTCTCTTTCCCCCGCCTCATATACTAAAAATGACAACACCGTCTGAGAGGTGTTAATTTATCACATTCAAGGACGACATGTTCTTAATTTTCATTACCATGTTCTATTCTGGCCATGAAACAATTTTTCTTGTTGAACTAGATCAGAATATATGTGTTTAATATCATTAATTTTTTTTAATCCTTACATACTCATAACATAAAAAATAATACAAAACAAGTTCATTATGAACAAAACGGCCAAATTAATCAAAACATTTGTAATTAACATTTCACTAATGAATAATATTGATGGTATATAACCCAAAATTATTTTAAGAAAACATATATTTTTGTAATTTAGTTATTAGGATATATTAAAATTTCTGGATGTATTACCACACATCAAAAGAACTTCTTATCACGAATACAAGTAAACCAATAATGAAAGCCAAGGAAGATAATGTTTCCAGAACAATGAAATTGAACATCTTAAACCCACATAAATGGAAATTAATGAAACTAATATGGTCATAATAAAAAAAATAATTCTAAATTTGGTTAAGGAGTTACTAATTAATCTTGATAAAACTTATTATTCAGGTCATTAAAACAAACACAGAACACACACGAGCATATGGTAAGGGGTTTCACATCTCACTAACATTTCTATGATATTTCCATTGTTCACCATTTATTTATTGAATGTGGTGTATATATACTTCTATTTGATATATAATAACATGATTATATTTATTTTCATGGTATTTTGTGATTAATTTGGTAATTATTTACTTTTGGTCATATGATTCAAGTGATTGCAATAGGATAAGGGACCATGTCTCAATTTCTATTTCCTTAACACCTTTTTGTATTGTGCACCTAATATTTCTTATGTGGTGTTTCTAGTACCCATTTGAGATAATTTATCATTTGAAATTGTAAATATATTATATATCCATATTCTGGATTCATCGATATGAGTATTTTCTTAATCTGTATACCCTTTTACATATGATGTTTATTTGGAATGTTATTTTAACTATATAAATATTGATGAATCTATATTATCTACACTATAAATATATTGAGAAGGCATATTTTACTTATATTAAATCTAAATATGATAAATTATTTGGACTTTCCCTTGTGGTTGGGGGCCGCTATAGCCCCTGATGAATTGACAGGTTTAATGAGACAAATCAGTTGGAGACAAATTGTTGTTTCCAAATACTATATTGGTTTCTACCCACAAACTGAAACCATTATAACAGTATTATGGTATCAATTTTTAAATAAATGACATCTAATAAATATGAATTCTCATTATTCATTCTCAGTTATTATTATACATTATGTTTTCACTATAATAATCCATTGATGTAGTTTCATTCTCTAATTATTATTGGCGTGAGCTTTTAATTTATTAACCACTTCGTATTATCTTTGCCAATTTTTTTAAAATTAAATTATTATTGATTAAAGATGACACTATTTTTAACCCTTACTGAGCATTTGAGCTCACCCCTTTTTTTTACATTCAACATGTTATGTTGAGGAGATCATTTATCGAGTTTCAGTGGATGCAATTATTAGTTATTGTTATGTATTGTATTTTATATCATTTTCCAATTTAATTTGAGATATATTTATTTATATAGTTTCTTTAGGACTACTAAACTGATTGTTAGTTTTTTATTCTAATTCCTTATAACGATGCAAATGAAAAAATAATTGCACTAGATCAGGTCTAGAGGGGATAGGGTGTTGCAGTTGGTGTCAAAGAAAAGTCAGTAGAAAACATGGAAACTAGAGTATAAAATATAGAGAAGGGAAAAAGGGAATAAGGTAGTATTTGAGGATTAAAATATAAGAATGTCCTGGTATTTTGTTAAGTAATAAATTATATGAATCATTTTAGTAAATACATCACTATCTGGATACAAACAGGTAGAGGTTGATCTGGGACATACATACCTTAGAGTGAATGATCCAACATGGAATTTCGGGCTTGAAATAGGGTACCCTAGTACACGGCAATGGGCCTTGATACACTCTTGGTATTTTCACTCTCAGGGGATATTCTTAGCAAAATATACATTTTCATTACAAGACATTATGAAGGATTTTAATGTAAATTTTTCCTCTGAGAAGTCATGATTATTATATTAGTTATGCATAGAATTTAAATGTATGATTAGTTCTTCTATATTTGATATTTATAAACTAATATAGTGTGTGACATTATGTAGAAATGGTGCCTAATGGAAGAAGGGGAATCAATACTCATGGAAAATGTATGGATTTCCCCACTGAGCAAGTCAATATAGTAAATATTAGAGTAGTTCAGATCATGGCCATATTGGGACAACTTACTCAGGTTGTAACGAATTACTATTCCACAGCTGTGTAGGATTATTTCATGCACCAGATTCCCCAATAATCTAGTGGTACTATTAATATCATGGTTTTTGAGTAGTGGATCAAGTCCATTGAAAGGATATTCATGGAATTAAGATGTAATGGAAATGAAAAGGTAGAACTGAAAGTATATTGTATCAAGGGAGACGCTGATCCGTAGTGGTCCTTTATTCAGAATACAATGGAGGATGAAGAAATAGAATATATATAATGGAGGACTTTTAAGGTAATATTATTTGACAAATATTTTATTTGTGAGAAACAAAATGAAATTAATAGGAAATTCATTATCTTAAAGAAAAACGAATAATACAGTGTTTCTGGGTATGAGTCCCCCTTCACAAGGATATCCCGATATGTCATAGATTACATAATTAACTCGGAAGACAAAATCATCATTTCATTGATGGTCTTAATCCATGTTTCTTAAGGGAACTAGCTTCTCATGAATTTTCATCATATGATTAAATTTAATCAAGTTCCATCAAACCAAAGAACGAATTTTCTAGATCAAATTTTCGCAAGGAAAAACAACATAAGAAGAGGTACTCTGATAAATAAGGAAAAGGTAAAGTTCCAAATAAGAAAAAGGGAAATAATTAATTCCCATAATGCAAGAACTATAGATACGAATAATCTCTAGAAATACATGAAAGGAATTGGAGTCTTCTATAAGTGTGGAGAAATGGTTCATTGATCTAATGAATGGAATGGAATAAAACAATTTTATGATGTTCAATGTAACAATTGTAGAGAAATGAGAAACTATGCAAATGAGTTTCCCTTGCGCCAAGGAAACATGCCTTTGAAAAGGGAAAATGATCAAGGGAGAGCCTATGCAATTACAAACATGGAGGTTGAAGTTCCTAATGATGTGCTAGCAGGTTCTTTCATTGTCCTCTCAAACATAGCCAATGATTTATTTGATTCTTGATCATCACATTCATTTAAATCTTCCTAGTTTTCAATGGAAATTAGACATGTCCATTTTAATTTAATAATGTAATTGTTAGTGAAAATACCTAGGGGACGTATCAGTACCACATAGTCATGTTAACTAGCCCTCCTCATGACACATAAATGTGATTTACTTTAAATCCTTATCATCATACCAATGAATGACTTTGATATGATTCTCAGTATGAATTGGTGATCAAATTATGATGTGAATATTAATTACAATAATAAAGACGTTACAACCTTTGAAAATGCAGTTGAATCCTTAATTTTTACAGCGTAAACGAAGAAAAATGATTCTTATCCAAGACCACCCCTGGTAGCTCTACTGAATTCAATTCTTGGAGTGGAAGAGAACCCAATATCTTTGTCTGAGGAAAGATGTATTCAAATTTAAAATATGCATATAGTGCAAGATAACATGGATGTATTTCTAGAGGATTTAACTGGCCATCTTCGAGAGTAAGAAGTTGAGTTATCTATTGATTTATTTAAATGTGCAATACCTATATCAAAAACTCCTTATTAACTGACTACTGAGGAATTAGTGGACCTAAAGAATCAACTTGAGGAATTGAGTAACAAAGGACTTATTTGAACTATTACTTCTCCATGGGGATCCCATGTCCTCTTTTTCCAGAACAAATATGGATCTATGAGGAAATGCATTTATTATAGGGAAATCAATGCTATTACAATAAAGAATAAGTATCCGATGACACGAATTGATGATTTATTTAATAATCTTCATGGAGAACTATACTTTTTGAAGGATGGACTTTGATTTGGATATAATCAACTGTGTGAGAAGATGGAGGATATTACTAATACATTATTTTAAACCATGTATGTGTCTTACGAGTTAATAGTTATGCCTTTTAGGCTGACTTATCCACCCCATGTTTTAATGGAATTAATTAATAGAGTTTTCAAGAAATATTTTGATAACATTGTTGTGTTATTCATTGAAGATATATTTGTATACTAAAAAATCTATGAAGACCATGACAATCACTTTTTTATTATTCTAAAAACTCACAAAATAAATGAATTATAAGGGATGTTTAGCATGTGTGATTTCTAACATCAATTAGGTTCTTTCCATGGCCATATTGTCTATAAAAATGTAAATTTAGTTTAACCTGTAATGAAAAAGGCAATCCAATAGTGGCTAAAGAAAAAAAAATAACCTAGGTATGTAGTTTTACTGTCTTAATGGGTTACTATCAGCATTTCATTTAGAATTTCACCCAACTGGCTAATCCGCTAACCATGCTCACACGTAAAGGAGTTATGTATGTGTGGAAAGACAAATGTAAAGAATTATTTCAATAATTTAAACAAATAATGTTCGATGCTTGTATTTTTACTCTTCCATTTGGAAGTGATGGATTTGTACTATATTATGTTGCATCATAAAATGGGTTGGGATGCGTACTTATGAAAAATGATAAAGTTATTTCTTATAAATCACAGTAGTTGAAGACTCGTGATCAAAATTATCCAACTCATTAACTTGATTTCGCAATTGTAATCATTGCTATGAAAATATGGAGACATTAACATTATGGTAATAAATGTGAGATATACACAGATCATAAGAGTTTTGAATACATTTTCACACAAAAAGAACACAACATGGGTCACATTAGATGGCTCTAGTTACTCAAATAATATGATATTTCAGTACACTACCACCCAGGAAAGGTAAATAAGGTGGAAGATGCATTTAGAAGGAAAGATAATGGACTTCTGACTCCAATGAGTATTGAAATAAATCCTATATTCGGGGATCTAATAATGATGGATATGGGAATTGATAAGGAAGGGGAAACATCTTTCTACTTTTAATGGATTTTTAAACCACAACAACTAGAGAAGATTAAAAACACTCAATATAATGATAAAAATAAAAACAAGAAATTAATGTTGTTATGGATGAGAGATTGGAAGAAATCGTATATGAGGAAGGAGTAATGACATTTGGGAAGAGATTATGTGTTCCATCGGTACCTGATCAAAATACAGAACTATTAGATTATGCTCATAGATCAAATTTCAATATACACATCGGTAGCAAATATATGTGTAAATATATAAAGGAACATTTTTTGTGGGATAATATGAAGCAGGAAATCACTAAGTACTTGTCGAGGAGCCTTGTTTGTCAATAAGTGAATATAGAGAGACAACATCCTAGTGGGATGAAGAAACCTCTACATATTCCTATGTAGAAGTGGGATGACATTACAATGTATTTTTTCACTAGACTACCAAGGAATCCTAGAAGTAATGATGCGATTTGGGTAATTGTTGATCTTCTCACAAAATCAGTACATCTCATTTCTATAAGAGCGGATTTACCACTTGAACTCTTGGAATGATGTTATATTAATGAATTTCAATGACGTCATGGTGCATCTATATCGATTGTGTCCAATTGAGATCCACAGTTGAAATAAAAAGTTTGGAAAATTCTACAAAATGATTTGAATATTTAGCTTCGTATGAGTACTGCTTATCACCCAAAACCAACATACAATTTTAAAGGACTATTAAAAATCTAGAAGGTATGCTGAGATCATGCTCTCGTGACTTTTATAGTTTGTGGGATAAATATTTTTCTTTGGTGGAATTTTCCTACAGTTTTTTCCATTCTTTTATTAAAATGGATCCATATGAAGCATGATATGGTAAGAGATTTTTAGCAGTGACTTGTTGGGATGAATTTGGTGAGAGGAAACTTATAGGTCCCGAACATATTGAAGAGACCACAGAAAAGGGAAAGACAATCCTAGACCATATTAAAGAACCCAATGTAGGAAGATTGATTTATGATGACAACCATAGAAATGATTTCGAATTCCAAATGGGATATCATGTCATTATAATTGAATCTCCTTGGAAAAGTGTTTTAAGGGTTGGTAATAAAGGGAAATGGAGCCCCAGGTATATCAGACCATTTGAAATTCTAGAAAGAATCAGAGTTGTAGCCTAACATTTAGCTATGCCTCCAAGTCTCTTCAATGTTCATGATGTGTTCCATGCGTCTTTTTTTAAGAAATACAAGCTATAACCAATGCATTTATACACCTTTGATGAAATATAACTGGAAAATAATTTTTCATATTGTGATGGGACTATCGGAATTGTTGAATAAAGGGATAAGGTACTAATAAATTGGAAAACTCAACTAGTAAATGTTATTTATAGAAACTATAATATAGAGGAATCAACATGGGAACCTGAGTATGTTATGAAGAAGAACCACCCACATCGTTTTGGTGGTCTTTATACATAACATTTCATGGATGAAATTTCTAAAGGAGGGAAAAATATAACACCCCAAACATTTTATGGAATGTTTATCTTAAATATATTCTATTAATAGCATATATTTTGATAATTCATTGGGTTTCTTTGAAAAAAAACTTGGTTATTTAAGAGATAGTCATAACCTATCCATTAAACATAAATTTTACACTTCTACATTTTTAATATCAAAAAACGACCATCTAGAGTTGTGAAGAGTAAATCATTTGAAGTATGATAGAACCAACATGTTTTTTTGATTTCTAGTAAAAGTATCTTATGAATAGTAATATGAATAGTAATATGAACCTTATGAATAGTAAGCAATGATAATATTTTATTTTTTAAGGTAATAAGATAATTAGATCTTAATTAATTTTTCATTGTGATATAAAACTAATTTTGTCTTTAAAATATTTATTTTTTGAATTAATTGTGATTTTATTTAAAAATTCATTTAATAATATTCAGAAAATTATTTTCATAAATTTTATTTTATTTCATTTTAGAATTCTACAAATAGAAAAATGGTTAGGGTGACTTTTTTAGGATTTTTCTAAAATACGTGAATTTTTCATGAATAGTAAAAATACGGTTTTGAGTTTTCAAAAGTTTAATGCCATAAGAATGACATAATAATTAAATATAACATGGTGGTAGGATTGTTTATAGAATAATATGAAATGAGGTTTCCCAAGTGCCTAAAAAAATCGGAAAATATCAGGGTCAAGCCCATGGTTTTGCGAAAACCACTAATGACGTGTCCCTCTTAATTAATAAAAAACTCACTCTTAATTACTATAAATACCCACCCATAACATGGTTTTCCGTAATTATAAATCAATAATAGTCGATTATAATGTAGTTTTACTTCTATTGTAATCCTCCCCAGGTGTCGTCATGCCGACAATGGCCCAACCTTCATGTTTTTGTAATTACTCTTCAAGGTAAGGGAATCTAACACCCTTTTCTTTTCTTAAAGCTTTAATTTTATGGTTTCTATTTTATTTTAAATTGGATTATGTTGGGATATTTCATTAAATATTACCCGTACATACTGTATAATGTAATAGTGATGAGATACTCCCCCTTTATCTAATATAACTATTATATAAAATTTTATGTGGCGTCGTTAGTCTGCCGAATTTTTGTGTGAGATTTCTCAATATTTTCTTCTATTTTGAGTTCCTTTATTTTATACTTATTTCATCATATCTTCTAATCCAAATTCTATGATAATTAAAGTAACTTAAAACAAAAGGAATTATACTATGGTAATGTAATATTTCATCACCATCACTCGTTCCCCCACCTCTTATACTACAAATGAAAACATCGTCCGAGATGTGTTAATTTATCACATTCAAGGACGATAGGTTCTCAATTTTCATTATCGTGTTCAATTTTGGTCATGAAAATAATTGTATGGTTGAATCCTATTAGAATATATTTATTTCATCTCATTAATGTTTTGGAATCCTTACACACTAATAGTATATACTAACAATACAAATCATGTTCATTATAAACAGAACCACCATGTTAATCAAAACAATTGTAATTTAATATTAACTAATGAATCATCATCATGGTATATAACCCAAAATAATTATAAGAAAATTTATATATATATAATGTCATTAATAATATATATTAAAAATTATTTATGTTTAACCTCACATAAAATTATATTTTATTCATGAATACAAGTAAACCGATCATGGAAACCAAGGAATAAAATGCATCTAAAACAACAAAATGGAACCCCTTAATCCCAAAAATATTTCAATGAATGAACCTAATAATGTTATAATAAATAAATCAAATGTATAAGAGGTTATGGAATTATTAAATAGTTTAGATATATTTTATTATTCAGGCCATTAAGTCAAACAAAGAACAGACACAAGTATAAGGTAAGAGGTTTCTCATCTCACTTTCATTTTTGTGATATTTCTATTGTTCTCCACATATTTGTTTTATGTGGTATATTTGTAATAAAATTATATATATTAAAATAATTCACTTTATATTCATGTTACTCTATGATTAATTTGTTTACTATTTACTTTTGATCATATGATTCAATTGATTACAATATGGTAACAGACTTTGTCTCAATTTCCATTTAATTGAGACATTCTTGGTATGGTGCACCTAGTATTTCTTATGTGGTGTACCTACTGCCCATTTGACATAATTTTTCAATTTAAATTGGAAATATTTAATATATACATATACGAGTTTCATGGTTATGAGTATTGTCTTAAGATGTATACCCTTTTACAAAGGGTGTTTATTTTCAATATTATTTTAACTATGTAAATATTGATGACTCTCTATTCTATACTCTATACGGATATTGAGTAGGCATATTATATTAGAAATAAATTTGTGAATAAATAATTATTTTTACTAGAAGTGGTGTGTGGGGACCACTATATCCACTTGATGTATCAACATGACTCATGAGATAAAACAGTTGATGACAAACCCTTCTAGTTTGTTTCCTAAAATCATACAAATCTCTACCCATAGACTTAAACCGTTTTAACAGTATTATGGTATCATGTGATAGATACATGAAATCCAATTAATAATATTTCTCATCATTCATTATTAGTTATTTTCTATAGATGAGGTTTTCACCATGAAGAAATCTATCGATGTAGTTTCCTTTTCAGTGTATTAATGTCTTGATTTTTTCATTTATTCACCATGACATATTAACTATTCAAAGTTATTTTTTATTCAGATATTATTGATTCATGCATCTAATTTTTGTAACCATTTAATATAATTTGAGATCACCCCTTTTATCTATTTTACCTTCCACAGGTGATGAATAGGAGATCATTTATTGAGTTAATGTGGATACAATTTTTATTTTTTGTTATGTATTATTTTTTTAACCTTTTCCAATGTAATTTTAGTTACATCTATGTATCTAGAATATTTAAGACTAATAAATTGTTTGTTCCTTCTATATTTTTATTCCTTCTAACCATAAAAAGTTTACAAGTAATGCACCAACTCAGGTCTAGAGGGGTCGGGGTGTTACAACAAATATGTGAACACTTAAGAGAAAAAACTTGTTTTCTCTTATGTTATTATTTTACATCATTATATTTGTATGGGTATAAATGGTCTCATGTTGGAATATATTAACCCTAAATTCATAAACACATTCTTTTGAAATAATTATAGATATAATGATGTCCCCCAATATTAAACTGGTATTTATAAACAATAAAATGGATTACATCGTTAGTGTTAATAGATTGGGTGTTAGTATAATGACTCAACAACCGACTCAACCCTTGATTTTTTGATGGATCCCAAAGAACCCCCTTTTTATTAATAGAAATGTTGGTGGTGTGACACTAGGATCAAATATAATTATACGATGTATTGAAATCTTTTGAACAACTATATTCTTAATTAACTGATGGTCAGATAAATTCATTGACACTTATATTGACTTTGAATATGATATTTAAGTGATTATATATTCTGTTAATTATGAGAATAAATTAAGATGGAAAGAATACATATTTTTAGTGACTTATATATTGTGGTTAAACATCTAGGGAGTTGTTAAACCAAGGTTCCATGGTAGATAAGAAATGATTGGATGAAATTTCTCAACTACATAGTGAAGATATAGTTTTTGGACAGTCACAACTACAAGGAGGTGAACATGTTCATTGATTCATTATCTAAATATAAATTACAATATAAACATTAGTTATTGTCCTCCTCTCTAAATTAATCCTTTTATTTCTTTCAGTAATGTTTAGTAAGGTATGTTATGTACACCCATGTTTTATCCTTTCCTACAATAACTCGATTTTTCTTAGAAACATTATCAAAATGTGAATCATGGCTCATATCCTAGGACTTATATAGAAAATTATATCTTCAGAACTATCTCATGTGTGGAGATTCTTTTCACCTAATTTTTTTAGAAATCCAATTAGTTAATAAAAAAGTATTTGATAAAAAAATATATTATATATCCATATGGTTTGGTCCTGGTAGGTTACAAGAATTCAACAATTGTACTCTACATATATTAACTCTATAGACACACACATATCTCTAGAGTCCCAATTCTGACATGATACATGATCCCAATTTTACAAGACCTAGGAAATTATTTTTCAAGGGTACATGAAGCACTTTTGAATGATCTGGGACCTTGATAGATAATGGTACCTTGTTTCTTGATTCTACTCTCTAATCTATGTTATTTTATAATAGTGATATATATTAATTTTTTATGGAATCAGTTTTATATATTTATTATTTATAGTATAGTAGATATTTTATCCCTTGAAAATGAATACAATATTAGAAGAATATGATAAATAGGGATTCAAAATTTCTTCATGTAATATTATGATGGGAAATGTTCAATTCCCTTATGACATCAATATTCTCAAAATTTCAGTAATTGATATCGTCATTTGGATATTTTTGTTTACTATATATAAGTTTCAAATGATTGTAATAGTTTGAAAATGATATTCTCTACTCCCAAGGTTGATAAGAATTCATTCAATGGTGAATTTGATGTGAATACATATAGATCTAAGCTAATGTTGATTCTTGTTATTATTATTTTGTGCCAATTATCAATGAAGGTCTTTAAACAACTAGAGTTGTGTTGTTAATTGGGATAATTTAGTTACTTCCACATTTCTATCGAGGTGTTAAAAAAAATACATATTTAGAGTTAGGTTTCATTTTTGATTGATTTATTTCCACGTAAAATATATATATATATATACATTCATATCACATATCCCAAAATAAGTAACTGGATATCAAAGTGTAATTTTATTATTTATAGAATAATTTTATTATTATACCATATGTTTCACCTTGGGTGGGTTCAATTTTTTTTTTGAAGAATAGGTTAAAATTTGTAATTATGTGTCTATTATAAGAAGTTGATCCAATGAACTATCCAAAATAATTGTTTTATCACTATAATTGAAAAAATTCATCCAATTAAAAGGGTCATGATAGTTATCTCAAATTTACATGGTATAGAGTTAGCATAATTTAAAGGAAAATAAAAAGGATATAATAAGAATAGATATGTTAAGTAGTTTTAACTAGTATGTGTATTTAGTCATAGTATTTTTTCTTATTAACAATATGGATATTTTCAAGGAATTAATTAATTATATATACTTTTAATACATTTAAACATTATTATATAATTTATAATGTTAAATATTTTATATTCATTGTTGATGGATGATCATGAAAAACACTTGGATAGTGTTTTGATCACATTGGTCGATCAACAGTAATAGTTAGAATTCCTTATTTGTATTTTTTAGATGTAGTAGGTGACATTACTAGATAATTTTATCACAAAGGTGTATTAATGAATAATTGGAAGTGTAATGTGGGTGGAATATTAAAATCACCAAAAATATCTTTTGAGTTGTTTATTTTTCCATATTTTTCTATTTATTATTGACACCATTTCGATAAAATTTCCCACTTATCATATTTTATAGAAAACATGCTAAAAAAATATATACCCTTCTTATAGGCTCTAAAGTACCAAATGTACATCATGGTCTTAGAACCAATTGTAAAAAGTCATAGTATTGATTGAAATTTTCCCCTCATTTTCATGGTAGGTTTATTTTTAAATTATGTTTTATATTTCTATGTTTTTCACTTATTGGGATTTCTAACATAGGTGGAAGAGTATTTTGGTGATGCTTTAAGGATGGATGCTTGTGGATAGAATAGTGACCGAAACAAATCCACAAACTAGCCAACGACTGTCCACTATATAGATAATGTGGTATAAATAGGGTATTCAATTCTAAAAAACCCATAATATAATCATTAACTAAGGAAAAAATACCCAATATTATTACAACCACACTAACCATCCATTGGGATCATAGTTCAATCAGTGGTTCCCCAAAATACCCATATTTAATGGGATTTTAATATTTTTCATGAGTATAATTATTTGACTAATATACTACTAATTATTTCCCAATAAGTTAATAAAACCCCTTTAAGAGATCATCCATGTTAATTTTGGCATCTCTTTCCTCCCCTATTGGAATCTCAATGCGGGGATCTATCTCAAGATAATTTTTAGGATAGATCCATTATTTAATGGAAAAATTCCCATTATTTTCTTAGAAATAACGGTATATATTAGACATATTACGTTGAGAAAAGATCAGATACCTAGTTAAAATGTATAATTCATGCTAAATTGATCGATCAGTGTATGATAATTAATTTCAGCAGGATCTCCTAGATTGATCAAAAATCAATTATTTATAGTGTTTCCCATGGGATAAGTACTAGTATATTTCATTTATGGATTTTATATATTTAAAAAATTATAAATATAGCAACTCAATAATTTTGAATTTTGTGTTTTTATAATGGTTGTTGGTTAGGGGGCATGATATGAGTCTTATTCCATGATTATAATGCGAACTTATCTTCAATGCACCAATTTTAGGATGTTCTTGATATTCTAGTCTATTTATTTTGAATTGTTTTCAATGTTTTTTTATATTTATCTTTTTGGTAGATAACCTCAAAAATTTAGAGGATTAATGTAATTTGGATAGCCTATGATACCCTTGTTGTGTTTCTTGTGTGTTCCTTTCTATGTTGTGTATAAATTGAATAATATTTTATAGCATATATAATTTCCTGTTTTGATATATATAAAATTCCATGTTATTGTTGGAATAATAATTTTTATCCAATGTATACTATGGAATTTATGTTCTCATTATATAAAAAATACCTTCATATGTTATTGATTGATTTTTTATGACTGGACACCTAGTTTTATACTTTTTATGTCAATTCTCATGTAACTGTACAATTCATGAAGCTTGCTTCTAGGACATGAAAATAAACTAAATTAAGAAATCAACTACATACATATTTGGATACTTCATGAAATAAGATATATAAATCATATATGTAATGAAATAAACTATGTAACCCCATTATATATTATTATTATTATTTAAAATTAATTTTATTTATTCGATATGATTCTTTACAATAAATATAGAGTAACAGTGAAAATTAATACTATTTTAAAATTGTATTATCTAAAACTGGAGTTATAAACTAACCATTAAATTTTATTGAATGAACATGACTAGAAAAATTATGAAAATTATTTTTTTTACACATTTATTTTGAAATTTAATTTTTTACATATTTGAAATTTAGTTCAAAGTAAATGAAATAGTTTTTAAAAAACATATTTATTTGAGAATAATGTGTTTTACGGTGAAAAATTAAATCATTCAATATTTTTTAATGAATTAAATTATATTTATATTTTATTTTTTTAATCAAACAATTCGTCATTTATCAAACACATGTTCTAGTTCTGGGATGAGAAAAAATATACATTAGTTTTTTAAACATTATTTATTAATGTGGATTTATTGTCCTTTGCAAAAAAAATTATTTGCTTCCAAATATACAATAATTATTTTAAAAAATGAAACTATTTTTTAATAAGAAATAAATATTTACTTTTGAGATATTTTTTTTTGAAATTTTATAATGGGATAATTATTTAATGAATATTGGTTAATTACGGATTTTTATTAAAAATTCCCATTTCATTTAATTCATTCATAAAGATCTAGTTTGTTTTTAAATTATTATAAAAGTAACACTGGTTCAAATATATTATTATTAATCAAATTTATGTAATTGGAATAAACTTTACAATCAATTTTGATATAAAAACTTTTTTTACCGAGGAAAACTTATTATTTGGAAACCCATAATTTTTCTTCACTTTTCAGGCAAGATTTTAAATTATACAATGCCACATCTGTAAATCGAATCATGTAAAAAGGATTCCATATTTAGATACAGAATAATTAATTTTTTTCAATATGTCCATTTTAAAATATGGTCATAATGAATTTTAAAAATGGTAAAAATTAATTACCACTATTAAGGTTTAAATGGGTTTTGTGCGTTATATGTGCATCTGATAAAATATAATTATCAGGAAAATATGTTTCTAAGTTGATAAATTAGATTTAATTAATAGAGTGAGTGGTCCAAAATTATATAATAAGGATCATTTTATTATACATTACATATGTAAAAAATAGATAATATGGTAAAACATAAAAAGGTGGAGTTAATTAAACATAGCGATTGAAGGAATAACATGTTTAAAACATGTCTCTTATTTTGTGTGTGAGGTTTTTAGTGACAATATATTCCAAAAAAATACACTATTTATCAGTTTGGAGGCACATGGATTGAGAATGACTTTAGAATATAGAATAGTTTTGGGTATTTACCAAAATACAACTATTTATTACTTTTAAAAAGGAACTTCCACTCCAATTATTATCAAAATTACATAGAATGTTGTGCCATAATCTACCTAAACAAATACATTAAATAATTCCACTCAAATTTCCTAATGTATATAGTTTTATTGTAAATCCCTATTAGAATAGTTTTGGGTGAAACACTAAAGAGTTTTTTAGAAAAAGTGGTACCATTTTCAATTTTAAATTTTGGTTTTATTACTTATTCCACCTTCTTAAAATATTGATAAGCTATGATAAAATAATAATAGAAAAATATCTTAAATTCTATGAAAATATTATGTTAATAATATTTTCTTTATATATTTCTTATTCTTTGAAATTAAAAAAGAAATTTTCCATCATTTTATGTTGGACTACAACCTCATGGGCCAATGCAATTTGATTTCCATCCCGACCTACCATATACATATATAATTATGAATTTAATATATATATGTATATATATATTAAATTTATTAAATCATGTTTCATCTTTAATTATAATATTACATGTACCTTCTTACATTTCAGTCTATTAGAAAATGATATTGTCGCTCATGTGAATGTGTGGATTATTACTTCCACGATGAAATATAAAATGTTTTTCATTTTCATTATAAATAGTTGGTAATAAGAATAGATTAAATGAATAAATATCTTATAAATTATATAAAATTAATTTTATAATGGTTAATTAATATCGACTATTCATCAAACCAATTCATCAAGAAAATGGAATCAATATTTATTCTTACATATGACCCATCATCTCCCGTAATGGTGTAATTCATTTTTCTATCACTATATATTATCAGCAAAAATAAATTTGTATAAAATTAACATATATAATATTAATATTATTTTAAACATTATGGATATGATGGAACGATATTAAATTTTGAATCACAAAAACCATTGAACCAAACCATTACAGAGAAACTAAGTAATTATCACCGAAGATAGTGATTCTAATAAATATTTTTGTTGAATAGTTCAAAAAGTTATAAGTAACTATTATAAAGAATTATATATATGATTATTTTTCTATAATATATTTACGATAAATATTTATTTATTATATATGATGTTTAAACACAGATGAATGAATTTGGGTATTAGGTAAGGAATTTTTATTTCTCTTTTATTTATTTGGGTCATATGCCATATTCATCACTGGTTTTTTATGAGTATATACTAGTCATGAATTTATTTTAGGATTATTATCATTAATATTATTTCACAAAAATATACATATTATAATTTACGACCATGAGAATTATTTTAACAACGTTTTAAAAGTGGTATGGGATTTATGATACAATATATTTGTTTATCAGGATTAATTTGATTATTATAATGATAGTGAAATCAAATTATTCATATCTCAAGAAAATATTGAATATTATTCTTTAATTTTTTTCATATTCTACAATTCATTTTAATCTATATTTATTCAGGAGTAATAATTTTTGATGAACCAAAATTTTATAATGGAATTTTCCATCTTTTAATCATGTGGTATCGTATAAAACACAAACATCACATAGAAAATATACTGATATAATCATTCTTATATATGATAAATTAATTAAGTTTTCTTTATAGAAAATAATTATTCTATATTAATGGAATAGTAACCTTAATTTTGTAATAGAAATTTTCCCATAACAAATAGTAATCTGACTAATAGAATAGTGAACTAACTTATGAATGTATAATAGAAATTTAGTTATCTTATAAATAAAACTATTATATAATTATATTATAATATTATTATATAAATGATTAAAAATTTATAAATTTAGTATTTATATTTTAAAGAAATTTAAATTAATTTTTATGATTTTATAATATATAAAGTGATTTATAAAATATTATATTCTTATAAAATAACCTTATAATATATTATTTGTTTTATTATAATTACATGTTAATATTGTGTTAACAAAATAGTAAGATAAAAAAAGATGTTAATAAACAACATTATTCTTCTAGTTTTTTTAAAAGAAAGAAAATTTTGTTAAATCAAATCGTTGTTAATAAAAAGCCAATATGGATAAATTTTCAAAATGAAGAATGTGTAAAAACCCAAATATTAATAAAAAATAATTTTATACGTAGTTCCACAAACATTAATGATTCAAATATAAATTTTGTTCATGTAATATATCCCAAACTCTATAATAATTACTTTATTTTTGGAAATAATTGGTTTCATATGGTCAACCATGCTATTATTTTAACAATATTGTCAACATTCCATGATAGAATTATAGGAATGAAAATGATGATTTTGGATTCCAATTATAGTATTCACTGCATTTCCAGACACAAGAGAATACGATTCCAAAAAAGAATTCATCTATTAATATTTATTATATGAACAATTCAACAAGATAATCAATGAAAATTTTTATATGGAAATTTTACTCTCATGCCATAGGAGTGGAGATTTGAAAAACATATCTTCTTTTTCCATAATTAATAGATTCTATGCCACATTTTTTGAAAATTATAGTTGAAAAATTATGGGATTTAGATTAGTTGGAATTATAGGATCAATCATCATCAACAACAATAATTATATGTAAATATTGTATCCCAATATGATAGAAATTTTAGAATACTGTGATGAATTATATTCTATTCATTTCTCAATTAATTCATGTATTATATTCAAAGGTAATATCCATAAATTAATGGAACAAAGATCTGAAAATTTCTATACTCTGCATATTAATAAATTATATAGATATAAATTGAACCATTTAAATGTTAAAACAAATGAATTGTGGATTTTTAATTAAAACATAGACATTTTAATCTTCATTCCTTGATAAAAATTTCTAAGGGATATTTGTATTTATATTTACCTCATTTTAAATTGAGGAGTGGGAAACAACGTGTTTTATGTAAATTGGGTGACCTCCACAATGCATATTTTAAATCATTTATCGTGGTTTCGGTATTTATCACTCTAAAACTTGTCCACAAGGATCTACTTGGATAATCTAGAACATAAATCCTAAGAGTAAAATCATTTTTTGATGTTTTAGTGGATTATTTCTCATATATTTAATAGTTTTTAGTGTTAAACGTGAATATTAATCAATTATTATATGTTTCTATAAATTGGTTAAAAAATTAGAAAATTAAAAAAGACTTTCATTAATATGTGACCATGTATTGTAATTTGTAAACCAGGAGTTCAGTTCTTATTGCTCAAAAAATTGTATCACACGTACTTTCTATTCCCCCTAGAAACCTCAAAGGAATGATTTTATCTAATGTAGTGATAGAACATTGTTTGAAGTTTCTATAAAAATACTATTTTAATATATCTTAAACAATCAATTTGGGATGATGTTTTTAGAGAGAAATGTTATGTCATAAATATATTTATAATGAGGCCTATTTTGAAGAAAGAACCTAATGAACTATGGATAATAAATACCCAAAATATGGATATATTACAATGCTCGGATGAAAATTTTATATTCCAAAAACCAAGTATAATCATGGTAAATTTGCTCCAATGGTTGAGTAAGGGTTTATTCCTTTACATTTTAACACTTCCAAGGATTTTGGAGAATTCCATAAATGGTCAATGATTTTTGAATAATCAACTCAGGTGACATTTTATGAATGTAATTTATTTTTTCATAAAATGAATTAAGATAATGAGGAAAGTTATTCATTTGTATACATGTGAACCGAACCTCTATTTCAGAATTAAATGTATGTTGATTAGGAACATGATATTGGTGTACCAAATCCATAAAGGGTAGTTACTAGTGAACATGAAATTGTGCTACCAAGAAATCAAATTACATTAAAAAATAATTACGTAGAAATAATTATATGAATATTATTTGAAGAGATTAGGACTAGAAGAAGATTAGGAAAACTTGTAGAGTTATTTTTCATTTTTATCTCAACAAGAACGTAAATCCTTATTGGAATCCTTAGCGGATAAATGATAGGATTTTCATATGATAGAATTGTTAAAAGTGTTCCAATGGAATAAGTTATTATAATTAGTTTATAGACCCTATTATTATCCACATAATGTGAAAAAGTGGGTTTTTTGTAAATACATTTTATGATCATGGTGTGATCAATAAGAATATAGATATATTAGTGTTCAAAAGCTCAACCAAGAAGAATGGGTGTATTATGAAGAGATTTTTTCACCCATTATAATGCTACAATACATTATCATGCTTCTAGACTATGAATCACAAATGAATTTAAAATTATACCTAATGGATATGAAATATAAATTTTTTATTTGAGTTCCTATGGAGAACTTTTATGCCCTACAATCTCCTAGTTTTTAAAATATAGAATTTCTAAAAACATTTTTTTCAACATTACAAAGTTCATTATGGACTCAAACATTATCCCATATGTTTGTATTTAAATTTATGGTCTCTTCCTTTATCAAAATGATTTTTATTGGGAGTGTTATATCATAAAAGTTTCAATAAAACATCATCTAATGAAATATTTCACATTTAAATACATTTTGATGATATGATTTTTGGTTATAAAATTAAAAAATCATGTAATTATTTATCAAACATCATAAAAAAGTAAATCATAATGGTTATAATGTGTTAGTAAAATTTCCTATAAGGATTATAGATATATCATAAATACTTTACGATTGGGTTGAAACATTGAAAATAGATACTAAAATTACGGTTTATTTTTTTACATCAAAAGGGAAATTAAAATTAATCTCCCATCTATTCAAATGAAATTCTAGAAGTTTTTATGCTAGAAAACAAGGGTGAACAAGTTTAAAGGGGAATATTGATATTATACTATAATTAAATACATTTAGACCAAAAATTATTTTTGACCTGTTCATATTTGACAGATTACATACCAATACAAAGAATATTATTTAAAAACTACCAAATGAATGTATGTATATTAAAATGTAACAATTTCCATTTACATAATTTTTCCCAAAAACTCAATATTAAATTTCACTTCATATTATGATGCTGAATTTGGTGTATGCAGGATAGATATGAAGCATACCTTATGAACATTGCATTTTTTATGTAAATCCATTTTATCCATATCTACTAAAAACAATAATAATATATTTATCGACAGTGAAAGTATAATTCATTCCTATAGGTAGTTATTGTGCATATGTGTTGTTTATGAAATATATAATTTCGGATTTTTGATTCAATTATTATCAAATTTCAATAAAATTTTATTAAAAAGTGTTATCTACTTTTCCAAGAATCCAATGAACAACAATAGAAAAAAAAAATATATATTTAACTCATTATTTATTGATTGATATTTCTCAAAAACTTTATATATCTCATGAATTTATCTGTAACATGATTCAATTTTCAATTTTTTTAAATCCACTCTCTGGAGTTTATTTTGATTTTATGAGGTGGGTATTATATTTACATTAATTAAAAATCATTATAATTTATTTCCTCTCATTTCAATATGACTTTTAATTATGCATTATTTTTTCAATTCATAATATTTAATTCATTCTGGAAGGTAAATGTGATTACTTTTACGTATATATTTATTTTTTCTGGAATATATTTTAGAAAATAAATGAAATATTTTTTAGAAGGAAATTCTTATATATTTTTTATAAATTATTAGTCCCCATGATTTTAAAATATATCACTTTTTGAATAAATTTAATTTATTTGATATCTTACATTATACACAACACCAAGATTAATTGAACACAGATATAGAATTAAATACCATTATTTTATTATAACTATTAAACCATAAAAATAAAACTGGTGTGAATGAATATTAATAACCAAATTATAAAAATAATTTATTATGTATTTAATAAAATGTTTTTATATTTATCTAAATTGATTTAATAGGAATACCATTAAAATAAATTTAATTTTAATCATAAAATGTTATATTTTATTAAAGGAAATTTTATGACTTTATGACCAGGAACTTGTTTTTAATTTATTTTTTGACAATTTAAAAAATATTATTTATTACATTAAAATTTATATCTGAAAATGGAATAAAAAAATTTACTTTCATTGAATTTTTGGTATTTTTCTGATTAGTTTCATGTTTAGATGACTATTGGAAAATACTGGATTTTAATTGAAATAATCATTTCCATCTAAATAATTTATAGTATTAAATTTTAATATTGATTGGTTTCAAAGTATAATTAGATAAATATTATATAATTTAACAAATTTTAGTTCATTTTAATCAATTTCACATATATTTTGGATATAAAAACATTTCAATATTTTGAACGTTTTTACTTTAAAAACATGTTTTCTCATTCGGTCCTGGATATTAAGCTTAATTTTTTTTTTCTAATTTTTTCTTTGGAATTTTTAAAAATGGAATAGATATTTTTAATCATAATATAAAAATTTATTAAATATTTTCCATTTATTTTTAGACAATATGAACATTAACTTTGATAATTTACATTACCACAGTTAAGGGTAAATTAGGTAATTGAGACTAAAAATAATATTATAAAAATTAGAAATTTACCAAACCACTTTTCCTAATTTTATTGGACGAGTTTTTATAGTCCAAAATCATCATTTAACTGATTTTATATCCTCTTGTAGCCATATGGATTATATTAATACTTTTATAGTGTTTTAATCTAAGGATTGTCCAACAGGTCATATTTGTGTAATGAATAAGTGTTAGTTTTTTATATGTGGTTTTTTAGAAGATACATTAAAATACAAATATTTTTTTCATATCATAAATTTTTATATTAATCATGGTAATTTAATTTTCATTTTCAGGAAAAAAATCACTTAAATGGATAACATAATGATTATATATTAATTTTTTAATTAATAGAAATATCAAATAAATTATTTGAAAAATAAATAAATAAATTTTATTTGAGAAAATTAATTTTGTAAAATAAATTTACATATTACCTAGAAATATATTATATTTATTAATGGGTTTTTAAAATATTTCGTGTTTTTATGATATTTTTAAAACGTCATGTATTGAATAAAATGGAATTGGTATAAATGATATTTTAAAATAAATTATATTCTATTAAATGCTATATAATTCATAAAAATATAAAATTTCAAAAACTGATTAGGATAAGAATAAATAAGTAATAAATGATCCATTTATGGGTTATTTTGTAATTTTAGAGTTAATATATTAACCCTTAATGAATACAATCACATGTTGTCAAGGTAAGGGTTAAAATGATTAAATAAGTGTTAAATCCAAAAGAGAAGTGTAATAAAATGACCAACAATTGTCCAAAAATATTTTATGAGAGTATTTATACACATAATAATATTATATTTTATATAAATCTCTTTATGATCAATATTTAGTTGAAAATTAATTTATTTTAATTTAATTTTTTGAGTTGTTTAAAAAGATCTCCTTCCCTCAATTATAAAAGGGAACAACCTCTCTCACATCCTTATACCACATTTATTATTATATATCATCTAAAACCAAACCAAATAATAGACCAAATTTTATACCTTCATCTTAGAAGAATCCATTTTTCTATAAATCAATCAAATTATGTATTTCATCATACACAAAAAAGGGTTACCCAAATTAGATGTACCATTTTAAAATGATAATATTACATTAATTTACAACTATATCCATTAAATCCTTTTATATCATTATTATATAATAAATATACTATCTAAATTATTTTAATATTTTTTTATGATAATAATTTTAATTATAATTTCACTCAAATTCATCAAATGGGATACACAATCATCATTTCTGTGTAGGTAAGATTGTCGCCATGCAATCTGATGTTGTTCGTTCTTCCATTTACCAACATTAAGGTTTGGAATAATGATGGTTTTATAGTATATAATATATATATATATATATATATATTCTATAATTTATTTATACATTTTGAATTATTATATAACTTATAACATAATGCACTTCATTTGTGGGAATATGATAACATTGTCTTTGAACGTGTGGACTTTTTCCTCCTTGAAGCAATGTGATTCAGTCACACAATACATGGAATGTATAAAGCGATGGTTTAAAAAAAATTATGGGAAATATATGAGATAAATTTTATACATTAATTATAATATAAATTTATACTATTTATTTTTCATTCTATAAATATGAAAAAGAAATGTAATTAGTTATCATGCAAACATACAACGTATTATCTCCAAGAATGATGAATTTCATTTCCTATAAAAATATTTTAAATAATATTATAAATAAATATATAATGAATATAATTTTTTTAAATAATGGGTTTCATTATGTAGATAATTAATTCATGATGTAATCAATATTAACTATAAGTAACAAGTCCAAACCAACCATAATAACTTGCCTTTTAACACCAAAATTAGAGAAAATAATGGAATATTATTATCAAATTTGTAATGAGATATTATAGGAATTTAGTATATGATATTATAAATATTATTTTGGTTCTGTTATATGATAATAACATGATTTAAAACAATATAATCAATTTTAATAGATGATCATAAAAAAATACATGCAAATTAAAGGGTTATTTCATAATCTAATTTTTATTTTCGATTGTTTTTCTTTAAGTCTCCACTAGGGGATATTTCTCTTCCTTGGTAGTGTTTTATATGTATGTTTGAAATTTTATTACAATTCTAAAATTATGTTTTGAATTAATTTCCACCCTTTTAATATTTAATTTTTTTTAAAAGGAATCTTCTTATAATTTTCCAAAACAATGAACTTTTTTACTTTAATTTCCAAATTAAACGAAATTATTTTAACTTATACGAAGTGAACATAATTTACCACCTTCATGATGCCCTAATTTTTCGATTCTTCCTCTAAAATATTAAAATTTTATCTTCAAATAATGTATTTCCTTTTATAAATTTGTGTACTTTTAAATAGATGATTAAAATTTAGTAAGGGATTTAATCTCAATTTAAATTCAGTTGTGGATTTTTCAATATTATGTACCAATTGATATTATTATGTAATATATAGTGCCCATTTTTTATATAATATAAGGATTCACTCATAAACCATATACCATTTTCTTATGTGGGGTTTACTTTGAGAGTTAGTAGATTATATGGGGAAGTATTAGAAAATATTTTTTCCTTCAATATGGACATTTGATAAGGCATGTTGTTTATCAATAAAATTGATTACATGATATGAAAAATTCATTGGACCAGATAGGACTAGTTTGACCCCTCCATTATATATCCCCTCATTGAATTGACCTGTTCTCATGAGAAAAATAAGTTATCCAATTTAAAATGGTGTCTACCTATGGTTTTAAACCATCTTGTGAGAGGAAATGAAGGTATATGATTTCATGATCATTAGACATGTGATATAATAATTAGTCATTTCATTAATATATACATTAGTTAACATTATTATTTTCCACGAGGTTTCTATATGAAGAAATTAATGGTTTCTTTTAATTCTCATTTTATTGATTACATGGCATGTGTTTTTAGTTATTTAACATACCAAATTGATTCTTCCTTATCTAGTTAAATGAATTGAATACGTTATCAGTTATTTACCTTTCCATTTAGTTTTATTTTCATTAATTAATTATTAAATCTATATTACATAACATTACTGAGTATTTGATCTCACCCTTATTATCTTTCCTTTACCCATGTTATGAATAAGTATCCCTTTAATGATCTTCAAGGAAGCATAACAATTTTTTTTATGTTTAATTTTATATTATATAATGTATTATGGGAATCATGTATGTAATCTGGACTTCAAAAAATGGTAAAATATTTTATATAATGGAATTTGAATCTTGTATGTATGCCAATGTAATAATGTAATACACTTGCCCCGGGCCTCTGGGATTGGGGTGTTATAGTCAGTATAAGAAGATGTTCAGTAGTATCATTTAAAACTGGATTTAGGAAAACATATATTAGGGAACACAACACATTGGATTAGTATTTATGGAACAAAATTATGGATTAATTCATCTGACGTTTTTGGACGCGTGTTTAAAGGTAAGAATAGACATTAGTGTTTATATGATCATTGAATTAAAGTTAATTATAGGTATTTATATTATTAGGAATACAAAATGAAATGTATGAGACAACCATTGTAGTTAAAACATATTATTAATAATTAATAGATTTGAAATATTTTTTTTCGATTCTTATCACATATTTTGATAATATTAATATCTTTTAAAAAAACGACTACCCAAAGGAATATTGACATCATATCATGTCCAAAAATTCCATGTGGTTTGAACCCAATTCCGAAAGGCATCCATGGTGTAGTGCATACCACAAGAATACACAATTTCCTAGTTAGCATGAAATTTTTCTATTTTAAATATATAATCAATAAAGGTTATTTTTATTTTATGGATATTTTTTATCAAAAGATAAACCTTCGCCTGAAATATGATTTGGTGCATATATGATTAATGTTATTTTGGATGAAATCCCTCATTTTGGGAATCCAATAATATTAAGTTAAATATAATCTTAATATAAATAGATGATGAAGTTTATGTTGGAGTAAAAAATTATTTTATTGTGTAATTTTCAAAATTATGGTTATTTATTGAAATGGTTATCATATATTAGAGGTTTTTGAATTTAAGAAATTAATTCTTTTATATAAGACATTATGTGTAAATGAGGTTATATGAAGGCTCTCTGATCAAATCATTTTTATTTTTTTAGATTTATTGTAGAATTGTTTTTTGGAAGGATATTAATTTTTAAATGATCAATTTTAATCATTATTTTTTACTATTGAATTATAGATATTAAAGTCATTTAACATCACATAATAGTTTATTCTTTTTGTCGAATCATCTTATATTATCTTAACCCTTTTGGATTTGGTTATTTTATAAAGGCAAGAAGAATATATTATTATAATTTTGTGTATTTTTATCCATAAATGTTTATATTAATTCTACATGAATGAAAGTTTAATCATAAATAGTAACCATTTAAGGGCAAAGATGATTTTCTGGTGGAATTTTATTAAAGGATCCAAATATACTTTTCAAGTAATTTTTTTCTAATGTTCTTAGTCCATGAAGTAATGTAATATAGAACCTCTAGGATAAATATTTTGGAAAAAAGGTTATCCATTTTCTTTTCGTTCTGATAATTCGTTGGTGTTTTAAACAATTAAAAATTAATATTTTTTTTGATTATTTAATTTTTTTGGACCATGTACCTTATTAAACACCATTACAACATGATAATTGGTTTTCTCTATCACTTCCATGTTTTCTTAAATGGAACATAGTATATTTTACCTCAAGTGAAATATTCAATCCACTAAATTTATTATAAAGTGTATGTTTCATTAAACAAATTTTCGATGTGCGTATCTCATAAATAAATTTCTAACTATCAATCATTTATTTTTAATGTTCAATTTAAAATTTATATAACATAATTTATTGAATAAGGGAATAATTTAACACCCCACTATTTTAAAATATGTCTCTTTTTATATTAATTTAATTTCATTTATAGTTTACGCTACACACAATACCACACATAAATTAATGATAATATACAATTAAAAATCATTATTTTTAAAAAACTATTCTAACCTTGCCGTTAAATTTTTAAGAATTAATAGTTTTATAAAATTATGAAATTTTTTATTATATATTTAATAATTTTTTACAATAATCCAAACAAATGTTTTTGGCATTTGATAATAATAAATCCACATTTAAGCATATAGTTCTATATTTTTTCTAAAGGCAATTTTGACACTTTTTTATAGAGAGGTTATTTTAAATTTATTTTTTGAAAATGAAATAATATATATGATAAAATAAAATTATTATTTGAAATAAGAATATCAAGGTTTAATTTTTTTAATTTGTGTTATTTATGGAGTAATTTCATGTTTTTGTGAATAGTGGAGAGAACTGAATTTAAATTGAGAATATTTTGATCTATATAATTAATATTTATAAATATTATTTTCTTGGTATTACCGTATAATCATATCAATTTTAGATAAGAAATCCCAATTTATTTCATTGTAATAAACTGCACATAGACTATGGGTATAAACATTTTTTTATTATTTCAATGTTTTAAATTTTAAAACATGTTTAATAATTCTGTAAAAGTGATTATTTTTAAAATAATTTTACCCAATTAGGTGTTGTCAATTTTTGAAAATTGATTCAATATTTGGATTTATATTGTTATAATTTTGTAATTTGTCACCTTTTATGTTTTGTAAAATACGAATAGTAACATTGGTAGTTTTTATTACCATTGTTATGGGTAAATCATTTAATTAAGGTTTAAAATAATGTAATCATTTTCAGAATCATACTCTAAAAATTGTACCAATTTTATTTTAGTAGTCATGTTTGTCAAAAGTAATATTTGGTACTATTTTATTACTTCTTGGAGTAACTTGGATTACTTTTATAATTTTATATTATTTTATTATAAGGAATTTTCACACTTTTCATGCTCATGTTTTTAATAAGTACTAAATTTATATATGTTTGTATTAAAATTATATCTTAGACTATAAATGGGAATTTGAAATATAAAATTTTTATATTCAACCTTGTAACTTATTTTTAATTTTTAGAAAATAAATAATTACCTTAAAGGCTTATAAAATGAAGATTTAGTAATTGTTTAATTAATAGATGTATCAAATAAATTATATTAAAAATATTAAAATATATATTATTTGAGATAATTAATTTCAAAGATTAATTTAATAGATGACCTTGACATGATAGGTATTTATAAAGGATTTTTTAGAAGATATAATCTTATTGTGATTTTTTTAAGAAGTGTTGAAATTAAATTTATTAAAGTAGAAAATCACTATGCTTAAAAATATATAATATTTTATTAAATGGTATGAAATTCCTAAATTTAATGAATTCATAAAAATTATTTTGATAAGGATAAATTTTTTATCAAAGGACCTTTTATTGTTCTTTTTTAAATATATAGTATCTATATTAACCCATAGGTAATAAAAATAGATGTTGTCATTGCTTGTGTTAAAAAAATTAAATAATGATTAAATCCAAAAGATAAGGGTAATAATTTAACCTAAATACATCAAAAAATTATCATATGATAGGATCCTAGGCCTTCATCATCTTATATTATAAATAAAATACTTTGGATCCATTTTTATTTGAAAATAAATTTATATTTTTTTAATATTTTGAGAGTTTCTAAAAGTGACACTAATATAAATTCTAAAAGAGAACCTCACCCTTATTTCATCACACTAGATTTGGCCTTATAGAATGTCCATACACTACCAAAATAGGCTCCAAATGTAATTCACAAAATCCTAGAATCATCCCTTCATTATTAAAGAATCCCAAAGATTAATTTTGGAATAAACCAAATGGAGTTTCCCAAATAAGAGGCAATGTTTTCCAAAGATCACATTTCATTAATTTAATTATCCAACCCTATAATTATTTTAATTTAATGATTATAAAATAGAATGTGTATAATTTATATTATGATATGTTTTAATGCTAATATTTAGCCCTAAAATTTCATTAACACACATCAAATGGGATATGCAATCATAGTTTGTGTGTATGGTGAGCTACTGGCTCATGAACAAATGTCATATATTCATCAATTTACCACCTTTAATAGTTCGAATAATTACATAGTTATACATTATATACTATATATATAGTAATCATAATGTATCTATTCATATGTAACTTTTATATAATGAATTCCTTTTTGTACTCTATTTTTGGGAATTTGATAACATTATTTGGAGATGCAACTATGGGAAAATCGATGCATAACAACGTTTTACATTGCTTGTAGATAGTTTTTGAGATGGTTTCAAAAAAGTGTCGATAAAGTTGGTCTCTTTATAAAATAAAATAATATTTCTTCAATTAAAAGGTGTTTTCTTGTTAGAAATTTAGAATGTGTATCTATTGGTGGTTATCCAAATAATCATGGAGTTTTTCAAACAAAAAAATAAGAGTATTTAGCGGTGGTTAAAACCATGGAATATATGTTTTATCCAAACATTTTCCACTAAAAAAAGAATATTGTATCTAGATTAATAATGTTCCATATCTATTTGCAGGTTTACCCTCCACAAATAACAAAATATACCATATTTAGTAGTGGTTTGATCCACTATAAAATTATGATTTACAAAAACAATCCATCTTCATATTACAAATCCCAAAAATACCCAGAAAAAAAAATTCACAAACTCGTAAACATCATCATTAAATTAACAAACAATTACACAGTCATACATTATAACACAAATATTTCACCCTATTCTGATAGTCACAACTATTTTCACCACTATGTGAAACTATTAGAAACCACCACACAAAGCCATACACTTCAACATTAAATTAACAAACCATTTGAACACATCAAAACACAACCAAAACGACCCAGCACCAATGAATTTTCAATGAAAGAAAACACATATCAAATGTGTATTATTATTCTTTTAAAATAGCACTACGAAAAAATATTCTTCCACCGACTTCTAAAATCCGAGATCTCTATAGAAGAGGACTCACTCCATGAGCTCTACATGAAAACACCAAATTAAAAGAGAATATTTCAACAAGTCCTATGACAACAACTCCGAAAAAAGGATAAAAACTCTTTGAAGTGTACAACATAAGACTTCATTGTCCACTAACCGTACTAGAAACTAGATATATCTTTAAATTTATTCATCTTCCCCTCCTCATGTATAAATCATTGTTCAAATATATACTTAAAAACATCCCATGACATGCCAACATGAATTGTTGTTGGGGAAAACAACTCACCATCATCCAATTCTATACTGGAATGTAGACTCAAAATAGGGTGAATATTTAAAGCTTAAAGATTTCAAAACACTATGAATACAAGCTCAACATCCTATATCAACTTCACAACTTCTAATGAACCATGATTTCCATGAAACATGGTAAAAATCTTAGGATAACCAGATATGGGTTGAGACCCACTATAAACTTTAGGGACTATTCTGGGTGGAATATTATGACAGAAAAATAAATATTTTTCTACAAATATACGTTTATAATTATTAGTGGATATATAATATAAAATACATGCATTTCAAAAATGAGTAAAATTGAATAATTCAAAATGAGTACACTTTAAAAATGCCGAAAAATGGATAATGAATTCAAATATAATCATAATAATATTTTTAGAGAGTTTCATAGGTGTTTTATCATTATATGCAATAAAATTTCACAAAAAATAAATATTATATTGAATGTATTATTTTTCATCATGCATTTAAAAATCATTAAATTATTTTAAATGGATTATCATCACACTTTTATGTCATTGTTTTATACAATATAACTCCAACCAATACATTTTTTTGAATGTTCATCATACATAAATAATTTCATTCCTCAATTTCTATAATGACTTGAATCACAAATTTCAAGTTGGTTATATGTTTTCTTGAAAATTCTGTTGGAGAACTAGCATGGAAGTCTCAAAAATCATGTTGAGACAAGTAGTTGCGCACAAATAGTAGAGAAATAATGGGAGTCGAATATTCACATTGAGTGGAGGATTGGGGTTCAAAAACCATATGTTCTTGGTTTTTTGAATGGGGGATTACTATATGTGTCATCCCTACCATATAATAGTGGGTATGGTATTTCTATTTCCGACGTGTTAAACATGGTGACATAAATCATGGAATAGAAATAATATGTGGAGATAGCGATGTAACTATAACTAATACTATAGAACTCATTCAACTGCAACTAGCCTTCATAAAACAAAATCTGCTGACCATGAATTTTGGAGGTATCCTCTATTCAATTGAAACCAGTATTTCTTGGCACTAGGTTTTGTTTTGGGAAGGCTTGTGGGAGTTCATCATGCTATACTGTATCATTTATTATTACTTCCTTGACATCACATATAATAGCTCTATAATGTTTTTTGACTCCATCATTGACACGTCAATAATAGAAATAGCCTACCCTCTTTCAAAAGGTGGGGAAGAAAACTATAGTTATCCACAATCCAATAATACAAGGAACACAAGGTTGTCTAACCATAATCCTTCACCCAATGTAATGCTACCTCTCCCTCAATAACTCTTATTTTTTGTGCCTCTACATATTTATTCATGTTTAGAGAATCAAACATATGATTTTTCCAACATAATTTTCAGGCAATGATGTAACCCATTCAATATTTTGTATTCATATCATTCTAGAAATTGGGGATTGAGTTGCTTTGTGTGTCATGAATTCTCCAAAACATGGCATTGATGGAGGAATTTTTTAGAACACAATAATTTGATATTGGGATACATGTTTGTATTTGATCATGTCATTAGTAGTCTCCTTGTATGTGTCTTCAAAATTACCCTCTCTATAATTCTCTAAACACATGCTTGTTGTTTGTCATTTTTCATCATAAATCATTAATCATTCCCCCTATAAGCACATATATATTCACTATTTTCCTTCCAATATAATGAAACATCAATACCCATCCTTTTTTGTGGATGTTTTTTTGATTGTAATCCATTAAATGTAAATTAATTAAAACAAATAAGTATTACTAAGTAGTAAAAGAGATAAATGGAATTGAATAAACACAATCCATGTAATTATAAGAAGTGTCATTTAAGTACAAAAAAATTAAAAGTAAAAAATTAAATCAATCATGTATAATATTTTTTATAATAGAGGGATAAGAAATCATAAATTTATTAAATTAAAATAGGAATAACGGGGTAAACAGACTAGCGTCACTATATATAGGAAAACATAGTGATTTTCTATCACTATAGCAGTGAGGATGGACAGGGATATGTATGGGGTTCTCAAAATATCACAGGAGGAAGCCAGAATTTGGAAGGGGGCACCTGGAATATGGAACGGGGTGGTGCACATATTCATTGATAAAATTATAGATGATTTATACAAAACCCATACATAGATAAATCATGATACATTAAGAATGAACCTATTGATTATGGGTTATATAATCCTATTACAACTACATTCATCGTAATATTATATATATATATATATATATATTAATATATCTATATCACATGAATGTAAAAATAATCATAAATGCATCAAAAATAAAAAATGATAACCTGTGGAGATAAAACAAGCATCAACTGAAATAAATTAAAATATTAGGTAAATACACTTCAATTATGATAATTAATCATATAATATTTACAACGTACATAAAAAATGGTATATATTTCATTCAATAATATCCTATGTCATTAAAAAATAAAAATATCATTTAAATAATTATATATCATAATATACACTAGTTATATCAAATAATATAAAAAATTAATAAATAATTAATCATGATAAGAACATAGAGGAAACAAAATAGATATTGTGAAAAGAGAATTCATAACATCGTTTTTGAATTGTATATAAAAATTAAAAATGAGTAACATTCAACATATTTTTTAATAAATGGATTAAAGGATGTTAAATGAACATTTTAACGGTACAACCTCACCACAATGGAATATAAAAAATAAATATATTTTTTATAGAAGAATCTGGGGGGATAAGGTAGAAGAAATATAAATGTTTTCTTTATAAATGTTATATGGTTTTAATTAAGGGATGAGTTTTAATGAAATAATAAATACTTTAGTATCCATTGAAAAGTATGACTAATGAATCCAAAATAATATAAAGGAATTATATTATAAATATATTAAGATTATGAATGAAAAATAAATAAAATATCATCATGAAGTATAATGACTTCGAAGAACTCCTTCAAACCAAATATAGTATGAACATGGAATATTTATGAGACGAACAAAGAGAATTAAGACCTTAAAAGTAAATGGAAACAATTAAGTTATTTTTATAGTATTTTGATTATATTAAATATAAGATATTATGGACCATAGATAAAAAATATAAGAAAAATAAGGTTTGGAAAATAAAATATCTTACCTCGACTCCCGAATCGGCTTTTTACATGCATCTAAACCCATAAATAATCAACTTAATTTTATTGAATAATTATTGTAAATTTTTTTTATTTATATATGATATATTATTGTTCATTTATGTTCTATTATAATCATGATGATTAATATTTCTATTCATTTCCTTCTTCATATGTATGTTTGTTTCATAGTTCCAAGGGTGTAACAATTTACCAGTATTGGTAAAACTTCATAACAAATGAGTCTATAACTCCATAATTTGGGTGAAATTGATTTTATTTAATTCCAAAATTTAAAATGGTTCCATATAAAAAAATTTATTACACTATATAGAAAATTAAATTATTAGAATAGTTTTCAGTTATTGGAGTGTTCATATAGGTGATATATTTTCCATTTTTTGAAATTAAATGGGAACTAGTAATGACATTGACAACTCCCATGATACCATGGAAAAGACCTATATTGATGCTGAAAAAATTGAAATAACATGGTTTATACATATAGTATATACAAATGAATAATGATCATTAGTTATAATTCTTAGGGGGTTATGTCATTCCAATCACTAATGCATGATTTCTTATAAAATACATATCATAACAAACCTCATACATAGTATAAATTAAGCTTCCATAATAAATAATGACGTTGCTATAAAATTTAATAATATAACTACTAGTTAATATTATTAATAAAAAAAACGTAAATATACTTCTATTGGGAGGCTGAAACCATAGTGCAGATGAGGGATCACGGGCCTTGGGATCTGAAGGATCAGGATGGGGCTCGGTCAATAAGGGCTTGACCGGTGAGGGCTCCGTCGATGAGGGATCTATCGATTAGGGAATGAGGGGCTGTAACTCGGGCATTGTGGGTAGGCGTTTCATGGGATCAGTATTAGCCAATAATGGATTGGAGGACTCAGGTTTTAGAGCCATCGAGGAAGGCTAGAAGGTCTTTGAAAAAGGTGTCGCTGGCATAGCCTTGGATTGACCAGGATCAGGCATCGTTGTTGGGGAGGGGTACCTTGGGTTCGGGGTTTGGGGAGTTGTGGGAGAAGGATGTTGTTCAAGGGATAAGAATGTGGATTCAGGGGAAACTATGTTGTTTCTATTAAAAACTTAATATTTGGAGGATTTTTAAATAAATAATAGGAAATCCTGTAATTTATTTTTCGGTTATTCACTAAACTGCCACTAAATTATGATTTTGGTGTAGTGTGTGTTTCCTACCACTACCTCAATGCAATGTGATTAACTAACAATATACATTGAATATATTAAGGTAACATTTAAATAATAATATGTTACATATATGACATAATTATTACAGTAAAATAATATATATATATATATATAATATACATTTCATTATTTTAATACGAAAAATAAATTGAATTACCGTTCATGCTTACAAGCGACCTAACATTTCCATGAGCTGTTCATTTGATTTCATATCTCCATATTCTACAGACTATTATAAATACATTTATAGTTAATATATATTATATTTACATCTTATTTTACATTCTAGAGATGATGAAATCATGATCTAATTAATAAGAACAACTTGTAACATGTAAAAACATACCAAAAAAATAGGAAACTAACACCTAAAATTTGAAAAATTAATGATGATTCTTAACAAATGAGTAATAAGATATTATAATTAGTTATTATAAGTTACTATAAGTTTAAATTTTGTTATTTATAAGTTAATAACCTTCTTAAAACCATTATACATAATGTTATATGTTGTTCACCCAAAAGGAAATGTTAGGTAAGATGTTATTTCACAATATCATCATTAGTCAGGAATGTTTTTTTAGTTTCTACTATATAATATATATTTTTTGTTTCTTAAAAAAACCAAAACGGTATTAACTATTATCCAATGATTTCTTAAAGTCATCATTGCACCATTTTAACTTTTACAAAAATTCTGTATATGGAATTATCATATCATTTTCAAAAACAACATACTTTATCAATATTCTTATAAAATTAAATGGAATGTCTCTTTAAACTATACTACATGAATGAAATTTCCTTCCATCAGGGAGCCTAATTTTTTGATGTTTCCTTTAAAAATTTAAAAGGTTTATTCCAATGAAAAAAAGTATTTATAAATACTCAACTTATTTAATACATGATTACAATGCAAAAAGGGATTTAATCTCAATTTAAATTAAAATGAGGTTTATTCATTATTAAAAAACAATTCACATTAATGTGGTGCATATGCTGCCCATTTTTTCATGTATAATATTATTTATCTAATAAACCATATGGAATTTTTACAAATGGTTATTTCTTTTATTGTTTTTTTTTCTAGGAAAATATTGATATATCCATATTCCTCATTCAATATAGATATTTGATAAGGAACATTTTTTATTAGTTATATCGATGAATCGATAATAAGAATGCCTTGGAATCGAATTGAGGGTTGGGGGAAAACATTATATGTCCCCTTGATGAATCTATTGGCTCTAATAAGACAAATATATAGTCTAAATGAATTATGTTTCTACAATTGGGTTTAATCCATCTTGAGAAACATAATTATGTTATAGGCTTTCATGCTCCTTAGAAATAAAATCCAATAATTAAGAATTTCTATCATAGATATTTCAGTTATCAATGTTTTTATCCATGAATTTTTCATATTATAAAATCTATGGTTTCACTTCATTATCAATTTATTATTTAATGGAATGTGTTTTTAGTCATTTTCGATACTATATTGATTATGACTTATCTAGTTATTTTAATAGTATGTGATATCAATCATTTAAATTCCCATATTGATTTATTATCATTATTACATTAGTGGTTCAAAATTACATAACCTTACTACGAATTTAAGATCACCAACATTGTGTTTCTGTTATCTAGGTTATAAATGAGGATCTGTGAATGTGTTTCATGGTTGATAAGATTTTATTTTTTTATGTTTTATTTTATATTTTTTAATATATTATCGGTATAATATTTATTATATTGTTTTCAAAAACTATTAAATTTTTTGGCCACTTAGGATTTGGTTATTTTACCTATGCCAATGTAATAAGTTAATGCACTAACTCTAAACTTCTGGGGTCAGGGTGTCACATTTTTTTCATAATTTCTAGTCAAATTGACCATAAATCCTAAATCAAATATAAACCCCATCCAAAAAATTCGGTATGTGAGCTAAAACCAAAATCAACCATTATCCGCTTTTTTCCATTCACCCATTTCACTTTATATCTAATACCTAATTTTCACCAATATTTATGTTATCCTCCTACCAAACTCTATTACATCTCATTGAAATGGGATATTATATTTTCATTTATTTTAGTAGTTCAATATCCTCAAATAATGTTATGACTAATGGTATTCTACTTATAGTTATTAAATAAATTTTTGTTGGTAAGGAATGGTAGAATGGAATAAAAATACTATGAAATAATTCTTTCCAATTCAATGATTGGAATTCATTTTTTATGAGAGGAAATCAGTTTGAGAAAGCCTTTAATGAGTTTTAGTGATATATTGTGTTTCAATTTGGTTACGTTGAGGATTTTATTTCATTTAATGTGAATGGGAAAACACATCATCTATCTTTAGTGAAAATTGAATAAATTCAACACCATAATCATGATGTGGTGTTTCTTTAGTTATAATTTAGTTTGAATGAGCCCATATATAACCACTGAAGTCCTCAAGACTCTTTTGGGACTTATGTTTTTTTCAACAAGGCTATGAATGACCTAAAAATTAATGGATGTGTGTATGAACGTTTATACAATCTGGAATCTATCAAAGAGATGATGAGATATAAATGTAATTGGTTCAGTACAGGTAAATCTTATATGTCTTGATCAATACTGTTAGGTTGAAGTATTCTTGGTACATGATGTGAATCATGAACAACTTCTACCAAGGTAATTATAACATGATGTATTATCCCAATAGAAGGGTTATCTCCATTGTTTTAAAAAGTAAATAATTTAATCTCAATAATGGAGAAGATGTAAAATGTGGTAAATGAGTAACTATACCATTTATTTTCCTTAAATCCCTTTGTTACAACTATGATGTAACCTCATGTTCAGAATGAAATGTCAGACATGAATTTTTTTCTCTAGTCATTATAAAACTTCCTACTTCAACAATGGGGTACTCATATACTTCCTCACATCATTGGTATGTATCACATAATGAGAGGGTTCTAATTTAGGAGTTTTAGAATACTATAGAAAGAATATTAGAGCCTCTAGTTTAAGAAGGGTGACCTATCGTGGAAGAAAAAATACAAATATTTTTACTAAGTCCATTCATACAATTGTGAAATCATTGAGATATCCACTAAAGTGGAAGAGGAAATTACAGTAGACACTATGGCTAGTGTCCCTACAGATGAAGATAGAGTTGAACCTAAGGTTGATCATAGTGTAGTTTTTCTAATCGAAGGATCATATATAACCAATATATACGGATTTGGATATATAGTATTAAATAATGATTTTGTTGTATCACATACTACAAAATATTATACATATCCTCATATTGTAAAATAATACACACACATAGTATGAAATCATTATAATGAATAAGATGTTGGGAAAGGAATATAGTTTTTTTCCATTACTACAATAATAAATATTGATAATCTCATGGGAGAATATGTGGATATGATGAAACAAAATATAAATTCTTAATATGTTATCAGATAGCATAAGGGTAGTTTTGTTTCTATAAAAACATTTTGACAAGATAGTTTAGAGGATGTCTTCACAAACCTCCATTACTAAAAATCTCTAAATAGAAAAACCTATATCCATCGGAGGAAATTTTCGTTAAATTGAGCATGTTAAATCTCATATGATTGAGCGTAGAATGATTTATTTTAAATAGTCTCAAATAAATGAACATAGAATTCTTGTATAATCTCAATGAGCTATGATTTATAATTTGGTTCTCAATAAATTAGATTTATAAATATTACTAATTGATGAAATTAAAGGTTTCATGATTTACATGATAGAGAATTTGAACACTCTGAAGAGTGTGGTTCGTATTCAATATGAATTCCTTATGAAATTTTAGCCAACTTCCATAACAACATCATAAATATTAGTGGTTAAGGATTTTCAGAATATTTTTGTCCATCATTATGCACAATCATAATAAATATATTCTTAGATATAATCATTATATAATGATATGTTAAAAAATGTTCTAATGAAATATTTCAAAAACAATATGATATGTATTTTTTAGAAACCCAATAATTATTAAAAAGATATGGTTTTCTTACTGACGTTTCATTGAATTTAATGGTTGGATATATTTATGAATCTATTCCATCAATTTTTTCATAGGTAGATAAAACCTTTGGAATATACATGAATGAAAGGGATATGGTTTCATATTCAATTAGTCAATAAATGAAAAAAATGACATTTTGAAAAAAGGGTGGTTAATATTTATGACAGTATTAAATATTAATATATAGACTCTTTAAATAAGGATTCTATTTTATTTGTGACTATGAAATATCATTTTATACCAGGTGAATGTACATTATGAGAGCTTATAGTGTACTAAGATCTCAGTCCAGTTGATTATGAAATGTATAATTAAACATATCTAGTATCCCAAAGACTATCCATCAATATGAAAGAGATAGGTCATGTACTGATCAAGTAGTTAGAAAACCTGGATAACAAATTGAATTATTTGGAATGATAGGTAAACAGTTTGAATGTATAAAATTATAAGGTTCAAAAAAAGATTATTTAAACCCTCTATTAGCTCAATCTAATTCTAATCCTACTACCATAATTAGTTATCCTTAGTTTATCTCATGTATAGAATTTTAAACAATTAAATGAATACTGAATAATGGATTGTATTCTGTTTCACGATACGGAGACATTATTTCACTGTATGTATAGATTTAATCAAATTAAAACTCATCAAGACGATTGATCTATGTGACAATATAATCTTATTTCATATAGGAATAAAAACTATTGTCCCATAATTTCTCAATACTTATAGAAGTTTTCATAAAAGTACAGATTCTGTCATTAATCTGGCTAGAATTTGTAATGAAGAACAGTTAATGTTTCCTCCTATTTCTACTGAATCTATTGAGATGAGACCTAAATATTCAAAGGATAAAAATGATATTTATTTTAAAGGATATAAATCATATGATTTAAACATAGTGTCTATGAATCTAAAGAGGTTTTTTAGAACCACTTCCAAGAGACCATGAATAAATTAGGTTTCATAGTTAATGCAAACATGGATGTATTACTATGAAGATCATGCTTACGTCAAATGGATAACCCTATTTTTACCTCGTTCGACTATCAAACCTACCTGAAAACTCTCCCAAAACCTCCATCTACGTTTGAGATCATTGACACATTGTGTCCTCAAAATTGATTTTTTATATGTATTTAATTTGGGTTCAAAATATGTATCATTATACCAAACTATAATATTAATGACTGTAATTAATCTTTTTATGCTATTATTTTAATTAAATATTTATGTTTTACATTAATGTTTTACTTTCATTAATTTTTAAATTTCATCCCCTATATATTTTTAAATATGTATAACCATTATATATTAAATGTTTATCATTAGAGGTGTTATATTACATTTTTATCGTCTCCTTGCCTGTAACTTTTAATGTATACAAGTGTGATATTATAGATAATAAATATTAAGGGGGGGGGGGGATAATGGATAAACAAAAAATTTTAAATTTATTATATGTAATATTTATTTTTGATACTATATTAATTTTTTCAAAATTATAATTTTACTATTTCAGGGGTTTTTGATAACCAATGGTGAATATTATATTAACAATAATGTTGTTTGAATAAATGTGATATTATATCAATTTTGATGATCTAAAACACTATATATGTTTTTGATAATTTATAATGTGTTTGTATTAGGTTTTATCCTTATTTATATCAAATTTTCTATAATTCAATTACACTATAAGTTTTCTTAATTTTTCATATGTATAAAAAATATGCTATGTGAGTCTATTTGCAACATTGATATTAGGATATATTTAGAAAAAAAACAGATACAATAATAAATACGATGGGATTTTGTGATTCTATGATCCTATAAATCTTGAGATTGTGAATTAGTTTATTATAGTTGCATGAATTACAAGGAATTAAATCCGGATAGATAGATCAGTTTACCTACTTTAATAATCCATATTAAATACATATTACAAATTATAAATTGGAAAATAAGAAAATAAAATAGATAATTTATAATAATAATTAAACAACATCATTGAAACTCATTTAAAGGATTCAAGTTCATAACCTTTTGAAGGAGAACATAATTAAGGTGACCTCAAATGCAGAGTATGGGTGAGTAAAATAGAAAAAATATTGAATTATTTGATAAAAATAAACATTTAAGGGTATATAAAATATATCACATGCCATTAAAATAACATGATAAGTATAATCTATATTTCCAGGTCAGAAACTAAACCAAATTCCATCTAAAACAATTAAATGAAAATGGAACACATCCATAGATATATTGATGAAAAATCTAATGGATTAATAATAATTGAGTCTAAATGTACAATATTCATAATTATTATATGTCATGTTTCCTTGGAACATGGAACCTTTACCATCATGATGTTTCACAAGAAAGATTATCATTTTTGGTAAAAATATATCTATTTTGTCTAAGTCTTTAATCTTATAACAATAATGATGCATCGAGGGGCTATCTATAACATGGCCCCACCCATGTCATACATGTACAAAGCTTTCTTCTTATTTAATAATCATTTAAAATGACATAAAATATTTTATATCAAATATCTATATTGTAATATGGATGCAAATTAGTCAATAATCCACCATTGGAGGCTACATAACAACAAGAGCTGTTATTGTTGATGAATGAAAATACAATTGAAATATCATTGAAAGATTTTTTTAGGGAAATGATATTTAAACATTTCAATGTGTCCCATTCGACATTGAACAATTTGAATCAATACCAAAATGATGGAATAAAATTATATAAAACATAGAATAACATTATAATTAAGAGATTAATGATAAAATATGAACAAGAGAATATATACACCCCATAAAATTAAATTGGGGAATAATGAAAAATAAGTCTCAATGGAATGTCAGTTGAGACAAAATCCCTTACCACTTTGTAATAATTTATTTAAAATAATACACATTTATAAAAGGAAATATTTTATTTCAATGAACCATTGTAAACATTGAATTGAATCCTCTAAAACCTACTGAGTCATGAAGGTAGGAAATTCTATTCATGTTGTATCAGTGATAAAATATTATTTTTAATTTTGTAAGAAAATTCATAGAGTACGTTATTATGGAAAACAAGAGGGAAATTACAAATATATAAATTTATAGAAAATAAAAAATTTGTAAAAATGAATTTAAGAAATCAGTATATAATAGTTATAAAATTAGATTTTTTAAAACACTAACATAGAAGATAAATATTTCCCAATGGAGACTTAAATACACACAACCCCAAAGAACGATGATATTTAGAGATAAATAATAATTACATTATAATCTGTAGAATCATATGAGAATTAAAGAATGAAAATTATATAGATTTAAAAAAAAACACAATCTTTATAATTATATACATAAAATAAATTCATGGTCATTTTATATAGAAGACCAAATAATAATGCTGTGTATAAGGCATGTGTCCTATAGAAATAAAAGATTGACAAAAATACCTGACGACACACTTCATTTTTAGTATTCTGTTATTTACACAATTATATATTGGTTTTAAATATGTTATTAATTTATATAAGACCCTTATTTGTATTTATTTATCATATATAATATTTTTTTATATATCCTTACCCATTTTTCAAAAATATTCCATTATTTTCACAATTATGCGTATTAATTACCTAGATTTTGAAGAATGTTTTGACTAGTTACTTGTTTTTCTAATAGATAGATCACTATTTCACCATAAAATGAATGAAACACATGATTTAAATATAATTTATATCCATTATATATGTATTTATAATAATTCATAATATTTGGTGGTAAGACATTAAATACACCATTCATGGAGACGGTGGGTCGTACGTACACATGAACACTCCCTCCATATCATTATCATATTTAAAATAATGAAAATTTGTTTGTGTATATTATAGTTAAAATATAATATTTATTTCCTATATGTTACATATTATTGTTAAAATAATACTTAACACATTGCATGTAAAGTGTGAACGAATCACAATGTTTTGTGGATGTGGTATTTCAGACGTCCACAAACGAATTTGTGGTATTTAGACAAAATGGAAAGCACACGGGTGTGTTTTAAATGATAATTATAGTAGTATAAATACATCATAATCGCCATATATATCATATAATTTTTTCCCTCATAATTTCCAACTGTGGTAGGTGTAATGTAAAAATGAATAACATCATTTTGGGAGGAGGTAGTTCATCTTACAGAAAAACGGTAAGCTTGTTTCCCATTCGATTGATGTGTGTGTAAGTGTAGGTCAAACCATTAATATAAAAAATATCAATATATTGTGGATAATTATTTTGTTATATAAATAATAAATAAATATAATTGAATGGTGTTTATTGAGGAGATAAAATAAAAACTCTCATTCATTATTTGTGAACTCTTCATCTACTATCTACTTTTTTTCACAAAAGGTCATCCTTGGATAGAATTATATCCAATGTAAGGAATCAAGGATGAAGGTAAAGATATTAGGATGATATTTTTAATGGGTTTGGTCAAATAAAATAGGTTATGTAGTGTGAATAAAAGATATTAGTGTTTTCCCATTTATATGAGAGGGGAGGGGATCTCATGGAAATTTGTACAATATTAAATTAATTTAAATTAATTTTATAATCATAATGTATAAAAATTGAGTTATTTATAATTTACGATTATTATGTTACTAAATAATCTTAACCAATAAATTTTAGACATGTTCAGGACCCATTTTTTTCATTTGGCTTTAATCCTTTGTTTAACCGTTTATCTTTAACCAAGATAACCTGGATTTTTACTATTTAAGGGTTAATATAGATACAATAAAATTCCAAAAGTACATAAAATGAGTAATGGGTGACATTTCTAACTTTATTTGAATCATTAATATGAATTCAATAATTTCCGAAATTTTATATCATTTAACAAAATAATATTTATTTTAAAATATAATTATTGTCATTTTTTGGCAATATTAATTACAAATAATTTTAAAAATATCATAATAATAAGATAAATCATAAAAAATTCATCTAAAACATTTCTAACATGTAAAATTAATATAATTTTGTTGGATTCATCAATTATGTCAAATTACATTTATATTAATATTTTTCATATCATTTATAAAGTTTTTCATTTAATTAAACAAAAACAGAATCATCATTGTGTCACATATTAAGGAAATTATATTATTAGATAAAATAATAAATAAATTAACATGAAATATAAAAACATTTTTCCTTTACAAATACGATTTATAGTCCAAAATATTTTTCATATTATAATAAATTAAAAATATTTCCCATGTTAAAAATAATAGTGGGATAAATTTGAATTTCATTGGAATATAATATAATATATGTTATATTTTCATCCAAAATTCTATAAATGGTATTATAAAAAATAATTTAATAATTTATAATCATATATACTCCACCAATAAAATTTGGATAAGTGTTAGGGTGATATTAAAATATTATTTTTAGCCACAATTAATTGACATACCCTTCATCGTGGCCATACAAATATTACAAAATTTACTATTAACAAGCCCAAAAAAGAAACCTTTTAAAACAATTTGGAACAAATGATTACAAAAATGGAATAAATTTTTCAATATTCTGATCATATTAGTCGAAATAATTATTTTAGAATTAATCCCATTGATGAAATTAGAAAACCTGTTTCTAAATTGAATACATTCAAATGATTGAAAGGTTTTTGTATCTAATTAAAATGTAAAATTGAATTCTATGATCTAAATGATAATAAATAAGAAAAAATAATATAATTATACATTCAAACCAATCAAAAATATTATTTATCACTATAAATTATACCAATTACAAATGTTTTTTTCAATTAAAATTTCTTAATTTTATCTAATTCATCAAAACATGAAACATATCTGAAAATTAACAATAATTCAAGAGACAAAATTTTAGTATTCCTTAATAAAATAAGATGTTTATTTTGTTTAATAGTGTATATAAAGGGGTAGTTTTTTTATTTAAAATAGGTTCTCCATTAAAAGGTGATAAAACTACTTCAATAAAATTACATGTATTAATGTGTAATATTGGGATTATTCATATCATATTATATTTAAATATATAGGATGAATATAAAAAATCATTAATTTTATATAAAAAATATATTTTATTAATATCATTCACTAATAATAATTAAATTAATTTATTATGATAAAATGTCTTTATGAGCATAAAAATGGTTCTTTATAAAATCATTTTTCATATGTCTAGTTGGTTCTAATATTCTTATGTAATTAATATTTAACTAATCAATTCACCCTTATATGTTAATATGTTCATTAAAACTATTTTTAACAGTCAACATAACTTCTAGGTTATATCTTATTATATTAAATAAAAATATTTTATTACCATAATGTAGTTTGGTAAAACTCGACCTAACGTATAACACATGAAATATCATTACTAAATATATTGTATGATTAACAAGATATTTCATATAATGAAATCTAGAAACCAAATAAAGAAATAAAAAAATTATAATGTTTTGAGGTGTTACATTCTACCCTCCTTCAATAAATTTCATCTTCAAAATTTAATCCTAGGATAATAAGACAAGGGTTTGACTTTTCAAAATAGAATTGTTTAAATCCCGCATAATAAAAAGGATTAATGAGGCTTCTAATTTGAAATAATGATAGATAAGTATGATGGTAACCATTGATAACACATATTAGGGGGTAGTTTAGGAAAAAATGGGCATGCAAGAGAAATATAACCATCATGTTTCTATGGAGAATGATAGATATCATGGTCAAGAGACAATCAATAATCATAAGGCAATGAATATGTGATGATCTAAGGGACTATTTTATTCATTGGAAAAGAATTTAGTAGGTAAAATTTTGGACTATAAAATATTTTCCCTAGATTTAATGAATTAATTTACATTATATATATTGATAAAAAAGAAAACATATAGACTTGATTAGTAGTCTTTCATCCATTAATCAATTTCCGCCAAAAATTCATCATTTTTCTCCATTGGATGAGTATTAAAGATGAATTTTCATGACTCAAGACTTATAATCAACATAAATGGATTAAACATCCAAAAAAGTGGAATTATTTATTCCTTATTTCTTTATACACTAAACAAAACCAAAATAGTTAATATAAACTAAGATAATTCAACAAAAAAATCTCCTAAGATAAACAATAAAACCCCAATGTTCAAAATAAATTATTCAGAAAATAACTATCATATATAAAAATATTCTATACAAATATTATATTCCAAAAATAAAATGGATTTTATCATGTAGTCTTCTAAATAACATAAATCACTACTAATGAATTTTTAAAAAAATTAACTAACTAAATATCATAATATACATGGATTTATAATCATTTATATCAGTAACATGATTAACAATAAGTACTCAATAAACCCACATTTAAATCCAAAATAAAATTCATTCTGTTTTAATTAATCTTATATGATTCCCAAAATAGACAACTTCTTCCCAAATTAATGTATTTACCTATTCACCAAATAATTTTCCAACCCAAATGTTATCTATTTGATAAAAAATATCCCTAAGATCTATTTATCCTTTATCTATTAGATACTTTATCTAACTAAAAAATTATACTTACCAATACATCATTTAGGATAGTGGTAGGTGATGCATCCTGTTCTCCCTTCGGTTGCGGGTTAACAACAATGGAGTTCTCAGGTATGGTGGGTTTCCACCCATTATACATGTTATCCTTGTTCTAAAACCATATTAATATATATTTTAGAATAAATATGATGCACATCCCTGAAATAAGGTTAGTCACTAAATAGTGTTTTGACTATGATTTAAAATACAACCCCAATAAATAAATACTTCATCAATTTGTTTCCACACTACTATTTTTTTGGTCTTTAGATTATCCTTTAGAAGAGGGTAATTCAGAAAACTCAATACCATATTGTGAGAATACAATATTATATATTAGAAAAATTACATAATCAGTTTTCAGATATCTAAATCATGACACATTATTTTTGATCTAACACTACTTAGGTTTAACCAAGCTAATTAATTTACATTATCTATTCAAATCTATCAAAAAACATTTTTAATTAATATTTGAATTATCATAAGAATATCCCCATGGAGCATCAAAATATGTGTGAGTAAAGGCCAATTATCATGTACCATGTAACGCTAAGTTAGGCTTGACACACCTTGTCATTATTTATTACCCCTTGGTACATCTGTGCTGGAACAATATCCACTTATTGTATCCAGATAAGGATGTATTGATACAACAACTAAATTATCTCTATCTTACTAAAACATTCTTATGTTCTTATATATATACACTCAATTTATATCTTAGTGTTATGTTCCCTAATTTATGTTTTTCCTAAATATAGTTTCCATGTTTTGTAAAAAAATTCATCTTATACCAAATGTAACACCCTGATGAAGAAAACTATAGATAGTGCATTATTTAATAATACTGTCATGATTTATAATGAATAAATTATAAAATTATAGATAAATTTTTTAGTAATGGAAATCCTGATTACATATATGATTCCCATAAATCATTGGGATATATGAAATAAAAACATGATACAAAATACAAGAAATAAAAAAATCATTCAAAATCATTCAAAAGAATCATCTTCATAACATGGGGAAAGGTAACATGATAATAGTGAGCCCAGATGCGTTGTAAGGGTATTTAAATCAGATATAATATCATATCAATGGAAATTAATCAACATGGTATGTTAAATAACTGATATCACATGCCATTAAAATAACAATATATGGAATAATCAACATGGAATGGTAATAAAATGAAACACATGAATCAAAAATCATTGAACTTAAAATAGAAATAATCCATATCAATGGAAATTATCCTCGATATATAATAACTGAGTCAAAATGAGGGAGATTCTAAATTATTGGATTCCGTGATTCCTAGGTACATGAAACCTTTACCACCAAGACCTTTCACAAGACAATTTATAATATCAGGTAAAAATCAACAATTTTTGGAATCTATTGCATCTCACGAGACTACCAATCCATTGAAGAGTTATCTATAACCAACCCTCACCTGTGTTGTACTTGTACAAGCATTCCTCATATTGAATAATTGAATTAAATAATAGAATAATGGATTATCAAATATAAAAAATCAATAAAGGATACATATTTATCAATAATATTCCTGAAGTGGCTATGTAAAAACAAGATTTTTTAATGTTAATGATTTGAAATACCATTGAAAGGTTATTAAAATATTTTGGTGGAAAATAATCTTTAAACATTTCAAAAGTATCCCCTAACAATTTTAAACATCTGATTTTTATTCTGAAAGACTTAATAAAATAAAATGAAACACATAATATAATGTGAATAAGGATATTCATGATATAATATTTCAAATACCATACAAACACATTGTCATATTGAATTAGTGCATAATAACAAATAACTCTCAATATTAAGTAAATTGGGAAGAAATCCAATCCCACTTAGTAAATACTAATTTAAAAGGCCACACATTTATAAAAAATATAATTTCATTTGAAAATAACCTTCTAAATCGTAATTTACTATTCATAGAAATGGTGAATCATCATGGTGGAATATTTTTTCATGTTGTAAAAGTGAAAAAACATTCCTTTAATTTTGTATGAAATGTCATAGAGTACCTTATTTTGGAAAATGACAAGAAGATTTTTTTTAAAGTATTTTGTTGAAATTAAAGAAGTGGTAAAATGACTAATAAATCACTAGGTAATGGAGAAAATATTACAGAAAAATTATTTATAAAACACTAACATGGAAGGGAAATATTCCCCAATGTAAACATAAACACAAATAATCCCGAATAATGATGATATTGTGAAATAAAAACTTATTACATTATTATCTGTAGAATCATATACCCATAAAATTAATAAAATTATATGAATTTTAAAATAAAATAATATTCAGAGAAATATTCATAAAATACGTTCAGGTGATATATATACACTGCACACTAGATTCATGTATTGTATAAGGCATATGAACCATAGAAATAAAAGAGAGAAAAATATCTAACCTTACACTACCTTTTTAGTTATACATGATTTCACCACATGTATAATTGTTGAAAATAAGTAATTAATTTATGTAATAACCTTATACATATTTATGATATTTTATATAAATTTCTCATAATATATCACTACCCATTTCTTAACAATCACCTATTATTTTCACTATTTTGGGTCCTAATTGCCTACTTTTTCGAGTAAGTTTTAACTTGTTAGTTATTGTCCTATTTATTACATCATGTCTTAATCATATAAAGAATTGAAATATTATTGAAATATTATATATCCCTTATATATATATTTTTAATAATCAATAATATTTTGTGATAATAAATGAAATGCACTGTTCATGGAGAGTGTATGCCATACGTACACATGGATTCTACATCCATTTCTCTAACAAATTTAAAATATTGAAATGTAATTGATTTATATTATAATTATAGTTTAATATTAATTTTATACATGTCATATAATTTTATTAATATAACCCTTAATACACTCTATGTATTGGGTTAACGAATCACATCGTTTTGAGGGGGCGGTAGTCAATACATTTCCAAATAAAGTTAACATATTTCCTATAAATGGAAACCATGAAAGTGTGTGTAAAATAATTATTAAATAACTATTATGAAAACATCAATACCATATTTATCATATCAAAAAATATTTTCCCCCTTAACGTCTTACCATTAGAGGTTATAAAGGAAAATTGAACAATATCGTTTTGTGAGGCGGTAGTTCACTGTATAGAAAAATGGTAAGTTCGATACACGTTATAAGAAAGTGTGTGTATGTTTAGGTAGAAACAATAATATAAAAACATCTCATTATATTTCAAATAATGATGTAATTATATAAACCTGATATAAAAATAATTTAATGGGTTTTATGGAAGAAATAAAATAAACATATTTTTTGATTAAAATTTCCTTTTATTTTGGTATCTCATTTTGATTTTCAACGAAGGGATTCGTAGGATGAATTTATTCCCACAATAAGGACTCTCATATGAAGGGATATATGATTTGAGGGGAATTGGATTGGTATTTCTGGATCCAAATTGATAATTAGATGTAAATAAAATAGAAGAAGATGTTCTATGTCATAAAAGTCAGGAGTGGCAGTGTTAGAATGCTTCAAAATATGAAATTAATAGAAATTAATTATATTATATAAATTCATGAAAAGTTAATTATTTAAAATATAAGATGATTATTGGCTGAAATCCTCTAATCCAATAAATTTTAGACATTTTGAGGTGCCATTATTACTTTTATCTTTGATTTTAACCCTTAGTTTAACTCTCTTACTCTAACCATAATGGTTTGGATCACTACACCTTAAGGGTTAATATATACACTATAAAATTCTAAAAGAAACTCAAATTAGTCATGAATGAAATTTGTAACTTTATCTTAGTAATTTGGTAGATGTTAATTTTTTTTGGAATTTTATATCATTTAATAATATAATATTTATTTTAAATTATCATCACTATCAATACAGTCACTATTCATTTATTTAATTTATAATAATATAATGAAAACAAGATAAAACAAAGTCAAGAAAGATACAAAATAAATAAGAAGTCATGTTAATCTAAAAAAACTCTAGATTCAATAATTATATCAAATTATCATTGTTTAATTTTTTAATATCAGTTATTTGAGATCTCATTTAATTAATCAACTTCTTTGTCATCATTGTATCTCTATTTGGTGTAATTACATTATCAATAAAAATTATAACTATATTATAACTATATAGATAAAATTTTTGTAATATCAAATTCTATTTCAATTCTAACATATCCCTTATATTACACCAAAATTAAAAATATTTCTCTCATTAAAAATAAAATAGTGACAAAATTGACTTTCTGTTGAATATAATATTCTAATGGTAATATTCTCATCAAAAATTACATAAATTTTCCCTTAACCAATAATTTAATTCATAAGGATTTATAAAACTTTTCCAAGTAAATTATAAAATGTGACATGGTGATTTTATAATATTATTTTTCCATTAATTACTTAATTTAACCTTAAACATGGGGAATATATATTACCACCTTTACTATTCATATTACTGAAAATAAAAGAATCCTATTTACATAATTTGGACCCATTAATTTGAAATATAAAAACCATTTTTCAAAATTTAGATTATATAATTTTTAGTAATTATTTTACAATTATCTTGTTCACGAATCTAGAAAACGAGGTTTTAAAGTGGAAATATTCAAAAGATTGAAATGGGTTTGTATCAAATTTGAATGTAAAATTGATTCCAATTAAATAAATTATATTAATTGAAAAAATATAAAATTATAATTAAATATAAAAATAATAATTTAACACCATATATTTTTTCATTGATTTGGTTTTAATCAAAATTTTGTTATTTTCACTTGTCATAAAAACATGACGCATATCAAAAAATACCAATAATTAATCCAACATAAAATATTATATCCAAATTTAAAATAAGATGTATACTTCCTAAAAATATATATTAAAGTGTCATTATTTGAATTTAAAATAGTTTCTCTATTAAAATATGGCAAAACTACTTTTATAAAAATGTTGGTTTTTATGTGTAATATTGGGTTTGATATGAAATTAAATGATTCAAATGTGTTGGATGAATATAAAAAAATATTTTATTTAGTATATGAGATATATATTCAATTAATTTAATTACCTAATAACAATTAATTTATTTTTTTGGATAAAGTGATCTTATGAGCATAAAAATAGTTTTTTATAAAAAAAATATCAATATATTTTGTTGGTTCCTATATTAATTTCAAATTAATTTTCACTAATTAATTCAACCATATATTTTCATAAGTAATCGAGTAATATTCATAACTTCAAACCTAACATCTATGTTATATATTTTTATATTAAATAATAATATTTTAATTATATATTATTGTTTGATAAAAATTAGATTAGAAGGTAATAGAATCTAAATCATTGTTGTGTGTATTATAAACATGACACATTATTCCTTATAAATAATGATTGAAAAAACTGAAAATATTAAAAATATTTTAATGTATTAGGGTGTCAAAAATTGTCTATATAAATTATTATTGTCATATAAATCATATAATCGACAATGAGTTATGTTGATAAATCTTCTACATGATAAAATAATAATGCCAATAAATGACTATATTAATATACTACATGTAACAATTGTCTATGTGAATTAGATACATAAAATATTTGACTACATGGTTTCAATCAGCTATGTGATTTACTCAGATACACCAAATTCTTCTTTGTGAATAATTTGTCTTTGAGAGTAATATTCTAGGTGGTGAATATGTACATATTTATATCCACCTGTGTGATTTTCAATTCCTAACATTTGACTACATTGTGATACATAATAATCTAAATCATCCGAAAGCAAACATATTTGTTTCTTTTGGTGTATATTATTTTTAATTTAATGATACCATCAATTAATTAAATATTCATATATTTAATTATGGTAAAATAAATTTCAAAAAGGATTCCATCATTGAAAGATGTAATTTTTATAGAATAGAATATTGGTCATTAAATTTTCAATGGAAATTTAAATTAAAATGCTATTTATTTATTTCCTGAGTCCTTATTTTATGAGATAAAGGTTGGGAAATATTATTTTAGTATTATAATCAAAAGTATTCAAACAAGAATAAATATAGTGATAAGTAACAAAACCGGAATCAAGAACACTCACTCTCAATCAATATATCCTTTGAAGATAATATATTCCAAAAAATAATTACAAGAATATTCAATTTCTATAGCTATTCTCCAATAGATCAACCATGAAATGTTTTTTAAGTCTCACCTAAAGAAACACATCCTCGAATTGTCTCTCCGTGAGAACTCTATTCTTAACGTTGCAATATGTACCTATGTGATTCATTTTTAAATGATCATTTTTTCTTCTTACTACTTGATGTGTTGGCCTCACGTTCTATGATGTGTCGGTTCCTACTAAAATAACATGAAATCCTGCATTTTATAAAGAATTATGGGATCTTTGTAAGATATATTATTTTTGTACAGTGTAAATATTGCATGCACTAAGTGAGAAAATCCCTTTGAAAAGGAATTTTTCTAGTGAAATTCAACGAGATCTTGGAGTTGACCATTGGTGGAATAGAGTTGTGGATATCTATTCCTTGAACCACTATAAATAAACTATGTTCTATATTTTGTTTTTAATTTTATTTTCTCTACCTCATTGTCTTATGAAATGTTACGAATTGTTAATATATTAAATATGGTTATTTTAAAGTGATGAAAATTTAAACAACTCAATTAAACCCCTCATGAGTCTTAGTGTAGTTGTTCTCTGACTTGAAATTAGGTTACGCCTTATATGCGGCTATGTGTATTTCTATTGGAATCTATGTTTAAGTGCTTGGGTTGATATGTGTACTTTATGGAACTATTCAACACCACAGATGGGTATCTTGGGTGAGATGGCTTATGATATGTGGCATTGTATAAGGTGGGTAACACCTTATCATGGTAGTTTTATCCTAAGGAAATTACATACAACATAAAAAAATTTACATATATACCGGTATTATCTACCTATGGTGAGTGTCCTTATGAATTAGTGAATACTATTTGGACATTCCATGTGTCTGTACCATCGATGGTTGGTGGATGATCATGTGATATAGAGGTACATTCCACTCATGTCGGCTATTTAGTAGTCCCCTAAGTTGGAATATGCATTTTACTTAAAGGTGGATGGGTTTTCAGGGAAGGATGTAAGTAATTTAGTTGACTATATATAATAGCCTCCGAGTATAGGGATGAATAAATTTTGTATGAGGTTTGTTTCTGCTAGGTTATCACATGTTTTTTTGGTACATGGTTTATTATATTCGTGGGTGAAAATTTAATTTAAAACATTTTTTACACATACATACATATATATATATATATATATTTGAACATATATTAAATATTCGTTATTGGTTTTCGAATGTGTTTATACATAAAACATACATTGTAACCTAGATGTGTATGTGGACTTCATTACTAGGTATTTAGTGAAATGAAATAGCCATTATATTGGGTAATTAGGAGTATAGAGATGGATGATATATGTGGTACTAGTACATATTACTAATGAAAGTCATCACCCATTTTTTTTCATTTCCTGTTATACCATTATAATTGTTTAACTACCACATTGGTGGTCTATTTGTTACCTTTACATGATTTGACATGACATCTATTAATGTATTTATTCACTTTAGTATTGTTTTATTTATTTATTGGGTTTGTTTTTATGTTTTACTGACTTATTATGAATATTATTACCACTATTACAGTCTCACCATGTTACTTTAGGCCCTCACCACTTTCCAACATCCTCTTCAGTATAGGGAGTCATGCATGAGGTCATGTGGAACTCTTATAATGAATCATGTTATTTGGGTCATTGAATTACAAAAAAATATTAGAGGCTTGAGGTTAATTTGTATTTTCTTAATTTTAGATGATGGTAGAATAGAGATAAGTATGTAGAACTTGGGTAGGGGTGTTTCTATGTTATAGGATAGATCATGTGTAACATAACACCAAGATATTGATGATGATTATTTTTTTAAAAAAATATAGTATTTTAGTGCATTCATGGATCATGTGTTAGAATGTAGGATTACATTCTATATTTACATTGGTTGTATGATACATGATAGTTCTTTAATTTAATGAAATGATATGTCTTCTCAATTATTGTATTATATGTGTCTGGAAATAGTTAGCTGAACTATATCATCATATTGGGTTATTTATATGTTTTTGACTAATATACATGTACAATGGGTTATTCTTGATCATTGTGTAGAACTATGAGGGTTATACCTTGCGTGTTAGTATCTCATACAATAAGTCATTTGTGGAAATCCATTTTTGGTGCCTTATAAATAAATAAATTGTTCTCATACAAATTTTTTATTGTTTCATGAAACATTCTTTTTGAATTTCACAAATAATCAATTTTAGAGATTGTGAATTTCTTTTACTCGGGATGATATGCACATTCCACTAAAGGCTATATAGGACAATACACCAAAGAAAACTCATACACTACAACCAATGGTTTAGGAGGAGAACCCACCCAATACTAGAGTCCTACTTACTATGACATACCAAGGAAGAGGGGAGCAATGGATATTGGTTGAATATTCTTGATGCTTTCGGCTCAATAATCATCCAGTATTCCAGGTCACTCGTGATCCATAGGATTATAAGGATTAGATGGACATTAATGAAGTAATATTTGACTTCTTGGGGTATCCCATGGGTAAAAAGATAAATCTTCCCTAAATATGAATAATGTTCCCTATTGACGCATGAGACATGTTATGGGGAAATTAGATAAGCATGATGGTCTTACATTGGAGGCCATCAAGGATCTATTTCTCAAGGATTTATTCCACATCAAGCATAAGCTAGACTAATAGAAAGAGTTTGTAAATCTTCTATAGGGAATTATGTAAGACTTTTAAATCATAGTTCTTTTATAAAGTTACTATTATTCACTCATATTCTTGATAATGATGAATTATAAAGGTTTATGTTTTTATATATTGGAACTTTCCATATCTCAGATGACTAGTTAGAGTATTTGACTTGACAACATATTCTTATGTTCCTTGAAAGGACCTGACATTTTTATTATTTTATTAAAAATGAAGTAGGTTACGAGACATATATAGAACGATAATGAGGTATAAAATAATAGTGTATGAGGAAATCCCCTCAGACTATGTACAAATATTCTGGGGTAAAATCACACATGTTAGATAAAAAAGTGATAGAATATCATGTTCGGGATTTAGCTGAATACATTTGGCCACATTATTACTTTCATGTCATGTTTGAAGAAAAACCATGTTATTGAGAATGTATCCATTAAAATGATGGAGAAATAAATTATATCCCAAGGGTTGTTAAACCTTCCATGCCGTCTAGAGTGGATAATCATAGAGTTCAGTTGAACAGCAGCAATAGTAAGGTTGTGGTGGTCACATAACTCTAACTCAGTCAGAGCCACCCCTTCCTCGACCTGAATATAATATTCAGATCCATAAAAATCATTGTATGAAATGATAAAACATTCCCTTGTGTTGTTTAAGACCCCACCTCCTTGCATTATACCCGTATCATTAGATCCATCTGAGTTATGTTTGAGGTCTTTCCCTTTAGTGTTCCAGGTAACCACTATCCCCAAGGAGTTTTCTAGAATGGATTGCAAAGTAGGAAACTGTGTGAAGACTCTAAAAGATGTGGCATCGTACCATTAAATTAAATTATTGGAATGACCATGTAACATTATACTAATTCTAAACTCCATACAACATTATGTGCATGGTGAGTTCTCAAACCAAGTTTGGTTCTATGCCTTCCATATCACCCAACATCCCAACATAAAAATCATAACATAGCTTTGGTATTGACTTTGTTGTAATCATCCCCTTGAAACCACATGGAGAATAATGAGTTTGAAAAAATAAGATAGGATGAGGTACCTGTGAACTCACAGAATCTATACCAAGTAGTCTGAACCCGATTTATTTCTAGAAAAAGGTTTGTAGTAGATTCTTCAACCCATGACCTCCATAAGGTGCACTACGACACCATGAGAATACCATTTTGTCTGATAAGCCTGTCGGTGGGGAGAGAATAATTCTATATGTTCCATACTAGAATGTTGATTATAGTCTGAAGAGAATATCAACAAATGGTAATGATCCTGATGTCTTCCTTTGATGGAAGGAAGTGAAGATGACTGGTTTCTCTCTCTATGAATTGGCCTGACAACAAACCAGAAAAAAATGAACCTATCATCATCGTTAATGGTTTCAATATGACCAAAGAGGTCACATTTCTATACATTAGGGACTTCCATGGATAAGGAAGGTTGATCCTTGGATTTTTAGAAAGTCATGTCCGGGGCCAACCACCAATGCAAACCCAATATGAAGGTTCCCCAATTTTGGAACTAGAAGTTGACATCTCCTCTACCGATGATTGATCTTGAGTAGTTCTAAATGAATTCAATTTGTGGTTGATCAAAATATCAAATAGGATATGTATAGATGTTGGAGGTTGTGGAACAAAGCTCATATTTGGATCACATGGTTTTTCCACAAAATAATAGACCCTCTAAAACATCCCATGAAATATTACCTTACAAGAAAACCAAATCCATGGATATGATCCTAACATTAATGCCGCCCGCTGAGATAGGACATGCCATCCGACTCAAAGATACCAAGTGATTCTTTCCTTCAGAGTAAGAATCCTAAATAAACGTGAACATGGATTTTTTTCATCCAGTTTATTACAAATTTGGGGACCTTCATATCATAGATGATTTGAATAGTAATATACTTGAGGATGATGTTGATCAGGGTAATACAATCAATGAGCATTAAAATTAGATTTTTCCAGTTCTGAATACTACCCACGGTCATATCCACTAACCTATTGAAATTGTGAACTCATATCCTCGAGGGAGGTAGTGGAGCACCAAGATTGTCCATTGGGAATAAATATTTAGACATCCCCATTGTTCATTAAAGTAGAAGAACATTCATTTTAGAGAAATGAGGAGGATAATAAATACATCATTTATCACGGTTGATCAACTCACCCCTCCTTTTTCAGTACTACTCAAGGATTCTATTAATATTAAAAATAGATCACCTTTTACCATTTAGAAAAACTACAGTTTCATCCATATACATTAGATAAAAGACTATATTTCCCTGATTTCTGCATAAGTAATCACCATCCTTTCCTGCATGGAAAATTTTATTGAAATGTTTTCAATGGTTATCCTGCATAAGGATGAATGGGCCAGGGGAGAGCGGGTCTCCATGTCGAATACCATAGACATATTTGAAAAAAGCCATTGTTTTTCCATTATTGACATACTGAACAAAGGGGAATAGAGACACTTGAATAGCTGGTCGGAAGTGCACATTGAGAATCCTAACCACCCAATAACACTCATCATTAATCTACAATCATGCCTATATTAGGATTTATCCATGTCGAGTTTGATAATAAAATTCGAACATTTGGTTTTAATATTGATATACCTTAATGTTTCATGAGATATGATGACATCCCCATACATTGACCACCATGAGAGGATGTCATGTTCTTCATCGAAAGCCCATGCCAAGAGAAGTAAAGAAATACACCTATTAAGACCATAGAACAACACATTTTAGTAGAAATTACACATTTTAATATGGTATTAGTGTTTAAATTAGGAAGGGTATTTAATAATTGGGATACGAACAATCATGGTTGCACATGAACCTCATGGAAGATTCCCAACTATAAATAAGTCAAGGACCACATCCAATAAATCCCTTCCAATGATATCCCAAGAACAAACCTAGAAGAAACCCAAAAAACCAATTTGGTCCAAGAGAATTTTTAGGGATGAGACTCTTCACTACCTCAATGAATTAAAGAATGTCCAGCATCGTCTCGAAGCAATGGTTGTCTTGTAAAGAGATAAAGTGAGGGTTACTTTCATGGAGCCTTGAGGTGCTTCTAGGATATCCAACATTCATGTGGGGATTAGGGTCTTCCAGAAGATCCCTGAAGTGTGCCTTGACCTTAGTTCCAACTCCATTATGATCATTAGAGATGGTTCCATCCTCAGAATAATATTCATACTAATGAGGTGTTTTTATGCTTGAATACATGAATTAAAAAACCTCTGTTTCAATCACCTTAGGAGAACCACCTGATGTATGAATGATCATATAGACATCAACCCTTTTCCATAAGCTTAATGAACATGTCATTAATTTTTTATGGAATGTGTATTAAAAATATCCTCATCCCAAAAGAGTTTGAGTGAAGTCTCCATGTTTTCCACCTCATGTGATATGGCGTCCAGGGAATGGAATTGGTGAGGAATATTTTTTCTCTTGGAATGAAGAACTAAATAATAATACTTAATTTTCTTATACAAATAGGACCAGTATTAACCACACAATGGTTTATTCCATGAAGAAATCAAAACCTCTTTGAATTCTATTGCGAAAACCCAGTATTTAGAAAACCATAATCCATTACCATTACCACTAAAACTAGACAGAGTCACTAATAAAGGATATTGTTCAGAGAGATTTCTGATGAGGTGAATAACCTTTGATTCCATGATGGTCGTGATTGCATGAATATTTTATAGGAAGTGATCAAGAAGGAATGACGTTCGGTTGGGGAAATTCTGATTATTTCACCAAAGTAAAACATTCTCCTTAGAAGACCAATTCATCATACCCATTACTATCCATGAAACCAATCAATGCATTGATCACTGAGAGTGGTAATTCAACCCACAATTGAATCTCTAATCTATCGAAAATGAAATTCATATCACCAACCAACAACCATGGGACATTACCAAGATCGAAGTGTTTCTAGTCACAACACAAGAGTTATTTATCTACTAACCTATATTTAGCATAGTTAAAAGAGAATATAAAGATGGACATAGCATTACTGATCATCGTATTGATGAACTCCTCTAAAGAAATGATTATATCCATAGTGATGGTAGAGTTCCAGAATAACCAAATATCGATATTACATGGGACTTCATGTAGAGAAAGATATACACTTATCATGTGTGTAATGGAAGATACTATGGAGGGGTATTACATTAGCTCAAGAATAACCACAAAATAAATCTTCAATTTAGAGAAATAATTTGAGATTTAGCTAGTCTTCACCCAAGAACCAAGTCCTATATAATTCCATATCAGGGTAGATATCATTAAAACATGGGTTTTCATGCCTTGTCATTATCCATGGATGATGCCTTGAGGGAAAAAATTGAACAGGGTATAAGGGCCTTCTTCATAGACCTTTTATATATACCATTAGGAGAGGATATAGGGGGATAAGAGAAAGGAAGGGAAGAAGGTTCATGGGATTCTAGAGTGGTGATAGAATTGATCATTTGTATAATATGGATTCCAAGGGGATATGTAACATTCGGGGAAGGTGAAGGTCTCGGGGAAGAAGGGGGAGGACCAGTGTAGTGGACTATAAAAATATTTTGGTGGAAGAGGTGAAAATTTGAGAGAAAAACCACGAACATGGTAAGGAACCATATTTAGGTTTATTATGGCTTAGACAAGGGGAGAGGAAGAGAATAGGGAGGAGGAAGGGGAGTGAGAACCACAAAAATTAGGATAGAGGCCAGAAGTATAGGGGAAGGGAAATGTGGGGGTAATGTGTAGTGATGGAGGGTGGGGAAGAGATACAATATGAAGGTAAGTGGGGGATATATTGAATCCCACCACATGGTATGGGGAGAAAATGAGGGATAATGGAGAGCCTCCTTTTAATATGGGAAAGGGGGTACCAATAGTTTCTACATTGCATAGAACAAGGACCATGCAATTGTAAAAACCTACAGAACCACACCATATTACTCAAAATAATGCAGTAATATGTTCTATATTTAGTTATTTCATTCTATGGTGTCACATATCTATTAGTGGTGCATATTTCAAGTTTAAATTTGGGGTCATCAGTAGTAGAAGACCTAGGAACCACAGATATCAATGACTCTAGTGAGTCTTGTTTCAGATACATGAATAATTTATTCTATTGATTAGCTCTATGATATATTCAAAAAAATATTTGATATGATATTTCCGATCATTCATATCCACTTCTATTTTTATTTTCCTAAATTTTACTATTACATTATTTTATGTTTTACCCTCTCTTGAGAAGCCATTAGGAGTGAATATGGACCACATTTTGTGATGTAATGAGTGTAAAATGGTTATTGATGGAAATTGATATTTAGGTAACTTAATGATATTATATATCACTTGTTTTAATGTGATATTCGGGATAGACTGGATCACCATATTTTAATCACGTATAGACTATTATCAATGACAATTATCATTAACCATGATAAGAGGAGAAAAGATTTTGTTCACTTGTTAATGGGATCTCAGAGTTGGTGGGGGGGGGAACTAAAATATAGTTATAATGGATAAATGATGGAACATATGTTATGATTTTTTCTTATGGTAGATTCAACCCCCACCCCACCACTTATCCTCCAGTGTTGTATTGGTTTCACTATTTTTTACATGACTTCCTAGATCATCCATAGGATATTATAATTTAGTTTGGGATTGAGATTATTCTAGGTGAACACCCAATATTAATTATAATTTAACTTATTAAACCCACTAAGTTGAGAGTGTTAAATTTGTTGTCAGATTATTTAGAGAAAAATGGGTTCATCAGATATAGAAAATTGATTTAGGGTTCCTAGTATGGATTCCCAAGAAAGTTAATATTAGTCTATGTATTATAATGGACTATAGGAAACTACATTAGGTAATGGCGATGAATATTCTCCCATTACCTATGATTTATGATATTTTTCATCAGTTATATGATGTATTATGTTTGTATATTATTTATCCTTATTCAGGCTACCATCAACTATGAGTTATTGAAGTGGATATTCACAAGACAATGATTAAGAGTAAATATAGACTATATGAGTTTCTTATCATCCCTTTTCAGTTGAAAAATGCTACAGTACTATTCACATCTCTTGTAAGGAAGATACTCCATCCATACCCTAAATCATTCATCTTTTCATTTGTTCTTCATATCCCAATTTATTCCAAGGCATGGTAGTTTCATGAATGTATCCTTGAGAATAGATTCAGTACACTTTGTGGGAAGTATGACTATAAAAACTATTTACATTCTAATTATGGATTTTTGATTTGTGATTCCATTTGAATGTAATTTATGATGTAGCTACTTTAGTGGACCAAAAGAAAATGGGGTTTGAGATTTCATGGGAATGTCCTCAAAATTTTGTAGAGATAAGATGCTTCCTTAGGCTTGTGGGGTACTATTGGAGATTTATCTATGTCATGACCCCTTCCCCCAGAGGTACCCAACATTGGATGATATTCAAGGAAAAGGGTAAGGTCCCATATCTCCTACACTCAGTTGGCCAAGGGTTTCCAACATTATTCAAGGGTGTAAAAACAAAAAATGAATTAATTTCCCTATAATAATATAGTATCAAAAGATAATGTAAAAAACCAAACAAATCCAACACATCAAATAAGAAAACCCAATACAACATTGAATGAATACACAATGTTAACATATAAAAATTAAAGTCTATATGTATTGTATCAAATGAAAATTACTACTTTAGTGACTTAAAAATAGGTCTCACCTAAGGTATCAATGACTATCATGGTCCCCATTGTCCTCTTGAAAATGTGAAAATGTTTTATTTACAAGGGGTGAGAATGAAATTATACATGGTAGGATGATGACCAATGTCTCAAGTGAAAGATTAAAAATAACATACAAACTCACAAGTGAAAATACTAAAGAACGGACAAGATCATATATATGTGATCTAATAAATCATACCCTCACTATAAAATGTTCACCAAATCACTCATCCAATACTGTATAATATTTAACAATAATAAATAGGATCCCCACTACTGTTTCCATACTGGTTTTACACTAACATAACCCAAGGAAGAAGATCCTATGCTTCCATCCCTTCCACACCTATCAGACCACAACCACATCACTACACATCTCAACCACATAAAACTGTGCCATTATATATCATCTCCCATAAAGACAATTGGGACATCACACCACATCATTCTTTAATACACCTGGTCCATCACACCTTATACCGTCACATATCTGGAGTACGAGGGTATCATGAATGTAAATAAAATCAACCTCGTTACCGCCTCCTAACATGAATTTTCAACAAAATATAACCATATCACACCAATTCCAACACACCACATCTCATCCAAAAATATATGGTCTATCATGATATCTAAAGGATGAATGAGGATAAAGGGTTTTCCATTCATCATTATCACCTCCTACATACAGGATTGGGGAAAAAATGAATCCAAAATCCTCTGAGAGTTGGTTATGTCCAAATATCATGGGGAACATATAAAAATAACATAAAATACATGGTATATTGATATCACACAATACCCAACCAATGAGTTCAGAACAACTAAACTATAATAAACCATGACACTAGTGTTACATAACATGTCAACTGCTATAAAAACGACAACCACTATATACAACCCCACAAAACCTCTTCAAAATCCACACATTTAGACTTTCAATTAAAAGACCGATAATTTTGATATTAATAGGGTTCCCAAAATTCTATTTTTTTCCATTTTCCATTTTTATTTATAGATACTATTAATTTGTCACTAAATTAATTTTACCAATTACTGAATGAAAAAACAAACCCACTAATATTTATTTACCAACACATTCACAATCAAATTCATTTTTTAAAATTATATCAAATCCTTTTAAGAACAAATCACAACCACACCACATAGAAAACCACATATCACACATCAATCATCAATTTAACACTACATCGACCAATACATATGATTCAAAAAACCATATGTGAAAATGACCACATTTCTACCACCACACAAATACAACTAAAAAATCAATTTAATATAAAATTAGACATCTTCCCACAATGAATATTCACCATATTATATCACACATATACCCTCCTTAGTATCCTCATATCACAAAATCAAAAAAATCATAGCATAACATCACCACATAACATCCCATTATATACCACAGTCAAAATATATATCATCATAACTAAAAACATATCATAGAGGATCTGTTCACCACCACCATTACAAAATATCCCAAAAAAAGTATCTATGAAAAAACACACACACAAAGGATCGCATCCCATCTTTCACAAATAATTCAATGGAATTCAATAATTCATCTATTTATTCACCATGGGTATTATTTCAGAAACAATATTTCCATTGGAATCCTATTACTATCCATCAATATATTCACTATCCATTTATATAGGGTTCCTTAAAATAATAACACATCAATTTTCACACATAAATCAACTACAAAACAGAGTAGGCACCAAATATATGTCATTTTTAGTATGGGAAACAAAAACATATATTATCAATAAAAATATCTTCAAAGAAATAAAAAAAGTTTTTACTCTTCATTTCAATCAATTTTAGATATTAAAATTAATTATATCCATTAATATGAACCATATTAATCATATAATATAAAGAAAAAGCATAAAATACACCCACATTGCATATAAATAGGGAGTAAATGAGGATCAACTATGTGAGAGAATCTGTTTTATTTTATATTCATGAATTTGAAAAAAGGAAATAACTTTAAAAAGTAAAACCATAGTAGAAATTTTTAGAGTAACCTGAAAAACACAAATTTATTTTAAAAAAATTAAAACAAAGGCCAAATGAAAACAAAACCACCACAATGAATCTATGAGGGAAGAATGCAATGAAACATGTTGAAAGGGAGAAGAAATCATCTTAGATCAATAAATATCATCCATCGTAACCCATGAAAAAATGACAGTGGAAAGTGGAGAGAATATCTTGTGAAGATGTATATGGTATACCTAATGTTAGTAAGAAATAATAGATAGATTTTTGTATTCAGGTCATCCCACATGTTATAAATAGTCTATAACTCACCTAATAAATTGTGTTAATTCCATATAAATATTTTTATTTCCATAGGCCTTGTGAAATACAACATGTGAGGCATATTTATATTGTCAATTCCCATATTCTCAATCTTCTACCAAAATACATGGTGCCTCAATCTAAATTATTTATATCATGGTTAAAGTATTTACAATGAGAATTTCTTTTAGGAAATACTCATCCTCCATGTATAATTCATGAATCTCGAGTTCCACAAGACTGAAAACATAAACTCATGTCATGAATCATCCTTTCATTTTTTGAGTCACATAATACAGTACAATTGTACCTCCCACACTATTCTACCCTCATTTATTTTCAAACAAATACATGTAACTACTTAAACTAGAAAACATATAGGTGGGTATGGAATGGATCATTACATTAGAGGCCACTCAAATTATTTTTTTGCATTCATAATCAATACCAAAACCAAATGAAATAAGAGGGTATTAAAACCCCCACATGATATACCTTTAAAGGATATCATTAAACCTCAATCTATACCACCAATCAAATATGACAATCCTAAACAACCCGCAAATAAACATCACCATATCTCATAAGGTATATATCCACATCTTATAGAACCATCCATAAGCATCCTGATTTCCACAAAACCATCTTTAATCCTATTTTAACATCTACTAATACCCAATAAACAACTTCCCCAACCAATAAAAACCACCTCCCCAAGACCAAAATTCAAGGGATTATATCTCCTCATTCAAGATATTATCCTCCTTGGGTAAAATTAACTCAACCACATGATTATAAACATTTCATAGAATAAAACATATTTATTTGGGGCCATGTTTTCTCCAATTCAGTTTCCATGAGTTTTATCACAGATCACATCATCATGTATACGACACATCACATAAAATTGAATGATCTAAACATGAAGCCATCACAGAGAATAACATAAAACAAAAACTCAAAAAAACTCTATTAACTTAGAATGAGTCTACATATCATGCTCCCAAATACTGTCCTACAAACCACTATGTGTCCATAGAACAAAAACAAAGGTTTTAGATTATCCACATAGAAACTTCTCTTAGTGATTTTGGATCTACATTGATCATTCCATGAATTTCATATCATCCTCAATATCTCTCTCCTCCAATCAGTGATTTGGGAATCTTCATGAAGATGCCGATGAAGCAGGGACATGTGAATGATTTCATGGATAATATCTAACTATGGTGGAATCACAAAGCAATATGAAAACATATAAAAATTATCTGACACCTCAAAAAAAATTAAAAACAAGGGATAAATATTACTTCCCATGTCAAAAATCCACTAGCCAAATCAATGAAAAACCCTCAAGAACACATGGTCTCCATCCTCATACTCTATGGTAATACACCTATGATCAACATAAGCCATATGATAGTCATATTACAACCTCATCATCTCTCAAACTAAAGATATATTCTTGGTTTTTTTTGTACCACTTATATACCATGAACTAGTGACTCTCCAAGATCAATCCAGAAAAACAAAGAAAAACATGGCCTTTAATAAAATGAAACAAATGGATTTATTTAATTTGAATAGTGATATATTTTCTTAAGAAGATGATGCCTATGGAATGTGTATTACCAATGATCCAGATATGTTCATGTTTCTTAACAGAAACATATCATTTAGCTTCAAAACGGCCTGCTCCATATTCCATCTTATCAGAGGGTGGAACGAAATGGTAAGGAACAACTCATAGAAAATGATATCTAACCACCTACTCTATAATTTTGAGTTAATGTGAGGATATAAATTAGATATTATTTATTCTAGTACCCCATGAAGCTTAACCACATCATCCCCAAACCACCTCCCTATAACATTCAAGACACATGACTAACAGATCGTCATAAAATGAGTCGACTTCATATATTGTTCCACCACAACAAAAAATACATCACATCCCCCCAAATCATAGTAAATAAGGTTGATATAATCAATAAATATATCCCCCCATTTCTACATGGGAACATATAAGGACTACAACGAACCTCGGTGATAACTCTATTCCTCATTCACATGTTGAAAAACATGGAAATTAGCAACAATCTCTTACCCCTAACCACTAAAGATTCAATCTCGAGACAAGATACATATTAATCACTCTAGGGTTAACTTTTAAAGGTGATATATGAAACTCATGAAAAGAATTCACATATCCTTATAGGGAATAGATAACTTCCCATAAAAAAACCAACTTCTATTCATCCTTTGATTATCGCTGTAGAGCATTACCATAGCTAGAACAATCATGCCTCACATTTCATATATGTTGGACCAATGAAACTCTTATACTACTATTATCATGGTTGATTAAATAGCCAATTGATGATGAAAATTCATCCACTAAACTTGTCGATGTAAAAAATCATTTCTAAATGATCTTCAATACCTTTAAAATCAATGATAGAATCTCATCCCACGTGTCCTTAGGGCTACCAAATCAATAAATCATCAATAGAAGTCCCTTTTACTGGGATTTAATATATCTCGAAATAATTTTCTTGAAGGGAATCCACACACCACCAAAAGTGTATATTATTACATCAAGGAGAAAAGAAATATTTTATTCCCTTCTGGTCTGTAAAAACCTAAAATCACTCATCGTAGAGGTAATGTAGCCACATAGTTATGAAAACACAACTAGAACTAGTCGTAGATCTTTGGTGGTATAATTAATCTCATGGGGATGTACCTACATATAACCACTAGAGATCATTACCCTATGATTCATCAATAAAAATATTGTGACTAGATGTGGAGAATCACTGAAAACATCTAACATCACACCCTCCAACGGAAACTAGATCAATATGGAATTGAAAAACATCTATTTTAGATAACCGATTGTCTTCTATCACTGATTAATCCCAAAAAGTATTAATCCTTCATTTTAATAGCTATTAGTGGGGCTGTAATCCAATAAAATTGTAAAAAAAATCCTAGATAATATTTTGTGAGACCTAGAAAATGGTAAAACTACTACACATTCTTATTTTCATCAGAAGAAACATCTACGTGAAAATTTAACGATTCTACTACAGCATCCATTTGAAGCACCATTTATCAAATAAGATGAACCTACAATAAATAGAATATGAAAATGGATAATTTTCATAGATTCAATAGGTTTTATGGACTAGTAGATAGCTTAGATATTCTTGGCTTCCTCATCCTATGAAATAGTGTTAGGTCCAAAAAGGGCATATATACCCTGAGGGGGGGTGAATCAAGGTGAAAATATTCTCTACTAAAATTCTTCTTTCCCCATTGGATCATGACCTCTATGTTACAAGGGTCACCTATTATGCTCTCTAATTTTAATTTCCATTCAAATTTTACTTGATGAGGATGTACTATAAGTAAAGTAGTAAAGAATTCAAAAGGACACAATGATTTTTACAAGGTTCACCCTCACTGAGCTAAGTCCAAGGATCATAAAATGATAATGTTCGAATGTACCAAATTCACTAAGGTGCACTACCAATAATTAGTACAATGATTGGGATAGATATTTTATACTTTGTCTCATTATAATTACATGGTTTTGGGTATTCTCACTTCATTATCAATTGTCACACCCGATAGCACTTTATCTAGATCACCACTGCTTGAAAGGGTCATTGTTTTCCTATTCTTTCAGTCACTAGTTTTGGAATGTAATTCACAGACAGTTTATAGACTTGTAGGTAAAACATAGATCATGGACATGTAGCTCTATTAATTTTCATGAATTCATACTTTCTCAACTATTGGAAAATGCTCAGTTGAAATCCTGTTTTCACCCGTAGATGAAGTCCACCTTACTGGATACTGTTAGATACTGGAATATACCTTCATATACAATTCTGACAATTTTTTCATGATTCAGTGAGGTTTTTGTGAACAAAAGTTTCCTCAAACTTACTGTGTAACGAGGTTTATATGTGGATCTCCTCTTAAGCATTCCCCGAACTATTCTGCGAACCACCTTCATCCAAATACTACATATGTGTTCTGCCTCTGTGACCTAAATCCATGTACTACCTCCCTATATTGCACCCTATGCATTAACTCTGCATCAACAAATCTCTCTATGTATGAGAAATATTCTCTCTTTGTGGATTTCCTTCGCTTCTATATATGGATGCTCCCCCTCCATATACATCATACCTCATATGAAGACTTTCTTCCTTTGTAGCCTAAAATGCAGTGAAAAAAACCTTTCACATATTTTCTTATGGGAACACCTTCACCCTTTGAAGAATTTCATCCTGTAAAACAATTCTCCTTTGCAGAACCCTCCTCGCGAACCACTTCTCCTCCTAGGAATCCTACTCAATAACCACTTCTATTTCACATAATCCCCTACATACAGGGCCTTCTTACCCAATGTACCAAGCCTTGTTCCCCTATGAACTCATCCATTACTGGATATATTTTTCAGTAAAAACCATTGGAATATTTTTTTTCCATGAACCACTTCATCATTCAAGGAATTAGCCCTCTCAAAGTTCCTTTAAGAGTCTGATAATTCCCAATGAAAAGTTATTCTCTATTGAAAATTGATCTCACTTCAAATCTGTGGGATTAGATCACCTTATATAGGAAATGATATTCGCTTAATCCAATAAATTTATATTTACCAAATCTTTTATTCAACAAAGCATTCACAACATATAGCTTCTTCCACAGTGAACCACAAGCCTTCTCACAAATCATTTTCATATATGGTTCATGTACTTCCACTTTTCCTATGTGACGCCATTATCTTCCTCCATCCTGAAAATCATCATGCCTTTCACATACCACATACCCTTCACCACAAACCATCATCACGAACCATTTTTGGTTCCATGAACTACTCTCATGGTCTTGGTACCCGACCGTGAACCGTTATAGGGCATGGTATACAGTCCATGCTTCAAGGTAAGAGGTTACCTTATTTTTATTATTTTATTTTAAATTATTCAAACCATTCATTCCTATGATGAAAGAATTCCTTCTAAAAACACAAACACCCAATTTCAGAAATGAGTAGAAAACCACACCACCATAAACATCTTCTTTCAGGAAACCCCAACCATACTCATTCATAGTCATTTGATATTTTCAAGAAACATAGTCACACACAAAACATATTGGGAGGAAATTTTATGTATTTATTTCCAACAGTCTCCCTCTTTGAGTTTTTCTAAAACTCCACTCATAACAATTTGTTTCATTTTGATACATCGTTAAGGCTTCATCCTTCTTCAATCAGTATTCGCTTCATGCTATTAAGATTGTGATCAGATATTTAATCAACAGATAATCTAATCCCACATGAGCTATTATCTTCATGAGAAACAAGTGTATAATGAAATGTTCATCAATGAATCACTTCCTTCTTTACACCAATTCATGAAACCAAACAACTGATTTCATTAAGAACCTTAGTTGATGTGATATCAACTATTTGATAAATAACTATTAACATCATCATATTTAACACTCCCCTTATATCATAGCTCCACTAAATAGCTTCAGCTCAACTTCAAATCCCCCTATCTCATTGCTCCACTTAATATATTATACCTATATAATAAACAAGACATTTTAAATCCTATGAATAGTCACATTCTCCCCCTTTCTCAATGAACCAGAAGTATACCTCATGGTTGTCTGTAATAGGGTAATGAACATATATTGGTACATTAGGGGAAAACACAACATACCTCAAGGAGAGAGGGTCTAAGATCCTCAATTTTTCAATGGTGGGGAGTCAACTAGATTCTTAGAGACAAATGATGCCTTTAAAATTCTTATTTGGTTAAGGCATTCATAAGAATATCTTCAAATTTTTATTCTGTTAGAAAATACTCTAACATCACAAGCCCATAATCCACCATATCCTTGATAAAATGATATTTTATTTCAATGTGATTTGTTCTTTAGTGATGTAATTTTTTTATCATAATTATAGCACTTGAATGATCACAATGAATTCTAATCAGAGACATCACCTCAACTAAGATATCATCGTGATGCAGCTTTATCCATAGTAAATGTGTGTAGAATTGAGTAGTCAAAATGTACTCAGCTTCCAGAGTTCTTAATATAATGAAATATTTTTTCTTGATCACCCATGAAATAAAAAATCCACCAAGATAGAAAGAACCTCCAGATGTTGATTTTTTATCATCTTCCATTATAGCCCAATCTCCATCTGTATATCACATAAACTATGGATACGATTTTTCATTGTACATTAAATTAAAATACATTTTCCACTTGATTTAAAAATAAATTATTTTCACTATAATAATTTGGATCTCATTGGTATTGCATTGATATCGCACTACTTGGCATGTGGTGAAAACAATATCAGGTCTTTCCACTGTGAGATAGATTAAACAAAAAATAATTTTCTTATTTTTTGTTATATTAACTACCTTTCCATCATAATCCTTTGATAATTTAATCATTGAAATATATATTTTAATCAATTCCACCATGATGGGAACTGATCTTCTTCCAAAACTAATCTAGCCTTGAATACCATGCTCTTGGTTCTTGCTTCAAACCATATAAATCAATCTATAGAAGAAAAAATGAGTTCTAATCATCATGAATGAGAAATTTTTTTTTTCTTATCTGTATAAAATTCTTCTTCCAGAACCCCATTCAGAAATGTTTACTTGACATAAATTTGGAAAAACACGAACATCACTTTCACGGTAATGGAAATAAATAATTTGATTGTCTATAGTATTACAAATGTTAAAAATGTTTTATCAACATCTATGCACTCTATCTGGGAGTATCGTTTGCACACCAGTCATCCTTTGTTTCAAATCACCACTCTATCTTCATTCAACTTATTACAAAAGAATCATTTTCAACTGATGACATTCTTATCTATTGGCCTCGAAACAATATCTCATGTCTAATTCTTCTCCAACTTTTCAGGCTATTCATTCATAGCTTAAACCTAGTTCCCATCTCTGGCTTCTTATTCAGAAAATTTATGCTATATCTATGATATGTTCTATTCTTGATGTAATATCTTCATCCTTATTATCTATACTTTAACTTTCTGATCACCAATTATTTTCTATCTATCAATTTCATCTTAAATCCTAAAATTTTTTGTTGATATTAAATCGACTCCCTTCTCCTCCTCAATAGTATCCTGTTGTGAAACTGCATCTTTTACTATAGTGAAATAATTTCATTCAACTACTATTACCAGCATCTTGTTGAAATTTTTTTGATGTTATCTTGCAACATCATTAATGTTGCTGCTTCTCCAATAATCATTGTTCTCTCAGTGGCCAACCAGCACTTGATCTAGGGCCTGATGCCAATGATTTTATCCTCAATACTTGTAACTACCAGATCATCCAGTTATAGATTTTAAAGGTGTTTGATTTAGAAAAAACTTTTATTCATTCAATTGGTCTTCTTATGTTTAGAGAACACAAACATTCATCCATTCTATTACATTGAGTGTTTTCAAGTGATCAATTGATAGAACACCCCCCCTATGAACCTGAATCACATGTACATTAGTTAACATCATTTATACATATGGTTAGAGGGGAAACCATTATAATCCACATAGGTAGGATTTTGGGTGACCCTGATGGATCAACCATTTTTTTATTTTCATGCAATTTATTTTACCTTTTCTTGTTTATTCCAACTTCCTAGAAAACATAAATTTTTCCAGCCAAAAAACATGTCATTCCTCTCCCACATGCGGATGATTTTTCTTGTATATAGATTCTACAGAGTTCCCTTTGTTCATAATTTGTGTATTGTACCCACTAGTACACATTTTCTTTTTATATGTCCCACCAACATTCCATTTATCAGTATTCTTTATTTGAGATGGAATGTCTCCACAATATATAAGATCATTCTTCTTCCTCCATTAGAGGGATAATTTTGTTTCTTCTACTTCTCAGAATGTGGAAAAAAATTTGTATTTTCACAGAAATTCTTAATTCATTTATCTTTTATCAGTTTTCGAGTCTTGCCACCATTTTTGGTGAGATTGAGTATTCCACTGATTTTATATTCTTCTTTACTCATAACTAGAGTAGATCTCCCATGTTCTTCTATGTTAGTTCACATTCATTCCAAGAGATCCATTGTGACTGTAATAGAGGAGGTAATTGATACACCTTTCATTGAGCTTCTTATGATTATCCTGAGGCTATATACCTATTTTCATCTCACTATGTTTTCTTCTAATATAGGCTTCTTAGTTATACATTTCCTATGCTGGTGATCTCCATATTGGTTCATTTTCCTTCCATGATTTATTCTTACTACAATGTATTGCAAAATGTACATGATTAAAAAATATTAAACATCGTCACCAAAGGAATACCTCATTTCATTATTTCATAGGTGAGATGTTGTCGCAGCTTGAATTTTTCTTCTGACATTGATATCCTGAGCTTCCTAAAACCTACTCATGGTGTGTCCCATTCATCCACACTAAAAAATATCACGGATACTCTCTTCTAAGGTACAATTCTTTCAAATTTATCATGTTTCTTATCTTAATATATGATTTTGATATATATTTTTCTTTATAGAATTAAATATATTCCAATTCCTTAATGAAGAATCATGAAGTATGACCATGAATTCAACGGAAATAGAATTTTTTTGATTACATCCTTTAAAAAAAATTTATATATGTCTCTATAACCTACCAAAATTTTCTATTCTCTTGAACATTTCAAATCTTCCTTCCTCTCATCCATGAAAGGGATGATCTAATCTATTGCCTATTTTCTCCAATATGTATGGACATTGAAATGAGAATATATGTTAATGTTTATATTTAGAAATAACATTTTTTATTTTTTATTTCATCATCATCTATTGAAGGATAATCAAATTGTATGTGCAATACATCTTTATATTTTTGCTTTCCAATGACTTTGGATCAGTCCACTCTTTCTATAATAATTATAACTCTTCTTAAAATTTCTAAATCTTCATATCCCTTGATTCAACTTGAGAATTATATTCACTCTTGCGATTCTTCCCTCTACTCATCTCATCTTCAAATTCATGCGTGAGATTATCCACCATGTAAAGTTTTTTCCTTTACTTTCTGTTATTGTGAGCAAAAAAATTATAAATACATGAATTATCGTATTGTAACCTATTCTCTCCCTGAATAAGTTAAGATTGTTTCCTATCAAGACCATAATTTCTAGTATTCAGATTCTGAATTTCGTCTATGTTTATATTATTTCTCTAGTCATTATCTTTGAGTTTTTCTATATTTGAAGATGAATTTTTCATCTCTTCACCCAGAGAATATTTCTCCTCCATGAGGTCTGTTGCTACATCAATAATACATTGATTTAAGCCTATTTTTTAATTGATCTCAATATCAATTGCTTGAATCTAGATATTATTAGATTTAGTCTCTTTACTAAATTTATGATACAATTCCCTTATTTTGTGGAGACATTATTATCCTGGCCTTCCTAGAAGTTCATCATCATCAGTAGTTTCAACTTCACTTGATAAGTCATGTTCTTAACTCATTCTTACAACATCATTGTTTGATTCTATCTTTTCTTTTTCTAATTCATCTAAACCATTATTTAGAAAATTTATGGTTTCCTTAAACTCAATCATAATTTTCCATAAATACATACACTTTGAGGAACAACACATGACTTTGACCTCTTCATTGAGTCCTTACTTCTACCATTTAACAATAATATATGAGTATATTGGACCTTTAAAATAAAATATCTACTAAAACATGTCAGGTAAAGAAAATATGATAAAATAATCCTTCAATCTGATACTAATTTGTAGATCCAAAATGGGATTTGATACTCGCCGAGGGGGGGGGGAGGTTGAATCAAGGTATGCGTATTATTTTCAAGATTATTTTTCCCCACTAGATGTCGACCTATTTATTACAACTATCAATTTCTATGATCTCTAATGTCAATTTCCACTCAAATTTTACATGTTGATGATGCACTGAACGTATAGCAGCAAAACATGCACAAGGACACATAGATTTTTACATGGTTCACCCTCACTATGATACGTCAAATAAGTATAAAACAACAATTTTCTGATGTACAAAATTCACTAAGGATCGCTACCAATAAGGAGTACAATTATCAGGTTAGATAATCTATTCCTAGGCTCACTATCTTTAAAAGGATTAAGGTATTCTCACTGAATTCCTAATGGTAACTCCCTATGCCTCTTTCTCTAGATTATTGTCAATGGAATGGGTGACTGTCATCCACTACATTCACTAATTTCTCTAGGAAAATAATAAAACAATAGTTTATAGACATGTTGGTCAAAAAAATTTATGGACATCTGGGTCCCTTCATTTTCATGAATTCTAATATCATTAACTATAGGAAGCTGCTATGTTGAATTCCCTTATTCACCTGCAGATGAATCCCACCTTCTCAGGTACTGTTAGATACAAGGAAATACTTTTGTAAATGGGGTTGATTCTTTTTCAATATTCCTAGTTTATTTCAGGAACTACATCCTCCTATCACATACTATGTAGCAGGATTTCTAAAAGGACTGCATCCTCTCTGTACAACTGCCTATTCATTGAACCACCTAGATCTGCATACTGTCACCATGTTATGCATCAACAAACTACCTCCACCTATTGCATCCTCCTACCATGTCCATGTACTGGCTCTTCCTCTTTGAATCACCCTCAATCTGCAAACTGTTATCTGTTCACAGACTCCGTTTACATCCACATACATAATATCCCTTCCTTGAACTGTATTCTTCATTCATGGGTGATCTTTATTTTTATCCTACATCACCCCGAAAAAACCTTTTTCAAATTTTATTTTATGAAAAACATCACCCTTTACTGAACTGCTTCCTCCAAACCACTTCTCCTGCGTAGAATCCTCCTTGAAAACCACGTATTCTTCACAAACTCCCCTATGTATCATGCCTTCTCCTCCCACATACAGAGCCTTCTTCCACCACGTACCACTCATTTACGACATAGTTTTCCACAAAAACCTTTAGTGTTATTTGTTCTGTATGAACCACTTTATCCTTCACTAAATTCCCCCTCACGAACATCCATCGAACTTTATTGAATTATCGGATCAAGGATCTTCTCTAAAAACATTACTCTCAACTCTAATCATTTGGATAATTACTCCATATATAAAAAAATATATATTCTTAATCCACTAAATTGATATTTTACAAATCATTTATTGATCATTTCCTTCACCGCGTACCTCTTCTGGAACTAAAAACTGTAAGCCTTCCCATGAACCATTTTCCATACATGGTTTGCGTACTGCATTTTGTAAAATTCAGTCCCATTCCCTTATTCCATCCCTAAAAAAATAATTACTTCTGTATACCACATTAATTTCACCGAAAACCATCAGTTCAAAATATTTTGGTTCTGCAAACCTCTCCCGCTCTCTCAGTACATGACCAAAATCCATTCTGGGACATGGTATGAAGTGCACGTTCTGGGGTACACATTTCCCTTATTTTGTTGATTTGTTCGTAGTTATTTACACCATTCACTCCTATAATGAAAATATTTATTTTCCAAACACCATGTCTAAATTTTTTGGTCCAAAAATTAGGGATAAAATATGAAATAGCACCACCTTAAAGACCTGCTTTCGGCGAAAACCAACCACACTCATTCGTTGTAATCTGACTTTGTCATCAAACATAAAAACACCCAAAACATTCAGAGGGGACACCTTGAGAGCGTTTTCCGAAAAAATAGATTTGATTATTATATTTTCGATGGTAATGCTTATGAACTTGTCTATAAATTAATAATTGAGGAATATTATGAACACTATGAAGTCAACTAATGAGTTCATGACACCGAATGACATTACCTCATACTAAAAGTGCCCATACTGGAATCTGGAGGTATTGTTAGATAAATCATTATAATTTACCATCATTTGGTGATATATATAAAATAAATAGTCCTTTAAAAACTAGTTTCCATAACTCAACTAGTCTAATAATTTTTTTTATCCTTAGTAGAGGGAAATGGGTCTTGATTGTTACAAGATTCAAACAATGATTGTCTGTAAAGAAAAATAGAATACCATATACCGTCAAGGAAAAATACTTTGGATCAAACTAATGATATAAAATTGGTTAGTTAAAACACCTATGTGCTAGATCATCCACCTCAGATCTTATCTCACCAAGCTCCATAGGCATCGCACGTTAGGGATCCATCAAAATCAGATATTTTATCGGATGTAACTATATCCCAAAGACGACTTTGAATCATGGAGGTTGTGCCACAAAAGACTCTAGTAAAATATCTAGATATATTCCCATATCCATGGAATATAATCTATATAAGAATTCACTGACAGAACCACTAAATAAGTAAAATATGATCCACTTTCCAACAATACTTATGATAAATATTCATTCTAATGAACTCCACTTGTTGGCCCTATATGCTAGTAAAAAATATTTCCTATGGAAGTGGTTAATGAATTTACACATATAATGTCACCAATACTTACCTAGGATAATATATTATGGTTGTATTAACGAATGAAAAATTCTATCACTAACAGGTGTTACCCCATCAATAGTCTACACCCCTAACACAAGTTAAAAAATGTCGCCTCACCTACAACTGACACAATTAATATAAGGGGAAATTGAAGCCTATACATGTCCATTAATAAATAAAGGACCACAGTAGGAGTAAAAAATAAGTGGTAGGATCCAAAATCAATCATGGTTTATATCTGGGTAGATGATAAATTAATTGTACCTATAAAAACCTCTATCCTTGATAGCATCACTACCGAGAATGTGTGCATCTAGCCACCCTAAACTCCTCTACCTCCCTACTTATGGACTCTATGAGAACACTATGGCCATGTTAACTATGGATGGGGACTACCATGAGGCTTACCTATTCCAAAACCATATTTCCTTAGCTTCTAAACAGGCAATATTGGTCGCTTCTATTGAATGTTCCTCATATGTAAGAGTCGTTGTTGGAGAAAAGGGTCCTGAACACATATATGAAACTATCCTCCCTAAGTGGTTGTACACTAATCCTAGAGATTATAATTTACCCTGAAATTGTAGCATGAAAATTGAAATCTCTCAATTTTTTACCGATAGAGACTTTCCAGGGAAGGATGGGAAAAGATCTACAGTATCCATCTCCTCACTACATAAAAACTTGAAAACCAGAACATCCATAACCAAATACCCAAATTTATACTCCCAGATACATAGTAATAGGAGTTATCAGTGGAAAAAATATTAAATTAATCATTCACTCAATGACCACCACCTTTTTTCAACCTCTAGGTATGTAAAAAAGTTGAAATGGGAAAACTGCATACTTAAATACATGGAACAAATTATTCTCTAGACTCTATAATATGGAATCAATTTCTATAAAATATATATATGTAAATATTAAGGAGTTCAATGAATAGTATTATGTGCTACTTCACACTCAATATCCCGGATAATGGGGAAAAACCCCTAAAATACCTCTTCACTTTTCATCAATTGTAGGAATTCTGAACAGAACATCTAATAAAAGACTCCCCATAACACATCTACCTCCTTTTGTTTTACATGATACATCATCCACCATTGAAATTTATCTCCCCATAACTAAATTACTATAAAAGGTACCCATAAATCATACTGATCTTGAATGAAACCAAAAGCGATATCAAGATGCTCCCACCATTACTTTGTCTCTATGAGTGAGACACTCCACTCACCCATTTTCATTCTCTTTAACTGAAAGGCGTGAGGATATCTTTACAAAGAATCATCATCATCTATCAAGTTGATCCTGCAAATATCATTTGGAATAACCTGACAATCCTTAACCACATGATGTAATTTTGGATGTAAACCATGATACATTACTGAAATCAAATGAAGGATCATATTCCTATTAGTGTCTAATTTTATCACAACTTAATTTAATCAATTAATTTGTTCAACATAGTTTCCACATTTATTTTATTCATAAATAATTAAAAATAATAATGATTCAGGTACCTCTCATAGGTCTCCACAATATAAACAGACCCAAATAACCTATCCATTTTATGTGTTTAGAGTCTATGCATAAGATCATGGGGGTGTAATTCTTATTTTCTTTCGAGTCTTTGAAGACCATGTCATCAAAAAAGGATGAAAATAATTGTCTCCTTAACAGCACATGAACTACATGCAGTTTCTAACTCCAAAATTCATTATATCAGTCAACCAAAAACCATCGATATCAATACATATTGACCTCCGCCCCCATTGGTACTCCTTTTGAGCCAATAATTATTGATGAATGATAATGATACCTTGAGTCCTACCTCATTTAGCCCCCGGGATGGTGACAATCACTGGTGGTATAAAAAATCATAATTTGACAATATTTTCCTCTGATAATATTGGATCAATTGATACGATAAAAAGAAATAGAAAAACATCATCACACTGTATTGAATTACATAAAACCATCTTATAGTGAATGAACTATGTTAAGATATACGGATAAAAGACTCTAAATAATGTACTAAAAAACATTTCATAAAATAGTGAATCAATAGTATCTCCACCATAATATTGACATGACTAGTTCATCCTGAAAGTCCTCATGTAATCCTGAGAAAAATTTCATATATGTAGGTTGAGAATATAAGTATACTCAATAGGATCATACCCAAGGTCTCAATTGTGCAGGTGAAATAAATGTACTGATTCCATAATGAATAAACAACTACACCAATAATCTCATAAATAGGGAAACTAAATAATCAAAACCTCCCCATTTTTATCTCACCAAATCATGTATCCAATATAAAAACATAGTAATTAAAAATAACAATGCCCCTGGAAGTCACTTTAGCACTAATTTTCAACTGACACATCAACATTGAATGTTGTGTTCTCCCATGCGTTCTGTACATATCTGACCACAACAGCATAACCTGACATCTCACCTAAAGTAACATGGGGCATCATAAAAGAACTCCCTTGAAGACACATAGTTCATCACACCATATCTCAACAAATGACACCTTGGATTTCACATCATATAGCATAATATAACTAGGGAAGTGTGGTATCATGATTTTGATGTAAATAAAACTCATTCCACTTTCCAAAAATTAATGACCACCACCACATATCACAACAACATAGATACCATATCACATATCAAAAAAAACATAGGCCTTCAATCTTGTAGATGGAAGAGTGGGGAAAAGGGTGTATCCTTCATTTTTACCACCACCTTCTTGTATTTTCAGGATGAAACCCAGATCATAGAACCAAGGGATGATGCTAAATACCAACTCAAGAAGTTAATTTATAGAAATAACATAGAATATTTTATATATACATTGTAAAAAATTCTCATGAAATGGGAAAAAAATTATTACACTAGAGGACACCACCACTACACCACAATAACTGCAACCATTATATAAAAACCCACACAAGACAACCATGTCCACTATCAATTCCCAGACCCATATTTTTGAAGATTTATTATGTTTCCAAAAATCTTATTTATTTGTGTAATATCCCCCGATCTGATACTCTCTCCTGAGGATGAAATTGGTTAGTTATGATACCCCTAGTACACCTCCCCATAATAATGATACTGATAAATAGTAGTATGGGTATGATAGGTAAGGTGGGGAGACTATACCACCAGGTTAGATAGATATAAAATAATGGAAATAATTAATATTATAATAAATATCAAAGAATTATAAATTTTAGAAACAATACAATATAGTAAAAATGCCCACAATAAAAAGTAATTGAAAAATTAAATTATTAATAAAGTAATAATATAAATTTTTTATGGAATGTAAATAAATTTTGTTGTATAATAATTAAAATCAAAATAATAGATGACCCAAACAAACACAAAGACCTCAGTCTCGACCCCCAAGTCAATTCCATCTCTATACTCCACACTATCCCGCAAACTACAATCAGTAGTAAGGCCCCCTACCTGTGTCCAATCCTACACCATGTGAATCTAATCATTTTCCAAATGGTGTACCAAATAGGATATTAGTCAAATGTAGTTGGTCGACTCCAATTTTAATAAATATAACCTCTCTAATAAAAATATTACGGAATAATACATCAATCATGTTTATTAAATAATTAGAAAATTTAATTAACACAACATAAACTTACTTTCACACCATTCTATAACATATCTAATAATTTGCCTTTATCATGCCAACTATAACCATATATACATGGAAAAAACATTTCGTACTTTGGCACTATGATGGAATGTGTTGGAGTATGTTTCCTAACCAGTCCAATTGTAATCATATATCCACAGTAAAACATAACCTATGTCTGACCCTCTATATAATAATATCAACAATAAATCATGGCCAATCCAAATGTATAATAATTAAAATATGTTTCAGGGATAAAACTATTATATAATAATTATAGAAAGTATCAATATTCATAGACCTCTATATAAGCATTACAACATGAATAAAAAGGCCTAGAATACTATAAAACATTAAAACATGAATAATAAGTCATATCCCACTGTATAATAATTAAATTTTGTATAAATAGCCATATCCTTTAATATAATCATTACAACACATATCACTAGGCATAAAATCAATGATATCCAAATATTTCGTCATAAGGTTTAATGTTTAATTATGAAAATTACTATTTATCATTAAAATTAACATTTAGTTTATCATTTTTTCACAAACCAATAATATTCTAGCCATCTGAAAAATAATTCCAATATAATTTGAATATATTAAAAGCAATAACCCAAAAAATTGACATGCAAAACACAATTTAATCCACATGTCAATTCATTTATAAGTAATGGTTCCCCCGCCTGAACGATATCTATAAGATAGTTCAACAAAATTTTGAATGAAAGAGATTCCATAGAAAATTATATTTCATATTTATGTTTATTTATATGCGCATTAAGTCGGAATAGTTTAATTTGAACATATTGTTCAGTTAAACTAACCATAAAGTTAAGGTTTGGACTCTCTTCCTTAAAATAATGATCAACAAATTTTTTGAACATCACTCACAAACAAGTAAAAAGGTGTATACGATTGATAAAAGGGTCTTACATAATTACCAATTGTGATCAAAACCATCAATGACCATGTTCAAGTGATTACACCACAATGGTGGGACAAAAAGTGGAGAGAAGGTAAATCCTAAATAGATTGAGTTACCAGGGATTGATTTTCTCATCCATTTTGTCTGGAAAGGATGTAAATGATTAATAATTACCTAGAATCCATCATAGGTCAAGACATGAAATTTGGAAATAGATGGAATGAAAAACATAATCTACGTAGCAACCTTCTTGAATTGTTGTCCATAGAATAACATAGTGTGTAAAACTTGTACACATCAGGTATTTATTTGGTGGATACACCGAAAAATATCACATACATAGTTAATTTGTAACCATACATGACATTTAAATGAAATAAAATGTTTAAATTAAATAAACCCATTTCATTTCTTGTATTGGTTCCTGATACTATGCTAGTTGGATTTTACATGTCTTGTAATAGGTACACAACGTGTAATCACCTAGCAGTCATTTTTAGCCCAGTTTCATACATAAGGATCTAAAACACCTCTAAATACTTCTTAATCATGGTAAAACCTGATAATCCCATTTATAATATTTATATCTAAATACATTAAATCAAACAATCATATATCCCGAAAATTTATATCATTTTCCAAAATTATAGCAATGCATCTCCAAATAAGACTCAACCACCATGTCTCAAAAAAATTAAATAGAAGCATACCTATAAAATATGAGAACATAAAACCTATACCCCATATAATTACTCAACATCTAGATGCTCTAATCATCATAATGGGGTCTAAGAAAAAATTTTGGGCCATTGTTCAAGCATATCATATTCCCTCTCCCTAGTCTCGTCCTAATATCTCCCATGACTACACTACAATGAAACTAAATAAATCAACCAACCATAGATAAAAATCACACTATGGTCCATAATCCTAATAATATGATCCTAAATTTACTCATCATCAATAATATTATTGTCTTCTAAGTTTATCACAAGATAAAATGTCTGAGACAAATCTCTCATGATGCGGCATGTGAAAACTGTTGTGTATAGCACTGTATCACGGTGGTTGGAAAAATAGGCATTCCACTGGTCCAACCCTATCGACTACAATAATGGCTTGAAAAACCTAGGAACTATTTTTCCCTATTTCATTATAAATCATTTCCCCAACCTTGGGGACTCCTTAAGGAAAACACAATCAACATCCCTGAACACCCGAGGACATTTTCTATGGTAAGCATTCAAATTAATCCTTTTCTCCATGGTCATATACAACATATTGATTTGATAATACTTTTTAGATGTCTCGTACTTGAAACTAGGCACCACAATTTTGGACTCACCTACCTCCAACCAAAATATAGGAGATCCGTATATTCTTCCATACAATGCCTCAAAATGTGACAAAAGTATTGACATCGTGCATATATTTTTATATGAAAACACCAAGACAACCATATCAAACTCCAATGAACCTATGAAATGAAAAAAAAACAACTCATAACATATATTATTGAACCTGAACAATATTTCAAGTTTTATCTTCAGTTCATGGATGATAGGCCATGCTCAAAACTATCAATACCCCTAAAGGCTTCTTAAGACACTAAAAAATCACGATTGGAAATGATTTTCTATATCTGAAATGATACTACTCATATGAAAATTATGTAAAAATACCTAAAACATGTGAATACTACCTAGATCATCAACTATGAATATCTTCCTGGTATCAAAGTAGTGGGATATCATCATAAATTAATCATCATATGCCCATAACACATAATTATTGTGATATATCCTTTGTAATCCTAATAGAAAATCCATACTGTCATCATCCCATTTATACTCATGAATGGGAAAAGGTTAAAAAATCCCATATGGAATCTAATTCTAGACATTAACCTTTTGAATATTGAAACATCTTACCACAAATCCTACTACTTCCTTCTTCATTCCTAAACACTAGTACTATCTTTGAAGACCATGATACATATTTGTTAAATAAGGATGTTCCAAACATCTATGTGAAAGAAAATATCTCATAATATTCTCTAAAAAACATGTAGGAACCCATAAGTGTCCATTGAAAGTAAGAGAATTGGAGCCTTCAAGAGCCCACCACTAAGGTGTCTCTCCACCATAGATGTTGCCTCTTAGAAATAATACTTCCTGATTATATAACTTCACTATCCTGATAGAATCAAAAATATAATGTAAAATATATATTTAAGGTAGAGACATGAATAAAATGGACTTCATGACATCTGAAAACACGTGTTCATAGAGTTATGTATTCTGAAAATCATGTAAAGACTGTTTTGATGCCATTATATATATCTTTTTGCCTGAATAATTGGGAATAAAATTTCCCTTGCCCAGTGTATCTGAAAACTCAATGTTGAAATACTACATATACATGATTGTCCTCCTCTTATAGTGGATCGGTTCCCACTGAGAAAAGATGTAACTTATTCTATTTTGGTCTATGTATACCCAAAATCTCTCACCCATGATACAATTCCATCAACATCTTTGGGAATTTACAACTAATGATATTTCATGATCATGAGTATTGCAATTCCTCTCTTGTGGTGTCATCTAGTTGGAGTCATAATATGTCGCTTGATCCTCAAACACATGGAATCCTCCTGGTCAAACATTAGATGCATCATAGTACATAATATATGATTTACCCATAAATGGTGATATGATTATTGGCGTCGAGGTCAACATGAACTTTAGCTCGTTAAAATATCTCCCACACACACTAGAGAAAACAAACTTCACTACATTTTTTGGAGATCCCTTTCATCATTTCTTCCTAATGGGAGAAGACTTGGATAAAGTAATGATACAGATCTTTTAAACCATAAATATCTTATTTTTTATGTTATTCATGGGATGATCCCAACATACAAGGGAAACCAAATTCTCATGGTCCACTTAAAATCCTTCATCTAATATGACATGGACCATGTATTGAAATTTCTACATCGAAAAACTAATTTTTTTTATATTGGAATAATTTTGATTACCTATAAATATACTTTGTTTGATTTGAAGATGTTTGGAATCATAATATACTAATTGATAGTACACTAAGATTTCCGTGAAATTTTTTTCCACAAAATGATACTGAATGGGATGAAAAATCATATTCATCAAGGCTATTAATTCCATCAGTTTATTAGAAAAACCAAATGAAATCACTATAAAATCATATAATCATTACCTTCTCATAAAATATTTATGAGGTATGTTTGATGGCCTCATACCCAAAAGATGATATCATAATCTAAAATCATTGTTAGAGAATATAATAGAACCTCTAAACTAATTAATGTGATCATCGACCCATATTAGGGGATACTGGTTCTTGACCATCATCTATTTTAACCTATGATAATCCACGCAAATGTGAAAGGTACCCTTAGTCTTCTTGGTTCGGAGAAGTAGAGATCTCCAAGGAGATATAATAGTTCCTATGAAAATGTTACCTTCTAAATCATCCAACCGAACTTTCAACACCATATCCTCTACTAGTGTCCATCTATAAGACATTATTGAAACCAGTTCTTCTCTAGGAACCAACATGATCGTAAACTTGATGTCTCTCTTGGGATGTAAGACATATAAATCATCAAGAAAACCATACTAAAATAGTATTCCACTAGAGGAATGAAACAATGATATTTTCAATGATAATATAGATCAAGACTATCTATTGGTTCCATGAGAAAATAAAATATGCACTAAACATTTCCTATATGACAGTCGAATGTTCCCACTCATCGGGGTGAAAATAGTTTCCTACTTCTAGAGATATAAAGGTAACTATCCTCTAATAATAGTAGTATTAGCTTATATTTTTTATTCAAAAAGAAAAGGACACGGAAGACAATATCCTCTCAAGGGGACCGGAAATGATGGAGCCCAAGAGCATCCCCCATCACTATAGATTCACATTAGGGAGGGAGGGAGAGAAGGGAATCGTAAATGATAAGGGGCACGTCCTGCCTACCCAAGAGAGCAAGGGAGTCCGCCGCAAAGTTGGTCTCCCTACAACTGTGATGAATAAGCTTACCTTTTGATGTTTCGATCATGCATCTCCTAATGAGGTAAGTGATCTCCCAAGGGACCCCACTGGTCCCTTTTAAGATCTTTAAAAGGAGTTCTGAGTCCTTCTTTAATAATAGTCTATATGAGAATGTAATATAACTTTCCAATTCATACCATGAATCAAATCATATCCTGTCATTTCATGATCAATAATTTCACAAAATAAAAAGTAATCCCACACCACACAATGCGACAATAGTCAAAAAGTCATTCGATATTTCCACATCCATGACCAAAAAAATTAATAGTAGATAATTGAAATGAAATTTGATGCTTCTATATAAAAAACATAAGATAAGGAAGATGATAGAAGAATCATACCTATTACAATAGAATGTCTTGAATACACACTAGATAAAGTAGTCTATAAAATGTAGAGTTCACCAAACCCTCTTCCACAGGATATAGTTTGGCTCCCCTACTCCATTCCATCTTCCTTGTGATGTCGTTCCAACATTTGGGTTCCACATCCACTATCAGGACCATAAAATTTTATAGAACTCAAAAAACTGTCTATTGAGGACTAGTTGAGTCCTTCATAGAATCTATTACATGTACTGATCCCTAGCACTACACTTTTTCTACATGCCCCTACAAAAACTCTATAGGTGTCCCATCATGCCTCAATAACTACACCAATGATCATATTACAGTAACAAATTTAGCTTATGTACCGTCATTCCATGATAATAATTCAATAATAAAACATGATCCTAACATGGATTCCCAATTTCATGACTAATCATACCAATATTTACTTGAACAATAATTGCACAGATTCTTCCCTCCATTAGAAGATGAGTAATAAGTTCACCTTCTTGAAATGGATTGGCTAATAATTAGGGCCTCCCTCACATTCCCTTCTATGAGGATTTCATGATTCATCACATCCACAAAACAAATTTGATGGAACATGTTCACCTATGACATGATCTCATGGTGAATTACATACTGAAAAATACTCTCCATAGAGATATCATATGAATCAATATATATCCCAAAGAGTGGTAGGATGATGAAACCTTCAACATTGTCAAACACTAAAATACCATCCTATGTCCGGTTTACAAATTCACGGGCCTTCTCATTCCCCAATTTATTGAGAAAGAAATGTATCATGAAATTATTCTCAAAGTCATAACAATATTTTTCATTTAACTTCCCAATATTCTATAGAACATCCCACCAATTCCTAGTAAGTCCATATAAAAAATATCTAGAAAGCGTAACTATCAAATATTCAAGTCTCGAATGAATTTTAATATTTTTTGGGCTAACTCAATCTAGATTTATGCTTACTGTGTACTCAATCGCCAAAGAATATCATATGATTCTATAGAAAGAAATATCTTTTCTTCTTAGACATCAAAGGAACAATTTGAATAGTATATCTTTCCATGGATCACATGATCCTCTAAAAGCTATCGCAAATCTGAACATCAATATGGACATCAAGATATAAAAGAATCTACATATCATCTTGATTCGGAGTGAGTTTTTTCACTCTCCTGATTCTCTACCTGAAGGTGATGAGGATGCATTTTCTTTAGGAGAATAACACACTCTCTATAACACTAGCTACAATAATAAGGTCGTCCTTAAAAGGTGAAAACAATAGTAAAACACTACTCCTTATATCTATAAACATCTCTTCCCAGATATTTTATAATGAATTAACAATTTATTTAATTACATTTCTTAAATACATTATGTATCTCATCTCACATATCAAACATTAATGTATATATCATATGTAATAAACCTAGCCCTTACATGAAAAATTTATGTCAAAAGATATAATTATGTGCCTATAATAATTCATGAATACTAATATCATGTTGTATTGGCCGATGATTATAAACATCAAGAAACAATAAGATCACTAAATAATAACCTCAAACATATGTGAATCAATCTGGGTTAAATAATACCATCTGTAACATGGAAACTTTATATAACTCAATATCATCCTGATGCACTCATATTTTCTCTCATATATGGGACAGATACTCATGGAAACTAGTTAATTACCATATTCAAAAACATCTTATTATCATTTCTACCTTTCCGAATTTGTAAATATATAGATTATGAAAATAACATGTATCCAATAATACCAATTTGTAACATCGCGCGATATGGAAATCATTAACATGGTTGATACAGGTGATTATGAGACCTCATGTTCTCCTACCAATACACCATGTTATAATGACTAGTAGTGGTGGTGAGTTTTGTATATGGGGGGGGGGGGTACTACATCCCCTAGTTATAGAGTCACAACATTTTGTAAATAAGTAATATAAAAATACATATCATGGTAGAGGAAATAATAGAAATTATACAATATATCAAGAATTTTAAAGTTAAAATAAAAATGAATAATACTATAATTAATAAATGAATAATGTAATTTCATTTTGGAATGTACCTGAATTTCTTACTAGAAATAATAATAAAATCATAGAAGATTTAGAAAAACTCATTGAACCTAGTCTTGATACCTATGTCAGCCCCGTATCCAAACTCCATCCCATCCAGTAATAAATAATCAACCACAAGGTCCATTTACTTTGATAAATCCTACAACTAGGTAATCCTATTAGGTACCTAATAGAATCCCAAATCAGTTGAGTGAATCCCAAAAGGATGATAACACCATGTATAAACTTAACACATCTAATAATAAGTGTATATAAAAATAAAATAAATAGGTACATTAATTAATTAAATAATTTAATTAATACCACATCAACCTAGATCCAAATAATATTTGAATATAAATAAAAATCAATCACAACCATTCTTTCCATAACCATATATCCATGGTAAAACAAAACCTACTTCAATTCCATGCCAAAATTTATTGGATAAATTATCACAACCATGCAAACCATAACCATATATATATGGTAAAACCTAACCTTAGTCAAATATTATATATAATAATTTCAGCAATAAATTAGGTAAATGACCAATTCGTATAAAATACATCATGTTATAGGGGCATTTATGTTGTATAAGCATTACAACATATATCACTGGGAATATCCAATTATATAATAATTACACTAAGAATCATTGGGGCTGGCCCTCTATATAAGAATTGCAAAAAAAAATCATAGTGCATATCCAACTATATATGAATCAAATCATGTATCATTGGGAATTTATCTCTATATAAGAATTTAAAAACGAATCACTAGGCATAAAAGCAATGATATCATAATATCACATCATAAGGCTCAATTATTCATTATTCAAATTAACAGTTGTCTTTCAAATACAGATTTTTTATCATTTGGTCATAAAACAATAACATTTCAGTTATTTCAATAATCATTCAATTCTATGGTCAATATATATTATAAATTCACCAAAAAATCATTACATGAAAAAAACACAAAATCCATAACTCAATTAAGTTATAAACAAGGGTTCCATCACAAAAATGTTTGATAGAAGCCATGTCAGTAACAACTGAAACCAATGGGATTATAGAGAATAATCCTTTTCCTTATTTAATTAATTGAGGTGGTCGTTGTGTTGGCATAATTTATATAATTTAAAATATATTACATTTAAAAAGACCATAGGCTTATGTCTTGGACTCCCTACCATAATCTGATGGTCAAAATATTCTTCCAGAAGAATTATTTGACATTAAAAAGGAACATATGATCGCATAAAGGATCATAGATCACAATCAATCAAGATAAAAAAAATACCATGGTCAAGAGATTTCTAATCAATTGCCGAAGAAAAAATGTAGATATGGAGAAACATATAAATAATGACTTCCCAGGGATTTATTATCTTAATTGGGATGCCTATAAGGGATGGAATTCCACTGAGATCTCCTAGAATCCATAAATTATAGAGAAAGGAAAGGTTACACATAATTGAATGAAAAAAGTTATCCTAAAAAATTCTTATAAAACATCAGGCTGGGGAATTACAGGACATGTAACACCTTCACAGATCGTCTATTTAATTTAGTGGGATTGACCAAAAATCCTATTTAAATAGATTATTTTTAACCCTACACAACTTTTACATCGCATGAATAGTTTACAAAAAAATTCAACCATTTCATTCCTTGTATTTGTTCATGATTAATTTCTGGTAGATGTTTCACACTACGTAATAGGTACACAGCATATAATCTCATTGTAGAGAGTTTTCATCCCATTTTCATACATAAATATCTTAAACACATCCAGAGAATTCCCAAGAATGAGAAACCATCATAACCCTACTTAAAAGGTTTATATCGAGACTCCATTAATTCAAAAAAACATATAACCCTTAACATTAAATTACATTCCAAAAAAACATATCTCGCTTTCCAAACATGAATTAGCCACCATGACTTAAATGAAAAACTCAAATAGTTATGTACTTAGAGAATATGGGATCATATAACAATCATTTTCACATTTCATTCATTGAACCAAATCCTTTATCATTAAAACGTTTTTTTTACCAACCATACAAAAAACCCATCCTAATAATATTAATTTCTAACCCTTTCAAACTAATTTTAAATATTGAAATTTTTTTCATGACTACAACGAAAAACAACACAACCACAGCACACAAAAAATCACCCACCATAAGTCAACATTCATTGGAATTATACATTGTCCAATATATCTAATAAAAACAACCACATGTTGCAACCACCAAAACCCAACCACCATACAACTACTGACAACTCATTATGTATACATAATATCTCTAATATACCAAAAATTCATCTTGTTTGTATACCATAATACATCATCACGTATCGACAACCTCAAACTATAACAAATGAAAAAAAATATGATAAAATCTCAACAACACTTCTCATACCATAACCCCAGGAAACCAAAATCATCAATACATCAATCATCTATGAGCCTATATGTTCACCCCCACAATCACTAAAAAAACCCACAACAATTAATTCTTCACATGAAACACAACCACACACAACATAAAATTAGATAATTAAAATATTATTCAATGGATTTAATATTTTATTTCATTATTTGGAAATGTTATTATCCTAAAAATAATAATTCCAATCATAACTAATTATTATACATATATAATTTATTCATCATTTTTTCTAGGTGGGTTCACACAACAGCACTTTATGGGTCTCACATAATAAAATACAACACTCTCAAGGATCCCAATAACCATGATTTTTATTATTGTTAAAAAGAATATATAATCTAAACCAAAATTTCAACAATGAAAAAATAAATTTCATTACTCCCCACCCACATAAAATTTTCATTTTATAAATAATTATATTCATTAATAGTTCCCTTAAAATCCACCCAATTAATGTAAAATCATGTAATCCCCACAAATTTCATATAAATTGCCACGACCCGTCCTCGGGGCCCGTGCCGTGACTACCCCAAGCCCGCCTTCCATAGGCCAGGGGCTGGTGACTAGCACCAAAGGCGTAAAATCCCGATAACTGGGAAGACATTGCATTTATAAAATCAAACAAGCACCACAGAGTACTTGCGGAAGCAAAACACTAATTACAAAAGAAATGCTGAAAAGTAAATGGGCCAGAATACAAACCCAAAAGAAAGTACGACTACAACCGAACAAGGTACAACAACAAAAAGGAAACAGCTGGAAAAAGGAAGCAGCTCCTGGGTCGTCCTCCTCGGATCCTACCTAAAGGGTAGGTACAGATAGCCTCCTCCACACTCTCATCCGTCAACCTCCTCTGTGAGTCGTCACGTCGTGTAGTCCACCTCCGGGTACTGACTCGTCGTGTAGTCCACCTCCGGGTACTGACTCGTCGTGTAGTCCATCTCCGGTTACTGACTCGTTGTGTAGTCCACCTGCAGGTACCGTCCAGTCCTCGAACACTCGGCCTCCGTCAGCACTATCCGTTGTCTGCAACCAACACAACGAGGTGCGGGCATAGCCCGTGCTGGGGTGAGTATAACGATACTCAGTAGGTACCCTGAGACCCTCAAGGTCTCACTAAACCAACAAGGATAACCACAAAGAAGATCTCAACAGATAACCTCTACATAGGTATATGCCCATACATATACCTAAGTTATCAAGTAACCCATCTCAATCACGAGGAAACACAAGGATTGTGAAATCAACGGATAACCACTACCCAGGTATATGCCGATACATATACCTAAGTTATCAAGTGACCCATCTCAATCATGAGGTAACTACAAGGTCATAAGTCTCAGCTAAAACCAGTATTTTCATCATCGAAACCGTAACTGCTGAAGAGTTTCGTCTCTGGAGTGTACAGTGGTCCTGTCATGACTCTGAGGTACTGATCACTAACCTAAGACTACTGAGGTACTCCTCCTATCGAGTACTGCGGACCTGCCACCTCACACAGTTGTTCTTCCTGCCGGGGTCTGCCACCCAACACAGTAGTGCTCCCCCCTCATAGCCTACAGAGGTACTCCTCCTATCGAGTACCGCGGGTCTGCCACCTCACATAGTAGTGCTCCTCCGCTATGGGTCTGCCACCTCACAAAGTAGTTCTCCCCACTGGGCTACGTAATTCACTCCGAATCGAATCGGACAAGCAGTCTTCGGGTCTCTGCAGGCTACACGGTCTCCGTACTCCGTACGCTCATATTTGGGAGGGTTCGCTCCACAAGCTACAAGTCGATACTCCATGTATCTCAATGTCCCACGAAGAAATATCTCAAAGGACCGCCTCGTCATAGGGGTCTCATCGCAACAGACGACGCGTCAATCGGATGCCCGGTCTGTGAGTTATTAGCCTTTTCGTCCCAGGGGCCCGGTTGGTTTTGTGAGCGATCCAAACCCGGCCGTATCTCAACTGTACCTCGAACTCTCAGAGTGTATACTCATAGGGACCATTTCTCAGCGAGATCACCAACGCCGCTGACGGTTCGTCAAACGGACATTCTGTCAGAAATATATCAGCTTTTCCATTCCAGTGGCCCGGTTGGATTTCGAGGAAATCCAACCCGGCCACTATCCAACTGCATCCAAATCTCGGGTGAAGGATGCCAAAAGTTTCGTATCGTCAATAAGAAATCAACGCAACAAAAGTCGCGTAAATCAGACGCACGGTCTGTTAGTTATTGGCCTTTCCGTCTCACACCCATCCTGGGAAACTTCCAGGAGGTCACCCATCCTGGGAAACTTCCCAGGAGGTCACCCATCCTGATCACTACTCTAGACAAAGCACGCTTAACTATGGAGTTTTAACCACGTAGGCTCCCGAAAAGGAAGGTGCGCCTTGAGTATAGTATACCGAAACGACCGTCTCGATCCAAGGATCGCGTTGCCGCTGACGGCGAGTCGTTTGGAGGCTCGTAGCCCAAGATACGGGCATTTGACCAAAAGTGGTCCGAAACTGGGGGTCTGCGCCCGGGCCGGCCCGGCCCGACCCCCCCCCCCCCCCCCCCCCCCCTGGTCGGCCGAACCGGGTCAACCCGGCCCAGGCGGCGACCCAGCCCGACGACCCGGCCCTGCGGTGCGGGCCGGTGCGATGGTGCGGTCCGGCGCGGCGGCGCGGGCCGGCGCGACAGCGCGGGCTGGTGAGGAGGTGCGGTCCGGCGCGGCGGCGCGGCCTGGGCGCCGTTCGAGTGCCGCACGGGGGGGGGGGGGGGGGGGGGGCAAAGCCCCCTTTCCCTTTGAGAACCGCGACCCCTTAATTGGGGCCGCTTTTGAGACCCGGCTGGGGGAAATTAATTCCCCCGGTCTCCACTGCCCGGCCGGCCCGCACTGGCCGGCCGGTTTTTCCAGGAAGGAACGGCGACGGTAGGTCCATCCTTTGCCGACACCGGCGGCCCGGTGCCGGCCGCCGGTCATCTTGCTCTGCCGCGGCCCGGAATCGGCCGCGGCCTATGCCGTTCGGCGCGATGCGACGGCATCGCTTCCCTCCACTGCGGCCCCGCTCCGGCCGCGGCGCCTTTGACCTTCTTCGACGCGACGCGACGGCGTCGCGTTCTTGGATTTCTTTCCACGGCGCGACATGACGGCGCCACGCGTATCTTTTGCAATAAAACGTGTGGTGTGACGACACCACGTTTTCTCGTATCATCCTCATGAAACCATCACGAAAAACAAAGGAGGAGGGTCGGCCGTGTTTGTGCGGTCCGACCCCCTCGCGTTATTCGATAACAAAAACTGTTTTAATCCACGATCATCACCAAGTTTGTATTGACGAACAATTAAATAAATAAAAACCCTCAATCATCAACCGCTTGATCAGACGATCCGCGGATCATCCCGGTATTGGTTGGTCCACGCTCGTCATTCTTTCCTCAGAAGATAAGAGAATTCCAAAATAAAATTTCCCTACCTCGGCTTCAAGAATGGAGTTCTTTAACGACCCGCGGAAGTCAAGCGTCGCGGAGGTCGGGCGTCGTTCCGTCTAGGTTGGTGGGAGAAGAGCTCGGTGAAGTTGAGCCGAGACGTCACCCTCTGTATACTTTGTAGGCGGCGGTGCTTCCCTTCCTTACTCTGATTGAAGATGGTCGGAGGTGTTGCTTCACGTTCTTCGGAAACGTGGAACGTTCTTCCTCGAGAGGTTGGTGATCTTCCAAGAGTTCTTCTCCTCTCCTTAGTTCTCCCCACAAGATTTATGCCAACCCAAAAAGAAGAATATAATCTCTCTTTTTAATGTTGGAAAAATGAATTCAAAAGAATTCAAACACTCAAAATAATTAATTAAGTTGGTTTAATTAATTAATGGCAAAGTGTTGGCAAGAATTTCAAAAGACTGAAATTCAAATAAACCATACTTAACTCACCTCATTAATTAATCAAGTTGTCAAATATTAAAGACTGCGAGTTAATGGGGAGTTGGAATGTGAGTGGTTAAGAGGGTTAGGGAGTTTAAGGAATTTGAAAAGGTGGGGGGGTTCGTGTGGGCCCCACCCTTCCAAATATCCACACATGGGAAGTTGGATGGATGTGGGCCCACCACCAACTTCCCATGGGAGAAGTTAACCACTTAACATTGTTAAAATTTGATTTAACAATTTTATTCACTTTTTTAATTAATCCCAAAAATTTACTTCACGTCCCGCCCAAACGAAACTACGGTAAAGGTTCTCTTAAGCGATTATATGCATTGCGAGTTCATCAGTTCAATTAGATTTAAATTCCGAGCACCGGTTCAAAAGATAGAAATTCTCGCTCGCTCGTTCACTGAACGTACCCGAGCCAAACTTCGGAAATTAATTCCGGGCACACTGAGCCTCGGAATCAGGCACCGTCAGAAACTGCATTCTTGTAAAATTCCAAAGAAAATTAAGAAAAAAAAATTTCCTTGAAATTTTCGGGTCTATACATTACTCCCACCTCAGGGCATTACGTCCCCGTAAAGCTTCAACACAAACTAGGGTCACAAAAGCGGTACAGAGCATGCATATGAGCCTTCCGCTCCCATGTGCTTACCTGGAGGTTCCGTACTACCAAAGAAAGTGCACCCGAGGAATCGATCGTCCTCGTAGGATCTGCACCTGTCGATCCTCGATCCCCACTGGAACCTCCGTGAAAGACACCCCATCGCCATCGTCCAGCTCCTCATGGTCGATGATATGCGAAGGGTCGAGCACGTATCTCCTCAGTTCAGATACGTGGAAGACGTCGTGCACCTAGTGCAACTGAAGTGGATGGGTCAAGCTGTAAACCACCTCGCTTACCCAGGTGAGGACCTAGAAATGTCTGTTGAACCTCGGAGATAACTTGCCTCCCTGGGCATATCCCCGTAAACATCATCGAGGTGAGACCTGTAAGAAGATGTGGTCGTCATTTTCGAACTCCAGAGGTCTCCACCTTCTGTCAGCACAAGACTTTTGCCGGCTCTGAGCTGTCCTCATCTGCTCATGGATGACCTGGACCCATCTCTTGTCTCACAAGAGCTGCTATGATTTCTTCTTTTCCGACAAGAGAAATCTGGTCTCATCCCATAGATGAACCACATTCGTTGCCTAATACAGTCAATCCTGACATGAATGATGCATTCTTGCCATGGATGATGTCGTAAGGCCTCGATGTAACTACTAAGTGATCCAACTGTCACTCTCTCCTCAAAGGGTCAAGTCACACTGTCGGCATCAGTGTGAGGTCACTGGGTCCCCTCCAGTAGAAATCTCGAAAGTGAGGGTCAAGTCAACAGTTTAACCGGGACCACTCAGTATCAACCAAACAAAAGGACAGGAATGAAAACATCTCAAAGATAAGTGTCTTTTTATTATTGCAGCTCATAGTACAAGACACGAATACAACAGCAAAATGGAACTAGAAGTACAAGGGACGTATCCACTAGTTCCTCTCCTGTCCACCTGTTCCCGGAGCTCTACTGACTTTTCCACTGCTCGGCTGTTGCTCAAGAACCAGCCGCTGCTTCTGTCTCGGTGGCTCCTCCAACACCCGCTGACCAACCGTACGAGGAGTCGGACAGTCACATGCCAGGTGACCCTTCCCACCGTAGGAGTAACATTGTCCGTTTCTGGCACGCCTGGCTCTGACCCCACCTCGAGTGCCCCGCACCACCGGTCCAAAAACCCGAGATCGTCCAACTGCAAGTCTGATCCTCCGGGACCTCTACATCATCTGTCTATTGCCCACAGTTGACTCGGCTACTGATCGAAAAACACGCGGCAAAGGCAGAAGCTCCTGTACACGCTCGGGGTGTAGAGCTACTGGCACAAACTCCACCCTGAAGAAGGTCTCGATGTCTTCCCATGCGAAGGTCATCCCGTCGCAAAACTGAAACAAGTGGCTCTACCACCTGCCTACCGCTGCCTGAAGGAGGCTGGCAGCAAAGATCACAATGAAGTCTGCCGGCGTCCCCACTAGCCTTAAGACTCTCACCACAGCCTCCAGCCAAACCTCAGCCGCCTGCAGGTCCGTCTCTCCCCGGAACCTGGGTGGCATCTGGCGTTGGAACTCGTGCAGCGCGCTCAAGCGTCATTCATCGCCTACTACTGGGGCTGGTGGCATCAGTGGACCAACGTATGGTAGTACCGCTGGTGCCTCCTCTGGTGCCTCAACTGCAAAAGGGCCCTGCGCCGAAGCCTCGTCACTCGACAGGCTGTCAGCACACACATCCCTATGAGCTCTAGCTGGTCGTCCGTTAAAAGACATCCTGAAAGAAACATCGTGACGCGGTCAAACGTTTATGCCTGGTGAGCTGACCTGGTTTGAGCTATTTTAAGGGGAAACCTTTGAAAACACACATGCAATCAGTGTTTTCGTGCACAAAGTTGGAAATCAGTTGTCAGGGTCCTGGTGTATGGATGCGTCGGCCTCCCGCACCAACACTAGACTCCCTAAACTGAAAACCACACTCGGTACTCTTAACACTATTGCTTCACAGAAAGAAAAATATCAGAGTTATAAGTTCTGCGGTAGAACCGACTCCTCTGATACCAATTTGTCACAACCCGTCCTCGGGGCCCGTGCCGTGACTACCCCAAGCCCGCCTTCCATAGGCCAGGGGCTGGCGACTAGCACCAAAGGCGTAAAATCCCAATAACTGGGAAGGCATTGCCTTTATAAAAGAAAACAAGCACCACAGTGTACAAGCAGAAGAAGAACACTAAGTACAAAAGAAATGTTGAAAAGTAAATGGGCCAGAATACAAACCCAAAAGAAAGTACGACTACAACCGAACAAGGTACAACACCAAAAAGACAACAGCTGGAAAAAGGAAGCAGCTCCTGGGTCGTCCTCCTCGGATCCTACCTGAAGGGTAGGTACATATAGCCTCCTCCACGCTCTCATCCGTCAACCTCCTCTGTGAGTCGTCACGTCGTGTAGTCCACCTCCGGGTACTGACTCATCGTGTAGTCCACCTCCGGGTACTGACTCGTTGTGTAGTCCACCTCTAGTTACTGACTCGTCGTGTAGTCCACCTCCGGGTACCGTCCAGTCCTCGAACACTCGGCCTCCGTCAGCACTGTCTGTCATCTGCAACCAACACAACGAGGTGCGGGCATAGCCCGTGCAGGGGTGAGTATAACGATACTCAGTAGGGACCCCGAGACCCTCAAGCTCTCACTAAACCAACAAGGATAACCACAAAGAAGATCTCAACAGATAACCTCTACTTAGGTATATGCCCATACATACACCTAAGTTATCAAGTAACTCATCTCAATCATGAGGAAACACAAGAATTGTGAAATCAACGGATAACCACTACCCAAGTATATGCCCATACATATACCTATGTTATCAAGTGACCCATCTCAATCATGAGGTAAACACAAGGTCAAAAGTCTCAGCTCAAACCAGGATTTTCATCTGTGAAACCGTAACTGCTGAAGAGTTCCGTCTCTGGAGTTTACAGTGGTCCTGTCATGACTCCGAGGTACTGCTCACTAACCTAAGACAGCTGAGTTACTCCTTCTATCGAGTACCGCGAGCCTGCCAACTCACACAGTAGTGCTTCCCGCCGGGGTCTGCCACCCAACACAGTAGTGCTCCCCCCTCCTAGCCTACAGAGGTACTCCTCCTATCGAGTACCGCGGGTCTGCCACCTCACATAGTAGTGCTCCTCCGCTATGGTCCTGCCACCTCACAAAGTAGTGCTCCCCACTGGGCTACGTAAGTCATTCTGAATCGAATCGGACAAGCAGTCTTCAGGTCTCTGCCAGTTACACGGTCTCCGTACTCCGTACGCTCGTCTCTGGGAGGGTTCGCTCCACAAGCTAGAAGTCGATACTCCAAGTATCTCAAAGTCCCACTCAGAAGTATCTCAAAGCACAGCCTCGTCATAGGGGTCTCATCGCAACAGACGGCGCGTCAATCGGACGCTCGGTCTGTGAGTTATTAGCCTTTTCATCCCAGGGGCCCGGTTGGTTTCGTGAGAGAACCAAACCCGGTCATATATCTACTGTACCCCGAACTCTTAGAGGGTATACTCATAGTGACCGTTTCTCAACGATATCACCAACGCCGCTGACGATTCGTCAAACGGACGTTCTGTCAGAAAGATATCAGCCTTTCCGTTCCAGGGGCCCGGTTGGATTTCGGGTGCAATCCAACCCGGACACTATCCAACTGCATCCAAATCTCAGGTGAAGGATGCCAAAAGATCCGTATCCTCAACAGGAACTCAACGCAACAGACGACGCGTCAATCGGACGCCCGGTTTGTTATTTATTTGCCTTTCCGTCTCACACCCACCCTGGGAAACTTTCCCGGAGGTCACCCATCCTGATCACTACTCTAGGCCAAGCACGCTTAACTATGGAGTTTTAAACACGTAGGCTCCCGAAAAAGATGGTGCACCTTGAGTATAGTATACCGAAACGACCGCCTCAATCCAAGGATCGCGTTGCCGCTGACGGCGAGTCGTTTGGAGCCCCGTAGCCCAAGATATGGGCATTTGACCAAAAGTGGTCCGAAACTGGGGGTCTGGGCCCGGGCCGACCCGGCCTGACCCACCCTGGGTCGGCCGAACCGGGTCGACCAGGCCCGGGCGGCGACCCGGCCCGACGTCCCGGCCCGCATCGGAAAATCTCGGCCCGGCCGGTGGCGCGACGGCGCGGGCCGGTGCGGCAGTGCGGTCCGGCGCGACGGCACGGACCGGCGCGGCGGTGCGGGCCGGTGCGGCGGTGCGGTCCGACGCGGCGGCGCGGACCGGCACGGCGGCGCGGACCGGCACGACGGCGCGGCCTGGGCACCGTTCAGGTGCCGCGCGCGGGGGGGGGGGGGGGGGGGGGTAAAAGCCCCCCTTCCCTTTGAGAATCACGCCCCCTTAATTGGGGCCGCTTTTGAGACCCGGACGGGGGAAATTAATTCCCTCGGTCTCCACTGCCCGGCCGGCCAGCACTGGCAGGCCGGTTTCGCCAGCAAGGACCGGCGACGGCCGGTCCTTCCTTAGCCGACACCGGCGGCCCGGTGCTGACCGCCGGTCATCTTGCTCCGCCGTGGCCCGGAACCGGCCGCGGCCTATGCCGTTTGGCGCGATGCGATGGCATCGCTTCCCTCCGCCGCGGCCTCGCTCCAGCCGCGGTGCCTTTGACCTTTTTCGACGCGACGCGACGGCGTCGCGTTCTTGGATTTCTTTCCACGGCACGGCGCGACGGCGCCACGCGTATCTTCCGCAATAAAACGCGTGGTGCGACGACACCACGTTTTCTCGTATCATTCTCAAGTTTGTATTCACGAACAATTAAATAAATAAAAACCCAAAATCATCAACCGCTTGATCGGACGATTCGCGGATCAACCCAGTATTGGTTGGTCTGCGCTCGTCGTTCTTTTCTCAAAAGATAAGAGAATTTCAAAATAAAATTCTCCTACCTCAGGTTCAAGAACGGAGTTTTTTAACGACCCGCGGAAGACAAGCGTCGCGGAGGTCGGGCGTCATTCCGTCTAGGTTGGTGGGAGAACAGCTCAGTGAAATCGAGCCGAGACATCACCCTCTGTATACTTTGTAGGCGGCGGTGCTTCCCTTCCTTACTCCGGTTGAAGATGGTCGGAGGTGTTGCTTCACGTTCTTCGGAAACGTGGAACATTCTTCCTCAAGAGGTTGGTGATCTTCCAAGAGTTCTTCTCCTCTCTTTAGTTCTCCCCACAAGGTTTATGCCAACCAAAAAAGAAGAATATAATCTCTCTTTTTAATGTTGGCAAATGAATTCAAAAAATTAAAACACTCAAAATAATTAATTAAGTTGATTTAATTAATTAATTGCAAAGTGTTGGCAAGAATTTCAAAAGATTGAAATTCAAATAAACCATACTTAACTCACCTCATTAATTAATCAAGTTTTCAAATATTAATGAATGTGAGTTAATGGGGAGTTGGAATGTGAGGGGTTAAGAGGGTTAGGGAGTTTAAGGAATTTGAAAAGGTGGGGGGGGGGGTCGTGTGGGACCCACCCTTTCAAATATCCACACAAGGGAAGTTGGATGGATGTGGGCCCACCACCAACTTCCCATGGGAGAAGTTAACCACTTAACATTGTTAAAATTTGATTTAACAATTTTATTCACTTTTTTAATTAAACCCCAAAAATTAACTTCTCCTCCCGCACAAACGCAACTACGGAAAATGTTCTCTTAAGCGATTACCGGCGTTGCGAGTTCATCGGTGCAATCAGATTTCAATTCCGAGCACCGGTTCAAAAGATAGAAATTCCCGCTCACTCGTTCACTGAATATACCCGAGCCAAACTTTGGAAATTAATTCCGGGCACACCGGGCCTCGGAATCAGGCGCCGTCAGAAACTACGTTCTTGTAAAATTCCAAAGAAAATTAACAAAAAAATTTTCCTTGAAATTTCGGGTCTTTACATAAATAATGAGGAAACTTAGACAAACTACCTAAATAAATATTTAGGATTCATTGTGAACAACATGGAACAGAAGAAATAACTTCAACACAATATTCAAAAACATGAAGCCTTGGATGAACCTAAAACGCACCATGGTGACATTAAAAAATATCTCAAACCCATCCTAAAAAACATTATAGTGTATATATGAATAAATAATGTAAGTAAATAACTGTAAAATGGAAAATACCTATCCTTATATAACAAAATAGAAACAACCAAAACCCCAGAACCCACACTTGAGGAAATCGGTTTAAAAATCCTCTAAATATAGCTTGGGTTCACCCAAACATGATTGGAAATTTTATCCATATGGGAGGAGTTATCTGAGACCTATTGTTATAAAATTATAGTATTTATCCTCATTCATTTATAGAATTCAATATTCATGTTAGGAATTCAATGAGGCACATGAAATTTAATATGTGAAGCCAATTTAATGAGTGAATTACCACATTCCCCAACATCTAATGAAATAAATGATTCCTAATAATTAATGATCCTACATCATGGAGAAAAAAATCAGTGACATGAATTCGTTTCACATAGTAAACTCCCCCCACATACTAGTTGATAATCTTGAGACATACAATCCTGAAAACATAAAATCATGTTTTAAATTGAATTTTCATTATGTGAATTACCTATTAAAATTCTCATGTACCTACAAATACATTGAACTATAATCTATCCTCTTATTAACATATTTTATATTCATAACTAGAAAAATAATAGGTGAAGAAGGAATATACATAATGAATAGTGAAAATCTACATTATGGTTTCATTGAAGATTCAAATTACCTCGAAATAGATTATGTATAAGTATATTTAACCATTTGAGAAGGATTTGTGATATATAAAGTGGGGGTTGAGGAAAACCATAATTTTTATTCTTCCAAAGCCTAGTATTGGCTATGCAGTGAAGTGATATGCATCATGTTCTTGGATCTATGTTAATGTAGAATGACTAGGTAGTATCCTATGGTTCACGTAAGATGTTTCCCCATGATAATAAATATCAAACTCATGACCCATGTTGGAATTTTTTTTTATATTTCATGATTTTTTGTGGAATTGTATCTATGGAAAGTGAATTTTATTCCACATGGACCACAATTGAATATCATATATCATCTTACAGCATGATCATAGTATAAGGTAGGGAAGCTGGTATAGTATATTCAATAATATAACATTGATGTGGATTTTTATCCAGGTAATTATTAAGGCATTTCAGATTCTCTTAAGAGGAAAAAATTAGACACAAAAGAGATTATATATCTTGCATCGTAGGAGTAGTGTTGTCTCATGAGTTTGATGGCTAAGTGGAGAGTAGATGCATATGGGGATCCTTGTGTTATGAATTGGGTACTTTTATTGTTGATATATTTATTAGTGGACCATGTGAATGTTATCCAAGAGATAGATCTCATGTGTTTGGTGATGCTGGAATGCATGATGTGGGATGATTTTGAGTCCTGGATTCTCCTTTGAGGATGAACATGTATTTTACACTCAAGGAGGGTTATTAGTGCTATTATCCTTAATGAATGATTTTATTAGAGAATATTATGATTTGATGTGGTAATTTCATCAATGATCAAAAAATATACACCATGATATTCAAAATTGGATTCGGTAGACATGTATAATGAGACATGTCATTGGTTTCTCCTCACAATGCCTTATCTTCAAGAGGATAAGGGACAAAATTGAAATTCCATATGATTTGCTTCACTAAAAAATAGTTCCCTTGTTGATGTGGGATTTTATGATGATTAAATTCATGGTGGGGTTACAGAGAAACATTGTAGCAGCACATGCACTGTAGCAATACTGTTCACTGAGGGGTCCTTTGGGAACAAAATGGGCTTTAAAGACATGTATTTAGGACACTTGTCCATGGGACTTCGGTCTATGTAATGGTTCTCCATCTACCTAGTCTGAAGAGGTATTTTCTTTAATAATAAATCGAGGTTTTGACCCCAACCTTTTAAGATAAGTGGATCATTTATTTACAAATATAGATACCCTTTCAGTTGATGAATTTGGGGAACATTGTGTATAAGATATTGTTTCCTACATGTATATCCCTTGATAATTTAACATATATATCTTTTATCTTAAATTTTATTCTTTTTCAAGGGATTACATAAGATTCTGTGAGCCCATTTGACATTGATTACATCGTATCATCTATAAATAGAATAATTGTTACAAAGGATGATCTTTATTGTAGTGGATATATGATGGTGTTTCGGTATATACATTGGTCAATATTGGTATGTCACCTAGCCTTGGTAGAGCTCACATTTAAAAAAATTCTAGGATTATATATATATATTTATATGGAACCTTTTTAGGGTCTTTATGACAAGCTATTTTGTTCACTTCAATGTTGGTACAAGGAAGATAAAGTTGCTATTGTGGGGTCGATCCCGGTTTAAGAGTCCTATGAATGAGTATAATAGATCTGAATTTTGTTATTCATATATTAGATAATGGAGTGGTAAAAAAATTAAATGATCATGTGACCCTTTGGGTATTTTTATCGGTGAACATCTTTTCTTATGGATGACATCTCGACTATGACATTAATGACTATAGAAATAATAGAATCTATTGCTGATATTAGTTAGACTGTTCATGTTTACATAGTGTTTCAAGATAGGGGATTGATATTTAGATCTTCCACCATATTATTTAGGTATGAATTATGTGTTCATTTTCATGTATCTTTTGATTCACATTCCTACACAAATAAATATCATCTACATAGAGGGCGTTGAGATAGATATTGAAGTAACATTTTAGGAGTGCCTAATGGTAATAATAGAATTTGGGAAGAATGTATTATGAGGGAATATGGTTCACCTTATCATATTCATATATGTCAATAAAAGAATTCAACAGGAGACATGATAGTGTGAGAATTATGTTTGGGTGTATTAGCCAAAGTTGATAAATCAAGATCACTAGAGACAGTGATGAACGATGATAAGTCATTAAAAGGGTATAATTATAACATCTAATTTTCCAATGTATATCTATTTTTAAATTAGGATTTATATTCAATTAAATTTTCTTTTGGGAGTTAATCATGGGTAAAAGGATGTTAGGGCGAGTTCCTAAATATGTAGGCTTGTTGGGAGTACAGTAGTGAGAACAAGGCCACTGGCTATGTGGTGGGGGTCCATTGGTCATGCAGTGCCTGTCATTAATGTAATTTTAATTTCATTCACTAATATGATTATTTATCCAATCTCCCCTAATTCGGAAGCTAATTAAAAAATAACCCCTTGGAGAGATCTCTAAATATTTCTCTAGGTGTTCCCATAACCATTTTTGGAATATCAAAGTGTATATCAATTATAGGTACTGTTTAATGTAAAATGTAACACCCCGAGATCTTGGGAATTTTTATTTATTTAATTTAATCATTTTAAGAATATTCATTTTATGCTAAACTAAAAATAGTTTGTTTTGATATAAATGACTATGATTTATTTGAGTTATACACAACACCAATTTACTCATGCACTACCAGAAACATAAATTTTATCTTTCTCTATATGGTACATTGGTGATAGATTTCCGGACACACAATAATGACTTCCCATCATGGCTTGAATAACACACAAGAATGAGTTTTACTAAATAATAAGATATTATTATTTATTACAATATGATATAAAGTAGCCGTTAAATTATATGTAAGGAATATTATTAATAAAATATAAAAATATATGGTTTCCCATAATATGATATGGATTCATATATTAATAATTAATTATAATTTAAAATAATAAGAAACTATTGAATATAAATAAAATATTTTTATTTTCATGACCCGAAAGGTGTTTTGTATTAATTAAATAAATTAACAATAGTTAGTGAGTAATATTAATTTTAAAAAATATTTTATATATTCAATAATGTATTTTTTTTATTCATGTATTAGATTTTACAGAAAAAGAAAAGAATAAATCCAATTTTATGCTTCAAACCCAATATTTTTATAAAGGAATTTTTACCTACTTTTATTAGAGAACCCATTATAAATCCTATTTTTTCACATTTATAGATACAATATTTTATAATAAACATAATATTCTAAGTATATACAGAAATATTTCTTTAAGAAATATTTATGTATATATCTTCAAGGATTCATTTTTAATGAATACTAAAAAAATTAAATTTTAATTCATAAGTGATTTTTAATCTAATTTACTTATATCGATAAATAATATTTTTAATTTCAATTAAAGATTAATTGAATTTTATATTAATTAGTTAAACCTATTTACTTCATATTAATTATTTTAACATTTTAATTGGTTTAAAATAATTTGAAAAGTGTGGGATGTTTTTAATTTAAGAACCAACATTGTATTCCCTTATATGAGATTAAATTTAAATTAAGCTCTCTCTATTTTGTGACCACTAAGAATCATGAAAATGGTTTCAAAATTTCTGATCATTTCATTTACTCAACAAATTTTCATCACTGTGGTCAATAGAAATTTTTTTTCTTAATAACTGAGGTAAAATTTCTTGCATTAGATTTATGATATGTTCTTATTGGGATGTTTTTTAAATGTTGTGTGCCATTGAAATAATTTAGAAATTCTCTTGATTCCATTTCTATTTAGGGTTTTAATTACATCATATTAAACTAATACAGGGTTTTGTTTTGTCTCTCTTCTGAATATGACTATTATAAACATTGGTTGAAGCAATAAGGGTTTGTTGGGGGGTTGTTATATGAATGTTATTAAATGAACCCAAAAATATAACCCCTACCCTGAGTCCACTATTGTTCTAATCTAGATTAGATTCCATAGAATACCACAACATTTTTTCAGGAAAACCACCCTTATTTTAATTTCCATGATCATTGGTAATTCATTGAAGTACGTTTCCTTGACAAACAATGTCCCAAGACCCTCAATTTCAATAATTTTAGTGGAACATGAAGTTTCTCAATATCTTCCATCTCAAATATAGATACAAAACACTAATTCTAATTTCATTCAGAATGTAGTTTATAAAAATCATCCTGATTACTGTTTTTCATTTCTTATTCTAGAACAAGATTTGATGGTTTGTGACTTTATGATTTTACATTCTCACTCCAAGAGAGTAACATGGGATGAAAAAAGAAAAAATAAAAACTAAATGACTATTAGTCACACAATTGTGGTTAGCTGCTCTAATGTTAGTGTACCTAACAAAAGGATTAAAATCAATGTAGACTAGGAGCTCATGATATACAATGAAATGTACAATCAATATACAATCTGTTCAATTGAATCATGGGGATGGTCTAGCTCTAATTATACTCCCTCCTCTATTGGTGAGGAACATGATAAACACAATGGAGAACATGACACATGAAATAATGATTAGGGTGAACTATCTAAATCTAGTGAATCTGCACCAAAAGTTTATGATCAACCCAATCAATTTAAAGTAGCTTACTTAAAACCATGTTAAAGGAAGGGGCAAAATCCAATGATGGATTCTGATAGATTAATTACACTAAATTTTAAATTTATGAAAAATAAAAGTGATTACTCACACCCTGGGTAGACTATTGTTAAAATATATTTATATTCCTCTAAGAAGAAAAAAATGTACCCCTAATTCATCCAAATGTGGTGTCTCACCTGATTTTAACATCTATACAAGATTATAATAAAGATGATGAAAAAATTATCTTTTGTACACATCTTATTATTTTATTGATGAGTCGGTGGGGGGAGAAGTTGATACATAGATTGATAAAAAAATAATATTATATTCCACAAGATCCTTGATGGTGATATTACTAATGAAAATTCCATAAAACTGGAAAATTTTTGTTGATAAGGTTGCTGGATGACAACAAAAGAAACTCTGATTTCATCTTTAAAGAAATACCATGGTAATTGTTTTTTATCTGTTCAAATTCCTTGATTTTTTTGATATTTTATTTATGTTTTCTAGTCAAATTCAATGAACACTTATATTTATGTTCCTACACACTCTATTTATGTTTTATTAATCCTTTTGGACCACTTATGGTTATTGTTCCTTGTTAGGTGTGGAACTTTTTCTACTATGTATGTTTTGTTGCACACTGTAGGATTGATACACGGTCTAGTTTTTGGTTTGATTTCATGATCAATAACTAATCATGTAAAGGATTATATCTTGTCTTATATATTTGGATTTGGATCTAGGTACTGGGTGCATAGATCCCTTATTCGGAGGAGTTTCATAGGAAAAAACCCTTTATTTTGAGTGGTATATGTCCACATAGGTATGGATTTTTTGTGATGTTAATGAAATAAAAAAATTCAATCATATTTGGATTGTTTTTTCCCTTATATTGATATGTGGATTATTTGAACATAAGAGTTCTTCGTCATTTTATATGACTAGAATGGATTAATGAAAGTATTTTTTCTACTTCAATGATGCTATCCCTGCTCGATTAAAATATCATTTATAAGATTAGATCCCTTGAAGGATGTTGTATACATTTACTCTTAAATGTGTTTTTCCATGAAGATGAATTGAAGGTTGTTGAAAAAAATGGAAAAAATAATTATCAAGATCAAGATGTTGGTGTGCCCATTCCAATTTTTTCATCCTAGAATTAATGTGTATTTTTTTCTATATCACCCAACTGGTTTAAGCCCAATAAACCTCATGTTCTAACTATAACTATTAAATTCGTTAATAAATTGTGATGGTTTTGGCTGGGAGACCAATGCATATCTTTTTATCTCAGAAAAAATGATAATAAGGGAATAAACCGTAAACATAAGGGAAAAACAGTCAACAAGTCCAAACCCCAATGCTAGGCAGAATCTCTACTATAAAACCATCATTATTTAGGCCTTTTAGGTAAAAATGTAGATTAATCTAATTTGTTTTAAAAAATTCCTTATGTGTCCTTTCCCTTCACTATGAAATTTCATCCCCTCTACCACTTTATTAAACATCTCAAAATGAATAATTTTTGGAAATAACTACCCAATACACTTCCCATATACACTTACTTCCTCATTGAAACCTCCATTTTGGATGAATGACTTAAAATTATATCATTTGGAGAATACCAAAATGTTTCACATGATTAAGAAGTAACACCTTCCCTCAATATCCTATCTTTTATTCCCATTCTCCACCCCCTAAACTCTTACTATTACACTATTTTATAAAAACACTATCCTAATTGTAATAGGATTTTTTATGCTAATGTTTTATCCTAACAATACACACACTACCATCTAATGGGAAATGAGCTTCCATTTTATTTGTAAGGAGAACTACCGCGTCCCGAAATGATGATTGTGCATATTTTCTTTACCACATTTCATGGTGGAAATTATGATGGGAAATATATTTATATATTATATATATTAAATTTATAATGACATTATGATTATATAATTTTTAATTCAAACATAACCTTATTTATTCCATCTTGTGTATGTACGATAAGTTCATTTGAGAAAGTGTGGACTACTACCACTAAAAGTGATGTGATTTATTCAAGAACAACATAAAATGTATTAAGGATAGGTTTAGTTAAAATACATCATATATATTAAATAATAATTATAATTTAATAATATTATATACATATATACATATTCATAAGTCATTTAATTTCATTCTATCAATACATTAATAAAATAGATGTAGTGTTTATGCATATGTACGACGTACTGACTCTATGAATGGTGTCTTCCATTTCATAATTACTCATTATATATATTATTATAACACAAATATATAGAATATAAATTATATTTATATCAATTTTTAAGAAACTATAAATCATTACATAAGAATAAAAACCATAAATTTAACAAATTAAGAGAGATGTGAAAAACAAATCGAATACTACCTGAAGTGTAACCTTAATATGAAATTGGTAACAAGAGTGTAATATAATGTCATTATATAATAGTAAATGGTATTAGATATAATAATATGTTTTTTTAATATTTATAAAAATATTATATTTTTTATACTAGAGGTTTGAATGTGTATGACAAGATTCAATACATAGGGTAAGAGGATTTTATCTCCCATTTTTTTCTATGAGATACATTCCTTACACATTAATCTTTTCATTTGTGTGGTATTTATATATTAAATGAATTTATTCTATGATTTGTATACATTAATTTATTATTATTGTAATTTACATGTTTTTTTTATGATATTCTATTCATGGGTTCCATGTTTCAAATGTTACAGAAGCAGTAAAGTGATTTTTGTCTCTATTTTCATTCATTGAGACAAATGTCGTGTTATGAATTTAAGAATTTCCCGGAGGTGTATCTTCTACCATTGAAAAGTTATACCATGAATAAACTTATTTCACGGATATTTTATGATTCATTTTACTATTATTATTATTATTTTAATCTAAAGTTACTATATTGCTAATGGTTTTTTGCTACAATCTAACAATTTATCGAGATTGTTTATGATTATTCTCAAATTGATGAAATTTTATGATCCATATCTAAATATACCTTATGTGTTTTCTTACCCTATGGTTATTCATGTTATATTCATGTAATGGTACCATTTTCTGCTATTTTTAACATATCATTATCAATAATGTGTACTTTCAAAAGTTAACTTTACCTATATCTTCATTCAAAAATATGTGTTTTCCTTGAAAATAATGTTTTCCAAAAATGGTTTACAAGAATATTATACTATTATCCTATAATCTATAAAATTAATTTATACCGTTTATTCTTTTTTCCAATGATTTATATAAAATATTCATGTAATTTTCAGAATCATGCTTTTTTCTTACCTTTTATCCATCCAAAAAGAAACATACTTTTTACCCCTTACGACATATACCTATTTACCTTCTTTAATTTCATTGAAGATTCTTTAAATTTTTAAAAGGATAATTATTATTCAATTTTTTTAAAAAATTATTTAAAAGGAAATGTTTTTCAAAAAGATTTAAATAATGATTTATAAATTTTCAAGTAAAATTGTTTTCAGAATGAATTAAATATTATTATATATGTTTTAATGTAAAATTGTTTTCAAAATGATTTCAAGATCCTTTTAAATTTATTTAACTATTATTTTAAAATATCTTTGAAGCCCATATTAGATGTTTTCATGAAAAATGGTTATCAAATTTTTTTCATGATCTTATTATATGTTTAAAAATAAAATGTTTTCAAAAATGTTTCAAATATTTATTTATATGCATTCAAGTTTATTTTAATAGAAATTATTTTCAAAATGATTTATGTTTTAATTATTATTTTTCAAATGAGGAAATGATATTTTCTTGATGAAATTATTTTGAAATATATTAAATATTATTTTCCATAAAAGATGAAAAATATCGATGTTACTCAAGCCCTTATAGGAAATGATCGAAAGGTTTAATTAAAATTCATTTTTAATGGATTATGTTATGTTGGAATGATTCTTATTAAACTTATTTCTCTTCCATGAGCCATATGCATTTTAAATACACATAATTTCATTGGTTATGGTTTGATGAAATTATTATCAAACCAATATCTTTTACATAGGTTATGATTTGAGAATTGATAATGATATGTATTTCATTTCATGGGATTTTATTTCATGCTTATAATACCCATATATTTTTATTGGTCATTATATAATGAATGTTTTATTATCTCGTGGAATATGTATGAATAAATTTATTATGAAATGGGTGGGAATTATATCTCCATACAATTCCTTGGGTAATGATTTATATCTCAGGAGATAATGATGTGAATCATGTTTATGGGATTGATCCACCACGTGAAGATGGAGAAACTAGATCCAATACAAGTAAAAGACTACAATTGGGGATGATGGTGTGTCCCACTAAGTAGGTGTAGACACCATTAAGAAGGAAGATGGTGAAACCTGATCCACTATGTGAAGATGATGAAAATCAATACATTATGAGAAGATGGGGCCACATGATCCCTAAGAAGGAAATGAATGCAACTTGGAAAGATATAATTTCACACCCAGTAGGTTTTGTTCCCATTAAGTGACAAGATATGTTATAGAAATGCATATTGACTTATAGGGAATGATATCACATGTTTATGCATGCCAAATTCTTTGTATCATTACTAAGTTATGACCTCATTTCTTGTGTTCTTTATTTCTACTTGATTCATGACTTATGAATTTCAATTATCTATGGAACTTTTCATGTTTATAATCTTTTATATATATGGTTTGACTTTCTAATATTATGATAATGATCTCATACCCCATTTCTCATGTATTTTATTACATTTATTGCTTGATTATCCTTAATAAGAATATGATATCACTTTTTTTATGTTTCCTTCCCTATGTTAAGAAGATATGTATTAAGTATGATGTTTCTAAGAATGGTTCTAGTCTTGAATAACATAGTGTGATATAACATCTCTCACTAATTAACAAAGGTTTATATTTACATGTTTCCAATGCAACTAAAATAAATATAGTCTTTTTCCTCATATTTTCATAATTTTTTTTGGAAATTTCACAAAAGTGATGTAATGTATATATACATTAAGACATAGTTGTTATTTTTTTTATTAGAGAAAATGTTCAGTTGACCATTGGAAAGTAGGAAGAGATAAACATAGGGATGCCTCTAAGGATGAGGAAAATTATAGTAAAATGTCGTAGAATTTTTGTAAAGGATAAATTGAGTGGATACCTAGAAATACATCCATTTATGGATACTACAAGTGGATGTTAATCTAGAATATATTTACATTGGGGTATCTACTCAAACAAGATTTTCTGTTCTTGAATCGAAGTAATATTGTACATGTCAAGGGTCCTTCTTACACACCTAGTTTGATACTCCCATGGGATATTATTTCGAAATTCATAAACTAATCATGAACTATTATGGAGGATTTTAAAAGAACATGTCTATGAATAAACTATGATAAACCTAAGGTGTTATAGATTAATAAATTTGTCTAAACATACACATCCTATAAGTGACGTTTAATGGTTATGTCGTTCCTCACCATGACAATTGTTTCTTATTCAATGCATTCTAGTTTTAGACAATACATGGAATCATATGTCACATGATTAATATTGAATGTGATATAAAATCTTCTAAATTATATTCAAATAGAATGACCACTGAATTGAATGATATTGTGCTCAAGCCTAATTTGTTTTCAAGGAACATGCTAAATATTGGATGCCTTATCCAACGCTCAGACTCACCAAATAAAATAATGAAAGAGACCACTGAGAGATCAGAAACTGGGGACCATAGGGGAAATATGAGTTGGTATCCTAGGTGTCAATAATGTTAAAATAATTTCCTTTGAGAATGTCTTAGAGGAATAAGAATTTAGTTTAAAAATAGAAAAGAAAGATACAAATCATGTAACTCCAAAAGAAAACTAAAGGGTCCAGTTAATGAAATAGATAGTAATATTGGACTCTATATGAAATCATCAAAGGTAAAAATATATAACTATGGAATTAATGGTCATTATTAAATCGATGTCATAAATTGTAATATTTTGAAGATATTTTGAAATGTGTTGTGACTAATGGTTATACTACTAATCATTATGAGACTATATAAAGAAATGTAAACAGAAAGTAGAATTAAATAATTGGATGAGGTAACCCTATTATGGATTATTGATAATGTGAAATATTATATGTTTTTATGTATTTCGATTGAAAAATAATGTTATATGAATGATGAAATACAAAATTATTGTTTGATATTTCTTATGGTGTTTTCATGTTTTTGATGATTGTTACAAATGAAAAGGTAAAGTGATTTAATGAAAATATCATATTTTGCCTATGTGGAGATAACCATTAATAGGTTCTTTATATTAAGATAATGTTGTTGGAATAAATATATATGGGATATGAATAACTAAATTAGACGGTACTGATAATCTTATAACTAATTAAGGACATATTGATCGGTGGTTTATGTAATCATTTAAGAAGTTTAAAACATTTATCAATTCAAGTAAAAGATCCAATACACATGGGAAGAAGGAAACATTCTTGTTTTCAATATGGATACATGTTAATTCATTTTTTTACCATTATCAAGATAATACACTATGAAAAAACATACTTGTTTGGTTTGTAATAATTAAGAATTAATTTTTGATATATGGGGGATCAATTATAATCTAATATCAATAACTTATTTCTACTATTTTGGATTATAATATATTATACTAGTTATAAGCATAACCATTTAATAGAAGATTAAGTTGATATTTCATGGAATTATTTTGGTAGTGAGATTGTATTTATATACATTGTTAAAATGAAACATAGCGATTAAACTTTTTTCAAGGATTTCTATCATATTTAGTTTGGAAATTATATTAGCGTGTTATTATATAATGAAATAATGTATATTGGGTGACAACCAATAATGTCTGGTGAGGCCAATGATCTTCAATCCATGATCTATGGATGATAAAGGTTTCACACCTACCATTGGACTAAACGATTTCATAGAAATCTGTAATTATTTTTGATGAATAATTATTAATCATTAACCAGTTGTGTTAATTTATTTGTTCATTAATTAATGTATTATCTAAAGTGGATGTTAATAATTTTTATATAGAATAGTTATAAATTACATTATTTTTTCCCTTATGATATATAAAATGTGTTTTTTAGTACTTCTCACAATGATGGTATTTTATGGACATCCATTTCTAGAATTAATTGAGTAATTATAAAGTAATAAAATCACAATCCAAAAATGAACTTTTGTGTGTGTATATATATATTAGGTAACTATCATTATTTTATATTCCTGGTTAATAAAATAAATAATTAACGCCATTAAGATGATCAAAAAAATGTTCTCCTAATACCTCAATTTTTGATGAACTACCGGCCTTTTAAATCATTATAGATTTATGACTTTGGGGACCTAAACATTTCTTTAATCATCCATATATTACTAATTAATAAATTTAATCACTCCCTATAAATATTTATGATTTCCATCCATGTCTAATCCCCACTCCAAACTTTTGTTCTTCTATGTGGAATCTTAGTTATATGTGACTTTGGGTAACAGTTTTGGTTCGTAGGTTCCCTTTTAAATGGAATTTTTAGTATTTTTTTACACTATGTGTGTGACTATGAATTAATCATTAAATTATTAAACATTTGATAACCCATATGAATTTTGCGGAAAATTATTTTCAAGGGGGTATAATCAATTACCCCAATATTTTGTGGAATATATTCTATTAAATTAATTAAATATTTTTGATAAATTTTATTCCTTGCTACACAAGAAATAGTTTATTTTATATTAAAATACTATGCTTGGGATCAACACTCAAGATTACAAATGAACACATCTCTGCTCTCCGATTCGATGTTGGATGACTTTTCATGCAACTATTCTTCTCATAGGAAAATTTCATGTTCCCCAACAATCAAATTATTCACGTGCCCCACCTATCAAACTCTCATGTTTCACTACCAATAGAAATTAATAGTCACTATTATAGCATCATATATCACCATCCCCGAAAAATGCATGATCTCTACCCAAACCCATTTCCACTACCAATGATCTAGAACACTTGATATCACCTCATTAACCCCAAATTATCCCCATGTGTCCATATGGAGGTTTTATTCAACAATGTAAAGGTTATATGAATGGGAGAAGATATCAGCATCCACTATCTCCATTTTCGACACCTCTCTATATGGAGATTTATCCTTCCCACCAACATGGATGCCCTTGATACCCTTGGAATAAATCCATGGAACAAATTTCAATGTATTCTCTATCCACATTGATGACTGGAGGGGGGGATATTGAGATTCTCTCCATACCTCCACCATAGCCCTTCTACACCACTTTTTATGATGGAACTCCCGTGTGGAAGCCCCAAGTCACCATGAACCATAAACAAGCCTTGAATAATGAGGGTAATCTCATTCTATCACCCACTTCCAGTACAAGCTCAAATAATTAACCACCTAAATGACTCTAGTGATTACAAGATGAAATATAGAATATCTAAAGGAATTTTGAAATTGGAGATGCAAAAAGATATTAATATTCCATGAATTGAATAGGAGGACCAATGAATCATTGTGAATATAAAAATTGTTCCCTTTTTTAAGAATATTAAACACACCGACAATGAGATGATGATATTCAAAATCATACCTCAGTTTGTTTTCTTCATTAGTTAATTCATTTATTTATCAACAATCTAAACTATGTATTCTTACCATTCTTATTAAATGACCCCCTTTCCTGGAGTTTTATAAACCCTTGTAGTTGGGTTAATGGAAGGGGTTCCCTTCGTGATTCATGATTTTTTAATGTAATCACATTTAAAAATTATATTATTTTTTATTTAATGGTTCTCTACTAGATAAAAATATAATTTATGTTAAATATGACTGTGTTCAATTTAATTATTAAATTTTAAATTTCATTTATTTAGAAATGTAATCTCCTTATTATAGGTTATGGATCATACTGAATGGTTGATAAAAAAAATTATTTAGGGGGGTGATGTAGTGATTATTATATATTTGATGAAAGAATGGTTGAATAGTCTTTGTATTTTGGGAATGTCAATAGTTGGTTTATTATTGATTTAATAATTTAAATAACTAACATTGTAACATTCACTCATTGATAAATCTAAATAAATATTTAATAAAGAGAAATGATTGACACTCCCTTTACATAATAATTTTAATAGAAACAAAATTATTTTTCTTATAAAAAACCATGATATAATTTCAAAAGGTGAAAACCAAACCAAAATCCAATCACTTATATCTCATATGAATTTTAAAAGAACTATGTTAACTTTCATTATTGTAATTGGAATCTCATTATTTTATTTATATTAACATAAGTGACTACTAGACTAAATTACGGATCTACAGTGATGACTTTTGGTTACTGCTAATACCACACACCAAGGGAAATATAAAATTCCTTTTACAAATCCCAATATTGGCATGTTTAATTATCCCAATCCCAAAAAATGGAATGAAGGTGGCTATATCAAGCCTGAAATAAGGTACATGAGAGGTTATACCATGCTTGAATTGGAGTAAACAAGAGACTAATGTTGATAGACATGTCGTTTTCCTAATAATAAAATATTCCGAATTACTATGTGGGATGACTTGACATAGTATTACTAAAATTATTAATTTTCTAAAACATATGGAACATTTTAATAAAATGATTTTATACTAATGTGAAATTTCTATTGGATGATTCATTTTTCATTGATGATTTATGTCTTATAAATATTCAATAATTATACCATGACACTATATTATGTTCCATGACAAGAATGAAGGACCTCATAACACCCTGAGAGTGGGGTAAATTAGGGTGTCAACTTTTTATTTTATAGTGATGGATCTTGTTCCAATGTTGGTATGAACTTATTAAACCTATCTGTTTTTAATGTGTAGTAATTTAAACATTCACACACAAGACCAAAGAAATATTTTACATGGTTCACCACTAAGGTAATGTCCATGTAGCATACACCAACTTTTCTAAATCATTCCCATGTCAAATAATGGTCACTATTTATGGGTTGGAAAATTTTTTCACAACCACACTATTCCTGGTGCACATCCTTTACAAGAATTTACAGATAACACACTTTTTCCCATGGATCACCTCTGTTAAATACCCATGTCTCATGATGTTTGGAAGAATATGAACTCAGTTTGTCGACATGATATTCTCTTCAATGTGTTGTCATTAAATCATGCATCCTCAACTCTATATAGATTCTCTATTGAAATAATCTATTATCATGTATATGCAATTAAATTTTTCATGAACTATTCATTTGTGAACTATTCCTCAACATATTATCCTTATTCCTCTATGTACATCACTAACCCACATACCATGAGTACCTCACGAACCACCTCTCCTTCTGTTTACTATAATGTTTCACATATTCCCCTCTTACACAGAATGAAAGGGATTCGTCCGTGTACTGCCCAGATCCATGTACTAACCTTATTTATCCACATACATCAACTACTCTAGGGAGTGAGATCATCCTCGGTGTATTTCCTCTCCTACATGGACCTTTCTTTCCAATTCTGGCTATTGTTCCCTACAAAAAATATTATGTAGACTTGATTTTGTATGAACCTCTATCGGACATAGAAGAATTCCCAGAGCGATGATTTTCTCTAATGAAATTATATATTCTCCCATATCAATGGTATTATCAATCCATATATTTGAATATTGATCCGCCTAATCTACTAATCATAGATGTACCAAATCATTTATGTGGCATCACATTCACCATGTATTCTGAATCTCCCACAAAGTATTCTACTCAATTTGGATCGTGTTACAACTCTCTTCTTTCATGATGGATGAACAATTACATGAACCAATATCCACCTCATTTTCCCCACCAACATGCCATCCAAAATACCTCTTTCCTTCTATGAACAATTTTCCTCCCACAAACTGCAAGCGTCCCTATTAAGTAGTATAAATTCAACGAATTGTTTCTTGTATGCTTCTCGCATACAGTTCGGTGTTGTCTGTATACTGTCTTTTGTGATTTTTGAACCATTCTTCATAGTCCATGATTGTTCAATCCTATGAATAAATAAATCCTTTATAAAAAAACTACCGATTTTTTAGCCCCAAAATATTCCAAATACATGGAAATTACGCCACCTTAAACATAAACTTCTAACTATACTGTAAGATCACATGACTTCTAAACCACTTGATTATTTGAATGTGGATTGAAAAAAATACCCAAAACATTATCCATTTTCAGCATATAACATCATCTATTATAACAATTCATGGTATTGTTTTCAAATGATAAGAACGTGTTCTAATACCTTTATGCTCATGTTATGTTAATTTGATCAATTATACCTCCCTTATTTACACTTACTATGACTTTCAGATCACCCACAATTTTTTTCTATTCCCCTTAATATGATGTATTTTGTTAGGAATATTGTTTCAAATAACATTGATAATTTTGATGAATTCAAGCATAGATGATGTATATATTTTAAAAACTAATTGAATATATATGTTATTTTCCAATGACACTAAACAATTATAGTTATTTCATAGAATGTAATTTTATAAAGTTAACATTCCTTGTATATGATTTAATATTTTTGTATGAAAAGTATCAGTCACTATATGTGACTTAAAAATACATAACCCTCAAGGATGTCCTAGAGTTATTTATTAATGATAGAATAATAATTTTCCACAAAGGATGTTCAGTTTTCATGGAATTATCAAATTCATGTAGTTGACTAAATTTTATATCATTCTAATAATGTATGAAAGAATATTTTATGATGTTTCATGGTGGATTTCATAGCACATGTTCACTCAGTACATGGTTGAATGTAGGGTTGGATGAAAATTTACATTAAACCATGTCATACACTTCCATATATATATATATATATATATATCTGTGTGTATGTGTGTTAACACAAATTAATGATACAATTGTGGTGTACTACTTATAACGACACAAACTATTATAAATAAAATTATTATTTTATTTAATTAAATTTCTTATTAAGTAACATAGTTATAGAAAACACATTCACTTCCTCGATTTTTTATATCCAATTGGATTTAAAAGACTGTTAATGTAATGAATCAGTCATAGTAACCTAGAATCGGTGAATTATTACATAACATTAGCATGATCATATGAGATCATGTCATGAAATTCAAATTAGATTAGTAGCCATTGAGGTACTAGATACATATATAGGTTTTACATTACATTATGAAATTGAAAAACAAAAACATTGTGTCTTATTTGAACACACTCATACATCTAGGCTTATTTTTTCATGTAAATCATAATATAAATCATCACATCATTGGAAAAATAAAACATATGAGAGGGTTGATATTATATTATCACTAAATATAACAATATATCAGAGTCATTCATAAAAAAACATAAACATCTGAGGCAACGTATAAGAATAAAACATAAGCCTTTTAAACATTATCGTCAGAATAATATGACAATGATAAATAAAATAATTCCATGTACTTATTAACATGGATATTATACTCGTAGAATAATAACATGAAATATCAATATCCAATTTCATATAGATGTAATGCATAATGTCGGGCATCCTAACCACATAGTCAAGGCCTCATGCATAGAATACAAATATAGATTTTTTCAAGGCCTTGTGCCAAGAAAATAGTTTGTCTCATGAGACCTACAGATGCATCATGGTTCAATAGTGAGCTCCACCCATCACTTACTATGTATAATTCATTTCTCTTATGAAAATTTTGAAATGTTATCTAAGCATTCATATTAAAACTAGCATATGAAATATCAATATTTTAAATATAAAATATGTTTGTTATAAAAATAGCACATCCATAGTAAATAATAACTCAATAAATACCATATGAAATAATGTATTATAATTAATCAACCTCAATCATGAATAATAATGTATATTGACATTGATGAAAATAATTACTAAAACTATTTGAGAGAAATATCCTATTTGTTCTTGAAAACAATATAAAGTATCACTATTTATCAAAAAGATGGTTAAATAGATTTTTCAATCGAAGTGTCCCATACCAAATTGAAACTATTAAAAGTAATTTAAATTTTAAAGTATTCATGTCCAAATAAATAAATACCTAACACCATTTTTAAAACATGAACATTAATGTGAATTATTTCGATGAATAATTCTTTAAAACATTTAAAATGATATTTTAGTTAGAGTTCCTAACAAAATCAGAGATGCTTGAATACAGATAATTGAGGTAATAAATACATTATAATATCATGGGAATAAGGTATTCATGATATACTATGTCATAGTACATCACATACACTATATAACTACGAATTGGGGTATTACTACAAAGAAGTACCAATGAAATATAAATTGAGATGAAATCCCTTGTAAAGACTATATCAATAGGTTAAGGATAGATAAATGAAATAATTAAGTATGAAAAATATAAATACAGTAAATATTATTGAATATTTAGCGTAAATCAGTAATAGTAAATTCACACACATTCATGTAAAAACAACACATATGACTTGGATTTTAAACTCAGTGAACAGAAATTGAGATAAAATTACTCTAATCAAGTTCATATCAATGACTAGAGAATTTATCAATTGAGTGATAATGATTATCAAAAGTCTATCCATAAAATGGAGAGTTTAAATTACTAAATAAATAAATAAATTGTTATTTCACACATAATCATAGAGTAAAATAATCAATGAAGTTTCCGTAAAACCCAATGAGTAGAAATTGAAATTAGAAATTGCCTCTCCGATTTTGTAAATTATGAAACATACATCCCATTAAATAAGGATCACAAAATGAAGGTATAAATACACATAAATTTATTTATATTATACAAATATTTCATTCTTGGGAATTATATACACCACATAAAGGGATATAGTGACAATATAGCAGGAATCTCATAGGAATAAGATGTGAGATGAAAACCCCTTACGTTTAATTTTCCTTTGTAGAGGGTAGGATAACGTAATGTATAATGGTGAAATAATTTTCATTAAATTATAAAAGAACCACATAAAGAAATATTATATTATATGTGATGTCTTAATATTTTATTCTTAATGAAATTTCTGAAGTATCTTTGTTTTGGGGGTCAATAGATTCGTTTTCCATTATATGATTTGTTATGAAAGTAATTTATGTCATTAATAATATGTGTCTAATTAATATAAATAATTATATTATGTTCTTGAAAATTATTTTTAATCATAAAATGAAAATTATTCTGGAATGGTTTTGATGGGGAACGAATCTCAGCGCGTTTGTGGATTCGGTAATCCGTACGTACACACGATAGACAATAACATTCTATTGGTAGTGGAATCGTATGTAATTGGATGGTATATCTTATATACATAATAATTAACATGTTATATTTATTATTTACATCAATTATACTCATTATTATACACATAAAATTAACTATTTGTTGAACAAAAAACTACACCACGACGTGGTGATGGTAAGTCGTACATATGCGCGTATGGTGACATTTCCATTAATAGGATATATAGAATAATGAATATGGTTGTACCATATTTATAATACCATAAATGTATATAGAAGGTACTAGAGTTTTTATTTTGGTTTGGAAACAAAAAAATAAAGTAGAAGTGTATGATGAAAAGAACTTTGAAAGAGGTGATGAAATTATTACCTCTTCTTCTAGTTCTTCCTTTGGATTTGATCAAAAGGGATCCTTAAGATAACATTATGATCAATATAATACCTCTAGGATAATGTGAGGGTAGTTGGGATGATATTTTAGTAGGGGTTTCCTGAGCCAAATATGATTCTTGATGTGATTTTGAGAGAAGGGTAAGTAGCTGTTTATAAGAGAGGTGATGGTCACTTTACGAAAAGCATGAAAAATTATTTTATTATAAAATCCTTTTCAGTTTATAATGGCTGAAAATGGATTTATTTTTAGGATAAGGTAGGGATGGGTTGAAATTATCTCAACCAATATTTTTTAGACAAGCTTAGGTTACCATATTAACATTATCATTTATATTTAACACATAGTTAAATAGTTTAACTTTTACAATGACTTCTTGTATTTTTATATTATATGGTTAATAAACATGATATAGAATTCCAAGAGAACCCCATGTGGTTAATTAATGATCATTTCTTATGTCCTTTTTCCTATCATTATATTTTTAGGAATATAATATCATTTAATAATATAGTATTTATTTTAAGAACTTATTTATTTCAATTTTGACACTATTTAGTATTTGGTTTTTTAAAAGTCAACACAACATTATAACAACAAAAAAAAATTAATCAACCCTAAAAAGTCATATTAACCAAGATAATTATTGAAATTTATCTAAAGTCTAAAATTAATTTAATTTTTATATTTATAATATCAATTATTTTATTGTTTCATTAATAAGGTAATTACTACATCATCATTGTGTCATAAATATATTTAATTATTTAGTGTATAAAATTTATAAATAAAATACCATTATGTAGGAAATATATTTATATTTCTAATTAATATTTATAGTCTAATTTATCTTATGAATAAACTAATATTAATTTTTTTATTTAATAAAATTTAAATTAAACACTTTTAATCGTTCTTTAAATAAAATATTATAAATGTCATAATCTAAATCTAGAGGTTAAAAAAGGATCTTATTTTTTTTACTAATGTTTAATTTTCTGAAATACACTAATCCAATAGACTTATTACATGTTTTAGGAAAATTATTATATCATTTTTACCTTTAATTACCCTATATACTTCTAACCAGGGTAAATAAAATTCTATAGATACTATTAAAAAAATTATTTTCATCCTATTGAACAACATTTTACTTACAGATGTGAACTGTGTTTTTCATATTTTTGAAATTAAATTCACAGAAGTGGTAAAATTACATTTTATGAAAAAAATTTGAATGTGCCTAGAAGGTGGGTAAAAGATGTTAAAAAGTTCAATAAATCTTATATATGATATCTTTTTATAAAATGACTCCAACTAATATCATTGGACTAATATACGTATTATTTATCTATTTTGACATTAAAATATATTTATGTAAAAATAATAATTATTTAAATAAACGTTGGTTTTAAACAATAACATAGTGTCTTTACAATTCATCAAAATATGAATGTTATCAAAAAAGCTCCAAAAATTTATCCAAACTAAATTTTTATGTCCTGATTCTAAAAAAGATGTTTATTTTTGTCAAATTTAATATATTAAAGTGACGAATATTGGTTTTAAAAAGGTTTCTCCATAAAAATCGTTAAAATTAATTTTTTTTTGAAAAATACTTCTTTTATTTGAAAATTTGAATTTGTTCTTATATTACATCTACGAAACAGATAATTTGGATGTTATAATTATAAGGAGTATATAATATTTAAAATTCAATTAATACTATTCATAACCATTTTTTGAATGGCTAGTTTTGTATGTTGTGGTGGACTCGAACTCGGTGTTGTGTATAACACAAGATATTGAATTACATTATAGAAAAATAACATGATATGAAATATTGTGGCATTACATTCATCTCCCATTTTTAAAATTATAACCTCAAAATTTTTAAAGTGTGCTTGGGAACTTCATCGAATGCCCCACATCAGAATAATAGTCACTAAAAGTATCAGTTTATAAAAAAAATAGAAGTACAAAGGTCACACAAGATAACCCATACTAGGATTACATGTAGGAAAATATGGATATGTAAGATAAAATAAGTGTCATATTCTGATGGAGAGTGGTATAAAACATAATCTAGATAAATTTAACAATAAGAAAACCACAAACATGTTATGGGTTATGCAATCATTAGTTTCCCAGTACTAAATGTAAACAAACATCGTTTTTTGTCTTAATATGCTTTTCATAATTTTGAGGAATTTATTTATTATATTTACTACTAACATAAGGACATATACATACATTACAAGTATTGTATAATTTTTTAATAAATTACATACACAAACTCATATTTTCACCAAACGTTGAGTATTCAAGATAACATGGTCACGCCTAATGTGAAAGAATAAACATATAGAGAATAACATAATCCACAAAAATGAACTATGTATTTACCATGTATTTAGACATTAACATAAAAAAAAATGGTTAGTACAAGATCAGATGATTTGCAGAATGGATAATCCATTATAGAATGAAATACTAATATTAATTTCAAAATTTAAACAGAAAATACCCAAAAATCAATAATGATCGTTCAATAGAAAATTGTCCTTAAAATCCTTAAATATAATAAACCTAACATTAAAACCCAAATATTAGAAGAATTTAATCACATATTATTTCATGGTAAATCATAACATTTGTCTCTATATACCATCAAATAATCTTAAAGTCTCATTCAGGAGATTAATTAACCAAATCACATATTCTCTATGATAGGTTAATCATTTACATTAGTAACCTAAATCTCTGTAAAAAACATATATTCTTCCAAAAATAAAAAATTCCACAATTACTCCTCAATTGAAATCCCATAATATTCTATTTTTTATAGGAATATAGTGTTCCAAACAAAGAGAACATCATTCAAAATAACATTTATCACTTAATAAGAAAATCATTTTCCTATACTAAGGATATATATTTGATAAAACATTGTATACAATGTTAGCTTTTTTTATCTATAAAATTATATATCTAAAAATAATCAGTCACACTAACAAGGGACTTCATGTTGTCTAGTGGTAGGTTTTAAATCCCAATTTCACTTTCATTGTGGGTTTGATTCCTACAGCTTTGTTCAATACGATGTGTGGTTACACAGTCTACGTGTTGTCCTTTTTTAAAAAAAATTTATAACATTCCAAAAATAAGATAAATTCCTCAAAATAACCATAAAATAATTTAACCACAAATGATATCTCATACCTTGCATTTATGTGCCATCAAATAATAACCTGAAATTTCCTCATATTTAAGGATTATTTAAATCCAAAAGGTTCTTTTTAACTATATACACAAAATAAAATATAATTCTTCCTCAAATAGAATTTTCAAATAACAAACTACTGGTATACACATACAAGAGAAATTTTTACAATTTAATCCCATAAACAAAGATCATTAAAACATTTAAACATTTCACCATCCATTTTTTTCTATATAGGTCCTTCCTTAACCTAATGGTTATCTTATAGAATAGGGCATTGACTCGGGTAATTACCAGGTCACCTAAATTTACAAAAGTTGACTTTAAATGGATTCTTAGGATCATTATTATTTTCTTCTGTAGTACTGTTCATTTTTTCTTGAATTTTATTTCCTTTATGTCCTTTTTTCCCACAAAAAAAATTATTTGTTCCATTAAGACACTATCCTGGGTGTCTCCTACTAGTTTTCCGGCATGATGAAAATTGTTCTTTATTTTCGCCATGGTCTCCACTACTAGAGCTATAATAATTATCTGCCATTCTCTTAATTATTGAGTTTAAGAGCTGGTTAATGTATTTTTTATTAATTATATTGTTGAAAAACTGAAATTGCATAAACATTATTTTTTTTACGCCTATCAACAATCCATTTCGTTGCTCATTTCCACCATCATTCCAACCCTGTACATAATGTTCAATGATATTATGACTTCATTAAATCTATCCAATGACTAAAACCAGAAATAATAGTGTGGGTCATAAAATCATTTAGATAATATTGTGAAACCTTATATTCAATCCATAACACCTTAGTATTAACCAAGGTTATTTATTTAGATCTTATATTAAAATATTTCAAATCAATTTGTAAAGAAAATTTGAATAATACTAAGCATCTCCCCGAGGAGTGTCGTAACCAAGAGTGCTACAAGGCATGTTCTTGTGTACTAGGATACCCCGGGTCAAGTCCGAAACTCCTTGTCTGAGATTTCATCCCTAGGTATGTTTGTGCCCGAGCTACCTCTACATGATTGTATCTAGACAAGGATATATTTCGGGGAAAACTCACAAAATTTCAACATTACCAAAATTCTAGAAGGTTCTTTTAAACTAATTTTCAATTTCTATCTTAGGATAATGTTCTCAAATCATGGTTTTTCTAAATCTTATTTCAAAGGTTTTAACTAAACATCCTCTGATACAAACTACAACTCCCCAACCATAGATACCAAGATTCAGTGCATTATTACATAACGTTGAAATGATCACAAGTGATCAAGTCTCAATAGACCGATTTGATTAGTAGCCTTGAAGGTACTAGATACATACATACCATTTACTTTAAATTAGGAAATAGAAAAACTAAGACAATGTGTCTCGTTTGAACACACTCATATCCCTTAGTGTATTCATGCAGGTCAGTCATAATATACTTCTTCAATTCCTGGGAAAAATAAAACATATAAAAGGGGTGAGCTTATATTCATATTATGGATAACAATATAGATGAAAATATCATAAATAATCGTAAAAATTTAACGCAATGTATATGAATAAAACAAAAGCTTTTTTAACCTAAAATTTAGAATAATATGGAAAAGATAAATCTAATAATTCCATTTACTTATTCACATGGATATTCTACAAGTTGAATAATAACATGTAATATCAATATCTAATTTATTAATGATGGAATGCATAATAATGAACAAAATAACCACATAGTCAATGCCTCATGCCAAGACTACAAATAAATTATTTTTTTTATGGCCATGTGCCAAGACACTAGTTTGTATCATAAGAACTACTGATGCATCGAGGAGCTAGATTGGGCTCCATGCATCACTTATTATACTCAATTAATTCCTCATATGAAAATGTTGAAAGAAAATCTAAATATTCATATTAAAACTGACATATAAAATGCCAAACTTTTAGCCAAAACCCATGAATGGTATAAAAATAACACATTCATAGTCAAACATAACACATTAAATACAATATGGAAGTTTTTATTATAATAAATTAATATAAATCCATAATAATGAAGGATATTGATATAGAAGAAAATTATCAGTAAAACTATTTGAGACAAATATAGCAATTTTCTTGAACATATTTAAAAGTATCACTATTTATCAAGATGTTGTTAAAAATAGATTTTTAAGTAAAAGTTTCCCATACAACATTGAAAATTTTAAAAGGAATTTTAATTTTAAAATATTTTTTTCCATTTAAATAAATCCTTAATACCCTTTTTAACACATAGTCAATAACAAGAATGATTTATAAGAATAAATCATTAAAATATTTAAAATGATATTTGAGTTTGAGTTTATAACCAAATGAGTGATGCATTAATATAGATAATTCATGTAATAAAAACATTTGAATATCATGGAAATATGGGATTCAAGATATAGTATGTCAAAGTACACTATATACACCATATAAATTTGAATTGTCACATAACAACATAGATGTATCAATGGAATGTAAATTGTGATAAATTCCCTTGTAAAGATTATATCTATATCCTAAGGATAAATCAATGACATAATTATATTTGATAAAGTTAAATACAATATGTATGATTGAATATTCATTATAAATCAATATTTTGACATTCACACATATTCTTGTTAAAACAACACGAATGACTTGGATGTTTAACTAAATGAATTGAAATTGAGTCATGATTAATCTTATTAACATCATATCGATGACTTGAGATTTTATAAATAGAGTGATTATGTGTATAAAAAGTATATCTACAAAATGGGGAGTGGCAATTACTTCATAAATAAATAAATATCATTTTCACACATAATTGTGGTGTAAAATAATCAATGAAGTTTGCGTAAAACCTAATGAGATGAAATCAAAATTACAAATTCCCAAAAAAATTTGCTAACTTATGAAACATAAACCCCATGAAAGAAAGATCATAAAATGAAGATTTAAATACCCATAAATTAATGAATTTTACACACAGAACACAATCTTGGGTGGTATATAAACCACACAAAAATAAAATAGTGGCAATAAAGCATGAATCTCACAAGAATAAGAAGGGATATGAAAACCCCTTACCTGTAACTTTCCTTAGTTAAGGGTAGGTTGACCTCTTTTATAAATTTGAAATCATTTGTATTAAATTATACAAGAACCAAATACATATATATGATATATGATCCTCTAATATTGTTTTTAATGATATTTCACCAGTATCATTATTTTGTGTGTTAACTGATTCATTTTCCTTTATATGTTTTTACGTAAGCCATGTTTGTTGCTGATAAGAGGTATTTGATTACTATACAGAATTATATTGAGTTCTTAAACATTATTTTTAATCATCAAATGAAAATTATTCTTGAATGTTTACAATTGGGAATGAATCTCATCTCTTTCTTGGAGACGGTAATCCGTACGTACTCAGGGGTGAAAATACCATTCTATTGATGGTGGAAACTTATGTAATTGGATGATATAACAGATATAAATAATAATTAACATGTTATATTTTTTGTTTACAAAAATTATACTCATTATTACCTCCATCCAATTAATTATGTTTGAATAATAATCCACACCATGACGTGGAGGTGATAAGCAGTGCATACACACGTATGTTGAAATTTTCATTCATAGGATGGATATAATAATTAATATTGTTGTACCATATTTATAATAACATAACTATATATATAAGGTATTGGAGTAATCACTTTGGTAAGGAAAAAATAATTAATTAGGATGTGGAAGAAGAAAATATAATTGAAATAGGAGAGGAAAATAATACCTTTTCTTCGAGTGCTTCATTTTCATTTGATCAAAAGGGCTTCTTAGGATATCTTTATTATCAAATTTAGGATTGTAGGTTGAAGTGAGGGTATTTGGTAGGATATTTTATCTAGGTTTGGTAGAGAAAAAATGTCTTTAGTGTAGTCATTTTAAGAGAAGGGGATGCACCCTTTTATAAGAGAGGTGATGGTCACTTTATGAAAATCTTGAAATATTATTTTAGTAAAAAATATTTTTTGGTTTATAAGGGCTCCAAATGAATTTATTTTAAGTATATGGTGGGGATGGGTTGAAATCATCTTAACCAATAGGTTTTAGACAGGTTTACATTACCATATTAACATTATCATTTCGATTTCACTCTCAGTTAAATAGTTTATCTTTTACAATTTCTTCTTGTATTTTTATATTACATGTTTAATAAACCAACTATAAAATGCCAAAAGATACCCAAGTGGTAAATTAATGACATATATATCATTATATAAGTCCTTTGGCTGAACAATATATTTTTATGAATGTTATATCATTGAATAATATAGTATTTATTTTAAAAACTCATTTATTTCAATTTTGGCATTATTTAGTATTTGGTTTTAGTGAAAGTCAACAAAACTATATTACTTATAAATAAATATATTAAATCAACCATAAAATGCCATATTAACATAAAAATTATTTTAATCCATCAAAAGTCTCATCTTAAATTAATTTTGATATTTATAATATCATTTATCTTAATCATTCAGTAATAAGGTAATTAATACATTATCGTTGTGTCATAAAGAAATTTAAATAAATAATTTATATAAATTATAATTAAAATACCATTATATAATTTTATTTATCACAATAATTAATATTTATAGTATAATTTATCTTATGTATAATACTATATTCCAAATGTTTTAGTTATTAAAATTTGAATTTAGCACCATGAGCTCTTTTTAAAATAAAATATAATAAATGTCCTAATATATTCCAAGTTGATCAAAAAGGATCATATTTTTTCTTAATGTTGATTTTTTTCAAAATAAACTTATCAAATAGACTTAGGAAATGTTTTAATTTAATTATAATATAATTCTAACATTTAATTACCCTATTTATGTTTAACAGTGGTAAATTAAATTCAAAAGTTATTATTCACATAAAATTATTTTCACCCTATTGAATCAAATTTTACATACAGATTTCAATCATGTCTTTCAGAATATTGAAATTCAATTCACAGAAAATATAAAATTATGTTTTAGGAAAATTTTGCAAATGTGCCAAGAAAGTGAATAATATAGGTTAAAAAGTTCAATTAAATTTTATATATCTAATTATATTATAAAATTACTCCAATTATTTACATTAGACTAATATAGGTACAATGTATCTATTTTTACATTAAAATAAATTTATGTAAAAATAATAATTATATAAATAAAAGTCATTTTTAGACAATAACACAATGTTTTTCATTATTTATCATAACATGAAAGTTATCAGATAAGCCCAAAAAATTTATCAAAACTAAATTTTGATGTCCCGTTTCAAAATAAAAAGATTATTTTTTCATATTTAATATATAAAAGTGTCAAATATTGGATTTGAAAAGGATTCACCATTAAAAGTGTTAAAATTACATTTGTTGAAAAATATTTCTATATCTGAGAAAGTGTATTTATTTATATATTATGTATAATAAACCCATAATAAGGATGTTAAAAATATATTTAGTATATAATATTAAAAATTCATTTAATACTATTCATAAATGTTTTTTGAACGGCTTGTTTGGTAAGTCGTGGTAAGCCAGAACTCGGTGTTGCATGTAGTGTAAGTTATGGAATTAAATTAATGAAAATAACTTAATATGAAATCTTTGTGTGTTATAGTTTGGTATCATTATCCTTGATAATATAATCATTGATAATATAATCGTAGAACAATGATCACAAGGTTTATATCAATCGAGGGTTTTATCAAACACAATTGATACAAAAAATGGACTAGATGGCCTAACCTAGTAGGATCATACCCTAGGAAGAACATTTATTATAGATTTCAAGAAAGGTACTATTTATTTTATTTACCATTGACTAGGACCAAGATGAGGTCCACCATCTTACGTATAAGTGAAACCATTTACAGGATTATTTTTTCCTCATTGAGAGTAGAACCCAAATCCTGTTTGTCGAACCGCCCCATAGAACTCCAACCATTGCACAACATAAACATGGGTCATTTTATAGTTCACTAAAGGTATATGTATAAAGACCATATAATTATTATTATGTACATAATTTTTTATAGGAACATTATTATATTTTTATCTTGTTATGTTTATTTATAAATTAATATTTTATAAAATAAATCAATTTTTTTAAGTTATTTTAAATTTGATTAGGTAATTGATATTAATAAATTAATGGAATTTTGAAATAAATATTTTTTTTAAATGTAATATTTTTATAAATGTTTATCAAATATAAATGATCCTATAATTTTTAGGATGTCAAATGTATTTGTTTTGTAAGGGTTTAGAAATTGTTATTGTCAAAAAAGCGTCATTTCTTAAAAAATATTGATTTTATTTTAAAAGTGAAAATTTATATATTTGAAAATTTATTTAGATAAATTGAATATTATTATTCGAATCAATACATCAAAATTAACCAATGGTGTATTTTTGTTAATTTTTTGAAATTGTTGAATTTATGGGTAAAAATTAGATACCATATTAATAAATTTTATGCATAATGAAATCACTATTACTCAAAATTGATATAAAAATACCATATTGGGTCCCCAAGAGAAAAAATATGGTTTTCCTTTAAAATAATTTTGTTTATATTTTATTTTAATTACATTATACATCTATATTAAATCCTAAAAAACATGTAATACATTTTACGTTTTTAAAAATATATCGTTATGAATATGACTCACCTACACAAAAGAAAGGGAATTATTTTATGTTGTTAATGCTAAAAACATAGAAAATTAGGTAGGACCCTTCCAATTGGTAAAAAACATGGGAAAATTGCACATAACGGTTAGCGATTTTTAATATTTTATTATGTAGAGGCCAAACCAAAATAGTGATTAAATCTCTTTCTATTCCTATATAAACCCACACATGATAAAATTTATCTTCACTAATTCTCAATAGAGAATGACCAATCTCATACCTATACTCAATAGATTCCTATAATGTTTACCCCAATCTCTAATGTTTCTCCTCTTATGGATTTGGAGTCACACACTAATGTAAGGGTTTCTCACCATCCTCATCTTCTTTTAATTCAGAAAACCTTCTTTGAAATTCGTCCTTATAATATAAATTGGCTATATTTTAATTTGTTTATTATCATTACATTACTTGAAAATTGATGTTATATGAATTAATAACCATTTATACTATATAATTTGTATCCTTATATAATCCAATACAATAATTAAATTTCATAAGGGATTTCTCTCTTCTCATTTCTATTCAAGCACTTCCTTTTTGTTATGTTTTTCACATTCATTTGATTATGTTGAAATATGGTATTCCATATTCCCATTACATTCCATTTAATTTATTACTAATGAGATACCCCTTTAACTCTCATTAAGCCTCCTAGGATCCTTTATGTACATTTTCTACCTTGACGAAATAGAGTTATGAATCTTTTCATTATTTAGGATTCTTCATTACCTTATGAATTATCATTCATATTTATTAATTTTGTGATATTATTTTACATGTCCCCATTACCTCATATTTTACTTGTATGTGATGAGAGACCTGTTGTTTCTCTTATCAACCCATTTTTATGAATCTTTATGTGTTGTTTTTATGCTGCTGAAATTTCACACCGATTATCCAAGCCAAAAAATTTTGTATTGAATAACATATCCATTTATTATCAATGGTGTTCACATTTATGAATATATAAATTTTCATTGGAGGCATACATTTGTTTATTTAAAACACCTTTATTGTGGAAAAAATTATGAATATTAATGAATCCATGTTGTATGATCAATTTGGATCAATTAAACATGAGGATAAAATGAATTTGATGGGTGCGCCCAGATATATCCCCGATTCATTGGATAAAGTTTATCATCATGATATGTATCATTGGGATAGGGAGTCAACCTGATTCCATAGTGGTACATTTTCCTTCATTATGTCTTGGATGATTTATCCTTAAACTATGTTATGATTCACTGGTTTATTTTTTCCCTCATTTACCATGTCTGGATTAACATTTTATATCATTCTATATTATTCATGTTCAATTTTATTCCTCATAAATAATCCCATTGTCTTACATGTATCACATTTTTCATGTTTATTAACTTATTTTGATTTATAACTCACCCCTTTCCTATGTATTTCCACATGATATCCCATGAATTTTTCTGTTCGAAGGAGTATTTTTCTGCATGTTAAATAAGTTTTCAATAATGATACGGTATTCCCTAATTTTCATATTTATGTAATGTACCTAATTCCCAATGAAAATATACATCTCTATAAATAGGGATTTATTAAGTGTCTTTATATGTAATAAATCAATTATTAATGTAAAATAAAGAGGAGGGTAATTCTAGTTGGTATCATATAAAAAATATAGTTATTTTTGGAATTATGAATAGAAAACTCATTGGAATTCCATAGTTATAATACTATGAATATGAATAAAATTCGCAATTTTGGTTTTTATATAGTATGTTTTATATCAAAAAAATACATTCATGTTTGTATAATATAAGTGGACGTGGTTCTGGAATAAATTTACCTAGGAGTAATAACTCTAACAAGGTGTTCTGGGCCTAACTCGGGGTAACCTAATAGATGACGATATGCCTTACTACAAACCTGATTTGACACTCTTGATGGATATTATTTTGTAAATTTATAATCACATTACGAACAACTATTATGGGAAATAAAATTTCTTATTAGATTATATGTTAGGAAATAGATTATGGATAACATAAACTGAATCTTGTAAATTAATAGGTTATGTAAATAAATAAAATTTATAAGGTATCCCATTAATAACATTATATTACCATATATTTGTTTAATACATTAAAAATAATAATCCCTGATTTATCCTTTATCCTAGAAAATCATAGGAAATATGAGGAATCAGGTAAACAGTTGATGTGAAGGGGAATGTGTTGACTACACCAATGATATTCCAAAAATGATGGGAGCAGAAATCCCAAAATTTTCAATGATAGTATATTAGATAACATGGGTTATAAATAAAATCCTTGACCATGGGAAGACACTAATCACACTAAAAGAGGACTAGAAACAATTGCGATCCTCATCTGAAAAATGACTCCTGCATTTAATGGATCATCTGATCCATTGAACACAGACCAATGGATCAACTCTAATGAGAAGATATTCCCCATCCATTAATGTTTTGTGAAAGAGAATGTTCCATTATATTTTTATTGTATGGAGGGAGATGTTGATCAATGGGTTTTCATTATGAGTAATATGAATCTTGGGGAAGATATAGAAGTAATGGATTTGATGAAACTCTTCATAATGTTTGTTGATAAATATTTTCCATACAATCCTTAACATAAAATGGAAATTAAATTACCTTCCCTCAATAAAACAGATGACAAATCTATTGGCAAATGTAAGGAAAACATTACAATACTCTCATTATATGACTATGTATTTGTCATTACCCCGGAATTTAATGTTCAACACTTCTTTACTGGGATAAATCATAGTGTATGATAAGCTCTGCTGATCCATGACATTGATTACTATGATGGAAATTCATGATAATACATTAATAACAAAATGTGATCAGATAATCTAAATGGAATCATGTGGATACGAATAGTAATGTATAATTTAATTATAGAATTTTGATGGAAAAATCGAATAGTGCCGTAAAATTTCAACATACCACTTTTCATGGTTTGGGAAGAACAACCAATGAAATTTCCTAAATGTAATTGTAAAATGATTTAGGTGTGGTATTTAAGGAAATATAGCTAGGAATTTCTAATTGGAGAATCCATTTATTGCCAAAGAAGAAATTCATTATATAGTAAACCCTCAGTACATTGTTTATTGGTACAACTCTATGTAACCATGAAAATTTTCAAACTCATTCTCTATAACAAGGTTATTTGGATACAACTGAAATCCTCTATGGTAACAATGGTGAGATTTCCCCATCCTAATCTCTGAGGTGGATCCTGAAAATGATGTGATGAAATGTATGTTTTTAATTAATTCATGGGTAGAAACAAATACTTTGTTTATTATTGTTCAATATATTCCTTAATATCATGAAATTTTTGTATAACTATTCCAAACCACCATAGATCATAGACGTAGATCTGTCGGTCAAAATGGAAAATATGGAAAATATTGCATCCCATGTATATAACTCGTCCCCTATCAATCATTGGGGGTTTGACTTCTCGATAAACCTTTTCATTCTATATGAAACCATATCTATATAAAATAACCTGGTTTAAGGAATGAAACATCCTATAATACATTTCTTTTGTAACAGAATACACTGATGTGTTTCCCAATTAATTTCTTGGCCTTCTTCCTAGATCAGATATATTTTTTCCAATCATTCTTATACATGGGGAATATCCATTACCCAAGAATATGTATAGGATGGATGTAGTAGAACTAGAGGATCTAAAGAAACAATTATAGTATAATTTAGATAATGGTTTCATATACCGATCTGCTTCACCATGGGGTGTACGAGTCCCCTTTATCAAGATGAAGTAAGGGTCAATGTACCTTTTCTTTGATTATCGTGAGCTCAATAATATAATGAAAAAGAATAAGTTTCTTCTAACTCATATTGATTACTTATTTTGTTAGCTATATGGATCACAATACATATCCTTGATGGATCTATGGTTGGGATATTACCATGTTAGTATGAAAATGGACGATATTATGAAGACTTCCATTAGTATGAGGTACGTGAACTACAAGTTCATAATGATTCTTTTATAAATCACTAATTACATAGAAATATTAATGGAAATGATGAATAGAGTCTTTATAGATTACCATGAAACATTTATGGTTTACTTTATAGATGATATTATAATATTGTCCAAAACAAGGAAGATCATGAGGAGCATCCAACAATATGATAAAGACCATATGAAAAGAGAATGTCTACACCATGTACATCAAATGTCAGTTATAGTGGATGAAAGTCTCCATATAAGAAAATATCATCACATGTAATAAGATATATGTGGACCCATAAAAGTTGTCTGTAAAGGAAGGATTTTGGAGTACTGCAACTATTATAGATATTCGTAGTTTCACTTGGTTACCTTGGTATTATCGCAAATTTCTTAGAAATTTATCAATATTGTGAATCCATCGTACGAAGATAAATCAAATGGGAGTCATGTTTTGTTGAATTCATAAATCTTAATAGAGATTCATGGACATAAAAATATATCTTATCTCTTTCCCAATGCTCACAATAAACAAAAGTGGATATCTTTTCATGGTGTTCAGGGACAGTTTTCATAATGTATTGGGTTTTGTGTTAACTAAATATGAAAAAGTAATAGCATATGATTCAAGGAAGCTTAATGTTCCTGAATGGAACTACCCAATGTGTGATATAGAGTTGTATGCAATTTTAATTACTTTAAAAATATGGAGACATGATATGTTTTGGGAAAAGTGAAAAATATATAAATATTAAAAATCATCAAAGATATAATCACAAAGGAATAAATGAATATGTATCAATGATGATGGTTAGAACTGATAAAGGACCATAACTGGCCAATCCATTACAATCTTACTATAGAGTGTAAATTGTATGATGATATAAGTATAAATGATTATTCATCTTTATCAATGATTATAATTGAGAAGGATTAAAGCTTCTTAATCCTATAAAGGATGGACATGAGAATCTTCAAGGAAGGAACACCATCAATCCTTTCACAAATGATTCCTCAACCATATCATTTGGAGAAGTTAATGTATGCTCAATAAAATGTTGTGGGAATTCCAAAATAGTTGAAGGAACAAGAGAAAAATAATCCTTGGAGTTCAATTTAAATGAAGAAATATTTATGATAATTAGGTCAACATTATTTGTTCCACCACATTAATATTTAAAAAGCAATGATTGGATGATGTGCATAGTTCGATATTCCCCAATCACATAGGAAGAATAATGATGATTTGAGATATCATTGATCACTATTGGGGTAAATTATGTATATCATAGATTAAACATCAAACTGAATGGAATGTAATCAAGCTAATAATGAAAGGGATAAGTCTATGGTGAGGATGTAACCATTACCCATACCAACATGGAATTGAGAAAACATAACTATAGAATTTTCCATGTGGCTTATGAAGATATCAGGGTAGAGTATTTCTATATGGGTTATTTTGAAGCAGAATATGAAGAAATATCACTTTATTGAAATTCAATACGATTTACAATTGGATAAACTTTCACAGATATACATTATAGAAGTGGTAAGGTTGTATGGAGTACTGTTATCAATTTTATCTGATTGAGATATGAGATTCACCTCCAACTCCTGGAAAAGTATCCCACACTCTCTAAAAATTGGGCTAAAATTTTATACATCCTATCATCTTTAAAATGCTGGTCAACCTATGTGGACTATTAAGACACTGAAAGATATGTTTCGATCATGTTCTGTAGTCTTAACAGGGGGATGGAATCAACATATTTCTCCATTCTAGTTCTCATACAAAAAAAGGATCCACTAAATCATCCAAATGAATCCCTATTATGAAAATCATGGAAATATTTTGATAACACTGGAATGATTGTATAATGTTAGGGAAACAAGTTCTTAGTCCTGCAATGATTGAATAAATGTTTCAGATGGTAACGTTCATATAGTATCACATCAAGGTTTCTCAGAGTCAACAAAAGAACTATATTGAAAATTATTGACGAGACCTAGATTTTGATGTTGGAGACATGGTATTCCTTCGCATATCACCATTGAATAATGTTATGATATTATTGAACAATTTATTTCTTAGTCTAATATACATTTACCCCTTTCATATCCTTGATCACATTGGAGATGTGGCTAATCTACTAGTACTCATACCTATCCTATCTCCAAGAGATTATGTATTCTATGTATCCCACTTGAGAAAGTACATACTAGAACCCTCTAGTGTACTAAATCCAAAGGTAGTTCTATTATATAATGATAATATATTTAATGAGATCTTGGTGAAGATCATCGATCTCAAAGAAAAAGTTATATGAAATAAGATAATTCTCCTTATCAAAAAGATATAATGAAACCACATGATTGAAGAAGAAAAATTAGAACCGAATGTGGTGAAGCACCTTAGTTACCCACATATATTTTAATTTGGAAGAAGAATATTTTTAGGGTTCAATTTCTTTAGAGGGGAAGATTGTATTTACCAGAACTATTATAAAAAAATCCCCTATTTATTTAATTAAATATCTAGTTATGTAATATTGTTATTCAAACACATACACTTCTTTTGTTTAATTTTATCCATTTATATTTAAAGTAATGTTTTTAATCTTTAGCATTGATAATATATCCACTAAATAATAGTCACATTGTTAGTGGAAATATTGGACTTAATGAATACAATTGACATATAAAAATGATTTGATGTTCTCAAGATATGGATCATACCATATGAATCCGGTTTATTTGGGATTTGGAAGGATGTTGTATTTTTGGGGGTTTCCCTTGACCAATCAAAATATGAGATCTTACAAATTAAGATTTATAAAAGTCTTTTATGAGGGAAGTTCAAGCTCATTGAGATCATGTACCAATCCATGTTCGTCAAACCACCCCATGAACGTCCAAACATCATTCACCTTACTTTAATGGTGTTTTGGGTGTATTAATCGAACATGTATCAATACCATAGAATTGTAATTATGTAAAATATTTTAATTGGATAATGAATATAATTTCATACTAATTTTTTTACATTATAAATTATTTATATTTTGATATAATAAATATACAACAACATATTTTCATTATATTTAAATTCAATTGAGAATTTTTTTTGATGAAATTATAGATTTTTTAAATAATTATTTTTTATCAAAATATTATTTATATATAATATTTGAAGATGAAAATTTTATAAAAATGTTTAGATAAAATGAATATTTTTTTTTGAATCATAATTTTGAAATTATGAAATTGTTAACATTAAATCATTTCTTTTGATAGTTGAATTTTCAGGTAAAAATTAAATACCATATAAATATTATTTTGTGTATAATAGGATCATAATTAATAAAAATTGATTCTATAAATACGATAAATGGTAACCAAAAAAATTATTTTTTACATTAAAATAATTTCTTTTTAATTTTATTTGAATTATTGTTTGAATCTGATATGATTCCTCCAAAACATGTATCATATTTTATGATTTGATAATAATAACTTTTATAGTGTGACTCAACGTAACATATGTAAAGTAATTATTTTATTATTATATGTCATTTAACATATAAAATAGTTTAAATCACTACCATTTTCCAAAACATATGGGTGAAAACCAGGCGATGGATTGTGGTTATGAATTTTTTTTTTGAAGAGTCCAAAACCAAAATAATAATGAAATCCCCCTATTTTCCAACACACACAAAACCAATATCCAATTTTACTTCACTAAAACATCATCAAGAATGACCATACTGTTAAATCCACTCTATAGAGTCCTCCCAAGGCACCCCAAGCTCTCAAGAATCCCCTCTCAAGCATTTGGAGTCTCATAGTCATGTTAGGAACCCTCACTTTCCTCTCCTTCTTTCAATTGATAAACCTTTTTTGAAATTAGTATGCATAATTTATAGTAGTTATATATTAATCATTTATTATAATTTAATTATCGTTAAATAACGTATTTTAATGATTTACCATTTATACTCACTCATTTTATCCCTTACCTAAGCCATTACTACACGAAAATGTTTTATGGGATGTATCTCCTCTCATTTCCATTGAACAACTTATTTTATGTTATGTTTATTAAATTATATTTTATTATCTTATAATATATTCTATCATAATCCCGTAACATTTAATTTAATATATAAATTATTAGAAACCCCTTTAACTCTCATTATGCCTCCCATGATACTTTATGTACACTCCTTACCATGATGAAATATTTTTTCGATTCTCTTCTTTATTCAAGTTTTTAAATTATAGTATTCTTTATATTAACATGTTTCTAATGTCAGGATATTCTTTTACATGTCCCTATTAATGTCAATTTTATGTCAATGTTATGTGAAACCCTTATCTCTCTCAAAAACCCCATTCATATGAATCATTAGGTGACGTTGTTATGCTGCAAAAAATTCACCATGATTTTCCATGCCAAAACAATTGTGTAGTGAATGTCATAAAAAGTTCCAATCAATGGTGTTAATATTTACAAACATATTAATTTGTATTAGGTACTTACATATATGTATTCCACACTCCTTAGTCATGGAATAAATCATGAATTTGAATGAATCCATGTTGTATAATCTATGTGTAATACATAATCATGCAAATAAAAACAATATGATGGTTGCACCCAAATAGTGCTCCAATGCATTGGGTAATTTTTATTATCATGATATGTCACATTGGGATAGTAATTGAACCTGATTCTATTATTTTAATTTATCCACCATCAACTATTTTTGGATTTATCGTTGACCTATGTTATGATTTAGTGTTTTAATATGCCTGCACATTTCCACTGTTATGATTACCATTCTCTATCAAGTCTTATAATTTATGTTAATTTTATTCCACATTTATATTACTATTATATATAATGTATCACATATTCCATTATTATTCCCTTACTGGGCATTATAGGCTAACCAGTTCTTAAGTATTTATTCGGGTTATCCCATGCAGTTTTTAGTTCAAATGGGTATTTAGATCATGTTAAAAAAGTTTTCAATAAAGATTTTGTATTATCTATTTTATGTTGTTATGTAATGGGAATAATTACAAATTAAAATATATGAACTAATCATATGATCTTCATTATGATTAGTCTTATGTAATACATCGTGTACTAATGTGAAATGATGATTAGGGTTACAATAATACTGGGATTATACTCACACCATGAATGGGTATCTCGACACACATACAAAATTCATGAATAAATATTCAGTTAGTAAAGAGGTATATATTATTAGATTCTAAGTAGAATGGGGTTTGATGATGGACATGGTACTATGATACTTTGGATTCCTTCCATTTAAAATTTATTTATCGTAAATTTAGTAGTAATATCATATATTTTGACCCACCACATTGGTGGTCTATGGAATATCATTGTATAAAATGTAATGAAATATGTTTTAAAATATATTTGTATTAGTATTCGAAGGTTTTTATTTGGTATTATATTTATATAGTAATAAACTATTATATATATTATCTATAGAATTATAATCTACCCACATCACATTAGACCATCACTTCTTTTTGTTGTCCCCTTGTATATTTGGTGGTGAAATTGAGGTTTTGAAACACTCGAATATGAACTAGGAAATCTGAGTAGAGGTCATATAGTTTGGTTATAGATAAATATTTTATTTTGATCACTCAATAATTGGAATTAGGATAGTGTATATAAAATATTTAATGATTATTATTTTACTCATTCCAATTGTGGGTGCATGGAAGGTAATACTTACTTTCAAGACCTGAAAGGTACTACATGACACATGACATAAATCATGAATCATTTGTGCATTTTTATAAAGAACAAATCCACAATGTTTTTTTTGTAGAATATATGAAATGTGTATGGATTAAAAGGCCTTGAATTATATATTCAACAAAAGATAACTAAATGATATAAATAATTGATGGATGTTTTATTTTAATAATTTTGACATTTTGATAACATATACACTAGGGAAATGTAATATGGTTGTTGATAAAGTGGGTAAAAATTGTCATGGAGATATATACTATTATGAAAAAGGGGAGTGAAATCATATGTTTTATTTTTTGATATGTTAGTGGATGTTAATAACATTGTTGATTATAGGGTGTTATCAAGAAATATAGTTACTCTGAATTTTTGAGATAAGGATTATGAAACCTAGATTATATATTTATAATGTATAACATTGAGGGATTCCATAAAGAGTAATGAGACTTTGGGATGATGTATGTAAGGGATACATTTGGTATTATATTTTAAAATTATATTTTCTCATTACTTATTGAGTACTTATAATTGTTATCTAAATATTATATTTAATTAGATTAATAAAGTGAAAATAAAATGCATTAGTAGATGATATTTTCAATTTTATTGTTCAAGAATGAAAAGGGATTTTATATTGTATATTACTCAATAAGTACCTATCATCGGGAAATGAATTATCCTAGGTGTTCTATAAGAGATATATTTCCATTTCCTTTTCCCTATTTAATGTTGGTTCAAACCTACATAGATTTTGTTGTGGATTTTCCAAAAAACGTTGAACAAGCATAATGTTATCTGGGTTTTCATAGATAGGGTAATGAAAACATCTCATTTGTTACTAATTGGGAAATAAAATTAGGCATATATTTAGTGATGATATATTTTGGGATGTGGTAATGCTTTATAGTCTGCAGACATAAATTATATAAATTTAGTATCTCTTATCAACCTGAGAAATAATATCATTCTATGTAGACTATTCAAATATTTCATGAAATTCGTTGATATTATGCTATGAATTTTGAAGGATAATGGGAATATAATATCCCTTTATTGGAGTAATTTTATGATAATTGTTGTTAGATTATGAGAAGGATGGATCCCATAAATAGTATCCTTTGGTTTCCATGTTGTGTATCTCTATGTTATGTGAGGAAACATCCATACTATGGTTGAGTATTTTTTAAGATAATATATATATGATTCAACTAATAAAATAGTTAATAGAGATAACTGAATATTGAAAAATTCATATCTAAGTAATCATTGATGACCATTCACTATGAAAAAATGGAATTTAACAAACCTTAAAATGGCATTTAACAATGCTAGATAATCATTGACAATTTTAGAATGATTAAAATCCATAGTCTATTATCAAAACAAAAAAGCACCGATAATGGGGATCTTTATAAAAACTTTTATTTATATTCGATAAAGGGGACATTTATTGGGGATTACAATAGCACTGATAAATGGTACCTTTACTAGTGATTGTAATTGTTCTCATAAAGGACACCATTATCAGTTTTAGTAATAGTTCTAATAAAGGGGAATATAGTAGTGTGCTGCAACATCAAACTCCAACATTGCTGAATTGTTTAGTAATAGCACACCACATCACAAAAAACACAACAATATATCAAAAAAGTCATGTAATAAATGACAATTTAAAGGAAATGATATTAACAAGAAATATAACAGTATAAAACACTATATTTAAAATATTTCAAACAACAGTTTATACAATCACTTAAGTAAAAATGATTATATATACTAAAAAAGTTGTTGTTTTGTCTTTTGATAATGGACCTGACTAATTTTATTTATGAACAATCATCCCCTACTCAAGAAAATATCACACCTTAATAAGAAAAAGCTTATTGTGTTAGTATTAATATATTGAAGTAAATTAGTATAAAGTGTTAATTTTAAACTAACCATTGTGTGATACTCTGAACATTATGTATCAATTTGAGTTATGGATAATTATTACACATCACCAAATTTATTTTTCATGTTCAAGAATTATTTCTATGAATATTAACTGTATATTTATAAGATAACCCCTCCCCCCCCACTGAGTTCATCCTAGTGGTTTTTCCCTGTAGTAGTGTTTCAAAAGTCTCAATTTTAAGCATCCATGTCTGTATTAAGGTTACTTTTATTGGTGGTTTATTCCCCCTCCACTAATATATTTAAGATAAATAGGTATAAAAACACAATAATAAGGCAATAAATTGAGTAATAGTATATATAATGATGATAAAACTATATAGGCTCATATTCATGGTGTTGGGGATGTAATGTTTTCTTTAAAATAAATAGACACTTATAAATTTTAAAAACACACTTGTAGTCAAACTGATCACAAAATTAATCTGATTAAGGTGTTTTTGATTCCTAAAAATCATTAATGACTTATGGATAATTTTCCCAATATAAGAAAATAATGTGGATGTGTTTTCTTAGTTTTGAGTACATCACTACTCTTTTTAACTAAAATGTCATTTTTAACAAGAAACACGGACATTGAGTCACAGTGATCATATAATTAATTTATTTGATGTGATACTAATTCCTATAAGGAAAAAACCCCTTATCAATCATTTACCTAAATCATCAAGACAATTTGAGCTCATTTTCTCAGTTATTAGTGACTGAAACTTTTTGAAATAAAATGCAAATTTTAAACTGACCAGACACATTGAGTCAGAGCAGGAACATATTCTATTATATTGAAGTTTTTATGATTAATAAAAATCCAAAATTGATTATGAATAATTTTCATAATGTATCAATATAATCCAAATACATTTTCATAGTTTTGAGTATGAAATTTTCCTTTTTTATAAAAAGTAGTGTTAATTTGAAAAAAAAAGTCACACAGGTAGTCATAATATTCACACTTTCTGTCAAATTGAGGTATGGATGATTCATGACAATATATAATTACATATTGATAATTTTAAAAAAAGTATCAAATCAATATGAATTTATTTTCTGAGTTTTGAGTACATCACATGAGTTTTTTACTAAAATTTGTCTTTAAACTAAAACATAAACTTTTACTCTTACTAATCACATCACGTATCAGTTGGAAGTGGGGAAAATTACTACATGTTGAAAATGAATAATAAATTTTTTCATAAATTATCATGAAAATATATGTGTGTTTGATCTATGTTTAGTGAGTGAATCTTTCAGAACTAAAATGTCAATTTTAAAATGATAACTGACCCCTTGTGTCATATTAGGAACACCATGTATTATATGGATGTGTCGATTATTCCTACATGTTAAATATAACTTAAGAATTTTTTTAATAATGTATCGAATAAATCCAAATCAATTATCTATGTTTTTAGTAGGTAAATATACCTTTTTTACAAACATTGATGTCACATTAAAATAAAAAGGAACACTTGGAGTCATATCCATCACTCCATACGTCATATTAAGGTGCTACGAATACTTAAAAATAAAAAATGCATATGAATCATTTTCCAAAATTTATCAAAAAATTAAGAATTCATTTTATTGGATTTGAGTACATCACGTCACTTTTTTACGAAAATGTTATTTTATACTAGAAACATTCACTTTTACTCATACCTATCAGATAATGTATCAATTTGATTCAAGAATGATTCTTATACTTAACAAATGAATTATGAACTGTTTCCCCAAATTATCAAAAAAATATGAGTGTGTTTTGTTTCTTTTTAGTGAGTGAATCATTTTGATATATAATAAAACATTTAATGTGAACAAAAGCACATTGAGTCTTACAATACATATTGTGTATTAAATTGTAGTGTGGATGATTTCTACATGTAATTAATGACATATAGATTTTTTTCGAAAATTATAAAAATAATATATATTTGTTTTTTTGGAATTTTGTTGGTCATTTATCCTTTTTAGAAAAAATGATTCCAATTTTAAATAAAAATAATCCATTAGAGTCATACTGGTCATTCTATATGTCAGATTGAGGTGTGTCTAATTTATACAAATATAAAATGTCATATGGATAATTTTCTTAATGTATCAATAGAATATGAATTATTTTTCATGGTTTTGAGTATGTCCAATGCCTTTTTTTGTTAATATTTAATTTTAAAAAGGAAACACACGCATTGACTCATACTGACCACATTGTGTATCAGTTTGATATGAGCTCGATTACTACACATCAAAATTGATGTATGGATCCATTTCATAAATAATTAAGAAAATACGAGTTTTTTACATTATGTTAAATGAGTGATACAATTTAAACTAAAATGTCATATTTAAACTGATAATGAGAACATTAATTCATAAAGGGCAAAAATCATATCATATTGAAGTGTGACAAATTACTACATGTTAAAGAATGTCATATGGGTCATTTTACTAATGTAAAAAAACAATCTAAATACGTTCTCTCATTTATGGGTATGGTAGTGTTCATTTTTACTAAAATTAATGTCAATTTTCAATAAAAAAGAGCACACAGTGTCTTACTTGTCACACCGTGTACCTTATTGATATAATTATGATTAATATTTGTCCAAATGTCTCAAAAATCAAAATATCAATGTTATAATGTTCTTCATTACAATTATTCATTGACCTACTAACACTGCATTTTGAGTCATTGATCATATTCAAAAAACTGTTATCATTGATGAATGATTGAAGAGTAAAGGAAGCTAATGTTCCAATTAGATCAGGAGAGGTCACCACAATGGGTGCATGAGCTTCTTTTACTATTATGGAATTCAACAAATATATAGGATTTTCAACTATGAAAATATCATCAATATATAGTTATGGTTGTTTGAACAAACCACATCACCCTGAAAAAACAAATCCACATGTATAATCAAAAAATTAATATATGAGTAATAATAAAAATGATAAATTAATCATAATTATGAAATAGTAAATTATTTTTATGTAAAATTATTTTAATATGAAAACATCAATATTACCTGTTTTATTTAGTAGTGGAGTATACATGATGGAATGTGATAAATTTAAACTATAACATCTTGGAACCGGATGCAACCCTATGCTGGCCCGAGCCCAGCTGGACACATAGCCTCAAGTGTGTCTCCCCAAACACATGAGGCTACAGACATGAAGCAAGGGTGTAACACCCCAAGTAAATAATGAATATGACATTATTATATTTATCCATATTTGTGAATAAAATATCAATAATTACTTTAAAGGGTTTCTATGTTCGATAGCATACCTGATACGTAACAAAGAGTTTCATTGAAATCTTACATTGCACACTAGTAATAAAATAATATTATTTTAAATGGAAGTCAACACATAGCTGTTGTATTGGCGGGAAAGGATATAAATAACTAAAATATGCTTATATATGTTTTTTAAATGTTTTTACTTTTATCTAATAAAAGATAAAGGCTTAAAATACGGAAACAATTCAATTTTGGGAATATATGCCCTAATTTTCACTAAAGGTTCACTTATCGCCTTTTGATGGAAAACCATCATTAAATATAGTTTTTATCACTCTTATAAATTCTATTGGACCAAATAAAACTTCTCTTTAGAATTGGGACATCAAAATTTAATTTGTGTAAATTTGTGGTATTTTTCCGATAAAGTTCAATTTTTAATGAATAGTGTAAAATGTCGTATTTTAATTCAAAACCTCTTTTTAATCTAATTTATTTATATGATTAGACTATATTTTTCATTGGTTTTAAAGTGAAATTATAAAATATTTTTACCATTAAATTTAATAGTGGTCATTGGAATTAATTTCACTTTAAATCAGACTTAAACTAGTGTCAATCTTTTGATACTTATTGTTCCATAAAAACACGCTATTTGCTCTAACAACGGGAATTAATTATTAAATTAGTTAATTCAACTTATATGTTCTTAATTTTGTAAAATAGAATTAATTTTTGAATTCGGAATATCAAATATAGCTTAGGGTGAAGTTTTGGTATTTTTCTGAAAAACTTCAATTTTTGATGAATAGTGAAACCACTAAGTGGTACATAAAAAACTGATTTTTTGTTTAAATGAAATTCTACCACCTATGTGTTTTGAATTTCATAAATCTGAAATACATGTTTTTCATTAAGAAGTAAAATGTGGTTCAATGGGATTAAAATAATTTTTGGTGAATAGTAACTTATCATGTTTTTAATCGCGATTAGAAGTAATTAGTGTAGTTTAAGGTAAAAATAATGTTTTAATAAAATGAACTGTCCTAGAAACATGTCCTACCATCATTTTATGTGTCATGTCCGACCAATAAAATCCATGGGTCAACTTGAGGACCCCATGTAGCCACTTTGGTTGGAAAATGACATAAATACCTTTTTATTTAATGTTAAAGTAAAAAAGGACACAAACATGAGATGTTTTACTAAAACAATTTTTACAAGGGGTTATACAAGTCATCTTTTTGACTATAAATAGTCATTGGAAATAAAAAAAGATTTCCTACATCATAGTTTTTTTATATAATTTTTAGACGTTATATAAATTAAATTATTTATGACATCATGATGATGCAGCGATGACCTCATTATTTAACGATTTAAATAAAATGGAAATATAATTTAATATCTAAGACCTAAACATGTCCAAAATTTATTGGATGAGTGTATTTAGAACCCTTGTCACCTTATCCTTGAATTATATCAATATTGGACCTCTTAAATCCGAATATCATTTTAAAATAATGTGACTTTTCTTTACATTCCAAGAGTGCCCCTCCTCTCCTTTTATAGAAGGCCCCCACCACTACCTCCTTACCCACATTCCCAAAGCCTTTGGCTCGGCCAAACCCTGACCATTGCGTCTCTCCACTTCCCTCTCTTACTCATTGAAGCCTCAATTTGGGCAGAGGTCTTCCCAGGGAAGCCTTTGAGCTCAAACCAAAGGGAGTTACCCGATTTTAAGGTAATGTCTTCACTTGAGTCCTTTTGTTTTAGTTTGCCTCTACAACCCCCTAAACTCTATTTATTCATTTCCTTTGTAACAACTCTAGTATCTTCAATATACTAGGATGTTGTTATAAGAAGGAATCTAGATACACATACACACACCTACATCTAATGGTTAAAGAACATACTGTTTCCGTGGATGGCGAATTTCTGCATCACGAAACGATGATTGTTCAACACTCATATAACATCTTCAAAGGTGGCCACTAAGATGTCACTATATTTATATATTATATATAATATGTTTATTTTTTCTTTAATTTTCTGTATTATTCATTTTTATCATACCTTTATGGCTTCCATTATGGGTAAACACGATAATTTCATTTTAGGAAGTGCGGACTACCGGCCCCTCAAAGTGATTTGATTCATTAATGCCATATGTTGGACATATAAAGAATGGATTTAAAGTTATTATATATGATGTTATACTGAAATTATAATATACATATATATCATTATTATTTCTTTCCATTAAAGTATGAGATATAAATGAAAGTAGCGTTCATGCGTACGTACAGCTTACCTTCTCCATTAACGGTGCATTTCATTTCTTATCCCCAAATGTAATGTACTATTATAAGTACATGTATATAATGGATATATATGATGAATGATACATATAAATGATGAATATAATTCTGGAATTAAAATATACATACCTCTCATTTAGTTTTAATTCCATTAATATGACAAAGAAATGAAAGTAGCGTTCATGCGTACGTACGGCTTACCGTCTCCATGAACGGTGCATTTCATTTCTTACCTCTAAATGATTATGTGATATTATAAATACATGTATATTCTGGATATATATGATATATATGATATAAAAATCAGGAATATCATTCTGGATATAATGATCCATTGACCACACGAACAACATGTAATTGTATGAAGTTCACATTCGACTTAAGAACCAAATATTGACAAAACAAACATTATTAACTTAAATGATTACATAATGTTTATAACATGGAAATAAGTGATATAAAAGGAAAAATGAACTTGAAAAAGGTTCTTAAGCATATATAAATTAACTCATGTTTATCATTCAGGAGGTTAAAGAACGATCGAGTCAAGTCGGACCTGAGGTAAGGGATACTACTCCTCTATTTTTAAGTACGCTCTTTTATGTCATTCCTTTTAAAGCTCATCTTTCTTGTTCTTGGGATGTTCTTTTATATTACTATTACTTTAATTTTTATGTTCATATGATTAGATACCCTATTTTCTCTCATCAATCCATTTTTGTATGTTTTGAGTGGGGCCGTTAGGCTGCCGAATTTTCGTAAGAGATCAAACCCCTCACTTTCTTTTAAAGTACTCTCCTTTATGTCACTTCTTTTAAGATTATATTTTTTATGTAGGGGGATTTTATTTTATATTTCTCTTTCTGTAAACATTATTTTAATATGATGAGAGACCCTATTTTATCTCATCAATCAATTTTTGTAAGTTTTATGTGGCACCGTTAGGCTGCCGAGTTTTCGTAAGGTATTTTTCATCTCACTTTTATTCCCGTGAGATTTATGCTACATTTGCCACAATTTCCTTTGAGTGGTGTATTTACTACCCATTATTTTAATCATTGTGTAATATAATTTCTTTTATGAGTATTTACATCAATGTTGTATTGTCCTTCTTTCAAGGGGTGCATGTCTCGAATGATACCCATGTCGGTAAGGGAACCTTTCACCCCATTTTTTTTAAAAAACTTATTTTGTTATGTCTTTTAATTCACATACTATTATGTTGGGATATGTTCTTCTATATCCTCATTTATGTAAATTTAATTTCCATGTGATGAGATCCCCTTTAGCTCTCTCATCAGCCCTTTTTGTAAAATTTTATGTGACGCCGTTAGGCTATCGAATTTTCACGAGGGAAATTCTTAACCCAATTTCGATTTCTTTGGGTTCAACATGTAGTTATTGAATATGTCATCCTTTGGATATGTGTGAATAACCTTTGATTGTTTTACACTTAATATCCACTTATATTGGGTGTATTTATATTTTTCACACATAATTATTAGATTGATTTATCCTTAATTTAAGGATACCTTCTTTATAATGGATTTCATCTCATTTTACATTTCTTTTGAGACATCATTATTGTTATGCACCAATTCACTCTTATATGGTGTGTATATAGTCCTTTGAAATATTATTTCATGAATCCCTTAATTATCATGATATTATAAATATCGGATTAAATGTCATTCCGCTATTATTTGTATTCAAGAGTCTCTCATTTTGTTAAAAACTATTTAACAAAAATATCATTTTAAATGTTTTAAAGAATTATTATTCTAAATATTTATCTTTAATTTCAATGTTTTCAAAATAGATTTCAGTGTTTATTTATATGGACATTAATGTTTTAAAATTATAATTCCATTAAAAGCATCAAAGTGGTATGGGACACTTTGATTCAAAAATCTCTTTTAAATGGTTTTTGAAAATGGATCGATTAATTCAATATCTTGGAATTTATTTTTGTTATTGATAATGAAATGATGTTATCGAAATGTTTATATTTTCAATATTTTATGTGTAATGATGGTACTTGGACATTTTACGGGTGGTTACGTGATAAACCATATGACGGGTGGTGCCGTGAATACCAGGACGAGTGGTTACGTTATAACCTCCAATGCATTGGGTATGGAAGTCGGTCGTATGGCTATTCCATTAAGTATGTATGGAAGTTGGACAAATGGATATTCCATTAAATGATAAGTGTGGAAGTTGAACTTATGGTCATTCCACTTATGTATTTGTATGTCCCAAGTTACCTGTATATGTTATGTGATCTTTATATGGGTTTTATGATAATCTTTTTGTTATAGAAGGGTAAGTAACGATCTTTTATTCAGTGAAGAGTTTTTACTACTTCATAAAGGTGAAAAGTATTACTTTGATAAAGTATTCATGGTTTACTTGTTGTTTTGATAAACTAACAGTTTTCATTCTTTGTATATCCCTAACTGAGCTCTTTATGCTCACCCCAAGTTTTTTTAAATGTTTTTCACAGGACCTAATGTGGAATAGGGTCAAGGATGGGATCAAGGGAAAGTCATGCTATATAAAACATGGAACTAGACATGTTTCTTTTTATGTGTTTTTATTTTATGGAAACATAGTAGATGTTTCTACTTTTTAATCTTTTGAGATGTAATAGTTATTTCCTAATTCTCTAAAACTCTAAACCTAAAAAAATCCATGATGTGAATTATTCATTTAATTCAATATTAAGTAAGGTTTAAGGCTAGGGCCTTATAGTTGGTATCAAAGGTCGGTTTAGATAACTTTAGAGGTTAGGGAATTCTATATGCATAAGTGACATTACCATAGTGGTTAGGATTTCAGAAAGAGTCCTATTTTTAGATAAAGTGAATGAGTAAGTATATCTTAGTGTTTATCTTCCTCATTAGTACATAATGGTATTGTTGATATACTCACAATGACCCTTTTTGGTTTTAGTAAATGGCTGGATCTAGAAGGAACCAAATAGTCAACAGGTTTGAAGGAAATAGTGGTGGTTCTCTAATTAAGATACTAGATAAAATGGAGGATTCAATTAGGAAAGTCGTGGTTGTTCTAAACCAACTATCCAGGATTCATGATCAGCCACTTATACCTTGGTATGTTCTATAATGCATCATGTACGTGAAGACCAATCAATGTGGATGTTCAGGTAATAATTATAATGGTTACCATTAGGGTTTATATGATCCTTACTTTTGAGGTAATTATGGGTTATTATATGTTATGATGGAAAATGAAAGGCATAAGATAAACTTGAGGTTAAAATATTTTATGATTATTTTTGAAGATTTTATCTCATTTTGGGGGATGTTTTAAGAATTATATAGTTTTGTAAAAAGGACAACACGTAGACCGTGTGACAACCCGTCGCGTCAGACAAAGCTGCGGGAATCGAACCCACAACCAATGTGTGACTGGTATTTATCGCCTACCACTGGACTACGTGATGCCCCTGGTTAGTTTTACTAATTTTTTTTAGTTATGATGATTTTAGGAATCAACAGTAAGTTGATTTTGGGTTATCTATGGAAATTATTAACCTATCTTCGAGGATATGTGATTAGGTTAATTACTTTTCAATATGAGAATTTAAGAGCAACTGATATTATTTGGAGAGAAAAGTTAATTTGAACCTTGGAAGACTATGTGACTAAATCCTTAAAATATTTGGGTTTCAATATTAGTTTGGTTTAATTTGATGAATTTTATGGACAATTTGTTTATCGAATGGTCCTCTTTGAACTTTGGGTTTTGTTGGACAATTTTTGGAGATTAAGCATAGATTTTATTTTTAAAGGGTTATCCTTTTCTGGATTATCTGGTCTTGTACTATCCTTTTTGCTTTGGGTCTTGGATAATGCCAAAAGACATGGGAAGTATATAGTTCTCTTTGGTGGATAAGGTGATTCTCTAGAAGTTGATTACAGTACTCTTAATATGAACAAGTCTTCCAAAATACTCGTCTTTTGGAGAAAATATGTGTTTGTGTAAGGAATCTAATAAAAGTTAAAAGTCAACATGATAAGTGATTATGTTTCCTTATGAATAAATTCATCAATAAAAAGTAACTAAAAACAAAAATGATGTCTATTAACTTTTCCGACTGGGGAATCGAATACCGTTTAACCCATCACAAGTTTGTGATTTTCTTATGGTTAACTTTCTCCTAGACATGTTTACTATCACTCTCCCTCAAGAACATGACCCTTTGATTTTTCTTCCATGTCCATATTTTCCTACTTCGAATCATAGTATGGGTTAATTCGGGTGACCACTGTACTTCTCTCCCATTATTTCAAAGTGATTGTTTTACCGACTCTTGTTCCGATGTGGGACTTTCAAGGATGTTTCCGAGCCCAATTTTAAAATTGCGAGGACGCAATTCCCAAAAGGGGGGAAGGATGTAACACCCCAGGTAAATAAATAATATTACATTTATATATTTATCCATATTAGTGAATAAAATATTTATATGTACTTTAAAGTGTTTCTATGTTCGATAGCGTACCCGATATGCAACAAAGAGTTTCATTGAAATCTTACATTGCACACTAGTAATAAAATAATATTATTTTAAATGGTAGTTAACACATAGCCATTTTATTGGTGTTAAAGGATTGAAATAACTAAAATATGATTATATATGTTTTTTAAATGTTTTTACTTTTATCTAATAAAAGATAAAGGCTTAAAATATGGAAAGAATTCAATTTTAGGCATATATGCCCTAATTTTCACTAAAGGTTCACTTATCACCTTTTGATGGTGAACCATAATTAAATATAGTTTTGTTCACTCTTATAAATTTTATTGGACCAAATAAAACTTCTCTTTAGAATTGGGACATCAAAATTTATTTGTGTAAATTTTTGGTATCTTTCCGATAAAGTTCATTTTTTAATGAATAGTGTAAAATGTTGTATTTTAATTCAAAACCTCTTTTTAATATAATTTATTTATATGATTATACTATATTTTTAATTGGGTTTAAAGTGAAATTAGAAAATATTTTTACCATTAAACCCAATAGTGGTCGTTGGAATTAATTTCACTTTGAAATCAGACTTAAACTAGTGTCAATCTTTTGATACTTGTTGTTTCATAAAAACACGCTCTTTGCTCTGACAGTGGGAATTAATTATTAAATTAATTAATGAAACTTATATGTTATGAAGTTTGTAAAATAGACTTCATTTTTTAATTCGGAATATCAAATACAGCTTAGGGTGATGTTTTGATATTTTTCTGAAAAACTTCAATTTTTGATGAATAGTGAAACCACTAAGTGGTACTTAACAAACTGATTTTTCGTTTAAATGAAATTTTACCACCTCTGTGTTTTGAATTTCAAAAATCCGACATACATGGTTTTAATTAAGAAGTAAAATGTGGTTCAATGGGATTAAAATAATTTTTTGGTGAATAGTAACTTATTAAGTTTTTAATCGCGATTAGAAGTAATTATTGTAGTTTAAGGTAAGAATAATGTTTTAATAAAATTAAATGACCTAGACACATGTCCTACCCTCATTTTATGTGTCATGGCAGACCAAGACAATCCATGGGACAACTTGGGGACCCCATGGAGCCACATTGGTTGGAAAATGACATAAATACCTTTTTATTTAATGTTAAAGTAAAAATGACACAAACATGAGATGTTTTACTAAAACAATTTTTACATGGGGTTATACAAGTCCTATTTTGGACTATAAATAGTCATTGGAAAGATAAAACGATTTCCAACATCATAGTATTTTTTTATAATTTTTAGACGTTAAATAAATTAAATTATTTATGACATCATGATGATGCAGTGATGACATCATTATTTAACGATTTAAATAAAATGGAAAGATAATGTAATATCTAAGACCTAAACATGTCCAAAACTTATTGTATGAGTGTATTTTGAACCCTTATCACCTTATCCTAGAATTATATCAATGTGGGACCTCTTAAATCCGAATATCATTTTAAAATAATGTGACTTTTCTTTACTTCCCAAGAGTGCCCCTCCTCTCCTCTTATAAAAGGACCCCACCTCTACCTCCTTACCCACACTCCCAAAGTCTTTGGTTCGGCCAAAACCAACCCATTTTGTCTCTAAACTTCCCACTATTACTCCTTGAAGCTTCACTTTGGGCGGAAGTCTTCCCAAGGAAGCCTTTGAGCTCAATCTAAAGGGAGTTACCTGATTTTAAGGTAATGTCTTCACTTGAGTCCTTTTGTTTTAGTTTGCCTCTCCAACCCCATGAAATCTTTTTATTCATTTATTTTGTAACAAATCCATTATCTTCTATATACTACGATGTTTTTATAATAAGTATTAGAGCTACACTTACACACACCTACATCTAATGGTTAAAGAACATACTGTTTCCATGGATGGATAATTTCTGCCTCACGAAACGTTGATTGTTCAACACTCATATAACACCTTAAAAGGTGGCCATTAAGATGTCACTATATTTATATATGATATATAATATGTTTATGTTTAACTTAAGCTTCTGTAATATTCATTTTGATCATACCTTAATGGCTTCCATTATGGGTAAACACGATAATTTCATTTTAGGAAGTGCAGACTACTGCCCCCTCAAAGTGATTTGATTCGTTAATGCCATATGTGGTACATATAAAGAATAGATTTAAAGTTATTATATATGATGTTATACTGTAATTATAATATACCTATATATCATTATTATTTCATTCCACTAAATTATGAGATAGAAATCAAAGTAGCATTCATGCGTACGTACGGCTTACCGTCTCCATGAACTGTGCATTTCATTTCTTATCCCCAAATGTAATGTACTATTATAAGTACATGTATATAATGGATATATATGATGAATGATATATCTAAATGATGAATATAATTCTGTAATTAAAATATAAATAACTCTCATTTATTTTTAATTCCATTAATATGACAAAAAATGAAAGTAGCGTTCATGCATACGTACGGCTTACCGTCTCCATGAACGGTGCATTTCATTTCTTAACTCTAAATGATTATGTGATATTATAAATACATGTATATTCTGGATATATATGATATATATGATATCCAAATCATGAATATGATTCTGGATATAATGAACCATTGACCACACAAACAACATGTAATTTTAAGAAGTTCACTTTTGACTTAAGAACCAAATATCGACAAAACAATCATTATTAACATAAATGATTACATAATGTTTATAACATGGCAATAAGTGATATAAAAGGAATAATGAACTTGAAAAATGTTCTTAATCAAATATAAATTAACTCAATTTTATTATTCAGGACGTTAAAGAACAATCAAGTCAAGTCGGACCCGTGGTAAGGGATCCTACTCCTCTATTTCTTTTTAAGTACGCTCTTTTATGTCATTCCTTTTAGAGATCATCTTTCTTGTTCGTGGGATGTTATTTTATATTACTCTTACTGTACATTTTATGTTCATATGATGATAGACCCTATTCTCTCTCATCAATCCATTTTGGATGTTTTGAGTGGCGCTGTTAGGCTGCCAAATTTTCGTAAGAGATCAAACCCCTCACTTTCTTTTAAAGTATTCTCCTTTATGTCACTTATTTTTAGCTCCACTTTGTTATGTTGGGGGATGTTCTTTTATATTCCTCTATATGTAAACATTATGTTAATATGATGAGATACCCTATTTGATCTCATCAATCCATTTTTGTATGTTTTATGTGGCGCCATTAGGCTGCCGAGTTTTCTTAAGGTATTTTTCATCTCACTTTTATTCCCGTGAGATTTATGCTACATTTTCCACAATTTCCTTTGAGTGGTGTATGTAATGCCCATTATTTTACTCATTGTGTTATATACTTTCATTTATGAGTATCTACATCAATGTTTTATTGTCCTTCTTTCACGGGGTGCATGTCTCGAAAGATACCCATGTCGGTAAGGGAACCTTTCACCCTTTTTTTTAAAAGACTTCTTTTGTTATGTCTTTTAATTTACATACTTTTATGTTGGGATATGTTCTTCTATATCCTTATTTATGTAAATTTAATTTCCAAGTGATGATATCCCCTTTATCTCTCTCATCAACCCTTTTTGTAAAATTATATGTGACGTCGTTAGGCTGTCGAATTTTACCAAGGGAACTTCTTAACCCAATTTTGATTTCTTTGGGTTCAACAAGTAGTTGTTGAATATGTCATCCTTTGAATATGTGTGAATAACCTTTGATTGTTTTACACTTAATATCCACTTATATTGGGTGTATTTATATTTGTCACACATAATTATGAGATTGATTTATCCTTAATTTAAGGATACCTTCTTTATAATGGATTTCATCTCATTTTACATTTCTTTTGAGACTTCATTGTTGTTATGCACCAATTCACTTTTATATAGTGTGTATACTGTCCTTTGACATATTATATAATGAATCCTTTTATTCTCAATATATTATAAAGTTCGTATTAAATGTCATTCCGCTATTATTTGTATTCAAGAGTCTCTCATTTTGTTAAAAACTATTTAACAAAAATATCGTTTTAAATGTTTTAAAGATTTACTATTCTAAATATTTATCTTTAATGTCCATGTTTTCAAAATGGTTTTCAGTATTTATTTATATGGACATTAATGTTTTAAAATTATAATTCCATTAAAAGCTTCAAATTGGTATGGGACACTTTGATTCAAAAATCTCTTTTAAATGGTTTTTGAAAATGGATCGATTAATTCAATATCTTGAAATTTCTTTTTGTGATTAAAAATGAAATGTTGTTATTGAAATGTTTATATTTTCTATATTTTATGTGTAATGATGGTACTTGGACATTTTATTGGTGGTTACGTGATAATCCATATGACGGGTGGTGCCGTGAATACCAGGATGGGTGGTTACGTTATAACCTCCAATGCATTGGGTATGGAAGTCGGCCGTATGGCTATTCCATTAAGTATGTTTAGAAGTTGGCTGAATGGCTATTCCATTAAGTGATATGTGTAGAATCCGACCTTATGGTAATTCCACTTAAGTATGTTTATGTCCCAAGTTACCTTTATATGTTATGTGATCTTTATATGGGTTTTATGGTAATCTTTTGGTTACCGAAGGGTAAGTAATGATCTTTTATTCAGTGAAGAGTTTTTACTACTTCATAAAGGTGAAAAGTATTACTTTGATAAAGTATACATGATTTACTTGTTGGTCTGATAAACTAACAGTTTTCATTCTTTGTGTATCCCTTACTAAGCTCTTTATGCTCACCCCAAGTTTTTTGAAATGTTTTTCACAGGACCTAATGTGGAATAGGGTAAAGGATGAGATCAAGGGAAAGTCATGCTATATAAAACATGGAACTAGACATGTTTCTTTTTATGAGTTTTTATTTTATGTAAACTTAGTAGAAGTTTCTACTTTGTAATCTTTGGAGATGTAATAGTTATTTCCTAATTCTCTAAAACACTAAACCTAAAAAGATCCTCGATGTGAATTATTCATTTAATTCAATATTAATAAAGGTTTAAGGCTGGGGCCTTATAGAGGGCCTAGATGAGTTAGTGGGGAGACAATTACATCATTAATACAGTGTCATAGTAGATGTCAAACATACAATAAATAGGGGATGTGAAATAAATTACAGTCAAATAAAAGTAATATAAGACTAGAATATATATCAATAATCAGAAATGTTTCATATACCATATCATGCAGATGGTATAAGTATCTATAAAACATCCAAAAAATACATTGAAATGTAATATAGTGAATGTACGAAAAAGCAGACAAAAAAGGTATCCCATCATCGTAATCCTCAACTTTTTCTTATGCTCCTCTCATCTATTGCCATTTTAAACAACATATACCAGGGTTCTTGACCCTACCTTCACCCGCAACCATATAATCATTTTGTGTCCCTGAGGATGACCAAATAGGGTGTGTGATAAACATCACAGTTGGCAAGCACCATGGTTTATATAGTTGCAAAAGTAATTCAACAAAATTTCTAGAAATTGTAAATGAAGAAGTAAAATAATCTGAATGACCAAGTTATTGGTCTACTATAAATTTGAAACTAATCCTCCCCTCAAGGATTCTTACAAATGATACTTCTCTTAAAAAGGATTCTATAACAACATAAATATGTCAAACTGGAATATCTTACATCCATCAATATTAACTAATCAATAACCACAATTTATAAATAAATCAAGAAATTTCCATGGCCTCACAGTATAGTGAAATGTAAAAGCCGTCATCTATACCATGTAGTGAGAAGTATAATACAACAAACCATACATATATTGAATACCAGACCCCAAGGTAGGGATCCAAGATTTCATGTACTAGGGTATCCATGTAACAAATATGGACCATGAAGCGTAGGAACCAATGAGCTTGTCTAAGACATCCCATCATGTCCCTCAGGCAACCCAATGTAAACATGGTTTGTAATTGATTCGGATACTAGGTTAAAGGCGTGGAAATTGCATATACTATGTGATCCCAATAAAGACTGATCAACATGGTATCAAGGACTGATCCATTCCATGCAATTAAGACCCAAGGGGAAGAGTCAACCCAAGCTATCAACTACTGTGTTCCAGATCTTGGAAGAGTAGTCCATTGCATCTATCAAACCATTCATTCAATAACTTCAATTAAATATTTCATTTCATGTTAGTATACCATCTCTTATAATCATTCCCATGACATGAGTATACTCAATCATGCTAACTATTTATCAACTACATGTATATAGCCCTACCCTCCCATATAAATCATTTAACATTCCATTAAACATTTTATATAGGTATACCCACCCATATAAAAAACGTTTAATATAAGACAATCTATCAAAATATTTATGGAATCATAATATATTTATCAAAAAAGTGGAAATACATATCTTATGAAATATATTCAAGCTATCAAGGCATTAATGTTCTTCCTTTAACAAGGAAAGAACATGAAAACACCCATTGGGTTGTTTAAATATGCATAAAATTTTCAAACTCAAATTTCTCACCCCAAGGGTGATATTGAAACATGTAACGGGTGACAGTGTAGAAAAAGGGAACATATGATAATCCTCACTAGGACAAACTAAGTATATAACAAGAAGCTCTCTCAAAAATAGGATTGCGCCATAATGTCGGATGGACGTCATATCATCCAAATGCTCAAAATCACTACTAAAGCAGAAATAAAGCATTGAAAACATATGATTCCTTCGGTAGTAGATAAATTTCCTTGTATCAAGTCCTTATTCAACTCAGTTTTGGATAAATTTAATGAATGGACAGAGAATAGAATATTCTGAAATAAGAGCCTAAATCCAAATAGCCTAGTCATTATTGGGAATAATCAATAACGACTATAAAGTAATTGAGTACATAAAATATTGGATCCCATGAGGCCAACCATGTTCGAATTGGAGTCTGGACATATTCTATATCTGAAAATCATTTTTATTAGATTTTTATGCTTCAAAACGAGAGAAAAATATATTTTGTAACAAAAAAAGAGATGATAATGACTCTCTTTTTTAAAAAAACTGGAGGTCTAGTACACAATGTGTAGGATAAGTACACAGTTCATAATACCCTTTTTTTCTTGAACCCGAAAGGCTACAATCTATGAAAGACATGTATTAGGAGTTTAGGCCAGGTACACCACTTGTACCTAGCTTGCAACCAACATTTAGACTCATTTCCCATTTATTTCCCAAAAACAACTCAATTGGTCCAAGATCCTATGATGGTTATAAGCTAAAAAATTAAATTAAACAACATTTAAACCAAAAGGAATGATTTATAACTCATGAAATATAAGGGATACTACAATATTACCCCTTATATAAATTGGTCCTTGAATTTATCTCTAAAGGGTATTTAGCAATTGCATGAAAAAAACATCAGCCACCTAGCATGAATGGCAGCCGCCCTCTCCCAAGTTTCATATTGTAAACAGACGTGCTTCGATAGTACTTGTACTAGAGGAACTGATCAGCCTCCGAGAACCATCATTCCCCTATCAACGATATGAATTAGATGGTCATCTAAGGATGCATCAACATAAATCTCAAACACCTCGAGATGAAAAATGGGATTCATTTATGAGTGATAGAGTGACAAATGAGATATGGGGAAGACATCATGCAAAGATCAATACCTCTAAGGAAACTACAACCAAATTGAAACCGACCTAACTCTCTACAGAATCTCGAATGGCCTGATATATCTCGATGAAATCTTACCCTCTCTCATTATCCTTCTGTTCCCCATCCTCGGTGGAACATTCAATAAAACTTGATCCCCACCCTCAAACTATATAGGTCATCTGTGGGGATCTGTTTCTGATTTCTTATGAGAATATATAGAATAAATAATGTTCTTCATCAGTTGGAACTTCTCAGAAGTCTCCCACACAAGATGTGGTCTCAGTAAATATTCCTCTCCATCCTCAAACCATCACAGGGTTGAATGGAATTTCATACTATATAAATACTAAGAAGGGCACTTCTTAATAGTTTCATGATAACTGTTGTAATAGGTGAACTCACCTTGGGAAATGTGCCTCTCCCAAGATCCCCAAAAATCCAGGATGCATGCTGACAACATTTCCTCTACCAGTTGTATCAATCGCTTTGTATGGCCATTAGTATAAGGGTGGTATGTTGTGCTGAAAAGAACCTTTGAACCCATCACCCTCTGAAAACTCTTCTTGAAAAAAGACGTAAAGTGGGAGCCCATATAAAAATTATATAGTATGGGTCCCCATGATTTTGTACCACCTCTTAGATATATAAACCTCTATGATCATCAACACTGTAGGTATCCCTGATCAGAAAGAAACGTTCAACCATCATAAGCCTGTCAAAGACATCCCACATGACATCGTTACATCAAAGAGACCTCGGTAAACCAGACACAAAATCCATTGCAACATCATTTCATTTCCACTATGGTATATGTAACTAACTAAAAATCCCCATTATTCATTTATATACCACCTTATCATTCTATATGTGGACCACCTTGTATCAAAACCAGCTACCTCTCTCTTCACACATGACCACCAATACAGATGATGAAAGACAAGGTGCATCTTGGTGACACCAAGATGCACTGCCCATTATAATGCATGAATCTCCCACATCATTTCATCATGTGTGTCCACTAGCACCCAATCATGTCCATGGATACAGATGATATCATCATCACCTACCATCTAACCATGAAGAGGGTCCTCACCATCCAGACACTCCTTTAGTAGTAGGCCTTCGAAAATGGATAGCTGCCACATACTAGCTATGTCCAACAGGGTGTAGGTCATAACTAAGGATTATAGATAAGTATTTCCATGTCTATCATGCACCACCAGATTCATATCATAGAAAAACTCTATATGCTGCCACATGATATGTGTTTGATGCAATAAATGTATTTAATTCGTTCTACTCAGTACATCGACAATTGCATTTCCCTTTCTATGCGTATATGCAATTATGATATCCAACGATTTTAGGTACTCCACACTCCTTCACTACCTAAAATTTAGGTAATGATAATTATAGATATAATCAAGGATTTTATGGTATGCATACACCATAAAATTCTCTCCCTATAAACAGTGCCTCCAACAGCGCATCCTATGAAAAACTATAGCTAACAGGAGATTGTTTATAGGGTAAGTCCTAGCTTGATGCCTAATACATAGAGGCACATACGTCACGACTCAATCGCCCTACATTAGCACTACCCCCAACCAAATACCTGAAGTTTCACAATAAACCGTGTAACACTTTCCCTTCTCAAGAAGTATATGGACGTCTGCTGATTTAAACCTTCCTTTCAGCTCCACAAATGATCTCTTGCAATAATATGACCAAATGATCTTCACAACCATTTTGTGAATCCCATCAATGGTGATGTTAAGTTTGATAATTACAGTATAAAAAAAATTTACTAACCAGACAGCCCGAAGAATCCTTTTTTTCAAAGACGTTCTGTAACACCCCAAGCTTCAACGGTGCACTTCTCATTGAATAATATAGTTGTGTGTGTTGTATGCAACTTTGAGTTCTAACACACACAACAATCAATCTAACTAGCCGTTTTGAATAGTAATACCCACTTTTGGAAATTTTATAAATTCTATCATTCAAAATGAACTTCATTTTTGGATTTGGAATATCGAAATTAGCTTAGGGTGAATTTTTTGGTATTTTCCTAAAAACATTCAATTTTTGATGAATAGTAAAAAAAACACGGAGTTATAGTTCAAAACTGAATTTTTATTTAAATAATTATTTATTTTATTTAAATTTAATTAATGTAAAAATGGATACATAATACCTATATAATTTCAATGGAATTAATTGGAGTTGGTTTAGAATAATTTTAGATATATAAAAATTTTATGGAACTTTTCACCATATTTTCCCACCTCCTATGAGAATTTATAAATTCACATAAAACATAATTTTTCCACTTACGTGAGTGAAATTTAAAAAATTCAGGAGACATGGTTAATATCAAAGACTAAAATGTGGTTCAATAAGATAAAATTAATTTTTGGTGAATAGTAAATGTTTACTTTTATTTACCACGGTTAAATGTAAATAGGGTAATTTACTGTAAAAATGATATTAATATAACCCTAACACATGTCCTAATTCTACTGGACTAGTGTATCTCGACCAAAAACAACCTTAGGAATAAAATATTATCATTTATGTCCACTTGGATTAGATTAGGACATTTATTATTATTTAATTCAAAGAGGCGTTAAAAGAGTTAAAATCAATCTTTAATTACTAAAACATTTTTAATATAAGTTTATACATCAGATAAATTCGATTATAAATATTAATTAGAATGATAAAAAGATTTAATATATAATGGTATTTTATTTATAATTTTTAGACATTAAATAATTTAATTTATTTATCATACAAGGGTGAAGTAGTAATTACCTAATTAATGAAATATTAAAATAATTGATATTATAAATATAAAAATAAATGTAATTTGATACTTTTTATGAAATAAAATATTTTAATAGGTTAATATGACATATTAATATTGGGTATATAAATTTTTATCTTAGTAATAATGCAGTTATGAAATTATCAAAAACAAAATACCCAATAGTGTCAAAATTGAAATATAAGTGTTTTTAAAACAAATATTATATCATTAATTGATATTCTACTCCTAAAATCCTAAATATGGGCCAAAAGAATTATATAATGATAGTTTTATCATTAATGAACCACTTGGGGGACCCTTGGAGGAATATAGTATGTTTAGTAACTATATAACATAAAAATACAAAGACACATGATAAATGTCAAACTATTTAACTAAGAGTTAAATATAAATGATAAGGTTAATATAGTGACCCAAACCTATCAAAAATATTTTGGTTGAATGTATTGTGACCCATAAACACCTTAAAATTTAAATATTACACTTTGGAGCCATTGGAAATTGAATATGAATTTATTATAAAATAATATTTCTAGATTTTCCAAAGGTGCCCCTCATCCTTCTTATAAAAGGGAACTTCCCCTTCCCTCTAATTAACACCTTAAAATCCTTTTGTCTTGGCCAAACCCTACCCAAATATTCTCCCATCTTCTTTCACTTCAACCTAGAGTCCATTGTTTTCTCAGAAATCCAACATAAGGAGCCCTATTGATCAAATCAATAGGAAGAACCCAAAGAATGGTAATGTTTTTTCACCACCCTGTTTCAAGTTCTTTTATTCGTCAACTTCTTATTTATTTGTTATTACATTTATAAAATAATAAATCCAGTATATTAAATATACTGTGATGTTATTATAAATATGGTACTACCATATTCAGTATTCTATCCATCATTTGTATGATATGTCACCATACGTGTGTACGTACGGCTTACCATCTCCACGTCGTGGTGTAATTGTTATTCAAAACATTATTTTTTGAATAGGTATAATAATGATGTGTTATTCATGTAAATAATAAATATAACATTATAATAATTATTTATTTATTATATACTATCCAATTATATATTATTTTAATATCAAAAGTGTGATATTGTAACTCGTGCGTACATACAGACTATGGTCTCCAGGAACGTGATGGGATTCATTCTCAATCTTATCCATTAAAGTCTAATTCTCATTTGAAGATTAAAAATAATTTTTTAGGACTTGATATAATTATGGGTATGAATAAGATACAACCCATCCATAACAAACACAGATTTTTTAACAAAACAAATAAAAGAAAAAGAGTAAGTTAACACCCGAAACGATGATAATACTAAGATATTGTTAAAAAAATCGATGTTAAAAGATAATATATGATATAATATTAATGTATATGATTTTTGTATAATTTAATAACAATTATTTCACTATTACACAGGAGATTATCCTACCCTCAACCAAGGAAAAGTACAAGGTAAGGGTTTATTACACAATCTCTTCATTATCTGAGGTTGTTTTTATGTAATTATCTACTCGGACCTATTTTTTATCCACATCCACGATTCTTAAAAATGTATTTCAAATCATTATTACTATTTTTCAGACTATGGGTTAAAGTGATTTATTCCCTTTTTGGCATTTTATAAGAAGTTTATAAAAGAATATTTCTGTCATTTTCCAAAGAAGTTCCATTTTAATCTTTTCGACAGAATCAATGTAAGAATGTATTTTTTAACTTATACAGAAGGTGCAACTATTTTCCACCATTATAAAATTGTCTAAATTTACCTTACAAGATTAAAATAATATTATCAAAGTAAATGTTTTTTTCATATTTATTTGACTTTTAAATGACTTCAAAACAGATATATTTCTCTCAAATAGTTTTGATTTCATCTATATCAACATCCTTTGATGGATTTTAAGATTATTTGTAGTTTATTTATTATGATACAAAACTTACATATTGTATTGAAGGTTTTGTGATATATTTGACTATGGATGTGTTATTTTTATACCTTTCATGGTTTATGGAAAAAGTATTGACATTTTTTATGCTAGTTTTAATACGAATGCTTATGTTGTGTTTAGACCTGTTCATATGAGGAATGAATTAGACTGAATAAGTGAAGGGTGGAGCCCGCTATAGCTCCTCGATGCATCGGTACGTCTCATGGGACAAACTATTGTCTTGGCACAAGGCCTTGAGAAAATCTTATTTTTAGTCTTGGAACAAGGCATTGACTATGTGGTTATGATAGTCTGGCATTATGAATTTCATCATTATGAATGTGGTTATTGATATTTCATGTGATTATTCGTAGAGTAGAATATCCATGTGAATAAGTAACTAGCATTATTTGATTTTATCTTTGTCATATTATGCAGATGTTCAAGTTTAAAATGCTTCTATTTTAGTTATACATTTCATTAAATGATTATGCTTATTTATAAAAGTTTCCACTATACTGTTATCCTTGTTGAGCATCTGATATCACCACTTTAAATGTTTTCTTTTTCCCAGGATGTGAAGAAGTAATTTATGAATTACCTATACGGATTGTATAAGGGGATATGACTATGGAGAAAATATGATTTTGTTGTTTTCACTTTATGATGTAATGTAAACATTATGAATGTATCTAGTGATTTAAAGGCTACTAAACTAATCGGTATTTCGAGACTTGATCTTTTGTGATCATTCCAATGTTATGTAATGATGCACTGACTCTAGGTAACTGGGGTTGAGGTGTTACATTTGGTTTCAAAGGATGTTTAGTACAATCCTTGGAAACTAGATTTAGATAAACTCTAATTAGAGCACATAGCCCTAAGATAAACTTTGAGGATTAGTATAGAAGAATTTCCTAGAATTTTGGTATTATAGAGATTTTGTGAGTTTTGTGAGAAATATTTCCATGTCTGGATGTGAGCATGTAGAGGCAGCTCTAGCACATATGTACCTAGGGGAAAAACCTGAAAACATCGCTTTGAGATAGATTCGAACGGGAACTGGTGCACGACAACATGCCTTGCTACACTCTTGGTTACGACACTCTCAGGGGATAAGCATAGGATAATTCACATTTTCTTTAAAAACCATTATGAAGGGTTTATTTAGTATATAATTCGTCAAAGAATAAATTTTTATGATTATGGATTATATCCATAAATAGTGAAATTTATTTTTAGTGTTTTACAAGTACGGAATTATGTATTTTGATTCATAAACTAATGTAGTTTATGCCATTATTTAGAAATGGAGTGGAGTTGATGAAATGGAAACCATATAAATTCACACACACCATGTAGGGATTTCCCTCCAACTCAAGAAAATTATAGTGGATCTGGCGATACAACTGGTGATGATAAGCTAATAACCATACTGGAAAACACGCTCAAGTTATGAATAATAACCTTATTCGTATGGAGAATACTGATCCGCAGCATGGAGGATCAATGTAAGAACGCTTCATGAGGCAACAACGACCAACATTCAATGAGAGTACAAATCCATTGGTAGCTGAGCAATGGGTAGGTTCCCTAGAGAAAATATTTCAGGCTTTGGGGAGTAGTGAAAGGGAAAATGTGATCATGGTAGTTTACCGCCTCACTAGAGAAGCTGATCAATGGCGGTCATTGATTAAAAATAGGAAGGAAGTTGATGAAGTATCTAATATGTAATTGATGGAGTTCAAAGATCTATTTTTAGAAAAATACTTTCCTCGTGACCATCGAGCAGAAATAGAGAGGCAATTTCTGAGTCTGAGACAAAAGAAGGATGAGAATTTCATAAAGTATGAAGTTAACATTACAAGGTGAGTGGGGCATGAATGATATTATATAAACAACCTAACGAGTAAGATTTATCGTTTCTTTTATGTGTTAAAACAATTTATTCATCAATCATTATTCTCACAATCCTTCTCGTCGTACAAAGACATTGTCTCATGTGCTATCCAGACTAAAAAATAATTCTTTAAGTCTTATGACTTTAACGAAAAGAAAGAGAAGAAGAGATCTACTAACCACTCTGGAAATGAAAATAAGGGGAATAAGGGAAAATTTGAATATCAATCCTGCAGTAAATGTGGGAAGAAACACCCCGGAACTTGCTTGAAATGAATGAGAGTCTGTTACAAGTGTGGTGAAAAGGCCACCATGCTCATGATTACAAGTTGAAGAAAGAAACTACCGATGATCAATGCTACAACTGCAGGGATATGGGACATTATTCAAATGAATATCCTAAGCATCATGGGAACATACCTCAGAAAAGGACAAGGGATGAAGGCCAAGTTTATGATATCACTACTACTGAGGTAGAAGCTCCAAAAGACGTGGTGGGATGTAATTTCATGGTTTCCTCATGTTTAGACAATGCATTATTTGATTCTAGATCATCACATTGTTTCATATCATCCCAGTTTTCTAAGAAAATTAGATATTTCCAATTTTATATAACAAGGAATTTATCAGTCAAAACACCTAAGGGAAGTATCATTACAATAATGTTTTGTGAATCATTCCCCTTTAGAGCACACAAATGTTCTTTATCTGATGATCTCATCATCAGACCTATGATTGAATTTGATATAATACTCGGTTTGGATTGGCTTTCAAACCATGATGCTAAAATTTATTGTAAGAAGAAGGAGGTTACTATTTTTGATGATGATGATAAGGAACACCATATCATTGGAGCAGAATCATCACCACCTAATTCTTAACTAGATCCACCCCCAGTAGATCAACTAAAATCAATAATTAGGTAAGAAGAGAATGAAATGACTTTGGGTGAGGAAAGGAATGTTCAAATAGAGGATGCACCTATAGTGAGAGAATATGTTGATCTGTTTCTAGAAGATATACATGGACATCCTCCAGAATGAGAAAGTAAGTTTTCCATTGATTTAATTCCTAGTTCAAGGACCATATCAAAGACCCCTTATATAATGGCCACTATGTAATTAGTGGAACTAAAGAAACAAAAAGAAAAATTGAGTAATAAGGGATTTATTCACCCTATTGTTTCTCCATGGGGAGACCCTGTCCTTTTTGTTAAGAAGAAAGATGGATCTATGAGGTTATGTATCAGATACAGGGAAATCAATGCTATAACAATAAAGAATAAGTATCCCCTACCTCGCATTAATGATTTATTTGACCAACTGCATGGAGCTCAATAATTTTCAAACATTTAACTTCAATCTAGATACCATCAGTTATGTGTGGGGAAGGAAGACATTCTGAAGACAACATTTTGAACTAGGTACAAACATTATGAGTTTACAGTAATGCCTTTTGGATTGGATAATTCACCCTCAGTATTCATGGATCTAATGAACAGAGTTTTCAAGGAAAACCTTGATGATATTGTAGTGGTATTTATTTATGATATCTTTGTATAATCTATAAGCTATGAAGATCATGAAAATCACTTGCACATTTTTCTGAAGATTCTTAGAAGACATGAATTATATGGGAAGTTTAGAAAGTGTGAATTCTGGCTTCAAGAGATCTCTTTTCTTAGCCATATTGTCTCAAAATATGGAATCATTGTTGATCCTTAAAAGACCAGGGAAGTCCAAGAATGGACTGCACCAATGAGTATAAATGAGGTACACAGTTTTGTTGGTTTAGCAGGTCATCATCGACATTTTGTCCAAAATTTTTCTCGGTTGGATTAGCCATTAAGATAGCTCACACGTAAAGGGGATAAATTTGGTTGGACAAAAGAGTGCGAATAATGTTTGGATGAACTTAAGAGAATATTAGTCAATGCTCTGATATTGACTCTACCATCGGGGAATGATGGGTTTCTTATGTATAGTGATGCTTTAAAGAAAGGACTGGGTTGTGTCCTTATGCAGAATGATAGGGTTATTTCCTATGCATCACGATAGCTAAAACATCATGAGAAAAACTATCTTACCTATGATCTTGAGTTAGCTGTTGTAATATTTTCATTGAAGATATGGAGACATTATCTCTATGGTAAAAAATGTGAGATATAAACCGATCACAATAGTTTTATGTACAATTTGTCACAGAAAGAACTCAACATGAGGTAAAGTCGATGACTTGAACTACTCAAGTATTATAATTTCACGATACACTACCACACAGGGAAGAAAAATAAGGTGGCAGATTCTTTTAGTAGAAAAGATCATGGAGTTTTTAACAAGATAAGAGTTGAAATGGATCCTATTTTGATGGATTTAGTAAAGATGGATATGGGAATCACCATGGAAGGTGAAACATCAATTCTTTTTAAAATGGTTTCCAAAAAAGCTTTACTAGAATGGATTAAGAGTTCTCAGACCAATGATGAAGAATTTCAAAAAGAGATTGAAGTTGTGAATGATGGGAGATTGAGAGACTCTATGTATGAAGATGGAATTTTGAAATTTGGGAGGAGAATTTGTGTTCCTGAAATACCTGATCTAAAAAGGGAATTGTTAGATGATTCTCATAGCTCCAATGCCACTATGCACCCTGGGAGCACCAAAATGTATAGAGATTTGACAGAACATTTTTTATGGGATAACATGAAGAGGGAGATTGCTGATTTTTTGTCAAAATTTATGTTTTGTCAACAGGTGAAAGTTGGAATGCAACATCCTGGAGGAGTCATGCAACCTCTTCCCATACCAGAGAGGAAATGGTATAATATTACGATGGACTTTTTCATGGGGATATCAAAGACTCCTAGAAGGAACAATGTAATATGTGTCATTGTTGATCGTCTTACCATGTCAGTACATTTTTTTTCTATAGGAGAAGATCTACCACTAGAACGTCTAGCAATATTAAATAGTAATGAAGTTGTGAGACATCATGGAGTAACCCTGTCGAATTTTTCTGATCGTGATCCCCATTTTACGTCAAGATTCTGGAAGAGTATTTAGAAGGCCTTGGATACTAAACTTCATTTGAGCCCTGCCTACCACCCTCAAACAAATGGACAATCAGAACGGACTATTCAAAACTTAGAAGACATGTTGATATCATGCTCACTTGACTATCAGGGTATGTTGGATCAATATTTACCACTGGTGAAATTTTCCTATAACAATAGCTTCCATTCAAGAATTTGGATTCCCCCATATGAAGCATTGTACAAAAAGAGATGCCTTACAAAATCCTATTGGGATGATGTTGTCGAAAGAAAACTCGTAGGCCCAGAACTAGTGGAGGAAACGATGGAAAAGGTGAAGGTACTCCAAAACCACATCAAAGCAGTTCAATGTGGGCATAAGAGCTATGCCGATAATCGAAGGAAGGATTTGGAATTTTAGGTAAGAGATCATGTTTTCTTGAAGGTAACTCCATGGAAGGGAGTTATACGTTTCGATAAGAAAGGTAAATTGAGTCCCAGGTACATCGGACCATTCAAAATTCTAGAACGAATTGGTGATGTAGCATACCGTTTGGCAATGCCGCCAAATCTCTCCCAAGTTCATGATGTGTTCCACGTATCACTGTTGAGAAAATACATGCCTGACCCAACGCATGTACTCACCAATGAAAAATTAGAACTATAACCTGATATATCTTATAGTGAAGTGCCCATCATGATTCTTGATACCAGAGAACAAGTGCTGAGAAACTGGACGACTCGTCTGGTAAAAGTTCTATGGAAAAACCATATGATGGAAGATGCAACGTGGGAACCTGAGGAACTACTGATAAAGAACCACCTGAGTCTTATTATGCCGTAATATTTTTGAAATTTCAAGGATGAAATTATTTGAATGAGGGGAGAATGTAACACCCCAAGCTTCCATGGTACGCTTCTCTTTGAATAATAAATTAGCGTGTGTGGTACGAAACATCGAATTCTAACACACACCACAATCAATCAAACTACCCGTTATTATTAGTAATACCCACTTTTTGAAATTTTATAAATTTTTTCTTTCAAAATGAACATCATTATTGGAATTGGAATATCGAAATTATCTTAGGGTGAATTTTTTGTATTTTTCTGAAAACATTCAATTTTTTTATGAATAGTTAAAGTACACTGAGTTATATTTTAAAACCGAATTTTTTTAAATAATTATTTATTTTATTTATATTTAATTATGTTCAAAATGGATACATAATACCTAACACGTACCTGGTGATATTCATTGGGTTGGTGATTTTTATTTTTAAGATGTTACCAAAAATATTCATTTGGAAAGTCATCCCTGAAGTGATCAATTACCGGAGGGAATAATGTCTATCTATCTCCTTAATCATTAAGAAAAAAACTAGAAATTTGTGCTACCACCACGTTTAGCCCATGATTTTCTAGTCCATATCAGCTCACCTGGATATCCCATTCACCCTTTTTAAAACAAATTGCACCCTCTAGTGATGTGAATATCAACCTCCGTTTATATATGTATATGTATACTCGACAATCCACAAGAGATTCCATTACAAGAATGATGTCAACCCCTATCATCTCAAGGAAAAAAGGCCCCAGATGAAGTGGCACCCTCCAACAACAAGGGGAAAAATCATACACTTGTCAAAATCACCTGGTATGACACCCAAATATGTGTTTAGCATCAAAACTCCCTTAAAAATGAAAAACACCAACCATAGACTTCTAAACACATCTTAAAATATAAAACTGTGGGATGCACCTATATCTAAAAGATTAGACACAATTGTAAAAGACACTATGATCATACCACTAATTTTATACAGTGTGAGATCCTACTCCCACTGGGTTTGTTACACTACATATGTCTGGAATGTACCATGACCCTATGAAACTGCATTGATACCCTGAGCTGTCCACCCTACTATTTCTATGAACCCATTGTCTGGATACTATGTCCATGATCCCCACTTCCCTAGCCTGACCAGACAACATTTCTCCTGCTCCCAGCCTGATGTGGAGATGAAGAAAGATCTCATGAACTCGATGTCAGAGATGACCCCTACCACTGGTAGTTGGTTGGATTTTCCAACACAACACCTGCATGTTCCCCATCCTTCCTCAAGCTCAACACTAGACTAGGTTGCTGTCTCACTAATTATTCAGATGGCCTCACCTACCACACTGAGAGAAATTTTCCTATATTCCTACATGTATAGCCTATCTAGAACTCACATCACAAGATGCATTAAACTGAATCATTCTTCTTGAATACATAGATCCAATGGGGAGAGAAACAACACTCCCATGTTATGTACCCCCATATTACCTCTCATTATGCTTTGTGATCAATAACTGATTCATAATCTCAACGATGGAATAAAACATGGACTCATTGACCTGAGATTTGATAGCATGTCATAAACCTTCCAAGATGCATCATTCACTTGACAACTCATTTATATTATACATTGGTGTAAAACAATAAAAATCTGTATTATGTTATGAGTATCCAATTACTATCATCGATTTCTTCTCCTGAATCCTGAACTCACTAGCCCCCCACACTCGTAGTGTCATGGGGTAAATATATACATAGATGCGGGATCAAGTAATCATCCCAACCCATATGACGCATCCCATCATCCTAGTTCAATACATCGCACTGGCTCTTTGCTTATCCATGTAGATTATATGTTGTGAGCTGGACCCTATGATCAAGAGGCATCTCCAAATGATCAAATATCGCTAATGTGGTCTCTATCAATAGCTCTATATCCCATGGTCTTCCATAACTTGAAAACAGAGGATGATGCTGTTACTTCAACACTTGTGCCAGCTCATCCATAGTCAAGGCTGGATGTGATTCTCCCATGATCATCTTCATATATTTAAATAAATCCTCATTGAACTATTCATCAACACCACGGTTCTGAATAGCCTTAAGTGCAGAAGCTAAACCTATAAAAGTATAATCTAGTAGCCCATGACCAACCATCATTGAAGTATGGTCCTCACCTCCCACACAGATTACCACTAGAGGTCCACATAGTGGCAAGTATCTATAATGCCAAACACATGCCTCATGAATAAAAAATTAAATTACATAGGTTAAAAAATCGGATTGGTCAAAACCCTCCTAAAAACCAAGTAAAACCAACAACCTGCTCATAAAGAAAAGGTAGTATAAAGAACAATAGTCAAACTACTATAAACTAGGCCTCTTTCCATCACAAAAGTTGGGTCTAGGTCAAGTATATATACATCATTTCATGTTACATTTCTATTTCCTGATCACTTTCTGTTTTCCTAGAAATTTTACTATGGGTCACCAATTCTGAATCCACAAGGGCCCATAAATCCTCACAAACCCAAACATTGTTCCCATAAAATGAATACATGTGACAAGATCATTTAACATTTAAATTCCATTTCTACGTTATTTACCAATTAATAGAGAACCATACACCTTAACAATGGAACGATTATGTCCCTTATTTATCAGCTTCATTAAAACTAACACAACAACATGCATAGCTATTACATCATCTATCCCAACAACATGAAATATATAATGCATCATAGATGGAATCACATAATTCATGGAATTTGATACTAAAAAGTGTCTATATAATACATGATATGGACCACCATCATCTCATCGGGTTGAAATTGAAATAGAACCCATAATTGAATTAATAGTAATAGAAAATATAAAGGGAGTCCCCCAACATTGAAATTGAATCAACTATAATAGTCAAAATCCATATAATTATAACTCAATTTGAGGAAATATGGATTTTCCCTCTACAAAAGGTAGCTACTCATAGGAACAAATTATTAAAAAAAATTATTTATTTCATATCAATATCTACTATTACCAAATTTTATGGGAACCTAGAAAATATTTCTATGATATAACTTTGTAATCTCCCGGACCCATATGCTAATGTATGCTACCCCTATTCCTGGTAGGCCACATGTCCTTAACCATATCTCCCCAAATTCAAGAGGGTGCTAACTTGTATTGAGGTAATAGGGGAGATTGTGTAGACACTATTCCCACATTACCAGAGTATCACATCATAATTCAAACATTCAATAAATATAGAAAGTAAAATAAACATCATTCAACTGAAAGTAATACGAGACAAGATTACATATCAATAAACATGTGTATCTCTTATATGAAATGATTTAGACGGTGCCAGTATTTATAATGTAGCTATAATAGTACATGGCAATGTAATACAATGAAAATACCTAAAAGAACAAAATACCAAAAAGGTATCCCAACATTACAAGCCTCAATATGGTATTATTATCCTCAATTCCAAATCCATAGTCAAAAACCTGTACCATGGAATATTCCCCCATCATCACCTACAACAATATAATCTATTTAGGTTCCTAAGGAGGCCCAAATAGGGTGTGAGATAAACATCACAGTAGGAAAACACCCAGGTCTATTCAGTTAAAAAAATTCTACAAAAGTGCTTGTAAGTGTAAATGAAGTAGTAAAGTGAAGTGAATTCCCATGATATTGTTCTATAGTAATATGAAACTAATAATCCCACATGAATAGCTATAAAATATTCAGATCCTAACATGGTTTCTATGACAATGTAAATAGGTCACATGGACACGCCATACATCTATCAATACAAAAAATATCCACAACCACACTATATAAAGAAGTAAGGAAAATATCTTGAACTCCCCATATAGTGAAATAAAGAATCCCAAATCCAAATCATATATTAAAAATTAGAATCCCATAGCCACACCTTATAGTTAAAAGTAAACCAAATGTTCCATATCTAATGTGTCATATACTAGGGCATCAATATAGTAAATCTAGACCATAAATGTCATGTTCTAAGGAGCATGCCCAAGGCATCCCATTGATTACCATGGGAGTCCCACTTGAAACGTGGTTAGGATCTTGTTGGGGTCCTAGGGGAATGATAATGAAATGTTCTATGTGAGCCCATGAAAGATGGATCTATAGGGTAATAGTGCCGGAGGCATCCCACAAAATCAAGACCTCAGGGGCAGAGTCAACCCAAGGCGTCCAATACCACATTCCAAATCCATGGAGAGTGATCCAGGGAATCTATAAAAACGTTCAATAAAATAATTCAATTTAAACATTTATTCAAAGTGATTATACAATTTTATATAAATTTGAAAAATCTATGGGTATACCCACTCATTCTATCATTTTATCAAATACAATAACTTGGTTCTACCCTCCCATATAAACCATATAACATGTCGTTAATCATTTTATAAAGGTATAACCACCCATATGAACAAATTTCCTTTAAAACAAGCTGTCAAAATAGGTATGTAATTAAAATATATCTAACAACAAGGAGGTAGTACATCTCCTAAGGAAGAAATTCATATAATCAAGACATTATCAGGAATCCTTTAACTATGAAAGAATAAGCACACACCCCTTGGGTAGTTTAAATAGGATTAAATAGTTTGAATCCAAAAAGCTCACCACACGGGAGACCTTAATATGAGTTACAGGTTCCATCAAACCTAAATGAAACCAATGAGAATCCTCACTTGGTTGGAATAAGCCTATGGTGATAGAATAAATCAAAAATGGGTCCACACCAGAAAGTCCTATGGATGGAATATCAGGAGAATGCTCGAAAAGCTCTACAAAATTTAAATAATGAATATAAAAACTACCTCTACCCAATAGTAGATTGCTCGTCTAGTATGAAGTCATGATTCACCTCAATTTATAAGAAATATAAAAAAAGATGATGAATTGAATATTAAAGCATATGATTCTAAATCCAAATAGAATATTCATTGTTATAAAGAATTAATAAAACTGAAAATTTAATTGAGTACATAACAATGTAGTTCCAAGGAGACAAACCGTGCTTGAATCAGAGTCCAAGCAGATTCTAAATTTGAAAAACCATTTTAGAAGGATTTTTGGCTTATAAAATGACAAGAAACTGTTTTATGTAACAAAACATAGAGGAAAATGCCTCCCTTTTTAAAGAACCTGGTTAGCTAGAATACAATGTGTAGGTGAATTATACATCGTGTACTAACCTATTTTTTCTGATCCATAACGTCTACACATTGTGATAGAATAGAACATGACTTGTTGGCCAATTATAAGTCATGTTGGCCAAGTACACGATGTGTACCTGGCCTGCAACCATCATTTAACCGGTATTTCCATTTATTTGCCATAAAAAACCCAATCAATCCATGTTCCAACCTAGGGTCTAAGAAAAATAGGAAAATAAACAGCATTTAAACCAAATTGAAAGAACTGTATTGCACGAAAATCCCAAGAACATACACCAACAATACATTGGTGAAATGGATTAGGGAGAGAAGATGTCTGTAGATGTTTTGTTAAATAATGTAATGAAATTTGTATAGACCAAGCCAACTCAAACAAAATAATACACCTGTATAATAAAAAAATTATGTGAGTAATAATAAAAATAATTAAATTAAAATAACTATTGAACAACAAATTAATAATATGGAAAATGATGTTATAGAGAAAATATAAATATTTCTTATATGATTGATTAGAGGTAGTGCTGTTGCACTTTCTAAAAAGATAGTTGAAGGAACTAGAAGGAATGTGAAAATTTTCATCACTATAGAATGCCGTGAAAAACGGATAGACCCCCCCACTATAGAAAAAAAACCACATCTATTAAAAAAATTATGTGAGTAATACTTAAAAGAATCAAATTAATCTTAAATATTAAATAATACATCACTTTTATGGACAATGATTATAAAGTAAAAAATAGATTACATATGTGATTTAAAAAAATTAAGCATCTATTCACTTTTATCAATTTTATTTGAGTTAACATGACATGAATTGATAAATTACATCATATATGAAAGGCTTGAATGATATAAATACCACCCCAAATCAAAAAAATAATGTACCTATAGAAGAAAAAGATTATTATGTGATTAATAATTAAATAATGAAATAATTTCATCACAGTTGCATTAAATCTTCTCAAAGGGTATCCTTCATTATAGTTTTTTATTTAAATGGATTGATAACATCGTCATGTTCATAAGATATTATCTAAATGAGTAGTCAAAAATTTAATTTAGATTATTTTAATGTAGTAGTTAAAATATAATATTAGAGGGAAAATAGTGTATTAAAAACACATTTATATATTCATTGAACTATATATTTTTAAATTTTTTTAGGGATTTGGTTCATCTATTGAGAATCCAAATACCCTCTTTGTGGTCCCATCTAACATAAAATACATTCTGTTACTTGGGATCAACTTGAACAGATTGTGATATCGCAATGAAAGGTTTATCCATAATGAAATTTTCATACAACCTAACATTTATTTTAGTCTCTTGTAGGACAATCAAACAACTCTTGTTTGATGGATATGAGACTTAAAATACTTGCACTACTTTTGATTCCATTTTGAATGACACATATTTTAGTAAGTATTTTTTCCTCTAATATGCCATATTTTCATAAATTACATATTGTAAACCCTTTTTCAATGGAAAATGACAATTAACATATTATATAATTCAACTCATATATCTATCAAATAAAAAAAATATGGCATATTTTCATAAATTACATTTCTATCCATAGAACAATATATCGTAATCACTTCTGTCATAAGCATAACAGCTCATTTTTAATTAATACTACAATAATCATGTAATTTTTTATAGAAAATATAACCATTGATTACAAGACCATTGTATGATATAACATTTTTATTCTGGCCTCAGGATAGTCATTTAAGCCATTAAACAACTTAATTTGGGTTTTATAATAAAAAATTATAAATATGATTCCAGAATAATCCTTTAAACTATTTATTATATATATTTTATATCTGTTATTCATCACTTGATTAATTAAAATATATAATAATTAAATTATGGGAATCAATGTATGGATCAAAATTTTCACTATTATGTAAAATGTAAATGTGATCTTTCTCCCACTCTATTAAGGTAAATGAAACAACATATTTTCATGAAATCCGGTTTCCCATAAGGAATCAATTATGATTTGTATTTGGGATACCGGTTCTATCAACATATGATATTTAATCGGTACAAAATTCAATTTCTTCTTAAGTAATATATAATTTTTCACTACAACAATATGTCTGACATTTAATGTGTTACATACCATTTCAAAATATTCATATACCATTAAAAAGGGTACATCCAACTTTAATTAATATGATCACATAATTGAACCTTTATAACCTAGTGTGCCATCAGGTCGACGATAATATTAGATTATGATGGTGGGGAAAACATCTATAATTCAAAAAATAAACCTAAAATACCATTATTCATAATTGGAAACTTAATTGGGTCAATAACATTACTCCATATAGATTATTAAAATAAGTAGAGTATGGATAATGTATACCATACATATTGCGGCAGAGTAGAATTAAAGGAAACATGCATCAAATCTTACATCAAAACATGACATCGGTGTGATTTTATTCCTTAAAAAATAAAATAAGTCCTCGAAAAAACATTCTTGATATTTTTTGAATACCCCTATCAAACATTTAATCTATTATGCAAAAAATAAATTTGACAATTATCTTTTCGGGATGGAATGTTAGTTGCTGGAGGAATAAAATATTACCTTTTACCATTCACTAGTGTTAACTCTTCCCTTATCTAATTTTCAATCATTTCCAACCTATCCTTGATACCATCATTCATTTTTTCACGAATATTTATTAACATTTCAAAAACACTATCAAATGAATTTTTCTCTATATGCATGACATCATGAAAAATGTGAACATAGAAAAAATTCCAATATAGTAAATCAAAAAAATTGATAACTTCTTCCAACCAAATTTCCAATTTATTTTTTAAAATGGATTACCAAAATGGTGTTAATATAGTCTACATTATCAAACATTTGATCACTCGTTTCAGGAGATGGTGTTGTACCTTGTCCAATATTCCCATTGAATGGTTTTTTCTAGGATCTTTATTTATTTCATGATGTTAAAACAAATTTATGTCCAAAAAACACAACCTTAATGTTTTTCTTCAACTGAACCTAGAGTGTGAATTATTCAAAAATGGGACACCCATTATTCCTTGAATTTTACATCCTAATAAAATTAATTAAATGAGATTTCATTTATCAACCCATACAAGATTGTCATCAATTTGAATTTTTCACTTCATTGAGCACCTTAAATTGTAACACATGTAACCCATATTAGTTTTATATCTTCGATCAATGGAGACAAATAGAAATCAATATCATTAATAGGTATCATTGGTCCATATAGACATAGCTGAAACATAATGTATTTGTGCATCATGGATAACCACTAAGGAAAATTATAATTTACCAACACGACAGTCCATGTACTCTGAGTACAACTCATTACTAAAAAAGTATTTATTCTATATGTAGTTAACAAATGATGATGTTTTCTCAGATCATTTCCAAATTCAGGATATTTGAAAACAATTTTCCTCCATCGGTAATAATATTCTAGATGTTGTAGGTTCACATCATTAATTCTTATATCTTCACACCATGTCGATTGTATCACAATTTCCAGACATCAATATACAATTCTAACCCCTAGAAAGATAGGATATTGAAAAAAAAAATTCAAAGGAATTGTTTGATTTTTGTTATATTGACATGAACCCCACATAGGTTATTTTATGTGTGATTCAAGGTTATACTAAAATAATTTAGAAATATTTAGAAAATAATGTAATTTTTAGAGATCATTCCCATTATATGTAGTATTGGATTAGATACATATGTTCAAATATGTAGTTCGTTTTTTTCATGGACAATATCATTCAAGAGACTATGTATTTGTATAAAGCTATTGTCACTCTTTCTATTTCTAGATTTCAAATTATATAACTTCAATACAGATGAGAATATTTTTTATTTAGTGTAATATGTATAATATGGTCTCTTGTAAAAATTATTCAACTCCCCAAAAACATTTTAAAATCATGAAGGTCATCTTTAATTGAAGTTCTACTTTCTTTTTTGCGATATCCATCACCATTTGCAGTAGAATTTATGTCAAATGATTCATAATCAATAGTATCCTCCCAATCGGTGTTCACCATCAGTTTTCCCCACGTTTATTCAATCATTTATTTCTATGATCTATTTCAAGACAATTAAAATGTCCTTCTAATTATTACATACTAATTTTTAATGAATAAAAACAATGTAAACATTGAAAAATGATTCGAGAAGGGTCGTATTCATGCCCTATTGTAAACATGATGAACTATTTTACTCATTCTTCATGCACTTTTTTAAAACTATTAGAGTGCGTCCATTTTGGATTCATATACATCATATTGGGTCCATAAATTGTTTTTGTTTGAAATGAATATATAAATACACTAAAGATAATCATTATCAAAGGTGAATTATGTATAAAATTGTAATATGGGATACCCAACATTTGATTGTTTCAAGTAATTTAAGTATGCTTTGATGAAAATGATAAACTGAATTTATGAAAAGGATTAATCAACAATTGTAAGAGTAAGGCTATTCATTTATTCACATATTAATGTTATAAAAAAATATCTTTATCATAATCTCATCTCCCTATAATTTATCATTTCATTTTTTTACACACATCATCCATCCCTTATGACATGGCCATATGTTTCATGAAATAGTCTAAGTGGAATTAATCCATCGGGTGACTAGTATTCAGAGTTAACAACAAAATATAAAAGATATTTGGTATGAGTATGAAGAAGAAAAATGAAATAAATATTTGGGAGATAAAACTGATGAGGATTAAAATTTTCTATATAGGAAATTGGTGATGAGAGTGACGAAAAAATTGCAATAATTACTTTTGTTTAACACACACATCTAGTATATATAGACCCCCTAAACAAATGAAAATATAAATTTTTAAATTAAAGAGTAATATGAAACCTAAATTTGGTAAATAATAATAATAAACTTTCATTCAATAAACTAGATGATATAAAAATGTACTAATAAAAAATTTCAATAAATAAAGAGTAATTCCATATACAACGATTGTTATTCTAAATTCATAGTGGTGGAACCAATACAAGTATTGTTACTTGATTAATAACTAATAAAATATCTAATATTGTGAATTTTATGACCTATATTCATTTTTTGGATCAAGTATATAACTAACTAATGAAATACTATATTTAATATTTAGGGTATATCAAATATTTGAAAACATACCAGGACACTTAGGATTTCATATCAATACATATAACAATTGCAATGACTTTAGGGTTGTCACCACATCATATCTGTCAAAATTTTGGATTCATTTGTGGATATCTAATACACATTGACTCATCATTAGAATTATAGTGATTTCTAAAAAGAAGTTGGCATAACGAAATAAAATATATTGACAAGATATATCTCAAACCGAGAATAAAAACAATCCAACCCTTCCATCGTCATTATCATACACACTATCATCTACTAAGATAGAATGAATCTAGTGAGGTCACATTTTATAACTGGACCAATTACGAATCATAGAAATATAGGTGGAATCAAAAAATTAATTGACTAATAAAACATCACCACCCTATATGATCCTTACTACACAAATTAGAAAATAAATATTCAGTTCGGTATTCTATGATGTAATCTCATATAAAACCCGACCACCATCATAGATATTTATGGATACCAAATTATATAAACTATGTAAAATGGGATGGGACATATAAAAAATGTTATATTTTAAGATTTATACAATAAAAAAACATAATCCATAGACACATTCACAAAAATAAAAGTTTATCACAAATCCTCCAAATTAATTCATAGCTATAACTTGGAGTTAAAGAGATGCTTGAATATCTTAGGATAAAAGCTGGGAAGTCTCACAATATAGGTGTTTTTCACTCTAAAAATTCCAAGCATCAAAATTAAAAATCTCCACATCCAAATATCCAATATGGATAACTCACCACATTCGAAGTTAAAAAACAAGGCACCACCATGGAAAGAACCATTTTTTATTTACACCATGAGTTCTATAAGATAAATTAGATAAATACAAAGGATCAAGATTAATTAGAGAAATACATACATTCGAGCCATACATTTGTGAGACCCTGGAATTACTTAATCGTTTAATATCATCCTTATAATTCTTGAAGCCTTTAATATAACCTTTATTCAAGCGTCGATTCACTATGGATGACAATAATTAGAGGTTTCCCTTATATGTAATGAATCAGATATTGCAATGATTTCACAACTAGTTAGGGTTTTTATAAAAGATCGTGATGCTTTTATCAACGATCCCAAAAAAGTGATGATGAATATCCCTTTTTCCAAGCTAAATTAATATACTATGATGAATGAAATATATATAAGTGATTTTAAAGCACTGATAAAGATATATATTCAGTTGTTACAATAAAGAACTCCTAAATACCATCGCTATCAGCACTAAAAATGTTCTAATAAAGAGGTCTTTTATCAGTACTTATTACTTGATCGCTTATAAAGGATTTATAATCATAATTTCAATAAATAGTTTTTTAAATATATTATTAATATATATATATATAATAGTAAACAAATATGGATATAAATATATTGAATATAATATTTATTGAAATTTATATTTTATAAATTTAAAATAATATTAATAAATATATATATATATATATATATTGTTTTTAATATAATAATTACATCAATATATAAATTTATATATATTTTAAACTAATATATATAAATTTATATATATTTTAAAAAACATTTTATTTGTATTTTGTTTCATCATTAAAAACACATCTCACCCCCCTTTCTCAAAGAAATGTTTTAATAGAAATGAAAGCATGCACTAGACATATAAATTTTCCTTGGTACGCCCTCACTTAGCTACGTCTAATGAGAATACAATGGTGATGTGTCGATGTATCAAATCAACTATGGATCCCTATTAAATTCAATTTTTGAGATACATAGATACGATTCGGATGCTCAATATCTTTACAATGGTTTTAGTGGACTCACTATCCCTATGATTTTGCAACTAATCATAATTTTAATGATCACATCTCTCTCAACAGAAGTGTGATCACTTCTCCTCCAATATAATCATTTTTGATATCTTGAATCAGTATATTTTACCCATTATTTAGTGTATCATTAATTCCCACATTAAATCACTTGATGAACACCCCTTTACAAATAATTATTGGGAGAAATATATCTTTAGCACAACATTTGGGTGTCTTCCACACAACATTTGAATTTAGGTATAGAAATCCCAACATCTACACACTATCATGGATAAATATCCTGTGAAAAATATTAATTCTTTGAATAAACACTATTCTTATGACCAATTTCAATGTAACATGCAACTCCATTTGTTTGAAATTATTATATGATTCAGAGCATTGATTTTCTCTATGGGTTTAGATAATAAATGAGGGGGGTAGAGATGCTTAATTATATACATTACCGACCCTACATGGCTGTTTTAGTCTACCTAATTCCTTAAGTGCATCATTTCCCCAGGCGTGGAAATCCATATTTCACTACGCATGGGGCTCATAAGTATCTTTCACATCAATCAGTTCATCTATATCTATCTGGTGCACTGAACTATTCTTTTTCATGAAAACTCATCTTTTTTAAAAACTCCAATCTATAATGTTTTTCTTGTAAGAGTTGGTATCCTAGAAATTTTTTTTTTACTTTTATTACAATAATATTTATTAAATTTAATTATTAAACACCTTATTTCAAATTTTCCATAGTTTTTCATGACTATGGCGGTTTAATGTATTGGAGTATTTGTCGCGTTGACAAAGTCGTAATAGTTTCCCACTATGATGATAAACTTGATGTGCTATGAAAATATTCTTAAATATAGTTCTAGAGTGGGAAAAATTCAATAATGGGATACATAGTATAGAGATCATCAGGAATGAGTACTTGTAAGCATATGTGACTTCTTCTCATGATGTTAGCACATAATAATCTCCACGATAGGGGATTATGAGAACATAACTGCCAGTAGGAATTTTTTAGGATTTGGTTGGCTAAAATATTCCTATATGTAAGCATGTGTAATGTTCCTTAGAATTTAATATTTTCATCAATACGTGTCATGACTCACACACATTCATTTAATAGAGAAAACTGTCTCACATATAGTTGGTGGGATGTAGGGAACATTGGGTGCGACGTGAATGAAATTTTATTTATGGAAAATTTGAATAAGGATTTTTTTTTTCATTCTATTTAGGGATGTTGATATCTTGGACCATAGACTGAAATAGAACCGTCTCATGAAATTACATATCCCTGAAGTAACGATGAGACTATTTCCGGTAGTTAAAGAACATCATATCAAGAATAATGGTTGATGACACTATCATGAAACCATTTTGATGATATATGAAGACAAAGGGGATATATTACACAATGACCGTTCATATGTGGATTTAGTTTTTGCGACATTATGTTCTTTATCATAGGCTCTGTGATCCGTTTCTAGAAAATAATATTGGACTATAGGCAAGCCCACGTATTTCCCATCAGAAAAAATTCTAGAGGGTCACAAACTAATTATTTATGGTGGTCTTATCAAAATTCTATTTGAATTTAATTAATGGAATAAATATTATTCTCAGGATATTGAAATAATTTTATTCAAATAATAATTACAACATAAAATAAATATACATGTAGTTGTGATATTTTGAATAAAAATATACTTATTTATTTTACTGAACATTTAATTAATATTTATGTAATTCATTGTAAATAAAATATTTTTTAAGAGAATAAATTATTTAGTTATTTATTTGGGTTTTTAACAAATGGAAGTGGATTTCATACAGACCAAGGACAATCCAATAGAAAAATATTTATTTGCAAGATGGTAAATAATTTTTTAACTATTTCCCACAAAAAAATAATAAATTGGTCATAATTATGTCGAACAATATTTCATTTATGATTATGTTTTATGCATGTTGGTGCACCACAAATAATGACACGATTTTTGATATTATGTAGTATGAGTTTCTTTATGTTTATGAATGTATTTAATTGCTATCATGTAATTAAATATTATAATCATATCCACATTTTGATAAATAGATAGCTACTTATATTATTCCATGTATGGGAAACTAGTGACCCCCCAAAAAATATCATTTTAAAAAATTTCTCTCGACTCCTCTCCTCTATCCCTATTAAGAATGAGACATGTTCTTCAAGATCTAGGAACTAGCGATCAAGATCAATCAACAGAAGTCATTCAATTGGTCGTGATAGCTCCTAGAAAGTGGGTGACGTCAATCAGAGACCATTGGAGGACATGTGGATCACTACTAGATTGATTCTGGTTTGGATACTATAAAGCCTAATGAGAAAATCTAAAAGGGTCATCCCAAACGATAAGCATTATCAATGAAAAATGTTCTGAAGAACCTGATATTTTATTTCTTTAGAACATAAATTTTATTTGATTTTAATCATGATGTGCAAGATCCTCTCTAAAGGTTTCAGACCTATTCTTTCTATATTTAAATCACTGATTTTATTCAATGGAGACTGGTGTTAATCATTTTTTGGTCCCATGATAATCATTGATCATGGTAAAAATTAATGTTGGGCGTTGACCCAACCATGCTTCCACTGTGCATGAAACCAACAGGAGGATTCAGAGTGAGGTCATCATTGTTTATAATTATTTATTTAATTTTTTGATGATTTATGGATAATAATTTATTTTTTCAATTCATGATTAATCATTCTTGTAATCCGGATTTCAGGAATTTTTATCCCTCCATCCATTTCTAAAATATTTCATACCAATGAATAGTTTTTTAAAATTAAAATGGAGAACTCATTAGGTTGAGTCGATGATTCTACCCAAATGACACGAATGTACATGCTATGTGTTCAAAAATAGGCATTGTGATCTCTGCCAAACACGATGTGTAATCTGGACTACACACCATGTAGTTGTGTTAGACTCATCAGGAGTAATTAATAAATAACTCAACCTGTGTGAATTTATTAAATGAGGTGTAGTTAATTATATACCATGTTCTGACCAAGATTGATAGGCACACACTTAATAGATTACACACCATATGGACCACTGCACATGATGTGTTGTCCCTTCAGGTCAGTGGCCAAACCGTGTATACCATACCCGGCTATGCCAGCTAGAAAACATGTAACATGGAGACAACACGATGTTTAACTATAAACACCATGTACTTCAAAATTCTCTATGTATGATTCAGATTTCGAGTCCCTAGGTGTGTACTTTTGGACAAAAGGTGATGTCAGTACACATAGTGTAGTCCGAACTACATGATGATTACATTACTAAATTACAAAAATTTAAAACATTAAAGATTAAGTAATGATCAGAATTTAATATCATGTATAAATTATAGCATAGGTTGTTACTCTATGCATTGAATCAAGTTGTATACCATATGTCAAAAGATTAAAACATTTTGTGAATATAATATTTGTTGGTTAGATTCGAACGAGTATTCACCAGGATACCTCCAATGTATGTTTATGTACTAGGTGGGGAATATCATGGAATTTAAAAAAAAAGATTAAGATAAAAGTATTGATTCAGTATAAATAATTATTAATATGTTCAAGATAAATTTTTCTTGATAATAAAAATTAATGAATTTATTACTAATTTATTTAAATGTGTAACTCATTGCATGTATGTGGGTGATCATGAGCTAGACCAAAAACTTTATATGTGATCAGTTTTCTTTTAATTTATTTATTAAATTAAATTATTGGCCTTCAATCCATCTCTCTTCATAAATATGTAGGGACTGTGTTCCCATGGTTAGTTTTTCTTAACACCCTTTTTACACCTCACCTCTCTGTGTGTTAAAAATCGTAGGTAATGGATGGAGCTCCTAAGCTGTTTTAGGTAGTTCAAGCTAGATCCATGAAGAAACCAATACTCGGAGAAACAAAGGTTGAAATAAGGAATGTTGTAATAACAAAACTAAAAGGATCACAGTGTTTCTCCCATAGGTTAGGGCGAGTATATCAATTCCTAGATAAACTAACAATTATAAAATTTTATGATCATTCCATTTAATTTATTTTATTTATGTCATTTCAATGGTTTATCAATATGGATGTGTAATCGTGAACACATATTTAATGAATTAAAAAAGAATAAAACATGTAACTAAAATAAACTAGGCTTATACGTAAATACATATCAATAAATATTTAATCACTTATTTATGTTTCACTTAATATTGACAAGCGTGTGATAAAAATTGGAGTATCCCCCTCTAGACATGGTGTAATATTGTAGGGGAGTGTTGGGGAAATCTATGTGTGTATTTCAATATTGGAGAGTCCATTAATTGGATCATGGAGCTGGAAGCCCATAGTTGGAAGATACCTTCCCACCTAAATACCTTCAAATAACCTTACCATCCCATTCTAGGGTTATGTGAAGCGGAATATTGATCATTTCCACTGATTTTTCCTAGAAACTAGATATTATGAGTTTAATAGTTTGGGCCATTTAAACTTCATAAATTTGTGGGAGTCTTAATATAATAAATTTTTTATTACTCATAAAATGTATTCAAGAAAGTACGTGTCTTATTCTCTTTGAATTTTAGAATATAAATACAATATTGCCAACCACGCTATCCATGCGATATATTTGGGATAATGACAACATAATCACTGATAGTAACTTACATGATTCTGTTAGATGCCTTTGGGTTATTGTACGCCATGAATGGAAGTCTTACGTGCTAGAGCCAGTAATAACTAATCTACCCACCCAAGAAGAGAGTGAAGAATAATTATTGGTCTATGAGAAACAGATTAATAATGAGATTAATTCTCAATTTTTGATGATATCATCAATGTATAGTGAGATAATGAAGACTCGTGAAAACATCCATGCTGATAGCATGCTAGAGCACCTCCACCGTCTTTAAAAGGATAGAGAAAGACATGAACTGTTTGAGATATCCAAGGAACTCATTTAGAGAATTGTTAGAGAGTGTGCCTCTGCTAGGCCTCATTTAGTCATGCTCAATGGCTACATTGATCTCTTGAAGGTTATATCTTTTAGACTCCTTGAATAACTAGGTACCAATCTCTTTATTGCATCACTCCATCCAAGATTCTCTAGATTTGTTGTTAATTTCAATATGAACAACAGTGAGATGTCTATATCTGATCATCGTATCCTCATTCACAATGTGGAATAGATATGAAGAATGAAAATTCCTCTGTCCTTATAGTTAGTAATAGGAATGGGATGGTGAATAGAATTATGTACAAGGCTTTCTAACTCCCTTCCAAGAAAATGATGATCAAATGGGAGGCAAGGGATCATGAAGTTGTTTATTTTCCATGTGGAAATAAGGTCCACTAGAAGAAGAACTTCACAAGGCCTCACAAGAATGGGGAAGCTTCATGTAAATTTTTTATTTAATGAAATCTATTCATTTCTACAAATTGGGTATTAGATATAGATTTTTGTTCTCACATATGTATCAAAATATAGAAAATAGGTAGATTCATTAATATTTACTAAGGCTATGTAGATCTACGAGTAGTCAATGAAGATAGACTTCCTGATGTATATGTTGGGTAATACCACCTCACATTGCTAGCTGGGATGATCTTGGTGTTAAAGGGTTTTCATTATGTGTCGTTTTTGAGTAAAAACATTATTTTTATAATTATATAAGATACATTGGCAGTTGATTACAAATTTAGAAATGAATGTTACTTATTTTACAAAGATATTATTTGTTTTGGTAGGGAACATTTATACAATAGTCTGTACATGTTGTATTACATAATCCAAGTAATGGAAATTGATAACAATGATATTTCTCCAGACTCATACCACACAAATCATTGGAATCACCGTAGAGGCCATTTAAACGATTAATGCATGACAAATTTGCATCTAGATGTATATTTAGATTCATTCAAACTAAAACAACTTTTAATATGTCATGAATTGATACATGTAAAAATTACCAAAGTCCCATTTAGTGGGAATGGTGAAAAGGGTAAAGGGATCCATGAATTGGTTCATACTGATTCATGTGGACCATTTCTAGTAGAATAAAGTGGTGGGTACTCATACCTCATAATTTTTATTGATGATTTTAGTAGATATGGATATATCTACAAAATGATGTATAATTCATTTTTTTGATATGTTCAAAGAATACAAGAATGAAGTTGAAAACCAGCTTAGTAAGAAGATTAAGAATCTCCTCTTAGACTGAAGTGTAGAATACCATCTTCAAAACTTCAATGAATACTTATGGGATTTGGGAATCCTATCCCAACTCACTCATCCTCACATGCCCTAGTTTAATTTTATGAGACAAATAAGTAACCACACCTTGTTCGACATGGTGAGATCAATGATGTGTCATATAATTCTTCAATTATCTTTTTAGGGACGTGAGTTACCAACTATAGAACACATACTAAACCATGTACCAACTAAATCATTAAATGGTAATCCATAGGAGTTTTGGAGTGGGAATAAATCAATGTTATCGAATTTACATGTGTGGGGAAGTGAATCTTTTGTTAAGGCCTCATTATATAACAAACATTTACCTCGAGGCACAAAGTGTAACATTATGGGATACCCCAAGGAAACAGGGGGATATTAACTATACAACCCCTTAAGAAAAAAAAATTTCATAGTGGAAAGACATTCCATATTACATGAAAGGTAGAACATCTCCCAAAGATATTCTGGGAGAGATATAGGATTTGATGAAGTCAATGCTTACGGAACAAAAGAGTTGGCACCTGAACAGATTCCACAAAGCCCTGTGAATAAAATAATAATTTCAAAGACACTAGAACTGTGTTGGAGTGTATTGAGGTTATATACTAGAATGATACAAATTTCTAGTTACTAATGTTGGTGACTCATTATTAGTTGATAATAATGATCCTCTAACAGACAATGATCCTCTAACATATAAGGAAGAAGTATGTGGAACAGAGGCTTCCAAGTGGATAGAAGTAATGAATTCTAAAATAGATTACATATACAAAAACCACGTCTAGATTTTGGTAGATCCACAAGTTGATATAATTACTGTTGTTTTCAAAAGGGTATTCAAGAAGAAAAAGGACATGGTAGGAAAAGTCAGTACCTATGTGACACAACGGTTTACAATACGGTTCAAGAAGCATCAATCTGTTGACTAAAATGTAACATTTTAACTAGTTTCAATGGTTAAATCCCTCAGAAATGTATTTTCCATTTCTTCTTTTCATGACTAGGAAATTTGGAAAATGGATGTCGAAACAGTCTTCCCTTACAGGAACATTCAGGTAGATGTTTACATAACACTACCTGAAGGGATTATGACTCCAAAGCATGCAAATAAAATATGGAAGTTTCAAAGATCCATTTATGTAATAAGGAATGAATCCAGGTCATGGAATATTCGTTTTGATGATTCCATAATGGAATTTGGTTTTATAAAGATCCAATGTGAGCCTTGTTCCTACAAATATTTTAGTGGGAGTGCAGTTTTTTTCCTAATCTTATATGTTGATGAAATATTACTTATTGGAAACAAGATACCAGTCATACAGACTATTATGATATGGTAGAATGAATGCCTCTTCCTGAAGGACTAGGGAAAGGCAGAATATATTTTTGGGATCATGATATATCATGATAGATCCAAGAGATTAATTGGACTATGTCAAATTACATACATTAAAAAGATAACGAAGATATTCATTATGGAACAATCTAATAGGGGATTGTTTCCAGCATCACATGACATTCATATTTCAATGAAAATTTGTCCTCAGACACATGAGGAAAGAAAGAGACTAGCAAAGACTCTATACACATCATCGATTGGGTCAGTCATGCATTCCATGCTATGTACTAGGCTGGATTTCACCTACGCATTGAGTGTTGTATGAAGATATCAAGATGACCCATGATATTTCCATTTTATGGATGTCAAGACTATCATAAAGTGTCTAATGTGTACTAATGATATGTTCCTAGTTTATATAGGTGATGAGAAACAAGTCCTTAGACGATATATAGATTCTTGTTTCCAGATGGATCAATATGAAATTATTTCCCAAACAAAATACATCATTACATTGAATGGAGGTGCAGTGAGTTGGAAGAGATCAAACAAAAGTTTGGTCACATATTCTATATTAGAATATGAGTATATCGAAGCTTCTATGTCTGCTAAATAAGATTCTTGGATGTGAAGCTTTTTCTAGTTGCTAGATCTGTTACCTAGCAGCAGTTATCTCGTCACATTGTATTTTGATAATACTGTAGTGGTGGATATCACAAAAGAGACAAGTTCACATCATCATATGATGAACATACATCAAAATTATAATCTCCTGAGGGATTTTAATCATCGAGTTGTAGTTTTAGTGGGCAGTAATTCCATGGATGACAACATGGAATACCCTTGGAATAAATCCTTGACATAGTAAAAACATGATCATCATGTGAGGTCTAGCGGATTGAATGTCATAGGCAGTTGGCCTTATTCAACTTTTGAGATTATAAGAGTTGGTGTCCAGGAACCAACTTTTTGTAATTTAATTACATTAATATTTAATTTATTTAAATATTAAAAATCATGTTAAATAATTTTCAATGTTTTAAATTACTATAATGTAATAATTCATTAGAGTTTTCATCACATTGACATGGTCATAGAAATTCCCTACTAAGATGATAACCATGAAGTGTTATGACAATATTTGTAAATACAGTTCTGCAGTTGGATGAAATATTATAACGGGAACTAGATTATACAGACCATCAGGTGCAAGTACTCATAAGAAGATGAGACTTCTTCTAATGATGTTTTCACATAGTAATCTCTAAGATGAAAGATTATGAGAATATACATGCTATGAGTAATTTAGCATGTTTGGGTTCGTTAGATATTCCTATCTGTGAACATGTGTAATGTTCCATAAACATTAATATTATCATTAATATATTTCATGACTTGGACACTTTGATTTGTTGATAAAAACCATCATGTATTTTGTTGGATAGATGTAGGTTACTTTGGGTGTGTCACAAATGAAATTTTATTAATTGATATGTCGAGGATGGATTTTTTCACCTATTTGTAGAAGTTGATATCTCGACCATTTTATTGAAATGTAAATGTCACTTAAAATTCCATGTCCATGGTTTAATGAAGAGTTTATTTTAGGTAGTCAAAGAATGAAATATCATTCATAATTATTGATGAAACAATCATGAAACCAGCTTGATGAGATATTGATACAAAGGGATTATATTATCCAGAGAGTATTCATTTGTGGATTTTGTTGTTGAGACATTATTTTCTTTCTCTTGGGTGTCAGGACCCATTTGTAGGTAGTATTCTTGTACATTAGGCTTGCCTACCTAATGCCAATGAGAATGAATCATATAGGGTAACACACTATGTGTTTGTTGTGGTCTTGGTTAAATTCTATTTGAATTTAATTAATGTAATATATACTATTTACAATATAGTGGAATAATTTAATTAAAGTCAAAATGATTACATAAATTAAACAAACATTTATTCACAGGAATGTTAATAAAAATATATTTATTTATTTTATTGAAAATTTAATAAATATTTTTTTTATTTTTTTAAATAAAAAATTAATTTACGAAAATTATTTATTTATTTATTTATTCGTCTATTCAATAGATGAAATTGGAGTTAAAGGGGACCATACGTTTTCCGGTAGAAAAATAATAATTTGAAAGACATTAAAGAATTATTTAAGTAGTATGCACCAAAAAAATAGTGGAGTTATAAATATGTGGTACAAGATTTCATTTACGATTCTGTTTTATGCATGTTGGCGTTGCACAAATAATGAAGTAATTATTTCTATTTTGTAGCATGGTTTTTCTAATGGTTATTAGTGTATTTAATTGGAGTTACACAATTACATATTATAATTGAATCCCTATGTCGATAAATAGATAGGTATAACTATTGGGCATTGTACAGGAAACTAGTGGTAGAAGAGAAATTCATTGTTAAGAATTTTCTCTCTACTCCTCTCCTCTATCCCTCACAAGAACGAGATACGTTCTTAATGATCAAAGAATAGGTGATCATGATCGATCGACACAAGACATTCACATCACCACGCTAGCATCTAGAATGTGAGTGGTGTCAATCGTAGACCATTGGAGCACATTTGGATCACCTATAGAGAGATTTTTTTAGATCCTCACAAGCACAATAAGATAATCTGAAAGGTTCATCCCTGAGGGTCAACATCATCAACAATGAAAGTACATAAGAACTATGTATTTTATTTATTCAAAAATTAAATTTAAATTAATTATATACATGATGTGGAAGAACCTCTCTAAATATTTTTCCCTCTGTTATTTTTCTAATACTTTGATTATATTATGTGAAGATTAGAATTCTTTATCGTATTGATCTAGGAATAATCATTGATCATGATAAAAATTAAAGTTTCTCACCCACCAAACCATGTTTCCATTGCGTTTAGAACCTACAATTCTTAAAGTTTCCATATTTTGATGAGGTGGTACCAAAAGAAGTTGTAACTTCCTAGGGATGTTTCCACACTGTGATGACCCAGATCCGAATACCACTTAATTTGTGCCCTGAGCCCAGTGGGACACATGTCCACAAAAGAATCTTCTTGAATGCTAGATGCTTCCAACTACCATTGAGTGCCTAGGGTGTGCCTATGGGAAGACTATTCCCTCATTAAAAGAGTGTATCACAACTGAATATATATAAATGAATAGTAAATAGCATATGAAATATAAATAAATTTTGGAAGCAAAATGATGCAATAGATAAACAACAATAATAATAATTGTATCAACTGGGACAGAGATGATGTAATATCATGTTAATTGAGTGATGGAAATAATAGACACATGACAACAGGTAGAACATGTTTCACAAGGTAAAGGAAAATAAATTCTACTCCAATAATCCCAAGATCCTACTTGGTCATCTGCTATTAAGCTCCATCCAATGTGCCCACAATCACGTTTTAGAAGCTTCATGCTTCCCTATGTCTATACCTGCAACCATGTAATCTACTCCATGTACCAAAGACGCCTGAAGAGGGTGCGAGATAAATCCCAGTGGGCCAACACCAACTATGTATATAACATCCATTCCATGAAATGGAATATAGAAGTGTGGAAGAATACTTGTAATGTATAGAATGTTGTACAGAATAACTAAATAACCAAGTAACTACTTCATCTGAAAACTTCTGTCTGAACATTTAACTAATTATTTAATTAATCAATTACCATTTAATGTTAATATGTCACATGAGGCATAGCTACCACAGACATAATCTCGTGATAGTATAAGTAGTGAAGTTCCCATGACATAACAAGGAAACCAGACAATGAAATCCAGTGAGGGGGTTATAGTGTGAAAACCAAGGTAACATAGACTCACAAAAAGCTAACTATGTAGTACCTGATTCTAGCTAAGGGGTAAGAGAGTAATCAAATGAGTATAATCCAATGCATTCCACAAAAAGGCGAATATTGAGTCTGAGGTGATCGACCAAGGTAAAACATGGATATGCAATGACAGGGCCCTATGGGATTTAACTATGGAACATACCAGTCAATGATAGATCAAATGAGTGTATATGTGATATCCTATAACAAATAGAAAAACCCTATAGTAGTATACCAGTCATTCAAGGAATAGAAAAGAACTAGATTCTAGTTGGGCATCAACCTAAGAAAACTGTTTACTTGAATCAGAATGGGGTTCCCAATACCCAAGGTATTCTCTTCTTATAATCATAGGCGATATATAGTAAGTCCATTACTATGTGATATTTTAATCATGTAATAATTAATTTGGTTCATATCTTGCCTTACATTAATGTGTATAAGTCATGTAGATTTGATACCATTGGTCCATGCCTTTTCTTACATTACTGTGGATAGATCAAGTAGTGTTGAAAACAATTAATCTAGTATTTGATGGTCATTATGGATTAGTAAATTATTGAGGTTCACTCCACTATCATCCATCAACATCGAAATGGGTGATAAATACATGTAACCTTTATTTAATCACTTTTTATAATTATAAGTTATATAGGTAGTATACTTTCCAAATCACATTTCAAATTTCACATTTAACAACCATTTGGAAGCACTTTGCATAGGTGGGTCAAGTGGTAAGAATACATTTTTCATGCCATTATGAAATTCTCATTAATATCAAGCCATTTATTATAAATAGAATCAAATTTAGAAAGTTCAGGTAAAGGAACACCTAAATGGTTACTCAGATGTGCTGAAACACTAACAACCAAATTATGGCATAACCATTGACATGAGTCGGGATGAGTAGTTGGTGAAACCACTAACAACTAATCACATATTTTTATAGATAATATCCATAAAAATATAATGAGTATAATCATGTCATGATAATTTAAGAAACAGTTTCCAACAAAACCAGTGGTCGTGGCAGAAACATTCTAAAAAACAACTAACATTATGGATGAGTTATAGACTACCGTCCTTAGGGTTTTAAAAGCCTTATCCTACGGTATATGCCCTTGATTTTCCTCGAATTAGAGTAGACCTAAGAAAAGGTGAGAAAAGTATCACATGTCAATAACTAGGTCGAGAGTAATAGAGAATATGAATAGCTAAAGAGATCTCGATTACTTACTATTGTGCATACAATGTGACGAACAAATGCTCGATCCGATTTCAGATGAAGGAGATTTATTGAACCCATGATTATGACTTCATAAAACACTACGGGGAAGTAAAAAGAGTAAAATTATGTATGTTCTATAATTAGAATGATGGAGGAGGATTAATAGATCATTAAGGTCATTTTAGACATTTTAAACTTGTTTTAGCCTTCACACGGTTTGTCCACACGATTGGTATAACTGTGTGCAAACTGTGCGAGATAGTTATGCCCAAACCTGGAAAACAGGGGCAGTCACATGATTAGGAAACATGGATGTGTAAAAACCATGTGAGTTCCCACTAGAAAAAAAACACATACCTCGTTGTGTGGAAAATCGGGCACAAACAATGCAACTTGGCCATTTTTTCCAAAAAAGAGGAGTTCTGAGCTCCAAAGAATCCCCAAACACCCTCATAAACATTTATAACTCACTAGGCATCCATATTAGGTCCAAAGAAAATATTTGGACCAAAAATTAATGTATCTATTCCTATTTGAAAAACTGAGTTCTTATAGTCTCCCCCCCATAAAATAACCCCCCCCCCCTTGAGTTCCACATCAAATGGTAATGAAACACTGTATGAGAACAACCCTGGACATTAATCATGCACATCTACTTCCCTCTACCAAGTCTCATCATGTTCTCAGTCCTGCTACAAAAGAACACGTAATATAGGGACATACCTTCCTCAGAGAATCTTCATTCATCAATTAACGATGCATACTAGATACTCCTCAAAGTTATGATCAAAATCAAACTCAACTTCATTGGGATCAAAGGTATGAGATGGGTCCGTATGATATTGAAGAATCTTCGAGACATGAGAGACATCTTGCATGTATTGGTACCTATGAGGTGGTAGAAATGAATAAGAAACCAGACTGAATCTCGCTAGAATCATGAATGTACATGCTAAACGAGGAGATAAATTAACCTTTCTGTTAACTGTTTATTCCATAGCTTGGGTGATACCCGAAGAAAAAAGGATCCCCAACCTCGAACAAAATAGGTCATAGATGGTGATAACCATAAGATTTCTCTCTTGACTAATTAGTATTCATATGCTTCCAGATCAGTTGAACATGTTCGGAAGTCTCTTGAACAATTTGAGGACCAAGTAGGGAAGCCTTACCTGCCTCTAGAAAGAATAGGGGTGAACTAAATAGACAACCATATAAGACCACCATGGCAACCATCAGAATCATCACCTATAAAATATTTTTATAGGGGAAATCAATGAGAGGGATATGCTTCTCCCAAGAACTGCCAAAATCAAGGATGCATGCTCGGAGTCTATCCTCCGAAACTTGTATTTTATGTTCTGATTTTCCATCGGTCTGAGGGAGAAGAGCTATGCATTCAGGAACCTTAGTTAACATAGCTTTATGCAAAACCTACCAGAATCGTGTTGTGAATCGAGCATCCCTATCTGAAATGATAATACGTGGAACCCCATATAGTCATACAATATCAAGGGCATACAGTCTTCCAATCTCATAAATTAAGAAATTATCTATAATAGGAATGAATTGGGATGATTTAGTTAGCCTTTCAATGACTACACATATAGCATTGCAACTTCAAAGTGACCAAGTTAATCCGACTAAAAAATACATAGAAACATCTTCCCATTTACATTTCAGAACTAGAAGTGGCTATAATAATCCGGAAGGTCTCTGGTAATATTCCTTCACACTGACAAGTGGAAGACCATGTGATGAATCCTTCAATATGGAATTATATCCTAGACAACCAATACTGGCATCATATATCTCAGTAGATATTTTAGATTCCTGGATGAACTTCCCACTAGGAAGCATGTGACTCTTTCATCAAATCCTCTCTTATAGCTGCATGATCCCAGATACATTCAGTTAGACATAGGACGTCATCTCTATCCACATACCAATTTTGAGGTGGGTTATATCCTGATATACTTTCATGGAGAACCAAACCTTCAGGATCTGAAAACTGCCTACTTTTCATCTTCTCATGGAGGGAAGAGGTAACTATTAAGGATGAGAGGTAAGACTTCTAATTATTGTCATGATACTCCAAATAATGTTCAGAAAAGATAGCCATTAAAATCCATTCATCACTATATTCATGTATGATCTGCGTTTGAGATCTCTAACTCAGTGCATCAGCAAAATCATAGCCAATTCCATGGTTATAAGCAAGATAAAAATTAAAGGATTTTATATATTCAACCCATATTTAGTGTGAGAGTTTCAAATCACATTGAGAAAAGATTTATGTGTGGTTATTTTGATCATTAGACACCACAAAGCGCTCACCCAAGAAATAATGTCTCTAATAATATAAGGCATAGACAACTACTGCTAGCTCAAGGTTGTGCATTGGTTAATTTATCCCATGATGCCTCAACTAATGAGATCCGTACGTAAAAACATTTTATTTCTTAATCAAAACTTCTCCTTGCCGAATTTATGATGCCTCACATAATAAAATATAACCTTTACTAGGTTTAGGAAGAATTGGAATTTGTGATGAGTCAATCCTCCCTTTAATCTCCTAAATGGATTTCTCGAATGATTCTGACCACAAGAACATAACACCCTTCTTTGTAAGACTAGTAATAGGTGAATAATGACATGAGAAATATTGTATGAAATGGGTATAATATCTATTTATCCATATTAATTTCATGATATAAAACAGGTTCATAAGATGCTCCCATGAGACTACAACAATAACCTCTTGGGGTCAATAGATAATCCATATTTGAAAAGAATGACCCATGATTTGGAATTTCTAGATCTAGAAGTCAGATATAGAAATCTTTTCATAAAGCTGATTCTCTCTCAATGTACTCAAAATGATCGCATGATATTTGGAATGGTCCTTATGTGCATGAAAATAAACCAAGATGTCGTCCACAATGACCATGATAAAAGAGTCCAAATAGGGATTTAAAACCCTATTCATCATACCCGTGAAAACAACAGGTGAGTTTGTAAGACCTAAGGGTGTAACACGATACTCATACTGACCATAACTACTATGGAATGTTATAATAGGTATGTTTGATGTTATGACTCGCACCAAATGAAAACATCATTTCAGGTTGATCTTAAAGAACACTTTTTCTCCTTAGATCTGAAAGAAGAGATAATCTATTTGAGGAAGTGGATATAAGTTGTTTTCCATATGTTGGTTTAAACTTCTGTAATCCAGTCATAGAAGTATGGATCCATCCCCATTCTTGGAGAAAACCGTGGGTGAACCCTAATAAGATATACTAGTCCTTATAATGCCTTTGTCCTCGAAGACCTCTAACTGCCATTTGAGCTCCTAAAGCACAGTAGGTGTCATCCTATATGGAAGAATGGGCACTAGTGTGTCTCTTGGAACATGATCAATTCTAAACTCAACCTCTCTCTAAGGAGGTAAGATATAAAAGTAATTTGGAAATAATTCCTTGAAACGATTAACTACTATAGGGAAATCAGTTTGATTCATACCCTGATCCTCCTTGAAATGATTTTCAATTTGGGCAGTCACTACACCTTTCCCATGATGCTTCGGTCCTGCCCACCCAGGCTAGACATCCCACTCTCCTTTGAAAATATTTTTGTTGCCTTCATGTGGTGTAAAAGAAACCCTACAACGATAACAATCTACAAATTCATGATAGTGGACTGACCTGTGCATCCTGAGAATGATATCAAATACCATCACATAAATAACAAAGTGACTCTACAAGAAAGGGTAACTTTCAACCTCAAGGGGACATTTCCACCACTAGAATATGATCTCTTTCAATTATCCCAATGGTGTTTCAAGGGTCATTACACCATAGTGACACTAAAACTCTTGTCCGAGACATTTCAAAATAGATTAAAATATAAAAGAGTATGAAGCACCTGTATCAAACAAAGAAGAGTCAATTTTATAGGATACTATTATAATACATCATACTATAGATGTTAATGTAGTTTGATCCTTGGGTATTGGGTGTAGGGCATGCAACTGACCTGATCAATGACCCTATACAACAAATGGACTACCAAAATAATGACTCCTCTGTTGGAGTTGTTGGTGATCAGGGGTCAGACTACAATGGGGATGACCTCCTCCTCGACTAGACATGCTGGTGCTACTCCAACATCATTCCTGATGTGGTCCAAAATAACTATCTCATGAACATGGGTTTTAAGATGATTCTTTTTCACTCAATGATGGTGGAACAGTCCTGCCAAAGTTCTAAAGACGACCCATATGGCCACAATCCCATCAATATATAGGGTCTCTATCACACTGGGGCTTCTTATTCACTAGTTTTCCATAGTGATGACACACAATAGAGCTATCAAACTGGATACTATAGCATCCACTACCCTAATGGGAATGTTTCCTGCCACCAGAAAAACTATTACCCTGACGCGAGACTAATCCATTAAACTCGGTAATTTCTCTCTAACACGACTTAGGATCGGTGATAATGGCCTAATAAACTATTCCAGATATGGTACGAAGGTGAAAGAAATTCACCTATGTTCGGATGGAACACTGGATCCCATCCACAAAATTACTAGCACGTGAAAGCTCATCACCAGCTACAATCAATGAAAACGATGTAAATCTATGAAACATTCTGAATATTTCAATATTGACATAGAACCCTACATTAGTGTCATGAACTCTCTAGCTCTATTAGGTATCAGTGACTGGGGAAGGAACTGATCATAATAATGTAGTCTGGAATTCAACCCATAACATGCCTAGATGACACTTGGCCTGGGTAACAACATCCCACCAATTCTTGGTAAAATCTTGAAGTATGTATGTAGAAATCATGGATATACACTATTTAAAAATTTCAAGATGCTCAGAGATATACAAAAAAGGCCTCTATACAAGACTCAACATTCTGAGAACCTCCATCCCCTAAAAAAGTTGGAGGATGCTGCTACATGAACTTGCTGGTCATATGAGCTATCATAGGTGAAACCCATAGAACACCTTGCATGGATTTCACCATATGTATGAAACTATCATGCACATGGGAATTAGTGCCCGAATTATGTGCAATAGATGGTTCCTCATGTTGCACTCCTAGATGTATGATTGGAAGCTTATGGTCCACCATGTCTGGGGCATGGTTGTCACCACACTACTGGAGAGCGAAACTAGGATGTCATGGTTGCATTGGTCTACAAATGCTATGAACACACCATAGAAAATCATATAATCAATGAGATAACATCACTAACAGAATATGAACATAATAAATGTCACTACCCAAGATATACTACCCAAAATACCTACTTAGATGGATAGGTACCAGTATGTATTCAAGTATCAGTTTTATGTCATTGTGAAATTAATTCTTAAGTTCACTCATTTACCTTTCATAAACGTGACATGGTGGGAAAAGGATGTGGAACCAATTCACTTTATTTTTTATAATTTAATTTATAATGGATATTCATTTCTAATTAATCAGTTCCCATAACCCCATCACCAAAAATGACACCCATTTACTTATAGCGTAATGGATTGACTCGGTAAATTACTCATTCTATCCCATGAGGGCCTCAACAACTCATGCATTAAGATAGGTAATATCCCAATCTATGCCAATTTAATAAAAGTACATAATACTATCACAACATTAGTCAACCATCATAGGCATATCAAGTAATTAAAAGCATTTAAATGTACCTATATTGCATAGCAATATGCATGAAATGTGAATTCTAGGTGCCTATAATTATGTATGTAGAAATAATATTTTCCATCATATCATCTGGAAAAGGATGAAATAAATTCTCGTTTAGTAATACTCAACAATAGCACAAAACATGTGAGTCACCCAACATTGAAATAATATCAATTTTAAAAAGGAAAAAATAGATCAATAATTGCATTATAGGTAACTTGTATTATACCACGAACATGGGTTCGAGATGCCCAAGAATAGCTTATGACCAAGTACCAAGAATTAATATTCTCCAATATATTATATTCATATAGTAAATTAAGAAAAGAAACCACCTCTGATACAACTTTGGGAAGAATCGGTCCCAGATTCCACATAACGGGTAGCCCAAGCCCGGTGGGGTACATGGACACAAGCACATATTCTGGAATTCTAGAGGCTATCGACTAGTAGTGAGGGCCTATGGTTTTTCTGTATGAAGACTATTAAAATATAAGAATTTTGTACTATAAAATAAGAGATATAAATGAATAGTATACAACATAAGTATTATAAATAAATAGAGGAATCATACTGATGCAATAGATATAAAAGAATAACAATAACTATATCAACTAGAACAGTAATGATGTAATATCATGTTACTAAAAAGATAGAATGATTTGACACAAGAAATCAACCATTACATGTTCCACAAGGTAAATGAATACAAATTCTACTCCAAGAACCCCAATTTCCTACTCGGTCATCTGATATCAAGAATCATCCTATCAGCACACAATCATCTATTGGAAGCTTTATGTTTCTCTTGGTCAAAACCTACAACGCTGTATTCTTCTCTATGTACCATACGGTGCTCGAAGATGGTGTGAGATAAATCTCAGTGGGCTACCTCAAAGAGTAGATATAACATCTTCCCCATGAAATGGAATATATCATTTTGAAGTTTTATATGTATAGTAAATAGATAAGTTCACAATATCTAAATAACCAAGTACCTACATCAGCCCTGGGTCACTGTCTGAACATGTAACCAGTTCATTAATTAATCAATTACCATTTAATGTTAATAAGTCATGTGTGTCATAGCCAACACTGACATCATCTCAGGATAGTATATGTTGTGAAGGTCCCACGATGTAATAGGGAAACTAGAAAATGATATCTAGTTAGGGAGGTCCAGGGTAAAACCTAAGGTAATGTTGGCTCATGGAATTCTAACTCAGTAGTATCTGCGTCTAGCTAATGGATAAGAGTGTAATCCAAGGATCATAAGACATGTAATTCCACAATATGGTTCCTACCGAGTCTAATGTGATCGACCAAGGTAAAAAGGTGATAAGAATCGATAGGGCCCTATGGGTCTAACCAGAGAACCTTCTAGCCAATTCTATATCCAAGGAGTGTATCTGAGGTGACCTTTAATAAATAAAGGGACCCATCAGTAGTATAACGAGCATCCAATGAATAGAAAATAACCGGAGTCTAGGTGGCTATCAACCTATGAAAAATGTATCCTTGAATTATAATAGTGTTTATAAGACCCAAGGTATTATACTATCATAATCCAAGGTGATTTCGAGTCTGTCCTTTTCTATTTGATATTGTAATCATGTAATAATTCATTTGGTTCAAGTATTTCTTTCCATTAGTGTGGATATGTCATGTAGAGTTGAAACCATTGTACATGGTATTTTCTTCCATTTGGGTGGATAGATCAAGTAGTGTTGCATCCATTTAATCATGTATTAGTTGGTCATTAAGGCATATTTAATCATTGAGGTTCACTCTGCTACCTTGTATCAACATGGAAAGGGGGGATTCCAACATGTACCCTTTATTCATACTCTTTTGATAACTCCAACTTATATACCTAGTATACATTCCATTCAATATTTAATATATCACATTTAATAAACATTTGGAAGCATGTACAATAGGAGGGTCAAGTGGTAAGAATAAATGGAACATGCCATTATGCACATATTAGTAATTTCACAAAAATTATTATAAGGAGACTCACCATTAGAATGTTCATGTAATGGCACACCCAAACAGTGGCTCAAACATGCTGAAGCACTAAAAACCCAATTATTCCCTAACCTCTCACATGAGGTGGATTTATTTGTGTGTGAAACCCCTAAAAACTAATCACATATTTGAAAAAAGAATAACCATACAATTATAACAAGTATAATCATGTCTTGTTAATTTAATATACAGTTTCCAATGAAAATGGTCGGCCCCACACAATCATTACAGAAAACAACAATCATTAGGGATGAGTTATAGACCACCCAAAAGAGGATTGTACATGGCTTTTACTCTAGTATCGAACCTTTATTTTCCTCGGATCGGAGTGGATCTAAGAAATGGTGAAAAAACTCACATGACGATAACTAGGTCAATAGTGAATGAGAATATGAAAGGATAAAGAGATCTCGAGTACTTCCCATTAAGCATCCAACATGACAAATTGATGCTTGATTGGATGCTGGAAAAAGGAGATCTCTTAATCCAAAGATTAGTCCATCAAAAAACACTAACGGGAAGACAAAATTGGAAAATCCTATAGGTTCTCAGATTATGAGGAAGGGGGAGTATTAATAGATAATTAATATAATTTTAGAAATTTTATGCATGTTTTAGCCTGTTCACGGTTTTTCCGCACAATTTTTCAGACAGTATTCAAACTGTGTACCTTGTTTCTCAACAAATATGGGAAAAAGTGGCGTTCACATGGTTAGGATGCATGGCCATGTAGAAACCATGTGAGTGGCCACTGTCCAAAAAAACACTAACCACATGGTTAGGCAAACCGTGCCCAAACCATGTGTAGGCCATGCGATATGGCCCCCTTTCCAAAAAAGATGTGTTCTGATCTCCAAACAAGCCCCAGACACCCTGAGAACATTTTTTTAACTCAATAATAATCCAAATTAGGTCCAAAGTAAATATATATACTAAAAATTCAGTGATCTTTTCATGAGTGAAAATAGAGTTCTTACAAACACAACGGTGGCCTGATCCAGACTGCCACAAGACCTCATGTGCACCTCCCTCTCTAATGGATACTATTGACCAGTAGGGAGGGTATGATAAGTCGATCATTGGGTGTGTATACCCTCTTCTATCAGAGTATAGAAAATATGAAATAAAAAACAAAAAAATAAATCTTATATTATAATAAAAAATAAAAAGATCTCAAGATAGTTAAAGCATCAAATAAAATATCCTGCTGAAACAAAAAGAATCTCATGCGAATTATGTGAAACATTTCTCAGTGAAAACATAAAAAAAGTCACTGATGACTCCCAAGAAGGTCGCGATGCTCATATGGTTCCCCTTCCAATATCCATACCCAAATAATAAATCTAATCAAGGGTTGTTTCCCTTAGCCTATCCTTCAATAATAATATCTATTCAGGTACTGATCTGACATCCTAAGTATGGTGTGTGTACTATATAGTTGGCCACCATAAAAAGTGTTTAAATGTATGTTAGTCAATATACAGTGTATGCAGTTGTAAAAATAAATAATTAAAATTCTTAATTTCATATTTATCACATTATGAAATTAATATTTACATACCTACATAATCCCAGGGGTCCAGTTGACACATGACCCTCAGTATTGGCCTCCGATCACCGTGTTAGAGTCTGAACTATCTCCAAGGGGTAACATATATCTAAATTACGGTGTTTCAACTCATTAAAATTACTTTTATCTAATATATTACATAAACACATAGATCAGTTTGGAATTAGTGAAGTGAAAATTGGGACCTATCCTCATGTTATATTTAAATGAGAGTCAACCATGCATAATTTCTTACTCGGAAATGTTTAATATCTCAAAGTCCTTACCATGGACTAACTCTTATGAAACTCATATTCTCTCTTGGAAAATCACTATGGATGATCGCATGCCCCCACTCAATATGATATCAGTGTATAGTATCATAGGCTCTCACAATATTATACCACAAGCTCTCACAGTAATTCACCACATTCTTTCATGGTCCTTCACAACATGCTCCCAATATCCTTCTCAATAAAACCTCTCTAATACCCTAGTAATACAATGTTCTACTACATTACATCATAATAAAAATTAAATTACATTTCACCAATCAATGAATCAATCAATTAATTAATTAATTAATTAACCACAATAATGTCCATTAATTAATTATAAAAATAATTTTGGAATCCAATTTAATTATTTAGGAAAAATAACAATTACTAACATCATATATATTAATTAATTCATGAATAAATTCACCACATGAAATTAATTAATTAATTCCACAATTAATTAACCTTTAACAATACCAAAATATAATTATTAATTTACTAATTAATTATTACACATTTAAAAATAAATGTTTTAATAATTAATTCAAAAATTAATTATCCCCAATTCCAACAATAATTTTTTATAATTAATTCACAATTTAAATACATTGATTCCACTATTACATTATTCAATACAAGCCTAATTTTTTGATGTAATTAATTGAACACATTAACTACATAAATTAATGTATTCTCATCGCAAAACTACACTATAAATTTATACAATAAAGTACACATAATTGATATCATTACATTTGGAATTTAATAACATTCCACATTCCTCAAACATCAATGATAAATAACCAAATGTAAATTCTCAAAATTGAGCAGCACAACGGCGTAGATTTAGATTGGTATATTAAAAACCAACACATATATCAATAAATCAAGATCTATTTAATTATAGTTATAGTTTTATATTCTTATATCTATTTTAATAAATTCAACATCTAGTTCTAGAAAAATAGACAATAAATTAATCCAAAAGAATTAATGATGAATTGGGGATGAACATGACAATCTACGGGAAGGAATATAGTTATCAGGAGATGATATTATCTTTGATCTAAGCATTTAATATTGAATTAAAGAGGTTTTACCACCATGAAATCACTCTAGAAAGCACTGAAATCACCAAAAATCGTGTTGGTCCATGTTTGGGACAAATTGATGATGTTTTGGGAGATAAGGTGGATTTAAAACCAAATTTGGGCCATTAAAATTTCTAACCATGGTTTCCTAGGTAGCGGAACGACATTTTCCCTAAACATATGGAAACTGTGGGCCTATTATTTATTGGGGGGAATGGTTTGTATCATTAGGTAACAGAATTTGTAAAACGGTAACCATTCACATGAACCCTCATTATCTTGGGCTACACATTTTCATGGGATGGGTGCAAAGATTTCTCAAACTATGTGCCAAGTTTGAGAATCCCCATTTTTATTAAATGTTTCTATATTCTCTACCAAACATACACAAAAGTAAACTGAATTTAAATTATTAAAAATAAATACCAACATTAATTCATGGTTCAACTCTAGAAATGGTTTGGATCTTAAAATCTCCACACATTATAACAACATGTCCATAACCTGCACTACATATCTTTTCTAAGGTTCCAATCCAAAAAAGATCAAGCCACTGAGACCATATATCTTACTTCCATTCCCATTATTCCTCCATCACATGAACATGATTCCACAATACACAAACTATTAGGACAATCTATCCCAAAAACACCTTCTCACTACGATCCAACACTCATATTAGATTATTATCAAAGGATGTGTCAATCATAACCTCGACATGAGAATTTTTGGGGTGAATCTACCAATAGAGTGATACATGGAAAAAATCTTGTATAAAAATGTATTTTTGCATATGAGATCATTGGTTTTTCACCAAACATATTCTCTCCCCAATTTCAATTAGTCTAACAATAATAATCACCAACTTTCCGTACATCTGTATATGGTGGTGACCTAACCTATGTAACACCTGATGGAATAAATTAGCACCACCTATGAACTCTAGGTATCAAATTTTTTTATCATTATATGAGTTGTTTATAAAATTATCTATAACCATAGTTTTTGGAATAATCTGATCATTATTCGATGTCTCCTCTATGAGACTCGGTCCCAACAATTATAACTCACATGCCTCCATCCAGCATAATCATGAACTTCATGACCTACCATAATTTGGACCATAAGGGTTAATATGTATTGTTTTCTATAACTATTTTTATATAAAAATATAAAAATTCCATGTTCTTCTCCAAAGTCCTGCTAATGTCATGGACACATTCCCATGGTATATATGCAACCACATGTATGGTATGATATGAATTCCCATATGCCTATGGGTGAAAATCCATACTCAATAATAATATATACAAATCACCTTATGTAAGATTCTCTAAATATATGATGTGAAACATTATTCTAGATCTGAAACTATAGTGTGTGAAACCCCATGCAGACAGACTATCACTAGAACATAAAAATATTATACTTGTTCAATTTAGAAGGATTCCTATATTGGTAAGAAATTCTCTAATTTATTCAGTTGGTCCAAAGTAATCCAAATCGAACCATTGTCCCTATGGTTCATTAATATTCATTAAATAAAAAACATGGTCACATCATTCCACTTCCATTATGGAATTGTCAACAAATACACTAATCCTATTTTTCATTGATGCTCTTCCTTCATCTACTGACAGATGTAGCATCATGTCCTAGACACCACTATATCATTTTTTATTCATAACCACAAAAACTATCGATCACTGTCAAATTGAAGTATGATCAGGCCAAGTTGTACTTTCCAATTTGATGTATGAAATTCTAGAATGAGATCCTCTAGTATTATCATAGGCACAACAACCAAATTCCTGACATAGAAGATATAATACTCATATATGCTCCAATATGAAGGTGATTTCCACCATCAAGGATTTCCTTCATTGTCAAATATTTTAGTTTTTCATATTTCTTATCCTTGATCCATCCCAAAAGTGTCGACTCTACTGAAATGATACCAGATTCATGCATTTCTAACTCTCATGAACAACAACATGCATCTCATCTGTCATTTTCATTATCTTACACATAGAACTAGTTTCATGAACTTTCTGATTCTGAGTTTTCCCACTCAATGAGTCAACATCATTGTTCCCCTTTTCGGTTGTATATGCTATCTCAATGTCAAACAACTACATTTACAAAACCCATAACATATTCCAAAGATTCAAATATCATTATGTGAATATATACCATGATATATATTTATATTTATCAATATTAACCTTCTCACCAAAAATATAATGTGGGAAACAAATCAAGGATTAAACCACAGGTGATAGATCCTGGTTGTGTGTAGGGTATTTTTGTTAATTAGGCCTCAACTGTCAAGACCATATGGGACAACTCAATCTCCCTACATAAAAACTATTATGAATCTGGTACCAGAAAAATTACAATACACCATATACACCTCACATAGCTCTGGTAGGATCAATATTGGTGTCGATGTCAAATTCTACACTAATTTTTGATGGTCTTGTCACATTCTTATGAACAATAATAATTTATTTCCTTTTTTGTCAAGACAATAAGTTTCACTTCTAAATAAAAAATGACATAGATGAATCTATAATAATATCCTATTAAACCTTGATTTCTATGAATATTTAAAATGATCTTGGGATACAACTAATAAACCACTATAAGAACATTCTCTGGTTCCACTAACACCCCCTCCTCCAATATGATGTGTCGCAAGAAGTGTACCCGATTGATCCCAAACCATCACTTTGATATCATGGAATATAGCTAATACTCTATAAATTTACTCAGAATGTTTTCATGATGTTGGGCATGATCATCATATGACAGGGTGTACATAAAGATTCCATAAATGAAAACTACAATAAATAGGTCTAGTAAAGGGAAGAATATTCTTTTGATAAAATCCATAAAAATTGCTTTGGAATTTGATGAATGAAAAATATATAACTCGTATAGGAAATAAAATCTTCGGAAAGTTGTTATCAGTATATCAGATGGCTGAAAAATCAACTAATGATACACTAAACTCATGTCGAACATGGATAACACACAAGCTCCTCTTAACTGGTCAAATAGATCATTGATGCATGAATGAGGATACAGGTTTTTTATACTCATAATGTTCAGTATATGGTAATTTAACCACAATCACTAACATCGATCATCTTTCTTTATAAACATATAGTTTATCCCCAATAAGACTTAATCAGATGGATATATACCTTATCCTCTAACCCATCCAACTATGTCTTGTGTTCTTGAAGCTATGTCGATTCCATTCTATATGGAAAAATAGATATAGGCTTAACCCTTAGAAGGATCTAAATGGTGAATTCCCCATCTCCCATAGGCAGAATCCCTATGATGCCTTTATTAAATACATCTTGAAACATTTACACAACTTATGTAAGGGAATCAGGTTTTAAACCTCCATCATCCCACATAATACTAGAAACCCCAGCTCTGAGCTCTTCCTATTTCAGATTGATTCGCCCTACATTGAATTCCATGATATTCCTCTCTCCTCGGTGAATATATGGATCCCCAATTGGAGTCATAAACATCAATAACATATGGTAACAATAACTATGGGATTGATATGACACTAGTCATTCCATACCAATAGTACGGTTGAATCTTGACATATCAACAATATTGAGATCCCATAAAAAAAGATACTCTTCAATTTGGGGATAACATCCGCATAATAAACTGATGTCTATATACTGTACTCATAATGATGTATCTATTTTCATTGTCCAAATCCCTAACTCCACTGCTATTCTCAAACTGTTAAAATGTTTTGCAGATAGAAAGGTGTTAGAGGAAACAATAGAAATTAAGGCACTAGCTAATGTAGAAGCTACTAGAATAGTACCTATCACTGTCTATGGTCCAGCCTCACTTTCCACAACTATTATTTGGACGACATATTTTTTTCCTACCAATATTACTATTGATATAGTCTGACTCTCATGAGTTACCACTCTCTATTGATACATTCCCTCTTTTCTAGAAGCACCACATCATCTGCATCTACTTCCATGACCAGTATTACTCCACTTTTCAGACTGATATGGTGCATAAGATCTAGTTCCAAAATCCATCTTCTATCTAGATCCTCTGATACAAACAATATCTCATGGGTTCCTGCATATCATATGTATAAAAATTATCTTCCTGTAGGATTGAACCTCCACAGGTGGCAATGGAATTTTTTTCCTTGAGTGTCCTGACCTACCATTCTAGTTAGAATTCACTTGGGAAAGGTCATGGGTAACTCAATTTCCACCTTATTTTCCCTACTATCCTCTAGTTTGGGTGATTTTATGGTATCAATGCTTCCTTCTCTCAGAAGTCATACATTTGGATTTTCCATCCATAAAAAACTATCCTACACTATGATCCTCTGTCAAGATCCCCTAATCTATGAGGGACTGCACTACAACCATAGAAAACTTATCTACTTTAATGAGATCAACCTAGGACTTAATATTAATTATACTTACATCTTGGAAAAGCCTCACCATAGCTATATCATCTCTTGTAAATGATCGAACAACGAACATAATATACATAAATCATCCATCATAGTTCATCATGGACTTGCTACCCTATTTCACCTGGATAAACAAAGCTTCTATATCCCACCTCGACATATCTGGGTAGAAATTCTCCAAAAAATCTCTAATAATTCCTTCAAAAATATACCATCATCCTGAAAAATCCATGCCTGAATTTCCATCAAAAACTTTGCAGATCCTTATGGAATATAAGTTGAAATCATGAACTTATTTTTATATGTATTATCCAAATGGACAAGTATCATAACAATATACTCAACCCAAAACTCATCACCCTCAGGTCTACCTAGTCCAGTAAAAGTCGAAGGGTGTTCCAACAGAATCACTCTTGTCAGGTCACACATTCTCTACTCGACCCACCCTAGGCCTCTACCCATGAGTTTCATAAAGTGAGTAATGTCTTCACAAAACTCCACCCCTTATTACTCACCTATAAAAATTAGTGTCTCACGTTCAAACTATAGAGTATCTTTTCAAACCATGTCCTCCAGTCATCCTCTCAACAGTTGTTATTATGGACACATAACCTCAAAATTATTAAAAAAAATTATCTCATTTATATTGGAGGGAAATACAAACACATCACTACAAATAATTTCCTCGAAACCCACCACATGATCAAAACTACAGTTCTATTACAAAATATTACCATCTTATACCTAGCACTGGAAAGCAAGGGTAAATACATTCCCAAATCATGTTTCACATTCATACACCAAATTATTCTATTTTTTTAATCAATTTCATATTTTCAATTTCATATCAGGCACCCTTTTATATTAAATCTCTTAGGGAAGGAAAAAAATATTAAGTGACTTACATAGAACCAAGTGTCACGTGCATGCAAAAAATGATGCATGTCACAGAATAATCCCGAGTGACTAGAATGATTCATGCAGACTCAATTATCCTACAATACTGGGCCATAAGTACATGGTCAACAATTATTTGGTAAAATAATCACACACTATAAATTTTGTGTCTCCCATGGTGAAATAATATCAACCTGTAAAAGGAAACAACAAAAACAATAATTCCACAATGATTACTTGGGCTTTTCATGTACATGTGTTTGCAAATCCCATAAATGAGCTCACTACGAATCCCCGAATGTTCATAATCTCATGTATACCATTCCTAAAAAGTAAAACAAATGAATTTTAATAGAAAACATCTCATATGACATGTTTTAATTTCTCAAACATAGTTCCGCCCCACTGGTGCCCCATGTTGGACCACCATATAACTTCAATCAGGCCTCCCTGTATGGAAGAGGCTTATGGCTAATTGTGAGGGTATAATATGTTTTTCGTAGTGACACTATAGAATATTTTATTAGAGAATCCACCATCATATATAGTAAAAAATAGAGGAAGAATAAATAGCCCAAAAAATACCAATAACTTATGATAGTGAAAGTAGAAAATACAAAATCGGACATAAACAAAAATAAATCAATGCTAATATAGGTGGGAAGTGTCTAAATAAAAACACAAAAAAAGACAAAGACGAATCCGATCAGGGCCCCAAACCACATCTAGTTCCCTAATCCAATATCAATCAAAAATTTAGTAATATATCTTAATGCATTTTTTAATATCTTGGCCTACAACAATAATGTCAATTTGGGTACCGATCAGGAAGCCCGAGGAGGGTATGAGTATAACTCAATAGGCCACCACCAATGGAGTCTAAAACATTTCCAATGAATTGAAAGTTTATGCATATGTATAAATAAATAAATAAATAAATAGTTGAAAATTTATCACATTATATAATTATTCGTTACATTACTATATAAACCTTGGGTTCCTATGGAAACCCAAACCTCAATACCTTCTATTGCTCACTGTACTAGAATGTAAACTATCCCTAATATATTTTATATATCTAAATGTCCATCTATCCATTTATCATCACAATTTATATTTGATAATTTAAATATACATGTAAATCAGTGTAGAAAGATTAAAGTGCTCAAAATGATATAAACACATGGACTATGTGAGTGAGACAAAACCAATCATAATTACATACATGGAAAAGGGGAATCTATCATGGTCTTTCAATTGTCCCAAATCCATGAAAATTCACAGACTTACTTGTAAAATCACTATAGAATATCTCAGTCTCCCCCTCAAGAGGATCTCATGGTCCTTTACAAAAATCTCCCACTATCATTTTTAATATAACCTCACTCATTCAACAGTTATCTAATGAGATACTATTATCCAATATAATAACAAACGAATGATATTTCACAAATCAATCAATTATTTATTTCTTCAATTAATAAATCACCCAAATTTAGATTATTTAATTATTATATTAATTAATAAACCCACTTCTATTAATTACCCAAAATATATATTAATCATGTTATATATTTTAATTAATTCTTCTATTAAATAACCACATTAACATTATTAATTAATTACACCATTAATTAATCATTAACAATCTCAACATCCAATATTAAATATACCAATTAATTACTACGGATTCATAACTCAATGTTTTGGTATTAATTGAATGTCTAATTATAACAAATTCAGACCATAATTCTTTAGATAATTAATTCCTAAACTAATTTTCTTAATTATAATATTCCATTATTCATTTTGAATCCCAAAATTTTTTCCATTAAATTAATTGACCATAATAAATACTTAAATTTATGAATTAAAACGACTAAAAAAACCTAGAAATTTATAAAATAAAATTAAAATAATTAATATCATATAATTGAGAAGTTAATAATAGACCACATACCTCAAACATTGATGATAAGTTACCCAATGGAAATCTCCAAAATTGAGCATCAAAATGGCCAAGATTTAAATATGTATATCACTCCCTAAACCATGATTTAAAAATTAAGATATCCTAGATTATAGATCTAGTTTCGTAAGGTTATATCTAGAGTCACCGAATCATGATCAAGATCTAAAAAATAAAGAGTAACTCCCACTAAAATAATGATGGAATTAAGGAGGATGGATGGGATAATCAATGGGATAGAATCTAATTACTGGTATAAGAGAAGATTTTTTATTTTTGATTTGAATATCGATGAAACAAATTTGGGAAGCCTTGGAATCCTTCAATAAATCTCTAAAATAATCAAAAATCATGTGAGTCTGAGATTGGGTTTAATGGTGATGTTTTAAATGTTCAAGTGGATACTAAAATAATTTTTTTCCATTAATGTTACCTCAAACGATTTCCTGGGAAGGAGAAATGATTTTACCTAACCATTCACCAACAGTGCACATATTATTTTTTGTGTTGAATGGTATTTATTGGTTGGTCATGCCATTTTACAAACTATACACCTAATATGTAGATCCTCACTCCCACAGGATGCTCGATTTCCTTGGACGAACGCATGGTTTTCTCTAATATTACTCTAACCATGCATAACCCATGAAAATTTTCACCGAAACATACCCCAAGGTAAACCCCAATCAAAAGGTATGTAAATAAAGACCCAAATTACCTGAATTCAAGACTGAGTCAAATTATGAAAAGGTTCGGATCTACACATGACATGCATGCAATTTTCCAAACCACTGTCAGTCTTGTGCACAACTTCCATTATCAAAAAAACATTTATCTATTCTATAGATTATTGGCCTAAATAATTCAAAAAACATTGGGAAATAATTCCAACATTATACATGTTTTTCTAAGCTTCCTCCAAATCATCTATTCTATTTTCATGGATCTTTGTCAACATACATTGTCAATAATCTATATAAAACTCTACAAGTGACCATGGAAACCTTATTTTTCATCAAACACAATTAACCCAAAACATTACTTGATTACCATATGGAATTGTTTCCCTATAATTGAATAAATAAAAATGGGTACACATTAAAAATATTGAAAAATTTGTTACGTTTTGTTAATAAAATAAAAAATAATAAAATTATGGATTTATATATTGAAATTGACATGGGTACACATATTAAATGTATTAAAACATAGTGTATATATAATAAAAATGAATTAATTATGTATATGTGAAATCTCTATAACATTACTGATCTATGTTAAATTAAAAAATTAGTTGACATTCAGCTATGTCAATTACTCAACAAAATTAGATAGTATTTTTAATTTATATTAATTTTAATTTATAAACAATTATTTATTAAATATATAATTATTCATAGTAAAGTATAAATATTTTATATTATATAAATAATATATAAATATAGTCATATATTTATATTTAATATATACTATTTACAAATATTATAAATCATTATTTAATTAATAAAATGGTTATTTTTTCTCAATTTATTTATTATTAATTTTTATTAATTTTTATTTTGAATTGTTTTATTTTCATTTTTCATATATCAATATAGTTAATATATAATATTTATGAGTATTTATAATTTATATATTGTATACTAACTTTATTAATTTTTTAAATAAAATTATGAAAAATTTTAAAAAAATAATTTAATAAATTGAGTACTATATTTTATTTATTTAATTATGTCATTTTATTTAGACCATTATCAGTGGTAAGAAATTGCTGATAAAGGATCTATTTATGAGAGTAAGAAATAAATCAGTGATAAAGGAATCCATTTATTAGTGTTAAAAATAAGGTGATGATAAAGGGTGCCCATTATCAGTGCTAAGAAAAGGGTTGATAAAGCGTTAATTTTTTATCAGAACTGAAAGAAAGATGTTATAAAAGGAATTATTTTTCAATTCTTGTTTTATTTCTTTTATTGGTTCCCTTAATAAAAACTTCTTTTCCTAGCGGTGATAATGGTTAGCACTGTTAAAGTAATGTTTTGTAGTAGTGTTTATAGTTTACATAGGTTGATCATGTATTTTTAAAGGTTTCATAAATATTGAGACATATGATTCCTAATACTAAAGAAAAAATGAGTCCTATTTATGTGGGATTGTTTGAAATTATTAAGAATATTTGGGTTTTTTCTTATCTCCTAGTATCACTTCATCAATATATCTTTATACATGATGTGTTTTCAATTAAATTGTTATATAAACATGATCCATTGTGTTTTAAAAACATTAGTTAATATAAAGTGTATTTAGGCCAATAAAAAAATAATTTTCAAAATCCAATATTTTTATATCAATAACTATGATAATGTCTTACATTGTTGATTTTTCTGATTAGTAAATGTGAATTGGAATAATGATGTTGTGAATGAGGACACATGGGATAGAAAGGAATTGATGATACAATAAAATCCCAAACATTGAAAAAATGTAAACAACATCTAGCAATCCATGGATGGTATGTCAAATTTTTGGGTATACTTTTTTTCCTGGTCATGGGTATTTTTTAACACCCCAATATTATAAGGTACAATGATGTATTCAATAACATTTGTGACACACACCACCATGTGTAAAATAGAGAATGTAATAACTTGAGACATTACAATCTTATATAAATATAATATATTCTATTGATTTAAATGCACACAAAACCATGTAAGCTTTCATCCCATGGAAGAGTGACCTTCCTTGATATCTTTTGTTGTACACAATATTTATCTTCTTCGATAGCTAGTGTAACATGCAACACTGAGTTATAGTAAATAAGAATGTATTATTAAATTGTTATTGTTTAATATAATATGATATAAACTATCCTTTATGATTACTATTATAACTATTATAACTATCTTATATAACATCCCGCCATATATAAATTTATATTATTTCGTTTTTTCCCAATTATTGCGAAATTAAAATAAGCACAAAATGGATATAAAATTAAATGTTATTATTTATATTCCTCTAAATTAATTTTATATTAATAAACATAATTATTTATAATTATTTATTGTTTTTAATAAAATATTTATAGTATACATTCAATAAAATATTTTTATATTCATCCATTATGTTTTATAATAATAATATAAGAACTAACCAAATTTTACACATAATAACCCGTATTTTTATATTGTCAATTTGATGAAATTTTAATTAAATCTCCGTTATAAAATAGAATTCTAACATCTTAATTAATTTAATATGTGAAAATAATTTCCATATTTGAAATCAAAACATAATTATAGGGTTATTATGAATTTTGAAAATTTTTTAGTATCATTTCATCTTTAATGAAAAGATAAAAATACAAAAAATTTCATCAAAATTCCTTTTTCATCTAATTTATTTTTAATGTTAAATTACACATTAAATTGATTTTAAAGATTAATTTTATCATATTATTTTAAATTAATAATTTTTTTAATAGTAATCAATTTCATATTGAAATAGATTATAAAAACATATAAAAATATTGAAAATTTTTATTTATAAACAAAATTATCATCCTACCAGTGAGATTAAATTTAAATCAATTTATGACACTTTAATAATTATAATTTGGAAAAATGGATTCCATATATTAAATATGAATAATTTATAATGTATAATAAGGCCAACATTATTATGAAATAGTATTGAAATACATAGACATTACATAGCATTTGTGGATTGATTAAAAAATTATACAACCAGACACACAATGACTATACTAGTCTAGTCACTTTGGAAACATGAAGAAATAAAAATGGGTACATGAGTGATTTACATCATATCCCACTAGGTTCTCCATAACTATCACCCATCATACAGACATAAAACAAAAAACATATATTTATAACTTTTTGTAAAGGAATCATAAAAAGGGTCAATCTTGGATTCTTATTATGGGTAAACAAGGGAGATATGTAAGCATAATCATGAGCTCGAGGGTATGAGAACATGATAATTAATATAGAATATCTTATCCTTAATATATAATATTATAAACATGAATCATGCCATAATGAATGGAAAACCATAAGACATGATGTATAAGGAAATAAAGAATATAATCCATGAATGTATAACATACATATAAAATATGGATTTTTGGAAAACACATAGAAATATTTTATGATTTCCATAGTTTCTAGAGCATATATTTCAATTCCATCAATATAGATCAAGTCATTTACAGAACGCGGTACTCCTCCATTCCACCATATTGTTCCCGAACAAGGTAAATTATTGTTTCAACCCTATATTACTGAACTGAGTAAACACTCGTTCCAACCCTATATTAATGAACCATGTTCATTTCCCATTCTATCCATGTCAAAATCATGAGGTATAAATATTTACCCAATGCATTGGAGGGTGATATAGGTCCCAAACATATCATATATAGATCATTCATACATGTTCCAAAACATCAAAAATAATAATATAAAAACCCACAAAATTAAATTGGTATTGTAAATAAGTAATCCAATCATAAAATGTGGGAATATGCATGATTCATAATCATTTAAATATAAAAAAAATCATGACATAATGTGGGTTTTAAAAGAATATAACTTGTGAAAGAGAAATAAATTTCATAAACATCATTCCATTAAAGGTAAACCATTAAGATAAATAATATGAATGGAATCCTTTTATAATTTCTCTAAAAAGTCATGAGTAACTCCGACAAGTGTGATCTTAGAAGGGAAATAATTTTGATTGATATTTTAAAAACATTTCTTACATAAAATATCTTTCTTAATTAAAAAATTAATTATATATCATAAAACCTTCTAAAATATATTTTCATTTTAAAAAATCTTTACAACTTATAAAGGAATCATAGAAAATATTTTTAAAGCAATTTTTTCTCAGAAAACCTAAAGTGGAGCTTCAAAAACATTTGGAAACCATTTTTCCTCGAAAAAAATGGGTCTTGAAAACAAAAGGACTTCCATTTAATTGAAAATATATTACAAATAATTACTACAAACTATCCTTATAACAATGAAAATAAATCTTCAAATAAATAAAACTATGTAAATCCATACATGTCATATGAAGAAAAACAAATATTCATTTTATATGGAAAAAAGTATATAATTTCACGTTAATAGAAAAATGACACGAGTATTCATTTTAAATATTTTTAATAGGTAATATGGGTTAAAATTTATTTCAATGTTAATATGATAATATTAAAAAAATAATTGGAAACATGGTTTTGAAGGAATTATAGAATTTCAACCAAAGAGAGGGTAAAGACCGGATTTCTTATTGTTTTTACTAAATATCAAATGTACGAAATGGTATAAAATTCTTCTAATACATGAATAAATCGTTAATAAAAATATTATAAAAAATCCAATATTTTTCATGAATGAAATATCATCATATTTCATCAAATAAGCATAATCATCAATAATCTAAAAAAGCGGTTAGCATGTTTCAATAATCTCTTAGAACATGGTAACCTGGGATCATAATATTAATTTAAGAAAATGAATCATATTGAAGAATAAAATACCATGAAATAAAATATATTCATGATAACTCATGTAGAATGGAATAATATACACCTCATATAAATGTTTAGGTGCATAAAAAACATTACTCTCATTGAAGGCCAATTGAGAAAAACATTTTATTACCAGTTTTGTAACTTTTGAAACATAAATACCATGAAAGAAAGACAAAAACAATGATACGTGAATATCCATAAATTAATGTATAAGAGTGATTGGTAGTAGATACACCACACAAATTAAGTTAACGGTGAACATGAAAATTATCTCATGGATGTAAAAAGCGAGATGCAAATCTCGTACCACATGTATTTACTCTCATGGAACTTGCCCTAAAAACCTGTATAATAAATATAAATTTATTAAATATCATTTATAAAACAATATTTTTATATATCATACCATATTTTGTTTGATTAATACAACATATTACCCACTTGTTAACCATCATTTGGGACGTTTTCACTAAGGATAATATTTTCTTTGTTCTTCATGTGTATACTACTTTGTTATATAATTTTCCCTTATACATTTATATAGATTAACGAATGGAAAACATGATTAAAATATAATTTATATCAGTTATATGTGTATTATAATAATCTATATAATATAGAAGTATGGAAGGTAATACACTGTTCATGGAGACGGAAAGCTATACATACACATAAACGCCATTTTCATTCAATTCTTGTGTGAAATGAACAAAAGTAAAAGACAAATATATATATATAGAAATAATTATATATATTACTAATAAAGTATATTTATTATATAATCTACAATATAATTTTTGTGAACCCATCCATAATAAATTCCATGTAGTTTAGGAATGAATTACATCGATTTGAGGGGATATAGTCTGCACTTCCTAAAACAAAAATATCAATTTAGGAGAAAATGCAAAGAATAAAGATGTGTGTTTGTAATAAAATAATATAATCATAAAGAAAATTATATATGTTATATATAAACTATATAAATATTCATTCAATCATAAGATACACCATGATATGCTATAAAGGAAAATTTAACAATCATCGTTTAGTGGGACGGTAGTCCGCCTACATGTAAACATTATGTTAATTACCCATTAGATGGATCTGTGTGTAATTTCATGTTGAATTACTGACATAAAAAATCTGAGTATATTTAGGATATGGTTTTTGGTGATATTATCATGGAATAGTAAGATTTTTGGGAGTTGATAAAGGAAATAAAAGAACTGAGTTTTAGGGATGGGGTTACCTCTTTATAGGGCTTCTCTTTTTGGTTTGTAACAAAGAGATTAACTGGGAGTATTTCATCCCAAAAGTGATTTCGAATGAGAATAAATTGATTACATGGAGCTATTTAAGCAGAGAATTGGTTATTTCAATGCGGGTTGAGAGGTGTGAGGATGTGGGAGGACAGAATTCCTTTTATAATTGAAGAGGGGTGTCATTGTTGAAATATATTACAAGAATGTAACCCCACCCACATTTTTTTAAATATCGTTAAATAATGCGTAAAATTAAAGATAAGAGAGTATATGATATATATAGATATATAAAATGAAATTAATAGAGGTGTATATTTTTTAAATAATATTATTGTTTTAGTCTATTATGAATTTTAATTTAACCTTAATTGTTGTAATTAATTTTAATTTCATTACGATTAGTTGTAATCACAAACTATTTTTAAATTATTCTATATTATAAATTAATATGATTCAAAAGATGGATTCCATTTTTCCAAATTACAAGGACATAAGTGGAAGTAATTGACTAAAAGTTATTCCCGTAGTTGGGTCGACAATGTGGGGTTTATGAAAAAACATTCAAAAGTATGCAATGTTTTTATTAATTTTCAAAGTGAAATTTATTATAATGATCTAAATATAATTAATTGGTAAAAAAATTTGCAAATTAAACTTTTTAAAAAATTTAAATATAATATAACCATATAAATAAATTAAATGAAAATTCATCTTGAAATTAAAATCCTGTGTTTTGAACTATTGATGATTAAATATGAAACAATACATAAATTATAGAAAATTTAGCCTAAAGACAATTTTATATTTATCATTTAAAAATTATGTTTATATTGACATATAAAATATATAATACATTGAAAGTAATTTTATTTGAAATACGATATTCACTAAAAGCGACTAAAACTAAAAAGCATGGGGTTTTAAGTATAAAATTGAGTTTATTATTTTATTATGCCTATAATATATTTTTGATGATTACAAATAATAATTGATTTAAAATATAAAATATATATCAGAATAATATAACTTTATAATTGTAATTAATTAAATTTAGTTTTACTAAAAATAATTTTTAGCAAAATAATTATTTTCTCTATAAATAATCTCTATATATTCAATCTATTATATTAATTTATTAATAATTTGTAACTTACTAATTGATTTTCTATTTTGTGAAAACAATATATTTACATAATATAGTTAATAATATTCATAAAATTTTATTTCATTCCTTATTTTATTTTATCATTTTAAACAAATATTTTAATTCTAATTTTTTGTTCAGTAACACTCGGTCTTGCATGTTACCAAAGCCATCAAGGAATGTCATTGTTGCCTGTAACGCAAGAAGAAATCATGTTCTATATAGAAAATGATAACCTTTATATTTCATGTACTCTATGTAATCTATACATTTTCCATTAATATAAAATAGAGTACTTTTAGTGTTGCGTGAAATGAAAAATGTTAAGAATATTAATTTTTTTTCAAAAAAATAATTCACAAAATATGATGGTGTTACATTATACCCCCCCCCCACATAAAATGAATTTAGTGATCAAAATTCATATTTGTTATCAATGTTTTAAAACATTAAAGATTCATTCTTAGAATCCAACATTGTAAAAAATAATTAAAAACCTCACATTAAAAAAGGGAATGTAGTAACCATAATAGTTACACATAGTAACATATAAATAGGTTTCCACATTGGAGAACATATATTGGGAGTGATGATTGGACATGGAAGAAGAATGAAAATATTTATAGGGTGTTATTGAGGTCATCAATCACAGACAAGTGGATGTTCAAAGTATATTATAGGGCCTCAAATTCATAAATATGTGATTATTTAAAAGGTAATTAGCTCAAGAAAATTAAGGTATTTGGAAAAATAAAATATTGATCAGTTTTCTGTCTTTGTATAATTATTTTGTTAACATACAATATAAGGAAGTATACATATTTGATAAATTATATAAACAAAATTTTATTATTTGTATTTTATTTTATCATTTTATAATTCAACCATTAAATCATGTAATTCATGTTTAGAAATTATCATTTATTCTAGAAGAACTAAAATACAGTTTTTTTGAATTAGAAGGACCAAAAAATAGTGAAAATATTAACTATTTGTCTCAAAAATATTTAAATTAGGATGTAAACATAAAAATTAACTCTATTGGTTCATCACTAATAATACAAAAAATAATTACACATTAACCTAAACATCACATAGGACAGTGATAGGAGTGAAACCCTTATATTCCTTTAGTTTTGTTTTTAATAACCATAGAATTTCCGATCAGTAGTGGTTATCCCCCAACACAAATTAGGCCCATTTATAAAACCACACTAATTCAATTTCCTAATAATATATGATCGACCTCCTTGAAATAAGGTTAATCAATAAATAACCTTTTAAATATGGTAATACATTCAACCTTAATACAAACATACTTTATTCGAATTTTAACATAAACTTTTCGTGAATTATTAACCTTATAACCCTTTTAAAAGACGGAAAGCCCGAAATATTAAAATTAAGGTAACTGAATGATCATTACCTTGATCCCCCATATATCAAAAATTACAATTTGTTTATCACACTCCAAAACGATAAATATCCTTATCAGATATTCCCTTGAAAGATGGTAATAACCTTAATTAACATAATTACTTTTCTAAAATAATAATTCTTAATTATTCAAAAATATATTTCATCTATTAATTCAATTAAAATTTTTGTAAACTTCATCAATGATAACAAAAAACAGTTTTCAACAAGTCCTTACTTAGTTCAAAGGTAATCAATACCATCCAATTTAATAATTCATAGTTGCATTATCGTATCATTAACATCATATTAAGTGTTTCCATCCCTTAGTCAAAATATCACATTTTAATTAAATCACATCACCATTTCAATGGGAATACTCAACATAAACTTGTAAATACTAATGGAAAAAAATAAGAAGAAAATTATGTGTATATCTCATCATTATTATATCATATTTTTTTCGAACATAGTAAAAAATATATTATTCCAAATCAACCTCATGACATTGACAAGGTTAGCTCAACTTATTACACAATATCTCTTTCCTTTAACATTTCACTAGTATGCTCTATATCATAAAAAATTTAACCATTACTCACACCACCCTTCTGATTCCCTTCATAGATTTCATCTTGGTACATTGATTTTTATAATGAACATCTATTACACAGTTAAATACATTATCCATAGATTATGTCTTAGGGATTTCAATATTCTCATCTATTTTATTATCTGAACAATTCATTTTTCCCTTTCATTCATTTTCATTTTATATTTCTTTCCAACTATCAAAATATTTTCTTGTTCCTATAATACATTTAACTAGGTTATTATTTCCACATTCATGGAACAAATGGAACAAAATATTCTTTACTCTATGATCACCATTTCCTAATTTCACAAAAAATTTCTTCTTTCTCATCCTTTGTGAGTCTGATATTGGGTTAAGGTACATTTTGTTAACCGTGTTCCCTAAAAATTTATTAGTCATGATAAAAAACCATCTCACTCCAATTATAATCCAACTATATTGATCTTCATCAAATAACATATCACATTCCACAATAATCCAATATCTTCTAGTTCTTATCATTGACTAAAACTAGTAACATAGTGTTAGAATTACTTATAGTATTATAAAACCACATTGTTAGGAAAATAATTAATTATAGGATTTCTAAATAATGTCACACTCTATAATTTATGACACCATAGGTTCATCCAACGTTATTCATTGAATATTTATATTTAAATTATTAATTATTTTTCATGTGGTGTTTGTGAATTTCAAAAGAATAACCCATAGGAGTATCAAACCAGGTGTTTAATAAGTCTCATTTTCCTATACTAGATTAACTCGAGTTAATTGTAGAACATATAGTTGGAGCTGTTACACATAGGTATATATCTGATAGAACCGCATCCACTTGTAGTATCCATTCAAGGATATATATCATTGAAACCACTTACGATATCCTTCACCAAAATTCATCGACATTCACTTAAAAAATGACTTATACGGATACTTATCCATAGAGACATCCATAGACATATCCTTATAAATATAGATAGGGATCTCACTAATGTTTTCACATCCCTAATTCCAATGGTTAGCTAAAACTTTTATTTGATACCAACAATAATGACCTATCCTTTACATACATCGACAAAATATATCATTTTCAGAATACATAAAATAATATAAAACTATGTACCCAAAGGACACACTACTAAAGTACCTTTGGGAAAATGGGAACACAAACAATGGTACATTAACAAGATACATAATACCCCATTAGTCTCTCCTTGATAAGAACCCTTCTAATACAAATAAAACATAATATATATCATAATATCATGGGGGAAAGGAAAATAAAATGGGTTTGTATTATATACTTAGTATGGGTAAACAAGGGAGATACATAAGAATATTCATGATTATGTGGGTATGGAAACATGATCATGAAAATTGAAGTTCATATCCTACATATCAAAGATCATACACATGAATTATATCATAACACATAGTAGTTCATATGACATGACATGAAATGAAATTATGATCATAAGCCATTAAATAATAAAATAGGAGTAAAACATTGAATTTATTAAACACATAAGAATATAATATGATTTCCATAGTATCCAAGAAATCACATCCAAGAACATCTTTGTGGATGATGTCCTTTACTGAACCACGTACACCCCAATTCCATCCCTTTCTTACAAAACTCGGTAAACCCTATTTCCATCTCTATCTTACTAAACTGAGTAAAACCCCATTCTAACCATGTATTAATAACTATATTAATTTATTCTTCCATACATTTTTATATCATGATATATAAATGTTTTCCATATGTATTATAGGGATATATAGGTCCCAATCATATCATAGAGAGATCATACATACATGTCCCACAACATCCAAAATAATAATTACATAAACCATTAAATTAAATTTATATTATAAACATGTAATCAAATCATAACCATTGGAAATACATAGGTTTCATAATCATTTCGATTTATACAATACCTGGGAAAAGAAGTAGTTTTAAAAAGAATATAACATGTGAAAGTGAAAAAGATTTCATAAACATCTTTCTTTATAAACTATACCATTCAGAGATGTAATTTAAATGAAAATATTGTATCATTTCCCCAAAAGGAATTATTAACTCAAAAAACAATTATATTATATGTGAAATAATTTTTAATGTTAATTTTTAAAATTTCTTAAGGAAAATATTCTTCTTCATTTAAAAATAATATTAATGCAGTGAACCTTTTCAAAATTATTTTCATTGAAAAAAATTGAAAACTTATAAAGAAGGAATCAAAAATATTTGTAACAACATTTTCCATTGAAAACATGTAATGGACATTGAAAAAAATTTGAAATTAATTTTTCCATGAAAATATATAAATGAAGCATGAAAAATATTTGAAAACAATTTAATTAAATATATGAAATGAAAATTTTCTTAATAATTACACTTTCAAAAATGAAAAGGATGATTAAAAATAAAATATGTAATGGAAATTCCTATGTGTCATATAAGGTAAAAAAAATATTTCTTTTACATGGTAAAAGGTATAGTAATGTTCATCGACTAAAAAATGAAAAGAAGATTAATTTTTAAAAATATCTTTTTAATTTAAATGTAAAAAAAGGTTAAAATTATTCTTTAATGGTTATTGAGAAATATTATAATATTCTTGGAGTCATTTTTCTGAAAACATGGGTTTGAAGGAATCACATATTTCTGAATGCAGAGAGGGAACAGTTGGGATTTGTTTAAAATACATTCTTAAATATAATATGTATTAAAGGGTATAAAAATTGCACAAATACATGTATAAATCATGAATAAAAATTTTGGAACAAAATATATGAATTTTCATGAATGATATATCATAATACTTCATCAAATAATCATAATCCTTAATAATCCCAAAACGTGATGCCATTGTTTAAATAAACTCTTAAAACATGGATACTTGGGATCATATTGTTCATGTAAGAAGATAAATTTACATGAATTTTATAATATAGGTGGGAAGTGTCTAAATAAAAACACAAAAAAAGACAAAGACGAATCCGATCAGGGACCCAAACCACATCTAGTTCCCTAATCCAATATCAATCAAAAATTTAGTAATATATCTTAATGCCTTTTTTAATATCTTGGCCTACAACAATAATGTCAATTTGGGTACCGATCAGGAAGCCCGAGGAGGGTATGAGTATAACTCAATAGGCCACCACCAATGGAGTCTAAAACATTTCCAATGAATTGAAAGTTTATGCATATGTATAAATAAATAAATAAATAAATAGTTGAAAATTTATCACATTATATAATTATTCGTTACATTACTATATAAACCTTGGGTTCCTATGGAAACCCAAACCTCAATACCTTCTATTGCTCACTGTACTAGAATGTAAACTATCCCTAATATATTTTATATATCTAAATGTCCATCTATCCATTTATCATCACAATTTATATTTGATAATTTAAATATACATGTAAATCAGTGTAGAAAGATTAAAGTGCTCAAAATGATATAAACACATGGACTATGTGAGTGAGACAAAACCAATCATAATTACATACATGGAAAAGGGGAATCTATCATGGTCTTTCAATTGTCCCAAATCCATGAAAATTCACAGACTTACTTGTAAAATCACTATAGAATATCTCAGTCTCCCCCTCAAGAGGATCTCATGGTCCTTTACAAAAATCTCCCACTATCATTTTTAATATAACCTCACTCATTCAACAGTTATCTAATGAGATACTATTAGCCAATATAATAACAAACGAATGATATTTCACAAATCAATCAATTATTTATTTCTTCAATTAATAAATCACCCAAATTTAGATTATTTAATTATTATATTAATTAATAAACCCACTTCTATTAATTACCCAAAATATATATTAATCATGTTATATATTTTAATTAATTCTTCTATTAAATAACCACATTAACATTATTAATTAATTACACCATTAATTAATCATTAACAATCTCAACATCCAATATTAAATATACCAATTAATTACTACGGATTCATAACTCAATGTTTTGGTATTAATTGAATGTCTAATTATAACAAATTCAGACCATAATTCTTTAGATAATTAATTCCTAAACTAATTTTCTTAATTATAATATTCCATTATTCATTTTGAATCCCAAAATTTTTTCCATTAAATTAATTGACCATAATAAATACTTAAATTTATGAATTAAAACGACTAAAAAAACCTAGAAATTTATAAAATAAAATTAAAATAATTAATATCATATAATTGAGAAGTTAATAATAGACCACATACCTCAAACATTGATGATAAGTTACCCAATGGAAATCTCCAAAATTGAGCATCAAAATGGCCAAGATTTAAATATGTATATCACTCCCTAAACCATGATTTAAAAATTAAGATATCCTAGATTATAGATCTAGTTTCGTAAGGTTATATCTAGAGTCACCGAATCATGATCAAGATCTAAAAAATAAAGAGTAACTCCCACTAAAATAATGATGGAATTAAGGAGGATGGATGGGATAATCAATGAGATAGAATCTAATTACTGGTATAAGAGAAGATTTTTTATTTTTGATTTGAATATCGATGAAACAAATTTGGGAAGCCTTGGAATCCTTCAATAAATCTCTAAAATAATCAAAAATCATGTGAGTCTGAGATTGGGTTTAATGGTGATGTTTTAAATGTTCAAGTGGATACTAAAATAATTTTTTTCCATTAATGTTACCTCAAACGATTTCCTGGGAAGGAGAAATGATTTTACCTAACCATTCACCAACAGTGCACATATTATTTTTTGTGTTGAATGGTATTTATCGGTTGGTCATGCCATTTTACAAACTATACACCTAATATGTAGATCCTCACTCCCACAGGATGCTCGATTTCCTTGGACGAACGCATGGTTTTCTCTAATATTACTCTAACCATGCATAACCCATGAAAATTTTCACCGAAACATACCCCAAGGTAAACCCCAATCAAAAGGTATGTAAATAAAGACCCAAATTACCTGAATTCAAGACTGAGTCAAATTATGAAAAGGTTCGGATCTACACATGACATGCATGCAATTTTCCAAACCACTGTCAGTCTTGTGCACAACTTCCATTATCAAAAAAACATTTATCTATTCTATAGATTATTGGCCTAAATAATTCAAAAAACATTGGGAAATAATTCCAACATTATACATGTTTTTCTAAGCTTCCTCCAAATCATCTATTCTATTTTCATGGATCTTTGTCAACATACATTGTCAATAATCTATATAAAACTCTACAAGTGACCATGGAAACCTTATTTTTCATCAAACACAATTAACACAAAACATTACTTGATTACCATATGGAATTTTTTCCCTATAATTGAATAAATAAAAATGGGTACACATTAAAAATATTGAAAAATTTGTTACGTTTTGTTAATAAAATAAAAAATAATAAAATTATGGATTTATATATTGAAATTGACATGGGTACACATATTAAATATATTAAAACATAGTGTATATATAATAAAAATGAATTAATTATGTATATGTGAAATCTCTATAACATTACTGATCTATGTTAAATTAAAAAATTAGTTGACATTCAGCTATGTCAATTACTCAACAAAATTAGATAGTATTTTTAATTTATATTAATTTTAATTTATAAACAATTATTTATTAAATATATAATTATTCAGAGTAAAGTATAAATATTTTATATTATATAAATAATATATAAATATAGTCATATATTTATATTTAATATATACTATTTACAAATATTATAAATCATTATTTAATTAATAAAATGGTTATTTTTTCTCAATTTATTTATTATTAATTTTTATTAATTTTTATTTTGAATTATTTTATTTTCATTTTTCATATATCAATATAGTTAATATATAATATTTATGAGTATTTATAATTTATATATTGTATACTAACTTTATTAATTTTTTAAATAAAATTATGAAAATTTTTAAAAAAATAATTTAATAAATTGAGTACTATATTTTATTTATTTAATTATGTCATTTTATTTAGACCATTATCAGTGGTAAGAAATTGCTGATAAAGGATCTATTTATGAGAGTAAGAAATAAATCAGTGATAAAGGAATCCATTTATTAGTGTTAAAAATAAGGTGATGATAAAGGGTGCCCATTATCAGTGCTAAGAAAAGGGTTGATAAAGCGTTAATTTTTTATCAGAACTGAAAGAAAGATGTTATAAAAGGAATTATTTTTCAATTCTTATTTTATTTATTTTATTGGTTCCCTTAATAAAAACTTCTTTTCCTAGCGGTGATAATGGTTAGCACTGTTAAAGTAATGTTTTGTAGTAGTGTTTATAGTTTACATAGGTTGATCATGTATTTTTAAAGGTTTCATAAATATTGAGACATATGAGTCCTAATACTAAAGAAAAAATGAGTCTTATTTATGTGGGAATATTTGAAATTATTAAGAATATTTGGGTTTTTTCTTATCTCCTAGTATCACTTCATCAATATATCTTTATACATGATGTGTTTTCAATTAAATTGTTATATAAACATGATCCATTGTGTTTTAAAAACATTAGTTAATATAAAGTGTATTTAGGCCAATAAAAAAATAATTTTCATAATCCAATATTTTTATATCAATAACTATGATAATGTCTTACATTGTTGATTTTTCTGATTAGTAAATGTGAATTGGAATAATGATGTTGTGAATGAGGACACATGGGATAGAAAGGAATTGATGATACAATAAAATCCCAAACATTGAAAAAATGTAAAAAACATCTAGCAATCCATGGATGGTATGTCAAATTTTTGGGTATACTTTTTTTCCTTGTCATGGGTATTTTTTAACACCCCAATATTATAAGGTACAATGATGTATTCAATAACATTTGTGACACACACCACCATGTGTAAAATAGAGAATGTAATAACTTGAGACATTACAATCTTATATAAATATAATATATTCTATTGATTTAAATGCACACAAAACCATGTAAGCTTTCATCCCATGGAAGAGTGACCTTCCTTGATATCTTTTGTTGTACACAATATTTATCTTCTTCGATAGCTAGTGTAACATGCAACACTGAGTTATAGTAAATAAGAATGTATTATTAAATTGTTATTGTTTAATATAATATGATATAAACTATCCTTTATGATTACTATTATAACTATTATAACTATCTTATATAACATCCCGCCATATATAAATTTATATTATTTCGTTTTTTCCCAATTATTGCGAAATTAAAATAAGCACAAAATGGATATAAAATTAAATGTTATTATTTATATTCCTCTAAATTAATTTTATATTAATAAACATAATTATTTATAATTATTTATTGTTTTTAATAAAATATTTATAGTATACATTCAATAAAATATTTTTATATTCATCCATTATGTTTTATAATAATAATATAAGAACTAACCAAATTTTACACATAATAACCAATATTTTTATATTGTCAATTTGATGAATTTTTTTATTAAATCTCCGTTATAAAATATAATTCTAACATCTTAATTAATTTAATATGTGAAAATAATTTCCATATTTGAAATCAAAACATAATTATAGGGTTATTATGAATTTTGGAAAATTTTTAGGATCATTTCATCTTTAATGAAAAGATAAAAATACAAAATTTTTCATCAAAATTCCTTTTTCATCTAATTTATTTTTAATGTTAAATTACACATTAAATTGATTTTAAAGATTAATTTTATCATATTATTTTAAATTAATAATGTTTTTAATAGGAATCAATTTCATATTGAAATAGATTATAAAAACATATAAAAATATTGAAAATTTTTATTTATAAACAAAATTATCATCCTACCAGTGAGATTAAATTTAAATCAATTTATGACACTTTAATAATTATAATTTGGGAAAATGGATTCCATATATTAAATATGAATAATTTATAATGTATAGTAAGGCCAACATTATTATGAAATAGTATTGAAATACATAGACATTACATAGCATTTGTGGATTGATTAAAAAATTATACAACCAGACACACAATGACTATACTAGTCTAGTCACTTTGGAAACATGAAGAAATAAAAATGGGTACATGAGTGATTTACATCATATCCCACTAGGTTCTCCATAACTATCACCCATCATACAGACATAAAACAAAAAACATATATTTATAACTTTTTGTAAAGGAATCATAAAAAGGGTCAATCTTGGATTCTTATTATGGGTAAACATGGGAGATATGTAAGCATAATCATGAGCTCGAGGGTATGAGAACATGATAATTAATATAGAATATCTTATCCTTAATATATAATATTATAAACATGAATCATGCCATAATGAATGGAAAACCATAAGACATGATGTATAAGGAAATAAAGAATATAATCAATGAATGTATAACATACATATAAAATATGGATTTTTGGAAAACACATAGAAATATTTTATGATTTCCATAGTTTCTAGAGCATATATTTCAATTCCATCAATATAGATCAAGTCATTTACAGAACGCGGTACTCCTCCATTCCACCATATTGTTCCCGAACCAGGTAAATTATTGTTTCAACCCTATATTACTGAACTGAGTAAACACTCGTTCCAACCCTGTATTAATGAACCATGTTCATTTCCCATTCTATCCATGTCAAAATCATGAGGTATAAATATTTACCCAATGCATTGGAGGGTGATATAGGTCCCAAACATATCATATATAGATCATTCATACATGTTCCAAAACATCAAAAATAATAATAGCAAAACCCACAAAATTAAATTGGTATTGTAAATAAGTAATCCAATCATAAAATGTGGGAATATTCATGATTCATAATCATTTAAATATAAAAAAAATCATGACATAATGTGGGTTTTAAAAGAATATAACTTGTGAAAGAGAAATAAATTTCATAAACATCATTCCATTAAAGGTAAACCATTAAGATAAATAATATGAATGGAAACCTTTTATAATTTCTCTAAAAAGTCATGAGTAACTCCGACAAGTGTGATCTTAGAAGGGAAATAATTTTGATTGATATTTTAAAAACATTTCTTACATAAAATATCTTTCTTAATTAAAAAATTAATTATATATCATAAAACCTTCTAAAATATATTTTCATTTTAAAAAATCTTTACAACTTATAAAGGAATCATAGAAAATATTTTTAAAGCAATTTTTTCTCAGAAAACCTAAAGTGGAGCTTCAAAAACATTTGGAAACCATTTTTCCTCGAAAAAAATGGGTCTTGAAAACAAAAGGACTTCCATTTAATTGAAAATATATTACAAATAATTACTACAAACTATCCTTATAACAATGAAAATAAATCTTCAAATAAATAAAACTATGTAAATCTATACATGTCATATGAAGAAAAACAAATATTCATTTTATATGGAAAAAAGTATATAATTTCACGTTAATAGATAAATGACACGAGTATTCATTTTAAATATTTTTAATAGGTAATATGGGTTAAAATTTATTTCAATGTTAATATGATAATATTAAAAAAATAATTGGAAACATGGTTTTGAAGGAATTATAGAATTTCGACCAAAGAGAGGGTAAAGACCGGATTTCTTATTGTTTTTACTAAATATCAAATGTACGAAATGGAATAAAATTCTTCTAACACATGAATAAATCGTTAATAAAAATATTATAAAAAATCCAATATTTTTCATGAATGAAATATCATCATATTTCATCAAATAAGCATAATCATCAATAATCTAAAAAAGCGGTTAGCATGTTTCAATAATCTCTTAGAACATGGTAACCTGGGATCATAATATTAATTTAAGAAAATGAATCATATTGAAGAATAAAATACCATGAAATAAAATATATTCATGATAACTCATGTAGTATGGAATAATATACACCTCATATAAATGTTTAGGTGCATAAAAAACATTACTCTCATTGAAGGCCAATTGAGAAAAACATTTTATTACCAGTTTTGTAACTTTTGAAACATAAATACCATGAAAGAAAGACAAAAACAGTGATACGTGAATATCCATAAATTAATGTATAAGAGTGATTGGTAGTAGATACACCACACAAATGAAGTTAACGGTGAACATGAAAATTATCTCATGGATGTAAAAAGCGAGATGCAAATCTCGTACCACATGTATTTACTCTCATGGAACTTGCCCTAAAAACCTGTATAATAAATATAAATTTATTAAATATCATTTATAGAACAATATTTTTATATATCATACCATATTTTGTTTGATTAATACAACATATTACCCACTTGTTAACCATAATTTGGGACGTTTTCACTAAGGATAATATTTTCTTTGTTCATCGTGTGTATACTACTTTGTTATATAATTTTCCCTTATACATTTATATAGATTAACGAATGGAAAACATGATTAAAATATAATTTATATCAGTTATATGTTTATTATAATAATCTATATAATATAGAAGTATGGAAGGTAATACACTGTTCATGGAGACGGAAAGCTATACATACACATAAACGCCATTTTCATTCAATTCTTGTGTGAAATGAACAAAAGTAAAAGACATATATATATATATAGAAATAATTATATATATTACTAATAAAGTATATTTATTATATAATCTACAATATAATTTTTGTGAACCCATCCATAATAAATTCCATGTAGTTTAGGAATGAATTACATCGATTTGAGGGGATATAGTCTGCACTTCCTAAAACAAAAATATCATTTTAGGAGAAAATGCAAAGAATAAAGATGTGTGTTTGTAATAAAATAATATAATCATAAAGAAAATTATATATGTTATATATAAACTATATAAATATTCATTCAATCATAAGATACACCATGATATGCTATAAAGGAAAATTTAACAATCATCGTTTAGTGAGACGGTAGTCCGCCTACATGTAAACATTATGTTCATTACCCATTAGATGGATCTGTGTGTAATTTCATGTTGAATTACTGACATAAAAAATCTGAGTATATTTAGGATATGGTTTTTGGTGATATTATCATGGAATAGTAAGATTTTTGGGAGTTGATAAAGGAAATAAAAGAACTGAGTTTTAGGGATGGGGTTACCTCTTTATAGGGCTTCTCTTTTTGGTTTGTAACAAAGAGATTAACTGGGAGTATTTCATCCCAAAAGTGATTTCGAATGAGAATAAATTGATTACATGGAGCTATTTAAGCAGAGAATTGGTTATTTCAATGCGGGTTGAGAGGTGTGAGGATGTGGGAGGACAGAATTCCTTTTATAATTGAAGAGGGGTGTCCTTGTTGAAATATATTACAAGAATGTAACCCACCCACATTTTTTTAAATATCGTTAAATAATGCGTAAAATTAAAGATAAGAGAGTATATGATATATATAGATATATAAAATGAAATTAATAGAGGTGTATATTTTTTTAATAATATTATTGTTTTAGTCTATTATGAATTTTAATTTAACCTTAATTGTTGTAATTAATTTTAATTTCATTACGATTAGTTGTAATCACAAACTATTTTTAAATTATTCTATATTATAAATTAATATGATTCAAAAGATGGATTCCATTTTTCCAAATTACAAGGACATAAGTGGAAGTAATTGACTAAAATTTATTCCCGTAGTTGGGTCGACAATGTGGGGTTTATGAAAAAACATTCAAAAGTATGCAATGTTTTAATTAATTTTCAAAGTGAAATTTATTATAATGATCTAAATATAATTAATTGGTAAAAAAATTTGCAAATTAAACTTTTTAAAAAATTGAAATATAATATAACCATATAAATAAATTAAATGAAAATTCATCATGAAATTAAAATCCTGTGTTTTGAGCTATTGATGATTAAATATGAAACAATACATAAATTATAGAAAATTTAGCCTAAAGACAATTTTATATTTATCATTTAAAATTTATGTTTATATTGACATATAAAATATATAATACATTGAAAGTAATTTTATTTGAAATACGATATTCACTAAAAGCGACTAAAACTAAAAAGCATGGGGTTTTAAGTATAAAATTGAGTTTATTATTTTATTATGCCTATAATATATTTTTGATGATTACAAATAATAATTGATTTAAAATATAAAATATATATCAGAATAATATAACTTTATAATTGTAATTAATTAAATTTAGTTTTACTAAAAATAATTTTTAGCAAAATAATTATTTTCTCTATAAATAATCTCTATATATTCAATCTATTATATTAATTTATTAATAATTTGTAACTTACTAATTGATTTTCTATTTTGTGAAAACAATATATTTGCATAATATAGTTAATAATATTCATAAAATTTTATTTCATTCATTATTTTATTTTATCATTTTAAACAAATATTTTAATTCTAATTTTTTGTTCAGTAACACTCGGTCTTGCATGTTACCAAAGCCATCAAGGAATGTCATTGTTGCCTGTAACGCAAGAAGAAATCATGTTCTATATAGAAAATGATAACCTTTATATTTCATGTACTCTATGTAATCTATACATTTTCCATTAATATAAAATAGAGTACTTTTAGTGTTGCGTGAAATGAAAAATGTTAAGAATATTAATTTTTTTTCAAAAAAATAATTCACAAAATATGATGGTGTTACATTATACCCCCCCACATAAAATGAATTTAGTGATCAAAATTCATATTTGTTATCAATGTTTTAAAACATTAAAGATTCATTCTTAGAATCCAACATTGTAAAAAATAATTAAAAACCTCACATTAAAAAAGGGAATGTAGTAACCATAATAGTTACACATAGTAACATATAAATAGGTTTCCACATTGGAGAACATATATTGGGAGTGATGATTGGACATGGAAGAAGAATGAAAAAATTTATAGGGTGTTATTGAGGTCATCAATCACAGACAAGTGGATGTTCAAAGTATATTATAGGGCCTCAAATTCATAAATATGTGATTATTTAAAAGGTAATTATCTCAAGAAAATTAAGGTATTTGGAAAAATAAAATATTGATCAGTTTTCTATCTTTGTATAATTATTTTGTTAACATACAATATAAGGAAGTATACATATTTGATAAATTATATAAACAAAATTTTATTATTTGTATTTTATTTTATCATTTTATAATTCAACCATTAAATCATGTAATTCATGTTTAGAAATTATCATTTATTCTAGAAGAACTAAAATACAGTTTTTGTGAATTAGAAGGACCAAAAAATAGTGAAAATATTAACTATTTGTCTCAAAAATATTTAAATTAGGATGTAAACATAAAAATTAACTCTATTGGTTCATCACTAATAATACAAAAAATAATTACACATTAACCTAAACATCACATAGGACAGTGATAGGAGTGAAACCCTTATATTCCTTTAGTTTTGTTTTTAATAACCATAGAATTTCCGATCAGTAGTGGTTATCCCCCAACACAAATTAGGCCCATTTATAAAACCACACTAATTCAATTTCCTAATAATATATGATCGACCTCCTTGAAATAAGGTTAATCAATAAATAACCTTTTAAATATGGTAATACATTCAACCTTAATACAAACATACTTTATTCAAATTTTCACAAAAACTTTTCGTGAATTATTAACCTTATAACCCTTTTAAAAGACGGAAAGCCCGAAATATTAAAATTAAGGTAACTGAATGATCATTACCTTCATCCCCCATATATCAAAAATTACAATTTGTTTATCACACTCCAAAACGATAAATATCCTTATCAGATATTCCCTTGAAAGATGGTAATAACCTTAATTAACATAATTACTTTTCTAAAATAATAATTCTTAATTATTCAAAAATATATTTCATCTATTAATTCAATTAAAATTTTTGTAAACTTCATCAATGATAACAAAGAACAGTTTTCAACAAGTCCTTACTTAGTTCAAAGGTAATCAATACCATCCAATTTAATAATTCATAGTTGCATTATCGTATCATTAACATCATATTAAGTGTTTCCATCCCTTAGTCAAAATATCACATTTTAATTAAATCACATCACCATTTCAATGGGAATACTCAACATAAACTTGTAAATACTAATGGAAAAAAATAAGAAGAAAATTATGTGTATATCTCATCATTATTATATCATATTTTTTTCGAACATAGTAAAAAATATATTATTCCAAATCAACCTCATGACATTGAAAAGGTTAGCTCAACTTATTACAAAATATCTCTTTCCTTTAACATTTCACTAGTATGCTCTATATCATAAAAAATTTAACCATTACTCACACCACCCTTCTGATTCCCTTCATAGATTTCATCTTGGTACATTGATTTTTATAATGAACATCTATTACACAGTTAAATACATTATCCATAGATTATGTCTTAGGTATTTCAATATTCTCATCTATTTTATTATCTGAACAATTCATTTTTCCCTTTCATTCATTTTCATTTTATATTTCTTTCCAACTATCAAAATATTTTCTTGTTCCTATAATACATTTAACTAGGTTATTATTTCCACATTCATGGAACAAATGGAACAAAATATTCTTTACTCTATGATCACCATTTCCTAATTTCACAAAAAATTTCTTCTTTCTCATCCTTTGTGAGTATGATATTGGGTTAAGGTACATTTTGTTAACCGTGTTCCCTAAAAATTTATTAGTCATGATAAAAAACCATCTCACTCCAATTATAATCCAACTATATTGATCTTCATCAAATAACTTATCACATTCCACAATAATCCAATATCTTCTAGTTCTTATCATTGACTAAAACTAGTAACATAGTGTTAGAATTACTTATAGTATTATAAAACCACATTGTTAGGAAAATAATTAATTATAGGATTTCTAAATAATGTCACACTCCATAATTTATGACACCATAGGTTCATCCAACGTTATTCATTGAATATTTATATTTAAATTATTAATTATTTTTCATGTGGTGTTTGTGAATTTCAAAAGAATAACCCATAGGAGTATCAAACCAGGTGTTTAATAAGTCTCATTGTCCTATACTAGATTAACTCGAGTTAATTGTAGAACATATAGTTGGAGCTGTTACACATAGGTATATATCTGATAGAACCGCATCCACTTGTAGTATCCATTCAAGGATATATATCATTGAAACCACTTACGATATCCTTCACCAAAATTCATGGACATTCACTTAAAAAATGACTTATACGGATACTTATCCATTGAGACATCCATAGACATATCCTTATAAATATAGATAGGGATCTCACTAATGTTTTCACATCCCTAATTCCAATGGTTAGCTAAAACTTTTATTTGATACCAACAATAATGACCTATCCTTTACATACATCGACAAAATATATCATTTTCAGAATACATAAAATAATATAAAACTATGTACCCAAAGGACACACTACTAAAGTACCTTTGGGAAAATGGGAACACAAACAATGGTACATTAACAAGATACATAATACCCCATTAGTCTCTCCTTGATAAGAACCCTTCTAATACAAATAAAACATAATATATATCATAATATCATGGGGGAAAGGAAAATAAAATGGGGTTGTATTATATACTTAGTATGGGTAAACAAGGGAGATACATAAGAATATTCATGATTATGTGGGTATGGAAACATGATCATGAAAATTGAAGTTCATATCCTACATATCAAAGATCATACACATGAATTATATCATAACACATAGTAGTTCATATGACATGACATGAAATGAAATTATGATCATAAGCCATTAAATAATAAAATAGGAGTAAAACATTGAATTTATTAAACACATAAGAATATAATATGATTTCCATAGTATCCAAGAAATCACATCCAAGAACATCTTTGTGTATGATGTCCTTTACTGAACCACGTACACCCCAATTCCATCCCTTTCTTACAAAACTGGGTAAACCCTATTTCCATCTCTATCTTACTAAACTGAGTAAAACCCCATTCTAACCATGTATTAATAACTATATTAATTTATTCTTCCATACATTTTTATATCATGATATATAAATGTTTTCCATATGTATTATAGGGATATATAGGTCCCAATCATATCATAGAGAGATCATACATACATGTCCCACAACATCCAAAATAATAATTACATAAACCATTAAATTAAATTTATATTATAAACATGTAATCAAATCATAACCATTGGAAATACATAGGTTTCATAATCATTTCGATTTATACAATACCTGGGAAAAGAAGTAGTTTTAAAAAGAATATAACATGTGAAAGTGAAAAAGATTTCATAAACATCTTTCTTTATAAACTATACCATTCAGAGATGTAATTTAAATGAAAATATTGTATCATTTCCCCAAAAGGAATTATTAACTCAAAAAACAATTATATTATATGTGAAATAATTTTTAATGTTAATTTTTAAAATTTCTTAAGGAAAATATTCTTCTTCATTTAAAAATAATATTAATGCAGCGAACCTTTTCAAAATTATTTTCATTGAAAAAAATTGAAAACTTATAAAGAAGGAATCAAAAATATTTGTAACAACTTTTTCCATTGAAAACATGTAATGGATATTGAAAAAAATTTGAAATTAATTTTTCCATGAAAATATATAAATGAAGCATGAAAAATATTTGAAAACAATTTAATTAAATATATGAAATGAAAATTTTCTTAATAATTACACTTTCAAAAATGAAAAGGATGATTAAAAATAAAATATGTAATGGAAATTCCTATGTGTCATATAAGGTAAAAAAAATATTTCTTTTACATGGTAAAAGGTATAGTAATGTTCATCGACTAAAAAATGAAAAGAAGATTAATTTTTAAAAATATATTTTTAATTTAAATGTAAAAAAAGGTTAAAATTATTCTTTAATGGTTATTGAGAAATATTATAATATTCTTGGAGTCATTTTTCTGAAAACATGGGTTTGAAGGGATCACATATTTCTGAATGCAGAGAGGGAACAGTTGGGATTTGTTTAAAATACATTCTTAAATATAATATGTATTAAAGGGTATAAAAATTGCACAAATACATGTATAAATCATGAATAAAAAATTTGGATCAAAATATATGAATTTTCATGAATGATATATCATAATACTTCATCAAATAATCATAATCCTTAATAATCCCAAAACGTGATGCCATTGTTTAAATAAACTCTTAAAACATGGATACTTGGGATCATATTGTTCATGTAAGAAGATAAATTTACATGAATTTTATAATATTATTAATATAAATATTTTAAAGATATTACATGTTAAATTGATTTATATAACCTTAAAAATAGTTTAGGATTACAACGAAACATGAGCCACAAAAAATAAAAAATGGAGATAATTTTTTTAACCAATTTATAATATTTTCTAACATAAATACCATCAAGAAATGTTCAAAAAATTCATATCAAAATTCCCAAAAATATAATTATGGTTGTCATTTAATACAATCATCGGATGTACAAACACCACATAAAAGAAGTAATTGTGTAACAGGACATTGATCTCACAGATGATAAATGTGAGATAAAAATCACAAACCTTTTGTCTTGACTCTTTTTGTATTTGTTAAACCCACCCAGATTATAAATATAAATTTTTTATACATATTTCATAGAACCATATATTTATATTTTATAAAATATATTTAATTTTACTACATCATTATATTACCGACTTGGCAACTTTCCAATGTTCTGTTTTTTTCTTCGGATAAAATTAAAATTTTTCATCACATGTGTCTTAATTTGTTGTATCGTTGGTCCTTGTACTTATATCATGAATCAAGAATGTAAACCATTATTTAAATATAATTTATATCAACTGTATTCTAATTATAATAATCTATCTATTATTGATGTATTAAATGGAATACCCCATTCATAGAGACGACAAGTCGTACATACATAAGAAGGGTATTTCAGTTTAATTTTTGAGTTGAATGAATGAAAGTAAAAGAAATATATATTTATATATATTTATTAAATTATATTTATTATATCATATATATTATATATATTCATCAAATATATCCTTAAAATAGTTCTTGAATTTTAAGAATGAATCAGATTGTTTTGAGGGGTGGCAGTCCGCACGTCCTCAAATTAAATTATCATATTAATAGAAAATCGTAAGTATAAAGATGTGTGCCTATAAAAGAATTATATAAGATTAAAGACATAATAAATAATATATATAAAATATATAAATATAATTTCCATCTTATTTCCAACCATTATAGGTGATAATATAAAATTGAACAATAATCATTTAGCGAGGTGGTAGTATACCAACACATAAACAACATGTTCATTACCCATTAGATGGATGTATGTCTATGTAAAGATCAAAATAATTACATAAAAAATACTACAATATTTAGGATACTATTTTTTTTATATTATCATTGAATAAGATAATTGTTTTTAGTGGATAAAAGAAATACTATAAAGGTGTTTGAGGGAAGTTGTTACCTCTTAATCGGGAAACACATTTTGGTCTGCAAGAAAGGGTTTCCTTGGGAGGATTGCTTGAAATTGGAGGATTAAAGTAGGATGGGTGGGATGATGGATAACTACTTTGATATAGGGTTATGTTGATCCAATGAGGCTTGAGTGGTATGAGGAAGTGGGAGGAGAGGATACATTTTATAAAGGAGGAGGGGTGACACTAATGAAATATTTTAAAGGAAAGTAACCCCACCTACATTTGTTTTTTGAATGTTTTTAAATAATGGTTAAATTTAGGAAAAAGGAAGTTTCAAATATATATATTTCAAGAATAATTTATAAGGGAGTTTTTATCTATATTTTTGGGCCATAATGTTGTGGTTTTAGTCACTTATTAATCTTAATTTAACCACAATAATTGTAATTAATTTGAAATACATAAAAATTATTTTAGGCCAAAAACTAGTAGAAATTATAACATGATATAAATTATTCTGATTAAAAATATGGAATCAATTTTTCCTAAATTCCAAATAGATAATTGGATCAAATTAATTTAAATTTAATCTCGTAATCGAGTCGATAGAGCATGTTTTTACTGTAAGATCGTTTAACAGTTTGATACGTTTTTATAGTAACAATCAAATTTTAATTTATTATAACAAAATAAATTGGATTTATTGGTAAACATATTATCTTATTAACATTGAAAATAATTTAAAATATAATATATCCTTATAAATAAATTACATGATAAATATTTTTTGAATTAATATCTTGTATTTTAACTACTCATTAAGAAAATTAAACGTTACAAAAAATAAAAAATATTTATCCTAACAATATTTTTATATTTTTATTACAATGATTGATTTTACATTGAAAAAAATATATATAAAAGTCCAATAATTGGATTTTAAATGTGTTTTCCATTAAAATGTGGTAAAACTAAAAAACTTAGGTTTTTAAGAATAAAATTGGGTTTGTTCTTATATTTATCATATCAAATATATTGAATGATTATCAAAAATAGTTTATTGAATATAATATTTATATTAAAATAATATCACTTATTAATTTTAGTTAATTTAATTTAGTAATATTAAACCAATTTAGGATAATATTAATAATTTTCTATAAAAATAATATCTTTATATTTAATTAATTCCAATATTAATTTATAATTTTTTTTAACTATTTCTATAATTTTATATTTTTTGAATACCTTATATTTACATTATTTAGTTAATAATATTCATAAAATATGATTTATTGTCTAGGGTTTTTTTTAATATGTTAAAAAATTCATATTTTAATAATCTAATGTGCTTAGGTAGCACTCGGTCTTGCATGTTATGGAAGACATCAGGGAAATTCATTATTGTGTGTAACATAGGCTAACCTTAGTGTTCTTTGTAAATTAATCTACCCTATTTTTTAGGTGCATTATACATAAGATAAAAATAGCTCTTTAATATAAAATAATCAATTATTAGTGTTTCATGAAATGAAAAATATGAAAATGTTTAAATTACTTTGAAAAACATAATTCACAACATCTTGGGGTGTATTGATAATTTTTTTACCAAAATTATTAGTGAATGTGTTTAGAATTATTTACAATGATTATAGCTATATCAATATTAATAAGATAATAATCCGTTGTCAAGTCAAAATTCCTCTTTTGAGTTTTATGTCTTGTTTTGAAAATCGCAAGTATTTTCATCTATGCTTATCGTACTGACTATGCTTATCATACTGACTATGCTAATCGTACTGACTATGCCTATCGTACTGACTATGCCTATCGTACTGACTCTGTCAATTGTACTACCTAAATCTTATTAACTATGTCAATCGTACTAACTATGTCAAACGTATATACTTTTTTGCATCGTACTCTCTTTGCATCATATCAATACATTACACTAAGTAATAATAATAGTAATCATATTTTACTTTTATCACATGTTGTTTTTTATCTTTTATCAAAACACATGTTTTATATCAATCATACTCATGATTATAATTTTCATATATCGTTTTTTAACCAAAATGATGTCATGGAGTTAGTTATCAACTAATCAAAATGATATCATGTTTCCTACATCAATATGATTATTATAATTCAAGGTGTACAAGTCCATCCGAGTTTTCCGAGGAAATATGAATGATGGAGGAAATATGACCATTAGAACCTGAGGCCTATAAATAAGAGGTCATTCGATGCTGAGAAGAACAACTAAGAGACATTGATCATTCTTTGCTAATATCATGTCCTAGAGAGTGACACTATGACTTCTCTTTTCCTTCATGGGAAAGCCTTGAAATTTCAAAATGTAAACAACTCGTTCATAGTTTTTATATTTCAATAAGTGCTTTGTTTTTCTTTGTGTGACTGATCAGGTGATAACGATCGAGGACTGCTAAGTATTGGCATACGGTGCTACCAATCTTCGTATCGAGGTCATTCTAGTGTTTGAAAGATAGAGGTGTCGATTAACTGCAAAATAGAGGGCTTATGGTTATAGCAAGACAGATTTACCGATCATCATATTGAGGGCATACCAAGGTGGTGGTGAGACATACCTCTTATCCTAGGTGAAAGGATACCCTTTTCTTTGGGATAAAATAATTGTAATACTTTTTCATTTCCACTGATGATTGTTTTAGAAACGGAATTGTTTTGTTTCATTTCTTCATTTAATATTAATTTTTAATTATTTCAATTATAATTATAATGATACATATTGAATCGATAGATTCTATACGCTTTATGGTAGAAACTGTTGCTATTGTATAACTTTGATTATTATATTCACATTAAGACAATTGATTTACACTTCTAATAGTATTATATCGTATCATACCTTTATATTCAAGACAATTGTGGTTAATTGTATTTATTTATCATTATATTAATTTAAGATCATTTAAACTAATTTCATAAGTGTTTAAACGAAATGAATTTAAACCTATAATTCCCCCCCTCTTGTATAGTACCATCTAATATACATATTCATCTATATATCGATCCAAAAATTTGTATCAAAGAATTTGTCCACTGATTTGTATTACTTGATCTATTTTGTTTTAAAAGTATAATAGTGTTTTTATTACAATTTTTTTTTTCATCTACTTATTGCACTAACGTGTGGAGTGGAAAAGATTTTTTTTCGATGGCTGGAATGAATATTGGATCAACTGAAAATATAAATCCAACTAGACCACTTATCTTTTATAGAAATGATTATGAGTACTGGAGAGATTGAATGAAGACATTTCTTATCAATACTCATTTAGACAATTTTATTATTCTTACTGGAGGTTAAAAAATCCATGAGAATGAAGTCAGTACTTTCATCAATCAAGAGATGCAGGAATATCAAATGAATTACAAGGTATTCAATACTTTGCTATGTTCTATAACTAGTAATATATTCTGCCAGATATCATCCTCTGAAGTTTCCAAATTTATTTGTATGAAATTGGAATTCACATATTTTGGTACATCTATGGTTGCAGAAACAAGAAGAGAAATTCTTTGAGAATAGTATCATGGATAACTTTTTCTATATAGGGAACCACAATGTAAATTGGAACAAGGATTTATGAAAATTGTCAACAGTTTACAATCTATGGGAGATAAATGTTTTGATGAAGCTATTGTAGACAAAATTATTTATATAATACCAAACAAATGGGAGTCAAAAAGTATAGATATATAAGAAAATATAAAAGTTCCTCAGATTACTCATGATGAACTCTTTAGGATACTCCTATAGCATGAGACAAGAATGAAGAGAGATGCTGATTTAAATAAGTAGAAAAATGGAAATGGATGTATAGCTTTTATTACTACATCTAAAGCTAAAGCACCTGAATGAATAACAAGATCTAAAGCCAGGAAAGTTGTTATGTCATAATCAAGTGATTGTGATCATTCAGATAATGAGTTAGCCAATCATTCTTGAATGATGAATAATATTTTGGGAATAGTATATTTTCAATAAAGTTTCAAAAAGAAATATATGAAGGATAATAAATATTTAGATGTAAGTTGTTATGAATGCAAGAAAGTAAGTCATATAAGACCTGGTTTTCCATTACTAAATAGAAAATATATAAATGAGAATCATTCTAGTGGAAATAAGAATAAGTATTAAAAGAAAAAGAGCAATAATGTCTTGATGGAAAATGATACTTGGAGTGAAAGCGGTGGTGATTCATTAGATGATTCTTCCGAATATGAATCTTCAGGACAAAGGAATATTGGACTCATTCAAACTACCAATTTAATATAATTGTTTAGTGGCTAAGGTACAAAATTATGAAGCTATTACAAATGTATTATTTAAGGAAAATTATACTGATTATAATTATTTTGAATCATCAAATGATGAGTCTTTGTCATCAGAATATAATACATTAAATTCTTATGAAGAAGTTTCTAGGTTTGTTAAGCTACTTGAGAATAAAAATTCAAAACCCAAAAAAACTATTGATAAGGAAAATTCGTGGAATTCTATTCTTACTAAGGAAATATCAGATATTTCTAATGATCTTGATAAAAAATTTGTTTATTTAAAAATTATTTCAAAAAATCTCGGGGAAGTAAATTCTGAGAAGAATAAACTTTCTAAGGATCTAGAAAAAATAATTTCTTACAAAAATGATTTCGAGCCTAACACTATTTCAAAATAAAATGTTTTGGAAAATAAAAACATAGTTTTAAAAATAAAGTCAGAAAAGTTTTCCTTGGAGAAATGTTTGTCAAACATTACCTATGTCAAGGAAAACATTGATAAAATGTACTCTCACATTCAACCTTTGAGGAACCATTCTTATTTTTGATATACTCATTATTAACCCGTTTTTTGTGATTACTATTTTTTCCTCAATGTACCCCATTTTTTACTAAGTGTCAATGTGGTGGACACTGGAAAAGAAAATATCTACTTTATAGAACTCATTCTTTAGGATTTAATAAAGCTCATTTTTTTAAAAAAATGTAGATTTCTAAAATTCTTTTGTCTAACCCTTCTAGATCCAAACAATTCTGGGTTCAGAAAAACTAATTATTTATTTTTAGGAAAATATGAAGTTTACCAACAGGAATATTAGGTACATGGAAAGTTGTTGTTCTCCACACATGAATGGAAACAAAAATTTATTTGAATCTATTATCAACACAAAAGGTGCAAAATTTCCCTTCAGAGATAATGCTCAAGGAATGATTGTTGGACTAGATAATATTGTTTTTCTTGTAAAAGATCGTATTTCAAATGTTTTGTTTGTCAATGTTCTTATGCACAATCTCATCAGCATAAGTCAATTATGTGATGAAGGATACCTTGTGAGTTTCATAAATGATAAATGCTTAGTTCATAATTCAAAGGATGAATTCATTATATATGCCCATATGCAAGAGAATGTATCTTCAATTAAATTAGAAGGCATAAGGAGGAAAAATTTACCATACCTAAGTGAAATAGAAGACCAATATTGGATACGACATAGAAGACTAGGACACTGCAACCTAAGAAACATTTTTAAACTTTAAAAGAAAATAATAGTAAAGGGTCTACCGGATCTTAGATGTGATTCTTCAGATGTCTATGATCCTTATCAGTTTGGAAAGCAACATAAAACTAGCTTTAAATCAATTAATGATGTTTCAACTTATAATGCATTACAGCTAGTGCACATGGATATTTTTGGTCCTTCACAAACTGGAAGAGTTTGAGGAAAATACTATGTATATTTTTAGTTGATGGCTTTACTATATTTACATTGCTCTATTTTCTGACAAATATATCTGAAGCATTTTTCTGTTTCAACAATTTTAGAGCCCAAGATAAAAATTATGATAACCGACCATTGATAAATATCCATAGTGATCATGGTGGGGAATTTCAAAATTCATACTTTGAAACTTTTTGCAGTAAGAAAGGTATTAATCACAATTTTCCACCTTCAAGAACTCCTCAGTGAAATGGTGTTTTTGAAAGAAGAAATCATATTCATCAGGAAATGAAAATAATCATGTTTAGTGAATACGGAATTTCTAAGAACTCATGGGATGAATCTATTAGTATTTCTTACTATAATATAGATCGTTGTTTTAACTAGACCTTTTATTAATTAAACACCTTATGAATTAGGGACTGGCTGAAAACCTAAAGATTCATTGTTTAGAGTTTTTGGATGAAAATTATTCATTTTTAATACTAAGGAGATTCATCAAAAATTCGCGCCAAAATCTAATGAAGGAATCTTTCTAGGCTATTCTAAAACCTCTATGTCTTATAGAGTTTTCAATAAAAATACTTGTATTGTTGATGAAATAGTGCAGGTTAAATTTTATGAAACTAATCCATGTGTTTTCAAACAACCCCAACATACATCTTTATATGTGTTTTCAAAAACTGATCATCAACCTTTATTAGAAGATCCTTCTGATAAGGTAAATATTGAAGAAAGTGTTCCTGAAAATTTCATCCCAGAAGATTTTCTACCATATATTGATGAATAGGTTTTACAAAACCCAAATCATTGGCTTCTTAGGAATCATCTTAGTCATAACATCATTGGAAATCTAAAACAACCTATATGAAAAATAAATTACTTGAGAAATGAAATAGAACATCTTGACTTTTTTCCCAATTCCAACCTAAAAATCTAAGTGAGACGCTAGGTGATGATGATTTTATTAATGAAATTAAAGATGAAATAATTGAATTTGAAAGAAATCAAGTATAGACTTTAGTTGATAGACCTAATGAAAAAACTGTAATTGGTGTAAAATGGGTTTTTAGAAATAAACGTGATGAAATTGGAATCATTGTATGAAATAAATGGAGACTTGTTTATAAGGGCTATATTAAACAAGATGGAATAAACTATGATGAAACATATGCTACAGTAGCTAGACTTGAATCATTTCGTATTCAAATAGCCTCTACATCATACATTAGTTTCAAACTATTTCAAATGGATGTTAAATGTGTTTTTTAATGATTTTGTTCAAGAAAAGGTTTTTTTTTGAACAAACTACTAAATTTATAGATTCAAAATATCCTAATCATATTTTTAAACATACCAAAGGTTTATATGGCCTTAAACATGCCCCTAGATCATGGTATTTTATACTAACATGATTTAATTTACAAAACAATTATGGAAAAGGTACATCGAATCCAACTATTTTAATAATAAAGGCAAATAAAAATGTTTTAATTGTTCAAATTTATGTTTATGACATCATATTTGGATCATATTATTATTCCTTAATTGAGTCATTTGTGAATTTAATGATACTTATGTTTGAAATGAGTATGATGGGTGAGTAAAATTCCTTTTAGGTTTTCAAATTTCACAAAAACCAGAAAGAAAAATATATATCTCAACATAAGTATATCAAATATCTACTCAAAAATTATTGATACGACAATACTAAAAATATTATCACTATAATTGGTACCTCAAATACACTTGATCTCGATGAAACTAGTAGACCAGTAGACCAAACAACTTTTAGAGGTATGATAGGAAATTTTCTATAATTGAAATCTACTCAACCAGACATTAAGTATTCCATATACTTATGTGCAAGATACCAATCTAGTCCAAAAGAGTCTCATTTAAAAGCTGTGAAAAAAATCTTTCGGTATTTAAAAGGAACTCTAGATTAAGGTCTTTTTTATTCTTCTGGAAATGATTTTGTTTTAAAATGCTTTTTAGAAGCTGACTTTGGTGGTTATAGAATGGATAGAAACTGTGCGTCTGGAACATGCCATTTCTTAAGATATTCCTTGGTTTCTTGGTCCTCCAAGAAACAACACTTATTATCACTTTCCACTACTAAAGATGAATATGTAGCAGTTGGAAGTTGTTATGCTCAAGTTTTTTGGATGCAACACACACTCACTGACTATGGATTTAGCTTTTCAAAAACTCAAATTCTATGTGATAATACTAGGGCCATAGATCATAGTAAAAACCAAGAACATCACTCTCATGAAAAACACATAGATATTGGGAATCACATTCTTCATAATCACACACTAAAAGGAGATATTATTTCACAATTCATCGAAATGCAAGAAAAAAATGCTGAAAATTTTACAAAACCATTACCTTCCGATAGATTTGAGTTTATAAAACAGAAACTATGAATGATTACATTAAAATAATCTTTCATATATACTTCATGTTTTACAATTCTCCTTACATTAAACTACTCTTAAAATGGGGAGAACATTTTTTTACTTTACCTTATATATTACTTAAAATTTTCCATATTTATTCATTTATTCTTTCGGTTTTCTATTTTTCTTATTATCGTTTTGAATATCTGGTTATTGTTTTAGTCATTTTTCATCTTGTTTTCCTAATTACCGTATTGATTTTATATCCATATTCATGTCAACCTATGATAACAAATGTGTTTTCCATCGGCACATCAACCTATAGTAACTACTATGTTTTCCATCAGCACGTCAACATATGGTAACGACTTTGTTTTCCATCAGCATGTCAACCAATGGTAACAACTTTGTTTTCCATCGGAACTTAAACCTATGGTAACAACATTGTTTTCCATCGGCTTGTCAACCTATGTTAATAGCTTTTTTTCCATCGGCATGTCAACCTATGGTATAATTTTTTTTTCATCGGCATGTCACCCCATGGTAACAACCTTGTTTTCCATCAGCACGTCAACTGATGGTAACAATATTGTTTTACATTGGCACGTCAACCTGTGGTGACAACTTTATTTTACATCCGCACATCAACCTATGGTAAGAACATTTTTTTCCATTGACACCTCAACCTATTGTAACAAATTTGTTTTCCATCATCACGTCAAACCTATGGAAACAACTTTGTTTCCCATCGACACGTAAATCTATAATAATGGCTTTGTTTTCCATTTGCATGACAACCAATGGTGATGCCATTTTTTTCATCTATTTGAAAACCTATAATAATGTCTAGGTTTTCCATCGGTCTCACAACCGATCGATTTATTTCATGTAAGTTTTTTTCATATTATTTTATACTTTGTTAATACTATTAAACCAATGATTTCTTTAGAATATCCAAAAGGTACATTCTTTCATTCTATATTTTTTTTCTTTCTTATGTTTCATTGTTTCTCATTTTTTTCCTTTAAATACTATCCATTGATTTATATATCTTCTAATCCCAATCGTAGAAGATCAACGATCATTTTTTTCACCTCTAAATAGAGACCTCCTCTCTCCAAACGTACACCTGGTTTTCATATTTCCTGGAAAACGTCCGCCTATTTGTTTTAAGACTCCGTACGATCATCCCATTGCCTCATCTTTATTTCTCAGTCCTCTACCAACACACCTACCAAAATTTCTTCAAAAACATTTTCAGAGAAATACTTCTTCATTGAATGATTAGTTTCTCGGGACTTCTTTCACACATATGATTCAACAATCAAGAGGATTATTTTGATTCAAGGCGAGGAACATTATTGTGTTGAGAAACCCGTATCTCAATATCCAATTCTTGTTGAAGAAGTTAGTCAAATCTAATAAATGGTGTCTTTTGACAAAAATAAGATGATCAAATTTGCCGTGTACAATAGAAAAATATCAATGTCTGTGAAACAAGTAGCTCACTTTCTCAATGTCTCAACACAAGGAGATTCTTTTTGTCCATCTTATAAACTACCAGAGGAAGATGGTACATTTAATAAAGATTGTTCTAAAAAATGGTTATTTTTATGAATCAAGAGAAGAGAAAAGTAGCTCATTTATCACCATATAACAGATTCATGGTTCTTTGGATGCATGATTTTCTTATCCTAGTGAAATATGATAGAGATACTCTTAATGTTTCTAATATCTTCATTCTAGACAATATTGTAAACATGAGAAAAGTAAATCTCATGGGGTACATTTTTGAAACAATCGAAAATGTCAAGTCGGGAGAGATCAAGTGTCATATTATTATGTATCCCTCTATTCATACAAAGTTCATTCATTAGAGTTTAAAGTTATGTAATATTCCTCTATTAGGTAAATTGAAAGAACTGAAGCCTTCTTCGATAAGTAAGAATACATTGAAGAAGTTGTATGTATGTTTCAATGAAAATTCAATAATTTTTTTTAAAGAAGTATAAGGTGAATCGACACAAAATCAATGGTCACCTCTTCCAATTGAATCGTTACAAAATAGTTCTCCTCAAAAGTGAGATCCACAAACAAGTAATAAGCCAAAGAAGAAATCAAAATACAGCAAAGAGGTTGTGGCCAAATGGAGGAAAGACAGAGAACAAAGAATAGATGGCGATCCTAAGATCGGTCTTCATCCAGCTGAAGCTTTATCAGAGAGGATAAGGGTAGAGGACACTCTTTAGGATGAAAAGTAAAAGAAGAATCTTTTGAAAAGGAAATATCAAGACGTTGATGTTTCTAAAATAATGAAATTGGTTGAGCTGTCTAGTGCTCAACTAACGGAAGAAGTGCACCAAGAACCAATCTCAAAGAGTCTTCTAGAAAAACAGAAAGGGAAATTTTTTTAAAAGAATTACAGGAAGCTAAAGAAGTTGAAGAAGATTTTATTTTGTAATTTCTTTATAGATCAATAAAGAGTAAAGAAGAATCTTTTCAAAAGAAAATTAATGGTATTCAATAAGATCCTCATTCCAATCATGCACCAGCTGAGTCTCTTGAAACTCCAGATAGACTTCCTTCTCATATAAATCAAGTCGCTCAATCTTCTCATACCGAAAAAGTAATTGTTATTAGTGACAATGTGGAAGAATAAAAAAAGAAAAAGAAAGAGAAAAAGGAAAATAGCCATTTGAAGACTCAAGTTGATCAAATGAACTGGTCTCATACGATGAGAATACTGATTCATAATGAAAAATTTCTCTCAAGAAAAGTGATTAAATTGTTCATTTATTGAGGAGAATTGAGAATACTATTTATTATTTTCCAAAAATTTAAGGTAATTTTTTTTTTCATCACTGAGAATCAAAGGAAGAAGTTTGGTTCTATAAGTGAACATATAAAGATATTATTTTCAATTGAAGCCGATTTAAAATAATTTATGAAAGTTCAGCTGCTCAAAAGAAGGCTAACAATAGGATGACTAATTTGTCATACAAATTAGAAAGCTCAGTGAATTATCATGAAATATAAATTGAAGAAATAAGGAGGCTTTCAAATGATCTTTCTATTTCATTCAACAAACTTGGCAAATAAAAATTTGAATGGATGAATTGGATGTCAAAAACTCATAGTGCTGATATATATTCAATAAAAGAGCTGCAATAGTGGTTGAATGCATTCCATTCAGAGCTTTCGAAGGGCTCATATTTCAATGATGAAATAGATATGTTGAAAAAGAAAAATTTTGTGTTTTCTAAAGAAAATAATAATTTTCAAGAGAAAATTGATACTCTTTAAGAAGTAATCAGAGTTCAAGATGTGACTATCAAGAATCAGGATCAGCTTTTTTCTGATAAACAAGAGCTTCTCAAATCCCAGAGCGATTCTATCTCCGAAGATAATAAATAAATGAATAAGATGAAATCTATTTTCATGAGCTAGTCAAGAAAGAAAAATAAATAGAAAACAAATGAGTGTTATTGTATCTTTCTTTATTCATTTCTATAATTCTATATAATCTTGTTATCTCAATGATATTTTTGTTTTCTTTCCCATTTAATTAGATTTTTTTCTATATTTTTCATTCAACTCAAGATTACCACATTATTTTTTTAAATCTCAAAGGGGGAGAATGTTTTATAAAGGGATGATTTTTAATCAAATATTTCTAAACAAAATAAAATTTGTGAATACAATAATTAAAAAAGTACATACATAAAAGGGGGTTAGATGTATTTAAATTCATATTCAGAAGATTTTTCAATTACTCCCGGAGAGATATGTATTTATTTTTGTTTTTTACTTCCTGATTTGTTCATTCCAAAAATTCGGATATTGTTGAGTTAAAAGTCCTCTTTTGACTTTTATGTCTAGTTTTTTAAATCATAAATATTTTAAATTATGTTTATCGTACCTACTATGCTTATCATACTGACTATTTTTGTCATACTGACCATGCTTATCATACTGACTATGTTATTGTAATGACTATGCAGAACGTACTAATTATGTTTGTCATGTAGACTATTTCAATCATACTGACTATGTCAATTGCACTTACTTAATCATACTAACTCTGCCAACTGTACCAACTTTTTCAAACGTACTAACATTTGTGCATCGTAATCTCATTGCATCATATCAATAAATTAAACTAATTAATACTAATAGTTCTCATATTTTACTTTTATCACATGCTTGATTTTATCCTTTATCAAAACACATGTTTTATATCAATAATATTCATGAATATCATTTTCATATATCTTTTTTTTAACCAAAACAATGTCATGGAGTTTTTTATGAACTAATAAAAATGATTCTTATTTCCTATTTCAATATGACCATTATAATGCCAGGTGTCCAAGTCCTTCCGAGTTTTCCAAAGAAATATGATTGTTGGAGGAAATATGACCATTGCAACCTAATGCCTATAAATTGGAGGACATTTGAAGCTAAGAAGAACAACTGAGAGACTTTGATCATTCTTTACTACTATAAATTTCTAGAGAGATATGTTGTGACTTATCTCTTGCTTTGTGTGAAAGCCTTGAAATTAAAAAACGTGAATGACTCATTCTTAGTTTTTGTATTTCAATAAGTTTTTTGTTTTACTTTGTTCAACAGATTAGGTGATAACAATTGAGGGCTGTTGCAGATAGAGAGACGGTGCTACTGACCTTCGTATCGAGGGCTATCAAGTTCTTGAAAGACATAGGTTCCAATTACATACAAAATTGACGACATACGGGGATATCAAGACAGACTTACTAATAATCTTATCGAGGTATTACCAAGGTGGTGTTAAGACATACCTCTTATCCTAGGTGAAAGGATACCATTCTCTTTGGGATAAAAGAATTTTAATACTTTTAAATGTATGCTACTGATTGTTTTAGAAATTAAATTTTTTTCATTCCTTTCTTCATTCCATATTCATTTTTAATTGTTTCAAAAATAATTATACTGTTAAATATTGTATCTATAGATTCTTTATGCTTTATGGTAGAATATTTCACTATTGTATTACTCTGATTATTGTATTTATTTGAATATAATTGATTTACACTTCTTATAGTATTATATCGTATCATAACTTTATATTCAATAAAATTGTGGTTAATTTTATTAGATGTGATTTTTATTAGTTTAAGATCATTTAAACCAATTCCATAAGTGTTTATACACAATGTTTTTAATCTTACAATTCACTCCCATCTTGTATTGCTCTATCGAATATACATATTCATCTATATATCCATCCAACAACATTGATATTACACCCTAAACGAACTATACACAAGTCCTGGAGATATTTCTGGAAAATATATAAACCCTGTTCTCAATTATCTCGAAATGAGACCATTATTTGATCAACTTACATTGTGGAAAACATGGGAGGAATTCTTGTGTCAAAATATTACAAGAGTTCCACGACTCCTTCACTATAAAAGACCACCACATATCCCCATTACACACACATCTAAAACAACATATGTTTGGACAAGATCTAACCAAATATCTTCTTAACATCCCTCCCCTATACATTGAATCCTCCCTTTGGGTAGACATCTTTCCATAGAAGCTATATTTTATAAACAAAAAGGAGCTACTCGATTTTTATTTTAATGTTTTCCAAGGATCTCTTTTCATTCATTTACTACTCTACTACTTAAATTCTATCTAAATCATGATTATATGATCAAATTATTATACTAAATATACTATGACTTATTTTTGAACTAATGGTTTCACTTACACTGATGCACACTTCAATCTATTGGGTAACGAACATACTTCTTACATGTACAGTAAACAACCACCTCACGAAACGATGATTGTTCATTTTTATTTTACCACCTATTATGGTGGATATTATAATGAGAACTCTATGTAAATATGATTTATTTATAGTATTTTTTATATATTTAATATTATTTATTACTTTAATAACAATTACCTTTAATAATTTCTATTTCATGTTAATATCATTACATATTTTGACGAAGATTCGACTAGAGCCCCATTCAAAGTGATGTGATTCATTCCCACTATACATGAAATGCATTGAGGATAATTTTAATAATCATATTTGAAATAATTTATGTAAATATATTAGTGGAATTATAATATACATGTATGTATATATATATTATTTAAATTTATTTCTATTGAAATATGATAACTAAATGAAGGTAGTGTTCATGTGTACATACAGACTACTGTTTCCATGAATTGTGCATTTAATTTCTTAAATTCAAACATTATAGATTATTATATATACATGTATAATGCATATATATTATATTAAAATGATTTTTTAAATTATTTATATGAAGAAATCAAGATATATTTAATAAGAAGAATAAATCACATGTCCAAACATACCCGAGAAGGAAGTCATTTAACTCATGAAGAAGTTAAAATAATGAAGATATATTAAAAAATCGATAATAATATATTATAATAGAATCATATATGATATCATAATTATTAGTATGGTTCTGTAATAATTTAGTAACATGTATAATACTATTTTACTAGAGGATAAAGGTTTTCTACCCAAAAGGAAACACAAGGTATGGGATTTTCATCTCACTTTTTAGATATATGAGATAAATGCCATATCACCACATACTAGTTTTTTAAGGTGAAACTACTACTAATTTGGATATATTATATCATTATATCCCTTTTTAATGATTTTAAACAATTTGTATTATGTTACTCTTTCATGGACACCATCATACAAATTGTACTTATGTAGTAAGGAATTCATATTTCATTGGCTTTTTGTGAGGCATAATCAATTTTTTTACACATAATTTATATTATATGGTGTTAATATTGACCATTTTGATATTTAATATCACAAAAATTGGATCATTATTGTATTTTGAGTTTCAACATGAATTATGTTTTTCAAGATGATTTGAGTTAAAAGTTACATGGTTCAAAATAACTGCATAACTAAATTTATTTTCATTCAATTATATTAGTTCTGAATTATTTTTAATATTATAGGATTATATGTGTAATAATATGTTAATATATATCTTTTGTATTTCCATGTCCCTTATATTGATTTAGAGTTGATACACATAACATACACATTGATTTATTCTAACATCGATGTTATATCATTTTAAATGGGTTTATTTTATGATCTCATGTTATTCGAGATTGTTTCAACATGATGAAACATTCGAAGATATTATTTTATAATTATTAAATAAACCCATTCATTTTAATCTCCACTTATTCTTAATGTCCTCTATCAATTATTAGTACCATTTTCACTCTTTGGTAGTCAAATGTTTTTGAATAGAATTTTTTAAAAAACCGACTTCATTTATCAATTTAGTCAGATAACCTATATTCTTCTAAAAATAATGTACTAAAAAATGTTTTCATAATTTATTTTCAGTGTTTAAAAAATAATTTTCTAAACTAATTTTACCCATTTTTCATTTTTATGAATGTTTTATACAAAATCTTATTGTCTCTTACTGAACAAGGAAATTTTATAACAATTTTTACCTTACAATAGGATTGTATCTTTTTACCTCATAAGAATGTTTGGATTTTCAGATGTCATTTCATTGAATCTTCCATTTCATGTAGTAATGGTTTATTTTTATGTAAAATTTTTATAAAAATTATTTTCAAATAAATTCATATTCGAAAATAATATAAAATGTTTTTCATAGAAAATGATATTTTCCTCAGTAATATTCTATTATATTATTCTTCTATTTCACATATGAAAAAAACCCTCTATATTTACTCCACATGGACTATTTTTTATTGATTCCATCCATATCTTGTTTCCATAAGATTTTTGATTGATTTGTATAAGGAAATTATTTTTGTTAAATTTATTTATCTCCATGTTGGTCCATATAAAATATTCAATTTATCATGATCATTGAGCATGAAATTTCACCAAATTATACATTTCATTTTTCCGGGATATTACTATTTCCAATACATTTTAACTTTTACATATAGTGTTTATATTGAAAATTTTCTCATTAACTATGAAATAATAGAAAAAAATTTATTTCACATTTGAAATGTTTATTAGACAAGGAATATTAGTTTTTAGATTATTTAATATGATGAATTCTTTAGAATGACATTGATGGGTGGATCCTGAACATTATATCACACCATGATGAATTAAAATGTTCTCATGAGACAAAGAAGATGAGAAATTTTAATGGTTATGTACCCTTAATTTAAACCATCTTGTGAATTTTATTGATGGTATAGGTTTTAATGTGCCTGATATATGGAATCAAATAATTATGAATGTACATAATTTATACATAGTAATGATTTTCCATGATATTTTTAATTAAAATGTTGATTGATGTATTTCATTATAATTTTATTTTATTACAACGAATTTTTCTCAGTTATTTACCATTACATATTAATTTATTCTGATTTATTTGTTAGTCCTTCTATAATTCATTACGTAAAAATACTGGGCATTTTATCTTAGCCTTATTTGGTTTCCTCTCCCTATGAATCCATGAATTATAATATGAAATCATTGTAGGGATATGATAGATGGTATACCTTCTTTAATATATAATGTTAAAAAGTGGAGAAAATGATTTGTTTTTATAGGTGTATTTTTTTTAATAAAAGTCACATGTGTGTGTCTATTTTACTAAGATCAATAAACTCTTTAGTCCTTCCTTGCTTCAATCCTTGAAATCATCCCAATGTAATTAATTGAAGAAACAAAATCATAGCTTCAAGGTTTGGGTCGCTATAGTTGGTATCAAAGTATCTTAATTAGCAACATTGGGTTCTATATTTACTAATACATAGGCATGAGAACATAAAAATAAAGTATAATTTTAGGATATGTTTTGAAGACTAGCCTATAATTTTGTTAAGGTCACGATTATGTGGATATTCAAACAGATACATCTATATGTGGATACTACATGTGGAAATGCTTCTAGAATTGATTTATTAAGAATTAATAGATCTAAAATGGTATTCTAAGCCTGACATGGGGTAACTGGGTAGAAAACAATATGACTCACTTCACACCTAGTTTTACCCTCATTGGAGATATGCATAAGATAATTCACATTTTCTTTCCAATAATTAATGACATATTTTGACATCGAATATCCAAAGAGAAACTTATGGTTTTTTATTGAAAATAATTTAACATGATTTAGATATCATCAAAATGATATTATGGATAAATATTATACTTGGTAAGGACCAATGATGAAATAAAATGAATGAAGTATTTATTTATTAGTGTTTTTTAAAACATTAGTTAAAAGGTCATTTAGCAATTAGCCTTATTTTAACTATTAACATTAGATTTATTTTGGAAATTATATTAATTTGATTTCAAAAACGAATATTTTGTATTCTGGGTGATATCCAATCTTTTATGACAAGGTAGTAAGTCTTAAACCCCTAAACAAAGGATGATATGGGTTTCACACCAACCACTGACCTATGAAATGAACATGTTAATTTTTCATTGTTTTTAGTTAAATAATGCGATGAATATATGTTAATGATAAACTAGTAGTATCATCTTTTTTGATTAGAGATTAATATCAAACCATATTGTGTTTGGAAGATATATATTGTCAAATAGTTATACATTTCACTCTTTTATAGGTCATATGATCTTCAAAAATCCTTTCTTAGTGCTTGAGGTATAAAAATAAAATCATTTTTCCTAATTAATTTCTAGGAGTAACAGTTTGAATTATAATTTGATTGAAGCACATCAATATTTTTGGGCATTTCATATGAAATAAAAACCTATCATGTATGAATTTTTATCTATAATGTAGGTTATTAAAATAATAACTCTATATTAGGAAAATGAAAATGAAATAAAATTTAGTCTTAATCCCTAAGTTTTTGTTTAACCAATGGTCTCTTAAATCTTCAAAATCTATAGATTTGATTCCGTAAACATTATATTAAACATTCAGTTGTTTGCGATTGATGAAATCATTCCATCATTAAAAAATTTTCTTGTTTACTTCATGTATATGTTTTTTATTTTCAAATAATATTAACCAACATGGAGACCTTGTTACATAGTAGTCCATATAAACATTGTTCTTCCCTTTTAATTTTTTCTATAGGATGTTTTATGACCCCTTATCAGGATGTGGGATTAAAATTTAAGAAATATCAAACAATCTATTATCATTATCTAGTAAAATTTTTTAGGACATAATTTAATTAAGGTGGAAATAATGTAACACCCATAAATTATAAAGTGAAACTTTTTATGTAATGGTGTCCATAACACACAACACCAAGTGTAAAAAATGGTAATATATTAACCTTATAAAGTATAATCATAATAAAATATATATTATATTCAATATCGTATAATTCACACAAAACTATGTTATCTTGCATAACTCATAGGATATAAATTTATTGATTTATTCTGTTACATGCAAGAGAGACCATCCACAATAGATTGCATTATAGAGAAGAACAACATTCACTAATTAATAATGTATTATTAAAATATTATTATTTAATAAAATATGATATAACATAGAAGTTCTATTAGTTGTTATGAATATAATTTTATAAATTATGAAAATTCATTGTTTATATATATATATAATTATCTCATTGGAAACCAATTAATGGGAAATGAAAATAAGAACTAATTGGTTATAAAAAATAAATGTTATTATTTATTGACTTCTAAATGGGTTTCTTCATAATAAAAATAATTAATGACAATTGGATTATTATTTTAATGAAATATATATGTTTAATATTAAATAAAATATATTTTTATTCATCAATGTGGTCTGATATTCATATTATAATAACAAAAAAAAATTATACATAAAAGTATATATTTTTGTAAAGGAAATTTTACCACCTTTTAATAGAGAACCCATATTAAATATTTATTTTGACACATTAATTGATTTAAATTTTAAAAATAAACTTCACCATTGATATATAACTTAAGAATTATGTTAGTATGAATTTTTGATATTTTTGGAAACATATCATTTTTTAATGAATAATTAAAAATATATAATTTTAGTTTAAATATTAATTTTCATATAATTTATTAATAAGTTTAAATTATAAATTTAATTTTTTTAATGAATTATTATATCATATTTTTTTAAATTAATACAATATATTTAATTTTAATCAATATAAAATTGAAATTTTTTATAAAAAATAGAGAACATTCTAGTGTTTTTACAAGAAAACCTGCATTATCGTCCGACCCGCAAGATTAAATTTGGAAATCTTGATTTCATATTTGTAATCAAAATAATTTTTAATTTTTAATAAGACAAAAAAAAATTTCAACAAATCATTGGTGAATATTTTAACAATTAATTATAATTATTAAGGTTTAATTAAGATTAATAAGGGACTAGATCAGTACCTTATTTCACAATATGATATATAAAATTGTCTGATAGTAATTTTTTATCCATATATATACAATATAATCTCATTGATTCAAATGGGATCATTATTGGATCCACTTTCAACATGAAAAAAATTGGAAGACATCCTTTGTCAGAATATTACAAGAGTGCCACTCCTCCTTCACTATAAAAGTCCACCCCTATCCCCATTATCAAAAATATAAATCCACATTGGATTAGAAAATATCATCACAAATATCATCCCAAAATACCTCCTGTAGATCATGAATACTAATTTTCTGAATAAATCCTTCCAAGGAATTCATTTATTATATAAAAAGGTGTTACCTGATAATAAAGGTGACATTTTAAAATGATCTCTTTTATTTATTTAATACTACACCCCTTAAATTATTTTCAATTATTGATTATATGATGACAATAGAATCTTGAATATACTGTGATGTTGTTTTATTAATGGTTTGTATAACACTAACGCACGCTTCCATACAATGGGTAAGAGAAATACTATTTACATGTATGACGAACTACCGACTCATGAAACAATAATTGTTAATTTTTTTGATTTCCATATATCAAGGGGGACATTATGATTGGAAATATATTTATATATGATATATTTAATATTTATTTTTTATTTGAGATTTTTAAATCTTTTTATAACAATTACCTTTAATACATTCCATTTTTTGTTAATACAATACAGCGTTTGAGGATGTGTAGACTCCCACCCCCTTGAAAACGTGATTCATTCAAACTATACATGAAACAAATTAAAGATAAAAGTAATAAAAATATATTAAATATATGACATAAATACCATAATGATGTTATAATATTCAGGCATATAAATATCATTTACTTTTAATTATTTTGAAATTTGACTATGATATAAAGGTAGAGTTCATGCATACGTATGAACTACCATCACCATAAATGATGCATTCCATTTTGTATATAAAAAAATATAGATTATTAAAGTTAAATATATAATAGATATATGTGAAATTAATATCATTCTTACATTCTATAAATGATTAAAACATGACATATTATATAAGAACAATATATTACAATTCAAAATATACTTGAGAAAAAAATAAATTAACTCCTTAAAAAATTAAAACAAAAAAAGGTTATTAAAAAATGGTTAATAAGGTATTATAAGAGGATAATATATTATATTTTAAGTATTAATATTATTTTGGAATAAGTTAGTAACATGTTTAAAAATATTATACAAGATGCTAAAGGATTTCTACTCAAATGAAAAAACAATGTTAGGGATTTTCCTCTCACTTTTTCCATAAATGAGATAAATTCCATATTCACAACATACTTATTTTTGGTCTTGTAAACAATGACTATTTGGATATATTATATCATGACTTTAATTTTTTCATGATATTAATCTGTTCATTTTATGTTAATCTTTCATGTATCCCATGATACAAAATCTACTCCATTTGTAATGGATTCATGTCAAATTTTCATTCTATGAGGAATAAAAAATTGTTTTACCCAGAAATTGTTTTACATGATTTATATACATCCAATTATGATATTAAATTTCATGAAAAATTATATCTTCACTTTAGTTTCAGTTCCAACTGGAATTATTTCATTAAAGGGGATTTGAGTTAAAGGGTTCTAATTTGAATAGAATGGAATATCTCAATTTCTCTTCATTGAATTATATTACTTCATAGTTTCCATTAATATTAAAGGATTATCTGTGTAGTCACTTTTTACTATCTATTATTGTTTTTCAAATTCCCTTTTGTGAATTTATAGTCTATAGACATAAACAACTCATTGATTGATCCTCACATTGATGTTATATCATTTTGAATGGTTTCTTTTACAATATAATTTCATTTATGATTATTTGTACTTGAATTTGCATTAGTGTAAATTACTGTGTAATTATTAAATAAACTATGTAATTCTAATATACTATTTTTCTTAATGACATTAATAATTTTTTATTACCATTTTTACAATTTTTGGTACTCAATTTTTTTAGAAAATTATTTTATGAAAAATCGATTACATTCACCAATTTAGTAGGATAACCTATTTTCCTATAAAAATATTTTATTGTACAAATATTTTCAAAAAATATTTTTAACATATAACAAATTATTTTGTAATGATGTTTTTACCCATTTTTTTATTTTTGAATGTTTTCAAAGGAATATTATTGTTTCTTTCTAACAAGTCATTTTTCTATCCCTTTATACCATCTAATGAAATGTTAATTTTTAACTTATAGGCCTTGTATAGATTTATCCACCGTATTTTCATTGAATATTCCCTTGCAATTTTAATTGGCTTATTTTTAAAAAAGTTGTTTTAAAAAGTATTTTTTCAAGGAAATGTATTTGAAAAACGTTTTTTAAAAGCATTTTCAATAAAAAGGAATATTTTATATATGAATGTTCATTTATGTTATCATTTTAATTATTCAATGAAAAAAACTCGATTTATACTAAAAATTTTATATTTACTATTGATACCATCCATATCCTTTCATTCGTCTTTTTTAGTTTACATGGCCATGGAAATTATTTATCTTAATTTATTTGATTTCGTTTTTAGTTTCCAAGAAATATTCAATTTAATATTATTATTTAGAACATAATATACCCTAATTATCCATATCATTTATCATGGGTATTACTATTTCATATTCCATGTACCATTTTACCTGTGGTGTTTAATTTGAAATTATTTTGATTATCATGTAAAATATTGCTAAATTTGTATTTATCATTCAATACGATTATTTGATAAGGAATATTATTTATATTTATTATTAAATATATGGAATTATTTAGAAGGGAAAAAGGTGGGGCTCTAACATTATATAAAACCACAACACATCAACTGGTTCCCATGAGAAAAATAATTTTCATAATTGAATTGGTTATACTCTTAATTTTAACAGTCTTGTGAATGGTCATGATAGTATAGGTTTTCATGTGCCTAAGATATGACATCCAATAATTGAGCATCATTGTCATTTATAATTAGTTATAATTATCCATGAGATTTTGAATCCATATATCTATTGATGCTTTTCATTCTCAGTTTATTCATTGCAGGGCATATGACTACAATTATTTACCATGACATATTAAATTAATTTTATTCATTCATTATTTATTCTTCTATTCCTTACATAAAATTACTAAAAATTTTACGTCAACCTTATTTGGTTCCCTCTCCATAATAATACCATAAATATGTTATGAATAATTTTTATGGATATAATAAATGGGATATAGTTTTTATCATATAATGGAATATTAGACGAAAAAATTTATATTGTAATTAGTGTATTCTTTTTTAATAAAATACTAATATATGTATCTTTTTTAACACCACTAGTAAATATTTTTGTTCTTTGGGGCTTGATTTATGGTAATCCTTCCAATGTAATTGATAGTGAACACATGCTCCAGGACACTGGGGTCATGTCACTACTTATTTAATGTTTAATTTTTATTTATGTAGGTGTTTTAGAGTCTTGATAATGATTTTTTAGTTTTGTATGAGTTTCATGATATAAATGGTCAATTCATACACTCATGGACCATGAATAATTTCTTATAAAAATATTGTAATGGTTATGGGAATGAAGGGATTGTTTCACTGACGGCACATGGTTTCTCATCATCCAACATGCCTATAGTATTATAGATATAATAGTAAACACATTAACCAATACAATTTCACCTAATACAAAGCGTTCAGGCCATGCATATCCATTATGTGAGTGATAACAACCTTCACAAGGTTAAATAATGGTTCTATGAAACATTTAATCGATGTTAGATAAATTTACACCACCACATGCATCCATGTCTGTAACACCCCAGGTAAATAAATAATATTACATTTTTATATTTTTCCCTATTTTTAAATAAAATGTTAATATTAATTTATTTTTAATGCTAGTCTCGATGGATTACCAAATACGGAACAACGAGTTCCTTTGAAATCTTACGTTGCACACTAATAATAATAGAATTTTATTTTAAATGGTTGTTAACACCTAGCCGTTGTAATGACGGGAATGAACCGAACTATCTACAAAATGATTATATATGTTTTTCCAATATTTTTACTTTTTACAATAAATGTTATAGGATTAACAATGTGAATGAATCTAATTTTAAGCATAAACATTCTAATATTTTTTAAAAGGTCGATTAACCACCTTTTGATGGAGAACCACTTTTAAAACCACTTTTTGACAATTTTATGTTTTATATTAGACAAAATAAAATTATTCTTTAGAATCGGGACATCAAAATTTACTTTGTGTAATTTTTTTGTATTTTTCCGATAAAGTTCATTTATTAATGAATAGTGAAAAATGTTTTATTTTAATTCAAAACCTCATTTTAATGTAATTTATTTATATGATTATATTATCTTCTGAATTGGTTTTAAAGTAAAATTAGAATATATTTTTACCATTTAATCCAATAGTGGTCATTGGAATTAATTTCACTTTGAAATTGGACTTAAACTAGTGTCAATCTTTTGATATATATTATTTCATAAAAACACGTTATTTGTTTTGACAACGGGAATTAATTATTAAATTAATTAATGTAACTTACATGTTATAAATTTTGTAAAATAGGCATCATTTTTGAATTCGGAATATCAAATATAGCTTAGGGTGAATTTTTGGTATTTTTCTGAAAACTTCAATTTTTGATGAATAGTTAAACCACTAAGTGGTACTTAAAAAAACTGATTTTTCGTTTAAATGAAATTTTACCACCTTTGTGTTTTGAATTTCAAAAATCCGACATACATGGTTTTCATTAGGAAGTAAAATTTTGTTCAATGGAATTAAAATAATTTTTTGTGAATAGTAACTTTTATGTTTTTAATCGCGATTAGAGGTAATTAATGTAATTTAAGGTAAAAATAGTGTTTTAATAATATGAAATGACCTTGAATCATGTCCTAAACTTGTTGGATGTGTCATGGAAGACTAATAAAATCCATGGCTAAACATGGGGACCCCATGGAGCCACTTTGGTAGGAAAATTACATTAATAACTTTTTATTTAATGTTAAAATAAAAATGTCACAAACATGTGTTGTTTTACTAAAAAACAATTTAAATGGGGTTATAAAAGTCATATATTTTACTATAAATATTATTTAGAAATCTAAAACTATTTCCTACATCATCATATTCATTTATACTTTTTAGACATTAAATAAATTAAATTATTTATGACACCATGATGATATGAGATTAACTCATTATTTAATGAGTTAAATAAAATGAAAAGATAGTGTAAAAACTAAGACCTACACTTGTCAAAAACGTATTGGATGGGTTGATATCTAACTCTTATCACCTAATCCTCTAAATATATAATTTTTGGGCATTTAAAAACTGAAACTCATTTTATAATAAAGTAACCTTTCATAACATTCCAAGAGTGCCCCTCCTCTCCTCTAATAAAAGGCCCCCACCTCTACCACCTTACCCACACCTCTAAAGCCTTTGGATCAGACCACCCCTGCCCATTTTGTGTCTCCACATCCCTCTATTGCTCTTAGAAGCCTCAATTTGGGCAGAAGTCTTTCCAATGAAGCCTTTGAGCTCAAATCATAAAGAGTTACCTGATTTAAAGGTACTGTCTTCTCTCTGACTATTTTATAGAAATCATGTTTTATCTGATGTTTTGGAATTATATGTCATACCCGATTATTATCCAAAACTGTTTTTCTATGAACACCAATATGACCCATGTTGTAAAAGGTGTATTTGGATGGAGGAAGCAAATGATTTTTAAGGATCTCTAAATCATTTTTGTAATGCACGGGACATCAACCTACGTGAACAAGGTGATGATGAAACTAAGTGGATTCCATGATCACGGTATGTTGTTATTAAATTTGGGAATCGTTTTATTTTATGGTGGTGAAATAAGACTTCAAGAATTAAGATGTCTAGATCGTAATGATTTTTGAGGAAAATGAGAGGTATATGGAAACTATTCATGTTATAACATGTTAGGGTTATTTTTGGAGTTTTATAAAAAGGACAACACGCAGACCATGTGACAACCCGTCGCATCGGACAATGCTGCGGGAATCGAACACACAACCAAAGTGCGACTGGTATTTATCACCTAAAATTGGACTACGTGATGTCCCTGGTTAGTATGACTTATTCTTTTTAGTTAGATGATTTTATGAATTAAGATTAAGTTGATTTTGGGTTATGTATAGAAATTATTAACCTATCTTGGAGGATTTATGATTAGGTTAATTACTGTTCAACATGAGACTATTAGAGCAACTGATGTTATTTAGAGATAAGTGTTAATTTTTACCTTGGAAGACTATGTGACTAAATCCTTCATGTATTTGGGTTTAAATATTCGTTTGGATTACTTTGATGTATTTTATGGAAAAAAATTTATCGAATGGTCCTCGTTGCACTTTGGGTTTTGGTGGACATTTTTTAGAGAATAAGAATAGATTTTTGTTTTTATAAAGGGTTATCCTTTTCTGGATTATCTAATCTTGTTCTAACAATTTTGGTTTTGGTATGGTTCTAAAGAAATGGGAAAAATATAGTTCTCTTTTGTGGATTAGGTGATTATCAAGAAGATGATTATATTACTCTTATTGCGAACAAGTCTTCCTAAATACTCGTCTTTTGGAGAAAGTTTGAGTTTCTGTAAGAAATATAGTAAAAGTTGAAAGTCAACATGAAAATTAAGTTTGTTTCCTTAAGATCAAAAATAAATTCCTCAATGAAAAGTTACTTAAAACAAAAATGTTGTCTATTATCTTTTCTTACTAGGGAATCAAATACCGTTTAACCCACCACAAGTTTTTGATTTTCTTGTGGTTAACTTTCTTCTAAACATGTTTTCTATCACTCTCCCTTATAACATGAAACATTGATTTTTCTTCCATATCCATGTTTTCCTACATGAAATCTTACTCTGGGTTAACAAGGGAGACCTCTGTACTTATATTTTTTTCTTTTAAAGTGATTGTTTTACCGACTCTTGTTCCGATGTAGGACTCTCAATGATGTTTCTGAGCCAAATTTTAAAATTGTGAGGACACAATTCGCAAAAGGGGGGAAGGATGTAACACCCTAGGTAAATAAAGAATATGAAATTTTTATATTTATCACTATTTGTGAATAAAATGTTAATATTAATTTAAAGGGAACGCTATTCTCGATGGTTTACCAAATACGCAACAACGAGTTCCTTTGAAATCATAAGTTGCACTCTAATAGTAAAATAGTTTTATTTTAAATGGTATATAACACCTAGCCGTTGTAATGACGAGAATTAAAATAACTAACTACAAAATAATTATATATGTTTGTCCAATATTTTTACTTTTTATAATAAGTGATTGAGGATTAAAAATGTGAATGAATCAAATTTTAAGCATAAACATTCTAATATTCTTTAAATGGTTGATTAACCACCTTTTGATAGAGAACCTATTCTAAATCCACTTTTTGACAATTTTATGTGTTATAAATGATAAAATAAAATTCTTCTTTAGAATCTGGAAATCAAAATTTACTTTGTGTAAACTTTTGGTATTTTTCTGATAAAGTTCATTTTTAATTAATAGTGAAAAATGTTGTATTTTAATTCAAAAACTCTTTTTAATAAAATTTATTTATATGATTAGATTATTTTTTTAATTGGTTTTAATGTGAAATTAGAATAAATTTTACCATTTAATCCAATAGTGGTCATTGTAATTAATTTCACTTTGAAATTGGACTTAAACTAGTGTCAATCTTTTGATATAAATTGTCTCATAAAAACACGCTATCTGTTTAGACATTGGGAATTAATTATTAAATTATATAATGTAACTTATATGTTTTGAATTTTGTAAAATTGACATCATTTTTGAATTTGTAATATCAAATATTGCTTAGGGTGAATTTTTGGTATTTTTCTGAAAAACATCAATTTTTGATGAATAGTGAAACCAATAAGTGGTACATAAATAAACTGATTTTTTGTTTAAATGAAATTTTACTACCTCAGTGTTATGAATTTATAAATTCCAACATACATGGTTTTCATTAGGAAGTAAAATCTGGTTCAACGGGATTAAAATAATTTTTGGTGAATAGTAACTTTTAAGTTTTTAATCGCGATTAGTGGTAATTAGTGTAATTTAATGTAAAAATAATGTTTTAATAATATAAAATGACCTTGACACATGTCCTACCCTTATTTTATGTGTCATGGCCGACCAGGAAAATCCATGGGTCAACTTGGGGACCCCACAGAGCCACTTTTGTAGGAAAATGACATTAATAACTTTTTATTTAATGTTAAAATAAAAATGTCAGAAACATGTGTTGTTTTAATAAAACAATTTTTAAATGGGGTTATACAAGTCATATTTTTGACTATAAATATTTATTAGAAAGATAAAAATATTTAATACATCATGAAAGTTTTTTAATAATTTTTAGACATTAAATAAGTTAAATTATTTATGATACCATGATAATGCAGCGATTACCTCATTATTTAACGATTTAAATAAAATTATAAGATAATGTAAAATATAAGACCTACACTTGCCAAAAAACTATTGGATGGGTGGATTTCAAACTATAATCAACTTATCCTTGAAATATATAATTGTGGGACCTTTAAAACCCGAAACTCATTTTATAATAAAGTATCCTTTTATAACATTCCAAGAGTGCCCCTCCTCTCCTCTTATAAAAGGCCCCCACCTCTACCACCTTAAACACACCTCTAAAGAATTTGGCTCAGCCAAACCCTGACAAATTTGTCTCTCCACATCCCTATATTACTCTTAGAAGCCTCACATTGGGCATAAGTCTGTCCAAGGAAGCCTTTGACCTCAAATCGAAAAGAGTTACCCGATTTAAAGGTAGTGTCTTCTTTTGTGTTCTTATGTTTTATTTTGCTTCTCCAAGCCCCTAAAATCTTTTTATTAATATATTTTTTACAAAACCAGTATATTAAATATACTATGATGTTTTTATGAGAAGTATTAGAGCTATAACGACACACACCTTCGTCTAAATGTTAAAGAACATATTGTTTCTGTTGTTGTCGATTTTCTGCCTCACGAAACGATGATTGTTCAATATTCTTTTAACATATTTAAATGTGTCCATTATGATGTAACTGTATTTTATATATGATATATGTTATTTATGTTTACTATATGATTCTGTATTTTATATTTAAAGCATACCTTTATTCTTTTCATGTTGTGCAAATGCGGTAATTTCATATGAGGAAGTGTGGACTACCGCCCCTCAAGTGATGTGACACATTCATGCAATACATGGAATGTATAAAGAATGAAATTAATGAACATATGTGACCTATATAACATTTATATTACAGTTGAATTATTATATATATGTATCTCATTTATTTTTAATTCCATTAATATGACAAAAAATGAAAGTAGCGTTCATGCGTACGTACAGCCTACCGTCTCCATGAACTGTGCTTTTCATTTTTTTCTCCAAATGAGATGGAATAGTATAAAATTAATATGTAATGGATATATATGATATTTTAATCATTAATACTATTCTGGAAGTGATTTACTCATAACTACATGGGCAATCGTTTTCAAACAAGTTCATTTTTTACTCATGTACCAAACATCGGCAAAAACGTCTGATATGAACAAAAATTATTAAAAAATTACTATAACATTATAATATGTGATATGAACTGAATAATAATCATTAAAGGAGGTCCTTAAGAAATTATAAATTGACCAAGGTTTATTATTTAGGAATATAAAGAAACAAACAAGACAAGTCGGACTTGAGGTAAGGCATCCTACCCCTCTCATTCTTTATAAGTACACTCTTTTTTGTCATTCCTTTTAAGCTCATCATTCTTATGATTGGGATGTTATTTTATATTACTCTTACTGTAATTTTTATTTTAATGTGATGAGAGACACTATTTCCTCCCATCAATCCATTTTGGATGATTTGATTGGCGCCGTTAGGCTGCCGAATTTTCGTAAGAGATCCAACCTCTCTATTTCTTTTGAAGTACTCTCCTTTATGTCACTTATTTTAAGCTCCTCATTGTTATGTCGGGGGATGTTATTTTAAATTCCTCTTGCGGTAAATTTTATGTTAATATGTTGAGAGACCTTATTCTATCTCATTAATCCATTTTTGGATTTTTTAAGTGGCACCGTTAGGCTGTCACGTTTTCGTAACGGATTTTTCATCTCACTTTAATTCCCCTGAGATTTATTCTAAATTTTCCACCATTTTCTTGTAGTCGTATATGTACTGCCCATTATTATAATATTTGTGTAATATACTTTCTTTTATGAGTATTTACATCAATGTTGTATTGTCATTCTTTCATGGGGTGTATGTTCCGAAAGATACCCAAGTCGGTAAGGGAGCTTTTCACCCTCCTCTTTTTAAAAGACTTATTTTGTTGGGTCTATTAATTTACATATTGTAATTTTGGGATATGTCCTTATATATCCTTATTTATGTAAATTATATTTCCAAGTGATGAGATCCTTTTTTTAATCTCTCATCAACTCATTTTCTGAATTTTGAAGTGACTTCGTTAGGCTGTAAATTTTTTTTTTGCAAGGGAACAACTTAACCCAATTTTGATTCTTTGGGATAAACTTGTACTCCTTGATTATGTCGTTATATGAATATGTGTGAATGACCTCTGCTTGTTTTGAACTTAATATCCACTTATATTTGGATTATTTTTTTGTCACACATAATTATGTAATTGATTTATCCTTAATCCATGGATACCGTCTTTGTAAGGGACTTCGTCTCAATCTCCTTTCATTTTGGCATATATTGTTCTAGTAGAAGAGTTTCTTTTATACAGTGTATAAACCCCTTTGACATTAAATTTCATATACCAAATGAATCCTTTTCTACGAAGTGTTTTACAAAATGACAAAAAGGAATGTTTCTTTTAACTTATGCAGTGACAATGACCTCTTTCGCCACCGCGAGTATTATTTGGTCTTTGGCTTCATCAATAAGCCGTAATGTTTTTAAAATGAAATAAATACCATATACTCTTTGATATATTTTGGTCTTGAAAATGGTTTTTTATAATGGATTTGTTATGTCAATATATTTTAGTGATATATTGTGATCAATGTGTGGAAATTTTTTCTTTCCATTAAATTTCTTTTATGTCTTATGATTTTATAATGGTACTTGGACATTTCACGGGTGGTTACGTGATAAACAATATGACGGGTTGTTCCATGAATACTAGGAAGGGTGGTTACATTATAACCTCCAATGCATTGGATATGGAAGTTGGTCGTATGGTTATTCCATTAAGTGATATGTGTGGAAGTCGACCGTATAGTTATTCCATTTAAGTATGTTTATGTACCAAGTTACCTTTATATGTTATCTGTACTTTATATGGGTTTTATGGAAATATTTTGGTTACAAAAGGGTATGTAATGATCTTTTATTCAATGAAGAATATTTTCTGCTTCATAAAAGTGAAAATTATTACTTTGATAAGTATTCACGGTTTAATTGTTGTTTTAAAAAACTAACAGTTATCCTTCTTTGGGTATCCCTTACTGAGATTTTTATGCTCACCCCAAGTTGTTTTTGAAATTTTTTTCACAGGACATAATGTGGAATATGTTCAAGGATGGGATCAAGGAAAAGTCATGCTTTCTTAAACATGGAACTAGAAATGAAATATTTTTTTGGAGTTCATGTTTTGAAAAAAAAGGAAACATTGTAGAAGTGTCTAATGTGAAATATTTTGAGATGTAATAGTTGTTGTCTAATTCTATAAAACTCTAAACCGGAATAGATCCTGTACGTGAATTATTTATTTAATTCAATAATAAGTAATGTTTAAGGTCTGGTCCTTATAATGTCCAATAAATCCCCATCATTGTCCATGGAATCAGATATTTGGAAAACGAATTTCCAATATATAGAAATAATTCTATATTTTAGAGATCATGTGTATAATAAGGAAACATTATGGTTTAAAATACCAAAAAACACCCCTAATAATTTATTTTATAGAATAATGAAGTGTAGGAAACCCAACCACTTTGATGACCCATCCTTTAATCTGATTGTGATAAAATTATGGTGCTCAAATGGCTCTTCTAATTCAAAAGGAATGTTATAAAAACACATGAAATAAAATGAACAAGTAATATATATAGAAATTATGTGTTTTATATGTCTTTATTTCTCTATGAGGGAATACAATATATTATTAATTTAAGATGAAGACAAATTTTTTTTGGAACTGCCGTTCTAAAATCCGAACCTAGCACATATAAAAAGTGACTCCTTCTGGAAACACTACTAAATAAACCTCCATCAAACTTCCTCTACAAACTACTTCCAACCAGAAGAACAATTGTATTGTAGGCCATTTGGTATAGTATCCACTCTTTCTACTCAATATATATTGACTATCACTTGACCCCATTATGATTTTTTACAATATTCTAATAAATATAATAACCACTATTTCAATTTTTACTATATAGATGTAATTTTTTATTCCTATTTCACTTCCCTCCAAACATATCAAACAACCTTATATTCAACCATGTGAAATGGCTAAGTATCACAACCTAAATTATCCCTTCTACTGAATAGTAAATTATCTTCTGACAAAACATTATGATGATTCTCCCATAGTCATTACAATATTCTATGAAACCTTACACATGTTCATAATTATACTTTTTTGATTTCTTATTATACTCTTTCTTCATATATAAAAATATTCATCTAATATTATTAATTTTTTCAAAGTTTATTTGATTCATTTCAATTTTCTATTAATTCTAAATCACTCCATCCTTTGAAATGTGACTTCATAACATGTGAATTTATCAATTATTTCATCAGACCATGTTCCAAAACATAAACATCAATATTGTGGATTCTACTTTTAATATCTTGAATTTGAACCTTATTGGTGAAGATGAATATGTCCCCATCTTGTACTACCATGATTAACTCCTAAAATATATTTTCCTATAATGACATCATTTTACCATAAAATAGTTCTTCCATAAATACACAATTATCCTTGATTTGATATTTTATTATATTGTTATCCCAACAATATCCTATTTAAAAAACATAATTTATGATTTCAAAAAGTCCCAACATTCTAACTTATAAACCATTACATCTCCCCATTTATAATGTTACCACGATTCCCCACCATGGTTATGACAATCCAAAAATTATAGATAATGAAATGGCATAGTTTATTTTACTATGACCATTTTTTTATTCATATGAATCTTTCGGACTACCTCACTAGATTTTATCAAATGAACATTCAGTTACCTTTATAAGGGGTTTTCAAAGACCTATCAAAAAGCGTCTTCATATAACATATTCATGTAACTACTCAATTTGTACCATAAAATCTCAAAAATAATCCTATTCATTAATAATAAATGAGATTTCATTCATATATAAATAAAATTATACCATTGATACCAATATACATCCCATAAATGACACCGAGTATTTGGTCCCATATAACTATTATACATCCAAAGAAACAATCCATCACTAAATGATCACTATTTTTCATGGAAATCAACAAATTTACTTTTCATTTTACACCAGTACAACAGAACCATTTTATGATCAGTCCTGGTTCCATAGCCTATCATATAGTACATTATTGTACACTAAATAAATTTTATAATTCATTTTTTATTCCATAATTAAATTTATTATCATCAATACATAATAAAGAAACATTCCTTTTACTTTGGGATTTTCCCCTTTCTAATTTAATCAATATGGTCATTCTCTGAATTTCATATTAAATTAGAACGTGATAGAAAAAAACTCACATGTTCATAAAGGTTATCTCAATAGGATCATACCTAAAAATGAATAACCTTGATCTAAAAGAATAGTAATACATTTAAATATACCAAAAATATCACGACACGCCTTCACCAAAATGAGGGAAGGGAAAGTCGATTTCTAGACCCTTCATTACCAATGTTGATGGTGTGATAATGACCCCTGAAGCCCACATTCAATAGGTCATGGAGTGGCGACTATAACCAAGTGTATAGAATCACACACCAAAATGAAAGTCATTACATTTTTATATTAGTAGGATTTGGAGATAAGATAATAAATCCCAAACATCAAAAAATCTGGAGGTAGAAAGTAAAGCCAAAACAAAACATTTACATATGCATGTTCCAAAAGTAAGTGGTAAAAAGTACACGAAAAATCCAAAGAAAAGTACAAAATAAAAGATGAGAAGAAACACCAATTGTCCCAAATTTCTAACTAGTATGGTCTCACACGATCCCCGAAGTTCTTCTACAAACATGAAAGTAGTTTAATATTTATAGGGTGATTATACAGGTATACTAAGTATGGGAAACTGAAAGCTCTCATGCTTTACACGAGAGGCATACTAATGCCCCGTGAAAAATGAGATAATCAAATAACCTAGTGTAGAAACTATCCACCCAAAACTCACCAATCCACACCCACAAAATAATTCAAGTCATGTAAGGTAATAGTAATAGGACATCGATATTTGGGTACTCTGTACCGCTTTCCCACTGGTTATTGAAGACATCCTACACTTCAGACCTCCCCCCTCAATTCTCACCATAGTACCTCTGCCATATCCTACCCGCACATACATGAGTTTCCAAAACCACACATCCCACCCATAGACACCAAGTCCAGTACAACCACACATAACCACACCTACAGACACCTAGGCCACAACAACTACTACCATGCCTAAAGACACCAAGGCCTCATCCCAAAGACACTTGGTAAACAACCTACCCGCACACTCCTAGGCTAACCACCACTACTACCTTGAATGAAGAATCGTTGTCTATAATGGACCTCAGGCCATAAAAACATTCACGAAGAGTCATGGGATACACGAGAAAATGAAGCAGAAAAGATTTCAATATCCAACCACTCACTGGGGTGTTGGAAAAAAAACCCCATGAAATGGGGGTGTTCGGAATGAAGTGCTCAACATAGGTGGGGTGAGAATAAGAAATATAAAAACTAAATTATACATATAGGTTACAAGAACCCATCTCAGCCTAAGGGTTCCAAAACCATCTTATATACAAACACCCTCATTACTATTCATTCATAAGAAACACACAAGCAGAACCATGTCATAAATCATTCCCATAAAAAATTACATATTGAACTACTTCTTTTTTTTCATATTCAAGTAATTATATTTAAATAATTCATCACTACGGGGCAACTAACAGCCGTAGCCAGAAGCCAAGGAAGGAAAAACATCCAAGCACTATTGCAATCATTCACACACGGTTCTCTTGTAAGGTCAATACCAATAAAGGGACCCATGAGATCCCTCAAAGTACTATAACCAAACCAAGATACAACATACGGCCCCACATGTCCATAGGTATATAAAACCATGATGTCATAATAGGGGATCCCATCCCCATCCATGTCACATCACATGCATCAACCATAAACATCCCCATAACAGATCATGGGAGTTTTCAAATATGAATATTCCATTCATTTAGTTCAGTCCTTCCATTTGGTTAACTAGGCTGATAATAGAGGGATTATTATTCATTGGGAATCCATATAGTCCACTTAGATTATGTGATTTACATGTTTCCTTGTTATATCCATTCAATCACATAAATATCCATAAAATAGAGCTTCGTTAGTGCACATGAATGGACCACCAACGACCAAGATTTTCAGTGGACATAAGCCCATTCAATTCACTACATAGAGGAAAAATAAAATAGTATAACAACATTATCAAAAAACCCCTTCAATATTTAAATCCATTTATTATCTTCATTAATGTTTGGTTTTATCCATCCCCATAGGAAACATTTTCATACCCACCTTGCATGATGCATAGTAATGAGAGAAAAAGGAAGAACTCTCCATGGATGATCAAAGACTAACATTTTTCTCTTCATACCAAGAACTGGGATGCGCGACTTGTAGGGGGGAAATTCTGGGGACTCCAAGTGCGATCAGAAAAGGGTCCAGCACTTTCCTCAGGAGGGGGAACTCCAAAAGCACCAAGAAAAACAATGGAATGAAACACACAATTACAAAATATTGACAGAAGGTATTCATGTGTGATAATAAGGCGATATCATGGAGTTACGGGATAAGAATTTTCATTGGCCATAATGGAGGATCGTGGTTTCACCACGCAATTGGACAGTTACACACGATGGAATTAATTTCTATTTAATAATTCTCATTGTAGGGATGTCCATAAGAACTTTTCATTAAAGGATATCATTTAAAGATAAGAAAACAGGTTGGTTGAGGGTCGCCCCACTCTTATGGGATTTGAAATGTTTTTTATGGGGATAAAAATGACATTAATGAACTATAAAAAGTTTAAAAGGCTTAATGTAGCGTTACTGGAAAAACAAGTGATGGAAACCATGAAAATACCTTTTGAAACCGATTGGTGTCACACCGATCTTTGACACACTGATTGCTGACACACTAATTGGTGACTCACCGATGGGTGAAACCAAGATGGCGTCCTACCACCAATACGTTTCCCATCAGATTCATACTTACTAATGTGTCTAGGGTGTCCCAAATTCTTGAAATTGGCATTGTAATGGACCTAGAGGGTCAATGTCATTGTATTGGATACCTCTCAAACTATTCTCACACTCATGAATTAAAACTAGACCAATGAAAAGTGAGTTGTACGAACAACAACCTCAAATGATAAATCTCATGAGAAAATATCCTCGACATATAGGAATACCTCTCCCTCATGTAACCACATATAATATAAAGGTTCCACTATCCAGACATATGGATCATGGAGTCGTTTCCCACCATGTTAAGATTCTATCCTCATTGGGGGACACTGACTCTCCTGAATGGGTTTAATCTAATCCAATATAATGTCTTTTGAATACGGATTGAGTCCTCCCTTCCCCACCGTCAGGACCCTTCGCACACATTCATATAGAAAGGAAAATGACACACATCATCATTTACAATTGTAAGTACTATATCACAAAAGGTTAAGAAACAAAATAGAAAACAACTCAACACATCTTCGGGTATCGGGCATGCATCTATGCCTCCCATTCTTATGTACTCTCCTCAAGGCCACCATGCATCCATAACACATGAACCAAGGGAATGGTTTGTCCACAAAGCACTTCCCGCTCACAACTTTCTATCATCATCAGTCGTTATACGAATGTAACAACACCCTAGATATCCAACATTCCCCAGTCAAGGACTTGTGAATCATCGTGTAAATACCGATGGAGGAGAGACACATGGAATATGTCATGCGCTCTTAGTATAGGTGGTGGTATCCCTAGTAGATAATTCACTTCGCCGGCCCACAACAACACCGTGAAGGATCTGACAATCCTGGGAGAAAGTATACTCCCCCTGCCAAACCTCTGTTGTCTCGCAGAGGGGAGACCTTTAAGAACACATGGTCCATGACCTCGAATTCCATGTGTCTCCTTTTACAATCGGCATAAGAATTTTGGATGTCATGGGCCACCTTATTTCATTCTCATATAAGCTGAACCTTATACATCATGTTATGCCCCACCTCTAGGCCAAGAACACCTGCTTCCTCGACTAATGTCCATCACACGGGTGAGCGATACAACCTCTCGTACAAATCTTCTAATGGGGACATGCCAATGGTAGATTGATAGTTATTGTTGTAGGCAACCTCTACCAGAGGAAAGTGTCTCACCCATGATCCCCCAAACTCCAAAACAAATTCCCGTAGCATATCCTCCGGTGTCTGGATAGTCCGTTGTATCTGCATATATGTCTGGGGATGGAAGGTAGTGTTAAGTTGTATCTAGGTTCCAAATGAATGCTGAAATCTCATCCATACTCATGAAGAAAACCGTGAATCCCTATTTGAGACTATGGTCCTTGGAACCCCATGAAAACACACCACCTCATTCACGTATCTCCTTGCTAAGGCATCCACAACACTCATCTCCTTGATCGCTAGGAAGTGGGCTGATTTCGTCAACCGGTCTGCCACTACAAAGATAGTAACACAGCCTCCTTGAACCCAGGGTAGCCATGTGAATAAATCCATCAAAATTTCATCACACTTCCACTCGGGGACATATAAAGGCTAAAACAGAACTCCTGGGACGTAGTGTTCGGCCTCTACTGGCTGACACACCAGATACCATTCCATGAAATCTGCCATTTCCTTTTTCACCTCAGGCCACCAAAACTGTTCCCTCAGGCCACAGTACATCTTGGAAACTCTAGGGTGTACTGATACGAGTGAGTTATGGAACTCACAGAGAAATCCCTCATGCATCATCTCTAGGATAAACTACTTCCCTAAGAAAATAATCCAATTTTGATCATTCTCTGACAACCTTCTAAAGCTTTTCCTTGGTTAACCCGATCACACATCACTTTAGTCTCTAAGTCTCTCCATCACGACTCTTCCAGCTGCCACAATAAAAAGGACCACACTATCATGTGAAATAGACAACCTATACCACCATCCACCATTTCATCTAGGTGTAGGGCAGCCAACTCCTTCCTTTCCGTTGAAGCATCCCTAGATTTGTGAACGGCTTCCCTCCGTGACTTCCTTCTCAAGGCATCAGCCAAAATGGTCCCATGACCTTCATTTTAAGAGATCCCTAAGTTTTAGTGCTGAATAAACTCCATCCACCATCTATGTTGCATGTTCAGGTCCCGCAGTGTAATGTTACGCCTCAAACAATTGTGACTGTGAATACCACAAAGTTCTCCTCGATGAGGTAATTATGCAACAACATCAACGCGAACAATACCACTGTAGAATCTAGGTCATGGGTGGCATAGTTACATTCATGATAACATAACTTCTTAGAACCATATGATATCACTCTCCGCTACTGTATCAACACAGTACCCAGGCCATGTTCAGGAGCATCAAAAAATACCTCATACATAACCATTTCTTCTGGAACACTGACCACTTGAGCACTGACCAACTTTTCCATCAAATAGATAAAATCTGCCTGACACTGATCACTCCATAAAATGTCCTGGTCCTTTCTAGTAATTCATATCAAATGCGCTATAAATCAAGAGATTTTGGGTACGAACCTCCAATAATAGCATAACAGACCTAGAAAAATACAATCCTCCATCGTATTCTTGGGTTCTTACCACGAAACAACATCTTCAATCATGGACGGATCAAATGCTACCCCATGAGGAGTCACAACATGTCCATTGAAATACACTTCTTGTTTCATGAACATACACTTAGACAATTTCCCATAGAGCTGATGATGTAGAAGGATTTATAAGACCATCCTAAGGTGATTAGTTTTTTCCTCCTCTGATCTAGAGTATATCAAAATTTCATCAAGGAAAAAAATGACTAACCAGTCTAGAAACATGTGGAAAATAGAGTTCAAGAGCCGCATGAACACAGCAGGTTAATTCATGACACCGGCCGACATGAATATGAACTCAATGTACACAAACATGTACTTGAAAATTAGTCTTTGAAATATCACTCTGTTTCACGCTTTACTGCTGATACCCAAACCGAATACCAATCATATAGAACCAACCTAATCCCCTCAGACGGTCTATGAAATCATCTATCCTTAAGAGAGGGTAACAGTTCTTGACCGTTACCAGTTTCATTCTCCGGTAGTCTATGAACAACATGAGACAACCATCTTCCATCTTCCCGAACAAGACATGAGAACCCCATAGTGACACTCTAGGTCGGACAAAACCCTTCTTCATCAGTTCTTCAATCTGAATCTGCAACTCCCGCAACTCAGAAGGCACCATCTGATAAGGATCCATGGATATTAGATGGGCACCAGGTTATAAGTCTATCCCGAACTTAAAATCACGTAGAGGGGGTAGAGTCACAAACTCCTTCAAAAAATGTCTAGTAACTTGCTAAAAACTCTTGGAACATCCATCATATCAGCATCCATAGAATCTGTTGAATGCTCGAACAACTTAGAAATATGAGGCTCCACACACTATCTCCCCACCTGACAACTCTGTTCGCTAACAAAAGCCACACGCTGGCCATCGTCATCAGAGAACATGACTCTTCACCGAAAGCTGTTGATACCAGCATTCACAAAAAACTTCCAATTGATGCCGAGGATGACATCATATGGCATCATTTGCAGTAGAAGGAGATTCATAGTAGACTGATGCGGCACCAAAAACAACCTACATCCTTGAAAAACATCAAATAGACTGGTATGACCCCAAACTGGCGTACTCATCACCATCAGAATGGATAGTATCTCACCATCTTGGCTGATGCAATGGGTAGACCAGGTGTAGAAATGGAGTGAAAATCTCTTGAATCAAACAAGGTGCAAGAAAGCGTTTTAAACAAGATGATCATACCTCGAATGACTTCTAGCACTGCTTGAACAGCTGCCTCTGTGGTGTGAAACTTCCCATGCCCAGTTCTTCTTCCTATCAGCTGTCGACCTCCTACCAGACCATGACCTATTGGAGATCCTTGAGGAGAACCCTCGGCTCAGCCTCCACTTGCCACATCTCCACTAAGAGGAGGGGGAGATAATTGTCCCTACTACTACTGCTGAATGTTCCTGGCTAGAAACAGCTACTACTGAGGTGGGTGCTGAACCTGCCCACCCCAACCATACTGCAAACTATCTGAGCACTGATTCTAAAGGTTCCAATGTCTGCCACTTGTGAAGTGCCTCAGTACTAGGTCCACATGTAATGGGCAAGGACTGGGAGATCCAAACTGGAATAGCTAGGGTCTGCTCCCCACTAGTTGAAACCTAGGAGGTCCTAATGCTGGAGGCCTACTGCTAATGACCTACCCCATTGACGATCGTAATTGGCTCCCCTCATGAGGCACAACTCCCAACGCGTGCATCTTCTCCACCAATAGAACATTCTTTTAGACCTCCATGTATGTCGTTAGGGTGAAGGGAGTGACAACATACTGAAGTGTAGGATAAAGTGCCTCCTCTAAACGCCTCACCCGAGACTCCTCATGTGGAAAAAAGTCCAGAGAAAAACGAAGGAGATCCATGAACATAATTCTCGGCTCCCTTACTGACATGATCCCCTGCTGAAGGGAGAGTAGATCCTGCCTATTTTTTTGCATTCATCATGGACGAGAGGATTTACACTCATAATTCCAACTCGATGTCAGTCCACGAGACTTCAACCTCCCTCTTTTTTCCAAGATAGAGAGTCCACCACTAAAGCACTGCTTCATGCATCTAGCTTTCAACCAAAGGAACCCAGTACTCCATCGGTACCCAGATCAATCTGAAATCTATCAACAGCTCCTCAAGCCATCTCTTTGCCTCCATTCTGAGATTCTTCCCTCGTACTTCCCAAGGGTTTTCCGCTGAAAGGCACGAACCATCCTCTCCCACTGGCCATCCCCCTCATATAGGTCAGCCCTTTGCTGATCAGCCAAATCAGCATCATGTGCCTCGATCTCCCACACTACTTGTGGACATCATACGTGTGACATAGCTACAAGGTAAACTAGGAAAGCCTGAGCCTGAGTAGTGTACAAGATTTATTTTAAATTTTGCTCAATCTTTTTATTCATTTAAATTCCCTGAACACACAGAAAACACAATAACACAAGTCATTATGATGCATGTACCATTCCTATGGTCTCTACCCTACAATAAGTGTATCCTCACTAGGTAATTTGGTACGTCCTAAGTCCTTGCATTAGATCACGAGGGACCCTAAAATCTTATGTCATAGTTGGTATTCCCTAGCATATTTCACGCACCAAGATTGTATAACACTGTTGCACTACCCTCCCATGAAATCCTTACTATGCCTAACCCCAAGATTCATCCTACCACTCAACCTCCCATTCATACCATTCTGTCGTGACCTTCCTTCACCACAATGAGGGAAAGGATAGCAGATTACCAGACCCTTCCTCCGTCAAGTTGAAGGAGAGATAATGTCCTACAAAACCAGCCTTCAATAGGTCCCATCGTGTCGAATTGCACCAAGGGTATATAATCACACACAAAAATGGATGTTTTTACACATTTTTTATTTAGTATGATCGAGAGATAATATATCAAATCCCCAAAAACACCAAAATTAGAGGTAAAATTAATGTCAAAACAATCCATTCACATATGAATTTTCCAAAATTAAGTGCCACAAAGTACATGAAAACTCCAAAGAAATTTACAAAAGAAAAGATGAGAAGTAATAAAAACTATTCCAAATTTCGAACAAGTACAGTCTCTTATGATTCTTGAAGTCCTCATGGAAACATGAATGTAGTTTTATATATATAGGATGAGTATACAGGTATACAAAGTAGGGAAAAACAAAATATCTCATTCACAAGGTGGAGGCATACTAATTCCCCATGAAAAAGGAAATAACAAAATCACATAGTAAGGAAACTATCCACCGAAATCATAAAAAGGAACACTCCCCAAATAATGAAAGTCAAGTAAGGTAATAGTAATAGTATATCGATATTTGGGTACCCCATAGCACTTTCCCACTCGTTATTGATGACATCCTAATAATTAGACCTCCCCCGCATGTCTCACCACAGTCCTACTGCCATACCCCGCCCGCACACACATGGGCTACCACAACCACATATGCCCCCTAAAAACACCAAGGCCACAACAACCACATATATCCTTTCCAACAGACACCTGTTCCAAAATAACTATTCCCATGCCCGAAGAAACCTCGGCCTCATCCCAAAGACACGTGGGAAACAACCTTCCCACACACACCTGAGAAAACCACAAAAACTACATGGCCCAAGGAATCTTGGAAATAATGGAATTGAAGCCATCACAACCTGCCCAAAGAGTCTTGGGATACTTGAGGAATGGGAGCCAAAAACGAGTCAATAACCAGCCACTCAAAGTAGTGTTAGAAAAAAACCAGCCCCCATGAAATGGGGGTGTTCATCCCAAAGTTATCAACATGGGTGGGGTGTAAATAAGAAAACTAAAAACTAAATTATATGTATAGGTAACAAGAAATAATCTTATCCTTGGGGTTCCAAAACCAAACTATAGAAAAACAACCTCATTACTATTCATTCATATGAAACACAAATCCACAACCACGTCACAACTCATTCCTAGAAAACAATTCCACATTGAACCCATTATTGTTTTCATCTTCATGTGATTCTATTTGAATAATTATTCACTAACATGTAACAATAAACCATAGACACAAGCCATGGAAAGAAAAACATCAAATCAGTAATGCAATCATTTACACCTGGTTCTCTTGTATGGTCACAACCCCCAAAGGGATACCTGAGATCCCTCAAAGTACTGGGACCAATCGAAGCCCCAACATACATCCCCACACGACCTTAGGTCCAAAAAAACAATACTTTACAATAGGGGATCCAATATCCATCCATGTCACATCAGAGGCATCAACTGTAAACATCACCAAAATAGAGAAATGGAGTTTTAAAATTTGACTATTCCATTCATTTGGTTCCGTCTCTCAATTTGGTTAACCGTGGGGATCACACATGGATTCGTATTCATTGTGAATCCATTTAATCATCCGAGTTTATGTGATTTACTTGTTTCCATGTTATAGCCATTCAATCAAATAAAAATCCAAAAAACTGAGTTTTTTTAGTGCACAATAAAGGGTCCCAAACTGCCATGATTTTCATTTGACATAATCCCAGTCAATTCCCAACATATAATTAAAGATAAAAGAACACATCTACATTATCAATCACACCCCCTCAATCTTTAAATCTATTTATTATATTCGTTAAGGGTTGGATTCATCCATCCCCATAGAAAACATTTTTATTCCCACCCCACATGATTCACAGTATAGAGAGACAAAGGAAGACCCCTACCTGTATGATCAATGACTGGCGTTTTTCTCCTCGCACGAAGAACTAGGATGCACGATATGCATGAGGAAACTCTAGGGAATCCAAGAGAAATTAGAAAAGGCTCCCACACTAGCCTAAGGAAGGGGAACTCTAAATGCATGAGGTAAAGGAAAAGGAAACCAATTCACAATATCAAAAGAAAGAAAGATGGAATTCTCATGCAATAAAAAAATGATCTTGGAGATAAGAGATAAGAAATTTGAATGGATTTATTGGCGGATCGAGGTTTCACCATGTGGTTGAATGTTTACAAACGATGGAATTAATTTCTATTTTATCATTATCATTGAAGGGGTGGCCATAACAGTTGTATGTTAAAGGATTTCATTTAAATAGAGGAAAATGGGTCAGTTGAGGTATTCCCCACTCATAAGAGCATTAAAAAGCTTATTATGATAATAAAAACGTCTTTAAACCACTTTAAAAAGTTTAAAAGATGTGATGTGGTGTTACGGTAAAAAATGGGGAAGGAAACCCCTAAAATCCCCATTTGACACCGATCTGTGACACACAGATCGTTGAAATAGTGACCGGTGTCACACCAATTGGTGACACACCGATTGATGACACATTGATCCATGTCACACTGATCGGTGACACACCAATTAGTGACTCATCGATGGGGGACACCAGGATGACGTCCTGCGGCCGATATGCCGCCCTTCGGATTCAGACATACTATTGTGTCCATAGCCTACAAAATGCCCTAAATTCGCAATGTAGTGGATGGGGAGGGTCCGGGCCATCACAGATATCATTTTATTTTCCTATTTATAGAACACACTGTCTTACTCAATGTATTGGAAGTAAATTCAAAAAAAGATATATTACTATGTCCCCTAATTTTTTTCTAATCTACTAATACAATGTCTGATCATAACATCTATAAATATATTTTAATTTAAAAATACTATTATAATATAATAATATATAAACTACACATTAAATTAGAGGTCATTAATTATATTAATTAACTTATGAAAATATATTTTTTAAACAAATAAAAAATGAACTGATCTAAAAGGACCCGACCATATTACAATACATAATACTGAATTTAGTCAAGAACTAACTTACTTTAACATTGAATATCTTTTCATGAATAGTGATTTAGAGAATTGGGACATAATAAATTTAAAATATTCCACATTAATAAAGTGTGGATACCATAAAATAGTATTCATTTATTCCAAAATAATAAAATTTTCCAAAAAAAATCATGATTTCATTAACAAATCATCACAACATATTACATGGATTCCTTATTAGTCTTAATAAACCTTATAACATATGATAATTAGTTAAAAATTTTGGATGAGGACAGAACTCATAGAAAGAGATATAAAAAGATAAAAATAAAACATTAGTCCATTAATATTTGTAGATGCATGAAATCATTTTCAATAAGCCTAATTTGTCACCCATATATACTTACATTGTGAAACATGAGATTCAAAAAAATTATAATGATGATAAATAAAACTATAAAGTTGTCTTCAGGAATTATTTACAAAGTCTTGTAACCCTCTTAAAAACCTAATAGTTTGCAACCATCACATATACCTTACAATTTGTCTAACCATCACAGTTAGAATTGGTGTAACCATATGGATGACCTCCAACTTTCATATACCCAATTCATTATATGGGGATATAGGCTCCACCATTCATCATAAACAATGCCCATGAACCATAAATTAATCATAAAACATGAATAATTACATTAAAACATTGTTTTTGAATTTTGTAAAATAGACTTTTAAAAGAAGTCTATAAATAAAAAACCCTTTATAAATATAATATAATTGAAGAGATACTTAAAATAGAAGCGACGAGCACGATTTCAATGGTCAGAACTATAGCGTTGGTAGGTAACTGTAGCGGTGACTTGGCACTATAGCAAAAGTGTGTATTTTGAGGTACAATAGCATGTGGTACTATAGCAGTACTTTTTACATAATGGGAATTTGGCAAAACATTAGGACCTACATTCCATTTAATGGGTTAATTTCCCACTACGCCTTCATGATATGTAAATGGTATCCAGCTAACCAGTTAAAAGAGGTCCTTACTCTGCTTTAATAATAATTGAGGCTTCATCCCAAACCGTAAAAAAATATAGTGGATGGATTAAGTATATATACTGAACATTCAAATTATTCAACATAATATAAACAAAATTCATCACACAATAAATTTTAATACCACCTTAATAATGGAGTAGAATGTATACCCAAAGAATTGAAATCGGGTTAAGAATTCAATTACCTCGTACATTTATTACATCAATCTTTTTAAAAGAACCTTTATAATTATTAAAAGAGTGTTACTAATATCTTACATAAACATTTTAATTTTAATAATATCTTATATGATCATTTACATAATTAATTTCACCCTATAATTGTTAGTATTTTGTTCCTTCCATTCTTTTGGATGTGTTCTATAAATGATTTCCATGGACGGTTTGTATTTGATAGTTCTGTCCTAAGGAAAATAAATTACAAATCTTGAAGGAAGTGGTATTAATATGTTTCTAGAATATATAAGGATACCATAAATCATTTTATTGTTATATATGATGTTGTATCATTAGATAAAACATTAGTGTTATTTGTTTCGATCATTTTTGTGGTTTCACAATAATTAGGAATATTTTCATTATATATTCTAATTTCTTGCATAAAAGTCCATTAAATAAAAAAAAGGTTAAAAAATACAAATAAAATCATGTTTCTACCAGTAAAAGTGTTTTTTGATCATATATAAAGAATGTAATGGAAATTCAAAACACATCGTCCATGATTTTGGTAAATCGGCACATCATGGAAGGTGTTTTCATATTTAGAACAAGAGGGATAAGAGATAAGAATGATGATGAATATTGTATATGAACATGATAAAATACATAATATATTATATTATGGATATTTCATACCTCTGGAATTAGTGGAGGGGAATATGGTATAAGAAATTAATGGAAATGAAAATAAAACACATGAAAAAGGAGGAGGATTCATACCTATTGATATCTTATCAATTAGATCATCAAAAATGCCATTGGTTTTTGCCTTTTGGGGATACAATAAGGTCATGGACTAGGGGAAGATCCATGGGAATGAATTTGGTACAACTTATACCATGCTTGATGCTTTAGAGGTGTGAGAGGAAGTGGGGAATGATGGTGGTATTTATAGTGGAAGAGAGAAGGGATTTTACATTGTAATATTGTTTTTGTCCAAGACCATGAATAGTCTTTATTCATGAGATCTAAATACTAAATAGTGCATTAAATTTAAAAAAAGTGTTCTTACATAATCCATGATATTAAAAAGTAGTGTATTTAACTAGTAATTTTAAGATACTGTATTTTACAGTATTTCAGTATTCATAAAAAATTCAAGAATTTCAGAAAAATACCAAATATTCAACCTAATCATTTTTCAACGTGTAGATTTCAAAAATGAAATCCATATTTTCAATATATTTTTCTAAATATTATTAATTTATTTTTTCAATAAAATCATTATTTATTCAAAAATAACAATTTTAAATCTAAAACTCATTTTTAAAACCATTAAATATTAATCAACATCTCATTCTCTATTAACCATAAGAAAATAAATCATAATAGAATTTTCTATTAATTATGGTAGTATTACATTTCATTTAACTATTCATAATGGTATGTTACTATTAACCCAAAATCAAATAGGTCCCATTAGACTCCAAATAACATACTGATCACAATTGTAGATGACCGTTATTCAAAATCAAAACATATAAGAAGAAAAATTATATTTTAAAGATAGTTATAAAAATATAATTAAAAAAAAGATTCATGCATTTCAAGTTTTTTTTAAAACATGTTCTATTATAGTGTCCCCAACTTCAAGAAATCGCACAATAGATATTATATTTTCTTATTAAACAACAAATTGTACCTTACTCTCAATGCATTTTCTGACTCCCATATTGCTTCATCAACCATGTGGTTTCTTTAGAAAAATATTTTCCCAGTGGATTACATATTTCCGCAATACATGGTCCATTTGATCATGAATCAAAATTGGTTTCTCTTCATAATAAAGGTTTTATTCCAGCTGAACTTTTTCTGGGCTCAAGACATGAGTTGAATTTGGAACATACATTCCCAACATCAAAACATAAAAAACACTGTGTAACTTATATAAATTCAGAGGAAAAGCTAGTCTGTATGTGACTGATCAAATATTATGAAGGATTTCATAAATTAGAGTGAATAATGAATTTAGATTTACTTTCTCACCAAAACACATTACAATTTTATATTTTTAGTTTCTATGAATAACATGATCACGTAACTCGAAATAAAAGGCATTCCTCATTTTGTATGCATAAACTTTTTTTCATACTCTTAGATTACCTCATGTGTTACTGGATCATGTTCACATTCACAACCACTTCCTCTACTAATTATGTTCCCATAAACATCCTTTCACAGAATACTACCCAATAGGCTAGAGTTTTACACCACATCCCATATAATGCTTCAAAAGGATCCATATGTATACTTGAATGAAATATGATATTATAAGTGAACTCAACTAAATATTGATGTCGATCCCAACATTCATGGTAGTCCATTGAACATTATATATCAATATCATCAAATTTTTGAATCATTCGTGCTGACTGCCCATCTGATTGAGGATGAAATGATGTACTAAATTTTATTTTGTTCCCAAATATTTATGATGGTCCTTCCAAAAATTAAAAGTGAACATAGGATATCAGTGAGATACAATAGAAAGTGGAAATCCATGAAACCTGAATATTTCTTTGAGGTAATGTGAATGTGTCTCATTCAAAGACATTATATCTTGAATAAAAAGAATATGTCCAGATTTAGTCAGCCGATCAACAATAACCCATATTGAATTTTTACCTAGAGAAGTCTTTTTTAGTCCCACAATAATATCCATGGATATATCCTCCCATTTCAAATATGGAACTAGAAAACACCAAATATTCCCCTTCTATAAAAACCTTTCATATTTCACCCATTGACATGTTAATCATTTCATGGTAAAATTTGAGATATCTAATTTCATTCTATCCCACAAATAATAATTTTGAAGGTATTTATACATCCTAGTACTGTCATGATGAACTAAAAATAAAGAACTATGATATTCACACAATAATTATTTCTTCAATTCAGAATCACAAGGTATACATATACTTTTACAAAATCAAAAAACACAATCACTAAAATGGTTAACTTCAAGAAACATATCCATTTTAACCAATTCTAAATTTTCTGTAGCTCAAAATCTTCCTTCCGTGCTTTCTTAATTATAAATTATTACGATGAAATCACTGAAACCTGAAAAAAATAGATGTATTATCTCCACAAACTAATTCTAATAAAAAATTCATCCAATCATCTAACAAGGGATCATGTTCAATACATAACGTAGTTAATGATGAAGATGTTTTTGACTCAAGGAATCCTCCAATTGTTTTTATTTTCTTGGATGGAAGTTGATCATATAACCACAATCCATTATCATTTCAATCCATCTTCTCTACCTTATGTTTAATTCCTTCAGAGTGAATATATACTTCATACTTTCCTGGATAGTATATAAATGACCTTTGGCTCCATATAAATTTTGAATCCAAATTTTCAATGAAAAACCCATAGATGCAAATTCCAAATCATTTGAGGGATAACTTTTCTCATGATGTTTTAGTCTTCTTGAAGCATAATCCATTACCTAATCATTCTACATCAATACACAATGATGTACTTTCAATTAAGCAATGTTGTAGATGACAAACTCACCATTTTGGGAAGGCAAGTTTAAAATTGTATTATTCCCTAATATATTCCTCAATTCATAGAAACAAACATCATAATATTCTATCACAATAAATTTTACCACTTTTGTGTTTACTTAGTTTGAAGGATAGATAAACATAAAACCCATCAATAATAACCATTTAATCCAATAAAACTATGAATATCTGTAACATTTTTTGGCCTCTTCCATTCATCAAACACATTAATTTTGGTTGGATCAACTATTTTCCATCTTAATTTACTATATTCCCAAGAAAAAACAATAATTTGAAACCATAAATAACACTTGTAGAATTTTCCATGCAGTTTCTTTTCCTTTAGGACTTAAAAACAACCTATAGATGTTTTTTATGATCATATTTACTCTTAAAAAATAACAGAATTTCATCAATAAATACAACCACAAATTTATACAAGACCTCATGAAATATTCTATTTAAAAGATCCATGAATATAATAGGTTCATTAGTTTACCAAAATAGTTAAACAAAAAATTATAATACACATATATAGTACAAAAAGTTGCTTTCTAGATGTCATCCTGCTATACCTTCACCTAATGCTATCCAGATCCCATGTATATGTTGTTAAAGTACTCAGATCCCTAGTATTGATCAATGAAGTCATTGATACGAGGAAAAAGATACTTGTTTTTAATTGTGATGTTATTCAAGGATCATTAATTAATGAAAGGTCTCATGGAACCATAATTCTCATTAATGAAAAATAGGATCAACCTATGGCGAACTGTCAAGATTAATGAATCCTTTATCTTGAAACTCTTGAAAATAAATTTTCAATTTAATATGTTCCATTTGATCCATTCATTATAGGGTGTTTTTATATTGTCCTAACATCAGTAACTATGTTAATTGTGAATTTGAATTCCCGGTCAGGAGTGACACCTCTTAAATCCTAAGAAAAAACATCAAAGTATTAATTTAACTTTAGAACATCATTATTTGTAACATTTCCCTTGTTTTCAACAATTTGAGCAAGATAAATTTCATTTCCATTGTTCAACGAATTTTTATCTTCCAAATATGTTATCAATTGTATGGGTTCTTTCTTGAATAGTAATAAAAAACACTTTCTGGAAAACAACATCCTTAGATATAAAATCAATCATAGCATGATAAATAGAAATATAATAAATTCCTAGAATAACATAAAACTCTAATATGTGAAAAAATATGGTTTGTTGGTAATTTATTTCCTCATACCATAATATAAATATTCATAAAATGCCCCTTTGATATAATATTTCCCCTTGTGTTTTTCCAATATGTTCTCATCTCATTTCTTGAGGTGATATTTAAAATTTACTAGAATCATCCTAAAAGATAATAGAAAGTCTAGAACTCTAATCAAACACAACTTTAGAAAAATATTATTAAATAAACATGGTACCTGATAAAACTTCATTGTATGGCCCAATGTGTGCTGATGTAGTTTTAAAGGATCTCACTGATCTTTTATTCCAATAGTATAGGTTCTATAAAACATTTAGATCTCTCTTTGGGATGGAATTTTCATAATGACCAATCTCTCCATGTTTAAAAAACATAATAGTTGGATAATGTGGATTAGTCTTAGGATAATTTTCATTAAAATCTTAGGCCTAATTTCCCAATGTACAACATTGAAAACACTTCCTTGTTTTGGTAAGGCATTCCTTAAGGTGTTGTTTTCCACACTTTTCAAAAACTAGAAAATGAATTTTCATTCCGTCAGATTTCATTGGTTGATACTTACCTACCACTTTTCATCTGGACCTCTTCTTATCCATTTTTTAAAAGTGCCCATGATCATCAATACACTCCTTCTCTATCCTCTTAGAACAGCAGACATGCTTCTCATAACATTTGAATTCACAGGGGGGAAATGAACTTAGATACCCTACCTTTAATCCTAATTAAAAGCATGTGATTTTTCTATCAAGATAATAAATAAAATTCGGAGAATACCTCACTAGTCGGGTGATGTTATCTTCATACACGACCATTGAAACATCGTTTTTTTAATTCAAGGAGTTTCTTATCCGTCCTATGTCGAACCACCACCGAAAAATATTTTTCAAGGAAATAACATTTAAATTCATCCCTCTCTAAGGCATCAATCTCCTCCCTATTCCTGCTAGACCATTGACCATCACTGATCAGCTTCACCTTCAAAACAAAAATTCGATATACTTACCATTTGACTATATAAAAATTCCCTCACATCCAATATCTTTTCAAGGTATTTAGTCTATCATTTAGCTGTTATAGGGTCATAATATCCATTGGTAGTTGGAGGGTGTTTGTCTCATAAAATCTTGGACTATCGTCATATTAATATTTGGTACCTCTGGTTATTCTATTTAATGTATTCCACCACTATTTATTTCTACTTTATATGATCCATTACAATCACAAACATCTTTTTTCAAATACCTACCATTTCGAACTGCAGATTCGGAAGGACATAATTCTATTGGTGCCTCTCCTCTCCAGCCTCCCAATTTCATCGGTATAAAACCATTATGAACAAACAAATATTAGTTAATGAAACATGGATGTATTTAAATTCTATAACATTTCAAATTAACCATAGAGTAAAAATAATTTATGGTGTTATATTTACATCATTATAACCCAAAATTTTATCTAAACCATCCTCTCATACCATCATTTTGGAGTTGTCCTTATTACATTACATAATATTGAATTTAGTCATGAAATCACTTCCTATCACAGTGAGTATCTTTTCATGTTTAGTTATTTTTAGATTTATTACTTACTACATTCATAACATTATGCATTAAAACATTATGGATACCATAAAAAAAGAATTAATTTCATCCAAAATATAAAACCGTTCAAATAAAGCATGATTTATTTGAAAAATATTCATAAAATCTTACCTGGATTCCATATTTGTATTACACAACCTTATAAGCTATAAAAAATTATTAAAAAAATGGGATGATCCCAAAAATATTAATAATAGATATATAAAAAATAATAGTAAACAATATCCTATGAATACTTGTAAACACTTGAAATCATTTTAAAAAAGAAAAACCTATCACCCATATATACATACTTTTTGAAACACATGATTCCAAAAAAAACATAATGAACATAAATCAGACATTAATGGTATCTTGTTTGATTAATTACATAATCTTGTAACCCTCTTGGATACCATATAATTTGTTACCCTCATGACTACCTTTCAATTTGCGTAACCATTAAAGTTTCACTTGGAATAACCAAACGTCCGACCTCCAACATACACATTACTCAATGAATTGGTCGGACATATTGGTCCCACCCTTCATCATTAACATTTCTCATGAAGAATAACATAATCTTACAACATAAATAATTTCATATAAACATTGTTTTTAAATTTTCTAAAATAGAATTTTAAAAGAATATCTTAAAAGAAGAGCCCCTTATAAATATCATATAATTTAATAGAGATGTAATAAATTGGATGGATTATGTATATAAATTTTAAATAAAAATAATTGAACATAATATAAACAAACATAATCACAAAAATAATTTTAATACCACATAAAAAATTAAATATATTATTAACCCAAAGAATCAAAACCGGGTTAAGAATTCCCTAAGCCTGTGTTTGTCATACGTGAAGCTTCTTTAAACCTAAATTATAATGGTTAAAAGAGTGTCATTAAAATATTACTGAAACATAATAATGTTTATAATACCTTATATGATCATTTGATTATATCCTTTCACCCTATAATTGTTAGTATATTGTTCCATCCATTGTTTTGGGTGTGTTCATTACATGATATCAATGGATAGTTTATATTTGATTTTATTGTGCTATGGAAATGAAATTATAGAAGTGAAATTAAATGGTATTAATATGTTTCCAAAAAATATAACGATACCATAAATAATTTTTTTAATTATCTATTATTATGTAAAATTATATAAAACATTAATGATATTTTTTTAGACCATTTTTGAGAGTTCCTCAATAATCCTGATGTTGTTTTATTATATAATTTATTATCATCCATAAAATTACATTATATATATCATAAAACATGATGAAAAATAATAGTTATGTTTTTTTAATACATTTAAAATGGTATTATGATAATTTTTGAAGGATGTAATGGAAATTGAAAACACATCATCTATAATTTTGGTAAATCGGCACATTGTGGACAATGTATTAATTTTTAGAACAAGATTGAGATGAGAGAATGAAAGAAGATGAATATTTTGAATTAACAAGATAAAATATAGAATATATAATATTATTTAAATTTCAAGCATCTGGGATAAGTGGAGGGGAAGAGATTATATGAAATAATGTAATTGAAAAAAAATATATATCAAAAAATGAAGATGAATCTTACCTCTTTATCCCTTCTCCTTGAGATACTCCTTAAAGACATTGGTTTTGGCCTTTTGATGAGAATAATTGGTACTTTACATGGGGATAATCCTTGGGGAGGGAATTAGAAAGAACATAAAAAATTCTCAAGTCTTGAGAGGTGTCATAGGAAGAGGGGAGTAAGGGTGGTATTTATAGTCATGGAAAGGAGGATTTTTACATTATTTTAATCATTATTATAATTGTTTTCTCAAGAATATGAATAGTATTAATTATTTGGATAAAAAAATTGTTAATTTATTATTTTATTTAGAAACATGTGGGATTATAGCATCCATTATTTCAAAAATAGTGTATTTAATTGATAATTTGAAAATACTATATTTTACCATATCTCCGTATTCATCAAAAATTCAAGAATTTCAAAAAAACCCAGAAAATCACGCAATCAATTTTTAGATGTTTATAATTATAAAATTAAATCAATTTTTTGAAAATAATTATCTAAATATTATTAAAATAATTTATAATTAATATCATAATTTATTCCCAAATAACAAATTTTAGTCTTTAACAAATTTTTTAACAAGTTGAAAAATAATCAACATCCCATTATCGTATATCCTTAGGAAAATATAATAATAAAACAATTTACTATTTTTTAGGGTCATATAAATATTTATATTACTATTCATATGGATACGTTTCTATTCTCCAAATGTCAAGTTGGTTTTATTAGACTCCAAATAACATTCTGATCACAAATATGGATCACCGTTATTCAAGATTCAAAACATAGAAGCAATAAAGAGATGTTTGAAGGCTAGATATTACTATATAATCAAAAAAAGCATCATTAATTTAAATTTATTTTTATAACCGTGGGGAGTTAAATAATCATTAGTTAATTTCTTGTAAATGAATATAAGAACCAATCTAATATAAAGAAACGTTTTTATCATCACAATGGTGTTTTATCATGAAAAAAATAATTATTTACTATTATTGAATGAAAATAATGATATATATATATATATATATTATATTAAATAAAATATTTTTTTTTATTCAGCTCATCGAATTTATAAACATATCATATGAATAAATCCATGTTTATACATAAAAATTGTATTTTTATAAAAAGTCAATTTTACTTCTTATTAACAGAAAACCAAATTTAAATCAAAATTTTGGAACCTTAATAAATTTTATATGTAAATATTAATATACTTTTTTAAATTATAACACAAATATTACCATAATGGTAATTTTTTATATATCTATGAGGTATCCTTTCTGGATTAATAGTGAAAAATACTGAATATTAATTCAAAACTTATTTTTATTATAATTAATTTAAAAGGATAAATTATCTTCAAAAAAAATTTATTTTTCATTAGATCTAATATAAATAAATTAATCCAATTTAGTCCATATGAATCAATTTTTTATTTGATATTTTATATAAAAAAATTTCAAACTATTGAATATTTTTAATTTAAAAACCCTCTTTCTCATCTCATTAATGGGATTATTTCCAAATAATTTTTTTACAGTTATTTTAATGTAATTTTTAAAATTTTATTCAATATTTGGAATAATAATAATATAAAATTACTCATAATTAATAATTAAAATTTTAACAAAAATATTTGTGAATGTAAGAAAAAATAAATACAGCAAGCTTAACATGGGAATAAACCTCAATCTTACTTCAAAAAATCACCTTGAAACTTTTAAAATAAATTGGATGTAAATATTTATACACCTTCATCCCTTTTATCATATAATTAACATTATTGTATCCAAATTAGAATATAAATACATTGGTGGAATTTCCTCTTTCCAAAATTTTCAAGAATGTCACTCCTCCTCCACACAAAAAATGAACTCAAACCTCCCACTTCATAACAAATCCCAATCCCTTTAGCTCACCCAAAATAAACCAATTTACTCTCCCAAAATCCATAAACTAATCATAGAACCATCAATTTTGTTATAAATCAAAACAATTATTTGTTTTGGTATAAACCAAAATAAGTTTCCCAAATTAGAGGTAACATTTTTCAATGGTTTCTTTTGATTTATTTCCTTCTACACCCATTCGATTTTCTATATCATGTCTATATAATGGCATATTTATATTTTATATAATGATATTTTTTTAATGTTTTGTGTTATTCTTGCACCTACACATACTTCCATTTTATTTTTAAATAACATACAGTTTGCCTGTATGATGAACAATAACCTTTCAAAATCCATAACACATTCAATATTATGTAAATATGATAACAACATTTGCGGATCTGTTGAGTACCACCTCCTCAATGTGAAGTGATTTTTTCACACAATACATGGAATTTATAAACAACCATTTTAATAAATATATATTAAATATGTGAAATAAATATGATAATATAATTATAATATATATATATATATATCATTTAATTTCCCTTTTTTAATATGATAAAATAAATGGAAGTAGCTATCATGCATTTATATGACCTACCATCTCCATGAATGATGCATTTAATTTCTAATCTCTAAATATTAATGATTACACTAAATAAACATATAATTGATCTATATGATATTTACATCAAGTTATATATTAATTAGATAATGAAATCGTGACATAATTAATTGTTTTAACAAGTAACAAGTCATGTCCCACTTGAAAAAATCGACAATTAACACTACAAATAGTGGAAATAGTGAAATATTGTTAACAAAAAGGTAAGAAGATATTATAATAAGATAGTATATGAAATTAGAAATATGATTATGGTTATTTAATAATTTAGTTACATTTTTAAAACCTCTATACAAGATAATAAATGATGTTCACGCAAATAGAAATAGAAGGTAAGGTAAGGTATTTTCATATAACTTTTTACACCTTTGAGATCATGGACATATTCACCATTTACTAATTATTTGAGTTTTGAATACTTCCTAGTTCTGTATATTACATCATAAATCATTTTATCTTCATGTTATTTTTAGTTTAAATTTTGATTATTTCTTCTATGTGCATTTCGAATAACAGTTACCAAGAGGATGGGAATTTCATAACCCGATTCATTTTCATTCAGTTATATTGCTACATTATTTTTGTTCATATGGAACGATTATTTGTGTACTCAATGTGATACTGTATATTTTAAATTTTCAACTTTTATTATGTGTATTTATTTTTTATAGACATAATTTATTCATTTATTTCTTATCACTTCAACGTTATGGTCTCTAAAAGGGTTTACTTCAAAACTTAATTTTGTTTGGGATTTTTTACACATGATTTTCCATTATAGAAAATTATGTAATAACTATTAAATAAAAACATTTATTTAATACTCCATTGGAAATTCATGAATTGTTTTTAATAGTACCATTTCTTAACTCTTTGGTACTGTAAATTGATTATAATTTCATTAAAATCCTTACTTTATTTCTCTTTATAGTCAGTGAACTTGTTTTCTTGTAAAACCAAATTTTTATAAAGGATTGAAAAAATTGTTTTTTACATTTGAAAATAATTTATTAAAGAATATTTTAAATTGGATTTCCTTTAAAAAATTTCATCAATGGAATATTTTTTTTTTCAAAAAAAAGTTCCTTCTATTCATTTTACCTTGAAAAATGAATATTTTTTTACCTTGTACAATATGTATGTAATTTCAGTACAGCATTTATTATAATGTTCCATTTAAATTTTAAAAGTTTGATTTATTATGATTTTTTTCAAATTTTATTTTCCTTCAAAATAATACAAAAATAATTTTGAAAGTCAAAAAGTAATTTTTCAAATAAAGGTTTCCAATATATATTTTTATAATAATTCTATTACTCAATTAAAAAATTTCATATACATACTTCACATGGGATAATTTTTATTAGTATCATCCTAATTATTCCACTAGATGTTTAATGACTTATTTGGACAATAATATTATTTAAATTCACTTCGTTGATTCATATTTTTAGTCTTCTTGAAATATTCAATTTCTAGTTACAATTTAGAATTGGATTTCCCCCAAATATCAATTTCATTTATCATGGTTATGACCATTGGATAACCCATATACCATTTTTACATATAGTGATTACATTGAATTTTATTTTTTATATGAGTAAATAATGATAAATTCAAATCTTTTACTCAATATGAATATTTTACAAGGAAAGTTGTTCATTAATTTAATCTATTACTAAATAAATGATGAGTGATTTTGATAGGTAAGTCACTGGTTGGGGTCCTTCTAATTTAATCCCTGAAATTCGTCATTAGTCACGTGAGATGAATTCTGATGGATAAAAACCCTTAATGTATTTTCCATGGATAATTGATGGGTTTATACCAACATATTTAAACATTATTGTGAAGGGAATAGATGATAGTATGAAAAATCATATTGTGAATGGTCTTGATTGTATATGTGTCATAATCCTGGGAAACATAACATTCAATAAATTATCACTTCTTTAATTCATAATTCATTTATTATAATCCATGATAATTTTTTATTGAAATTATATTATAATTCATTTCACAATGGTTTTATTGATTAAATAGTAAATTTGTTTGTTATTAACTTTTGATGTTGTTTACAAACTTCCTTCTCATTTTATTTATTACACGGAATGTGACTTCAGTTATTACCTTTCTAAATTTACTATTATCTATAATTCATTATTTATTCTGATATATATGACCTTTACTAGTAATTTTAGCTCACCCATATGTTGTTGTTTTTTCATAGTATTCCATGATGTGTACTGAGAATTATATTCAAGGATATCATAAATTGAATAAATAAATCCTTTAATGGAACAAATATTTCGTAATTATTGTTTTAATTTGTAATCTAAAACATGTGTATATATAAATTTTTCAAATATTGTAACCTCTACATTTCTTTTGGATTTGTAATTTTCTAACCAATCTAATGAAATGGTAGTGGACATCATCTTCTAGATTACTACGGTCATGTCACAACAGTAGGAATCAATGAGAGTTTAGTTCAAATTTTAAGAGTTATATTTTTGGAAACATTCATTTGAAAACATATCATGAAGGTATAATTTGAGGATAAGTAGAGAAGAATATCCAATAATTTTGGTTATGTGGATATTATGAGGTTTTTTCTATAAATTAAATCGTTGCCTAGATAATAAAAGTAAATGTGGTTCTAAATAGATTTACCTAGGGTTAACAACTTCAAAATGGGGTGTCATGGCCTGTTCAAGTGTAACATGGTACCTGAAAAACTCCCACACAACACAAATGGTCTAAAACTCTGAGGTGATATTGTTAGGATAATTTAAATTTTATTTATAAACCATTATCAAGGGTTTGAATTAAAACTAACAATGAATAAACTATGTTAATCATTAGACTATGGAAAGTCCTATGTTTAAATAAAATGAATGATGCATTTTCTTTTGGGGTTTTATTGGAAACCATAGGGAAATCGATATATGATGAATAAATTTCAAGGATATACATAATATATTTTAAATAATATTTTTGTAGTTTAGAATAAAGAAAACCCGCATATTGGGTGACGACCCATAAAATCCGGCATGGCGGTGGGGCTTGAACCCATTCCTGATGGAGGATAAGTATCCTGTGCCTACAACAAGACTACATGATTTACTAGTTAATTTATAATTATTTATTATTAAATACATTTGAAAAATTAATATTAATAAAGAACCAATAGTCTCACTTTTTAGGTTTACTGATTAATTTATTAACCTTGTTTGTCTTGTAAGATAGTTAGAGGAAAATATAATGACTTATTTTATGTGTCATAATATATATTATAAGGATATTTTTGTGGTTCAAAAAGTGATTCATTCTTGGATATCAATTTCATAGAATATGGAATAAATTATAATTTGATCGAATCGAAAAAATGAATTTCTCATATGAAATGGAAACATATCATGTATATTCCCAAATATTATTAGGATTTGAAATAAGTACCCAACATTAGGAAAAAGATCAATAACATGTTTTCCTAATACCATAATTTTTGTTGAATTTGTGGTCTTTATATCCTCACAAATTTGATTCCCCAATCTATTCACAGATCATTAACTTTTTTGTAATCAATAAACTCAATCACTCAATATAAATATTTATGATTTTACTCCATGTACAAATATCCACTTCCCACTAACATTCTCTTATGTTGAAAACAAATTATAAGTTATTCCATGTGACCTGGGTACAAATCATTCTATGTTTTCAATAGGATTTTTTAAAAATATTATCTTCATGTGGAATTTAAATATGGTAATTTTCAAATAAAAAACTATGATTTCCGATATCAATTTTAAATTTTGAGGATGTAATTAAATTAAGTTGGGGAGAATGTAACACACCAAAATTAAAAATTAAAAACATGGTATTAGATAACATTTATGTAACATTACACGAATCACATAAGGTAATATAATATACTAATAATCTAAAACATATTTAATATTTTCAAATAAATTAAATATAATTTCTATCATTCAATTAATGAGATTTTGGGTTAGCTTCTATTATATTAAACAACTACATTCTTTGAAAAATTACTATACAAAAAAGACATTGTTTTACAAAATACAACTATTTTTATTTAATGTAAAAAATTATGAACATGAAGTTAACTAATTGGTTATTAATTGGATTAAATAAATAATTAAAAAATATGTTCTACAAAATTATAAACTGAATTCATTTGTAATAAAATTATTATAAATTAATATAATATCCAATTGAATATAATGAACATGTTTTTATGCCCACAAAGAAGATTTATCATAATAATTTAAATAAATTAATATTATCTAATGATATTCATAAAATCTATATTTTATATTCAATGATATATTTTTGACATTCATCCAATGGAATTTATAATTAAAAGATAATAATAAATCAAATTACACGCTTAAAAATTGTTTTTTAAGAATGAAATTATACAGTTCTCAAATGGTGAACCTTTTTTAAATGGTTTCATTTTGAATTTTATAAATTTTATATATCAAACTAAACATAATTTTTTTAAATAATATCATTAAATATATATTATTTTTAATTTTTTGGTATTTTTTTATAATGTGACATTTTCGGATGAATTATGAAAAATAATCGATTTAATTCAAAAATGCATTTTCATCAAAATTATTTATAAGGTGAAATTATTTATTGATTTTAATTAATGTTTCATTATATCAATAATATATTAATTAATTCAATTTATATAATTACAATCATCTTTCTATAGAAACTAGATATAAACATATTTCAAACTTTTGATCATTTTTACATTAAAAACCCTCATTGTTCTCTCTTCTGATGGATTAATTATAAATTAAATGAAATTAATTTTGTTGTAGTAATTTATATAAACTGATTAAATATTTGGGATCATAATAAATTAATATTTCTAATATGTTAAACATAGTTTTCACAAAAAAAATTATAGGATATAATGAAAAATAATTATAGAAATTGCAAGAAAAATTAGATTAACAAGGGACTAAACCTTAAAACTAAGGGACAAAATGAACTAAAAACTTGTCCAAAATCAATTTCATATTAATATTGAGACCATAAATACTATTTTAGGGGATTTTTACAAATAGTGGATCCACGTTACATGGAAAAAATATGTGATGAATTCCCTCATTAAAATATATACCAGAATGTCACTCCTCATCTACTATAAAAGGAACTCTCCCCTCCTACATCTTCAAACCTATCAAGACCTATGGATCTCAAAAACTCTAAACAAACATTATATGAAAATACATTCCATTATTCAAGAAGTAAAACATTGTGATCAATTCAATCCCATTATGTATTTTCGTATAAATAAAATTGATTTGGCCAAATAAGAGGATACATTATTAAATAATTTAATTTGTGTCATTGTTTTCTCCATGTAATTAATTATTTTGATTTTATGGTTATATAAAAAAATTAGTATAATAAATATAATGATATTTTTAATACTATTATTTTTACCTACCCCAAATGAAATTCGATCAAATGAATAACAAACTTACTGTTTGTGTGTTTGGTGAACTACTGCGTCTCAACCCGACGATGTTCATTTTTTCATTACCACATCATATGGCCATGAATTATGATGGAAATAATATTTAAATATGATATACGTTATATTTATGTTTTCATAACATTACTATAATTTTTTTATAACACATTCTTTAATGTGTTCCATTTTCTAAAATATAATAACATCATACTTGGACATGTGGACTACCACCTCCTCAACGCGATGCCATTCGTTCATGATATTCATCAAATGTTTTGAGGTTTTTAAAAAAACCTGTGACCTGTATGAAAAAATATTATATTAAAATTTTAATATATAGATTTATCATTAACTTTTCATTCTATTAATATTAAAATGAAATGGACGTTTCGTTTAATCAGACGTACAACTTTTCGTCTCCACAAACAATGCATTTCATTTCATAACTATAGATTTTATAGATTATTCTAAATACATATATTCCAGATTTATATGTTACTTTCATCATGTTTTTAATTTTTGAGATGATTAAATCATGAACTAATTAATAGGACCACCATGTATCAAATCAAAACATACTCGTAAAACTAGACAATTAACACTCAAAATAGTTAAAAATAATAAAATAGTTTTATAAAATGGGTAATATGAAATTATAGGAATAAATATATCATATTATTAATATTATTATGGTTATGGTAAAAGCTATAAAAAATACTAGAACCATTATATTTGAGGATAAATGATGTTCATTCCAAAGGAATGAGAAGGCAAAGGTTTATTATATAACTTTTATATCCATGAGATAAATGTCATATTCATCACATACTTATTTTTTGTTGTGTATATACTCCAAGTTTTGATCTATTATATCATGAATTATTTTATATACATGTAATTTTTAGTTTCAATTTAGATTATTTCATTTAAAGTGATTTTAATTGAATATTATACAGTGGTAGAGAATTTCATAACCAGATTCCATGGCATTAAGTTATATTACATAGTTGTTGTGAATAATATTATGATATTATGTGTGTGATAAATTTTCAATATATTTTTTTACTTTCATTATGCGGATTTACATTTTTAAAACATAATCTATCCATTTATTGAATATCACCTCAATATTATGTTCTTTTAATGTGTTTACATTACAATATCATTTTGGTCATTATTATTTCCACTTGAATTTACATTACTGGAAATTATAGGATAATTTTTAAATAAATAGTTTTATTTTATTCCCATATGGATATTTATTACCATTAATTAATCTTTTAATTTTATTTGATATGACAAATTTTTTTATGAAAACCCTACTTCACTTCCCCCATAATTAGAGAACCTGTTCTCTTCTAAGTAACATTTTTAAAAAATGTTATTAAAAAATGTTTTTATACTTTCTAAAATGATACATTAATGGAATTTTTACACTTTATGATTGTAAATTTTTTCAAATTGATTCATCTTGTTAATTTCAAAATAAGTCACATTTTAGACAATTTTACAATGAAAATGGAATGTCTGTTTTACCTTGTATGACAAGTATGAGATTGCCCACCGTAATTGTTTAGAACCCTATAATTAATATTTAAAAAGGTAGTTTCTAAATAATTTTGTAATTATTTTTAAATAAATTTATTTCAGTTGTTTTCAAAATGAAATATTTATTTTCCTCAAGAATGTTTTCAAATGATATTTTATACTATTTCTTTTCATGAGAAATAATAACCTCTAGTCCATACCTCACATGGTATATTTTATGGTTATAACATTATTATTATTCCTCTATATGGTCTATGAATTATTTGGACATGGATCACATTGAAATATTTTTTTTGATTCATTTTTATAGTCCATTAAAAATATTCTATTTCTAGTGAAATTTCAACATTAAATTTTACCCAAATATGCATATCATTTATCATAGTTATAATTATTCCTTAAAATAGTTTCATTTTTACATATGGTGTTTACTTTTAATGTTATTTAATATCGTTGGATTTATTTATAGATATACAACTATTACAAAATACAAATTTTTGATAAGGAATTTTGTTCATTAATTAAATTGATTACTCGATATATTAGGAATGATTTGGACTGGTATGACATAGTGTGATAACCATTTAATGTAACCCCATCATTGAATCAGTTTTCTCATGAGAAAAAATTAGATTGAGGCAAGCCCTTGAAGATTTTCTCCAAGAAGAATAGATGGGTTTCATCCCACATATTTAAACTTTCTTATCAAAGGAATTTAGAGTATTATGCTAAAATATTTATTAAGGGACTTAACAGTAATGGTATCACGTTCTTGGGAATCATGAAGTCCAATAATTAAACATTTACATCATTCAATATTTAGTTATTTTTACCCATGATTTTATTCCATTGAAATTATCTTTGGATTCACTTCATTATCAATTAATCTATTAAATGTCATGTGTTTCAATTATTTTCCAATACATTTTTTTTACTCACTTCCTTCTTGGTTTACTGATTAAATGTAATTTTTCTTCTATTATTAACATTCCATATTGATTGTTTTTATTGTTTCATTATATTTTCCTCTATAATTGAACCATTGTGAGAATTTGAGCTCACCATTATTTTTTTTCTTTCTATAGGATTCAATTAATAGTACAAAGAATATTATTCAAGGATTCTCTAGATAAAATAAAGTTTAAATGAACATAAAACAATTATGCTTTAATTAGTGTGTTATTTTCTAATACAGTACTCAGATATATATATTTTACCCAGGACTACTAAAAACATTGGTCCTTAGGTATTCGACTCCTTATAATCGTGATAATTTAATTGTAATATACACAAACACTAGGCTTACTATGGTCAGGTTGGTAAACAATGTCGTGAAATAGATTCAATGAATGTAAAAATTTTAATAGACCTATGAAATAAATTGTTCAATCTCCCAATTATCTATGTCATAATACATATAAAATAAGAATACATTTTCTTATATCTAAATACTACACTTCCCACATTTTCATTAATTCTTATATCTATGTCCTGGAAACCCTTTCAGTAACCATGATTATCTCACCTTCTTACAACAATTTTATTACCATTCCAATATAATAACCTCAAAATTTCATATTTTTAATTATATATCATTTTGAGATCCTTCTAAATAAATAAAACATAAATATTGATCTATCATCCACATATATTCTTAATTATTGAGCCCCAATCTACTGACTCTTGTATAAAAATTCATGTGCCAGATCACTAATAGTAAAAAACCTTCAATGTGGCTGATACCAAGCTATAATCCATTATTCTATTCCATTTCTAGATTTACCCACCCTGAATTATATTATTTATCTCTCCAAAATGATGCACCTAAAAAAATATTTAACCCCCTTTAATGTGTTTTTATTTATTAGAAATATAGTGTTAAAATAAACATGACTCGAGTGGGTTGTTGAACACATGGATATATAAAAATTCACATCTTCTCAAATGTATGAATTTAGAATCTTATAGAACATATCCCCTAGAGGAAAACTATCTCAATTATCTTACTATAATAACCCTCTCTTCTATAATGCCATATATTTTATAGGCATTCAATCCAAATTCCATTGTATTTTCCCCTTCTTCTTTAATTTGATAGAAATGATTGATGCACATATTTTGGGTCATTCATTTTCTCAACTATGTGAAAAAAATCAAATATTACCTAATGTTTTTCTATCATGTTTTCATTTCAACATAAAAATAAATTTAAGAATTATATAGAATCAATAAGATCATTTGGGATCTTGAGGTTTAAAAAAATAAACAGTATAGGAATTTCAAATCTTTTACTATTGAAATTATAAACATTTCATTACCAATTTCACTGAAATCAACCAGAAATAATAACCTCTAATGGAAAATGAAAATTTTAATGTATCATATTAATCTTCTAAAATTCTTGAATAGTCTAAAAAAATTATTCAACTACAACATCCATAAATGGACACCCATTAAGAAATAATAAAATAAATTGAAAAATTGATATACAAATAAATCCCCATTATAACTTATTTATTCTGAGTTACATTATTTGATACAAAATAAATAGATAAACCTAAATTTCCTTGAAATATTCCATTAAAAAACATGGCTTGGATTTGGATCTTCAAAAATATTATGAACTATGAAATACATTATCTACTATAGTGCACATATACCATTTTTATAATATCTCTTTTCCACATACTTCTGGATTGCATGAATCCCATTTCACACCTAGGAAATAAAAAATAGTGAAATATAATGTATAAATACATAATTGGATGTTAGGTCAGGACCTTATGTAAAACATAAGGCTCAAATATGGTTTTAGATTCCCAAACATATTCCAAGAAATTCAAATTCTATAATGTGGATGTCCATGAACTATGGCCACCATTTTATATTTCTTTTACATGGATTCTAGATAACTTCCCGACAATTTAAAATATATTCTAGTTCAATAATAATGTAAGAATAAGTATACAAAATATGTGACAAACTAATAATATATAACATGTATAAAACAACAATTTAAATCATTGTCCATTATATCTTATATCTAATCAAACCCATAGAAAATATAGGATTTCTGTAATTGGAATTAGGATAAAAATAAAAATACTTAAAAGAATCATTCAACGCCTACCTAATATATTACTCACACATGATAAACTTATAGGAATATCACACGTGATATTCTTATTCATTACATAGGAAATGTGAACATAAGAAAGTGTGCCTAGATACTCAATAAAGGGTGAACATGAGATATTTCAATCAATGATAACAAGTTATAATAAAATGAAGAAATTTTTATTTGAAAATAATTGAGGTTTGTGGACATAAAATATGTTGATAATAAAAAATAGAACATATACCATAGATAATTAGTTATATCATAATACTTTTTGAATTATATTAGGAAGGATCTAAATGAGTTCTCAACATTATTAAATTACAATGATCATTGATAGCATATCAAAGGTCCATTTAATAACCTAAAATTTTTCAACATCATAATTATATAAATCATAATATATATATATTGATTAACTGCAAAAAAATTCATATCATAGTGGAACATTCTTACCAACTTCCTATAACATAATGGACTTAGTCTGACCACCCATGCCACATAATATTTGGGATATAGGAGAATCATATATGTCTCATCCAGATATCATTGGATATAAAAAATTATCTACTGATTTTTTGACTATAATAGAACCACACATCACATGGTTATATACCATGCATTTGTGTTCCACATGATCATTAAAAAATCATAATTTCTTACAGTATAATTAAATAATGTAAAATATATGGGATTCATGGATTTTTACTCAAAACATGGTTATAAGGAATCCTTAAAACTAATTTTCATGGTATTACTATAGAATATAAAAAATGAATCACAAGTAATATTAAAAGATAATGAAATATATTAAAAAAATTAAGATCATTTTATATTAAATTGAAATGTTATAAAAATTCATATTACATTTATTATATCATTTTTATTAAAAGGTAAATAATTTTTATATTAGTGCAGATAAAATATAACATATAAAAATAAAAAAAAAGACATGAATCTTTTTATTGAAACATTAAAAATTTAAATTAAACTAATTTATAATGAAGGTGTTTAAAAGGACGATTTGTTTTTCACTTTTCTAAAGAAGTTTATGAAAAATGGCCCATGTTGATATTTTTAAAAAATATTATTTTAAAACATTTTAAATGAATTCAAAAAATATAATAATACCTTAATAGAACGTATAAGTATAAACAATGACATCCATAAAACAGAATAAATAATATGAACATGGAGGATAGGGATTCCTAGTTGATGAGAAAAGATAACATCGACTATAATTAAAAGAATCTTTTCAGTTGAATTGACAAATATGAAATATTTAAATTGGGCAGAATTAATAAAAACTAATGAATAAATGGGAAATAGAAAAATATATGGTTTTTTTATAAAATAATAACAAGTAATTACATTACATATATGTCAAAACCTAGATAATATTTATTTCAAAATGTGTTTCCTAATGAATCTCTTAACTTGACTCCTGAATTCCAAAAAAGTTCTTTAAAAGTTGGTATAATAACCTTATTCATGTTAATAACTTATTAAAAAACTTATTAATATATATTATATTTTATAAAGATCAATTAAAATAATTCATTACACATATATTAGTTAGTTATAGTGTATTTTCATCATCACGAGTGTGTAATATTGGTTATTTTTAAAAAGTTATATAAAGTTCAGGTCGAACCTTATTATTTGATACCATGTTTATCATTAATTGATTATTCACTGTATTTGAATAAGCATGCTTCAATTTTTTATGTATTACTATATTTATATAATGGAATTTATAAGTATGGTTCATGAGAATAGAATCCATTGAGAGAATGTTTCTAATAATTTTATTAACAAAATTTACAATATAATTACAAATTAGTTATTTAGAAAACATAAAGATCAATTTTCATGATAGAGATTATATTATAATTTCCTATGTTAAATGTTTTATTTTACTAATAATTATTAATGATAAAATTTTTAATATTATTATTAAATAACTCTTATTGGTGGTTTAATCGACCTAAACTAGAATAAAAAAAAGGTGTATGAGTTTAGACCTATATTATTTTATTATAATTTCAACTAATGTAAAATTTATTTTATTCTAATATCATTTTATTAGAGAACTTTATTTATAAAGGGTGGATATGAAGAGGTAATTGCAAAATATTGTCATGAACTAGGTTCATACTTCGATTAATTCACTTCTTCTCCAAATATATTCCTTTAAAATGATGTATTTTGTCCTACTTAATGATATCACAAGAAAACTGATGTTATGGTTTAAGTAGATAACTAAATGCTTTAATTTAATTTTTAGGGGTATCAGTCCAGACCTTATATATGATGGTTTTTGTTGGAATTCCCACTAATACTCATTTTTTAAGGTGAAATATCTTAATTTTATAAAAATATAAATACCTAGTGGAATCCTAATAATGATGGATCATGTGTCCCCTCATCCACATAATTTACAAATGGGGATTCATGAAATATTATGTCTTTTCCATTCTTTTTAACCATTTTCACCTCATTTTCCAAACACCATGGAAATTAAATTTTTATTTAAGTAAGTTATTTTTATGGAAGAAAATAAAAATACCCTACTTGTATATTCTAAACATGTTAATAACAAATTATAACTTCCTTTAATCTGGTCAAATTTATTATATTTTAGAAATTTCATTTCAAATTGAAAAAACAATATATATTTATATAATTTAATATTTATATTAAAATTACATTCAAATAATTAAGTGATCATAATTTAATATCATATGAATTGATTATAATCATAATATAAATATAATTTTTAAAAATTGAAATATTTTATTAGAAAAATCATTAAATGTAGTCTTATATAGTCCATTATGAAAATAATACACAACACTAAAAAAATCATTTTTTGAAAAATTTCCCGTTTTATTGTTACATTATTTTTACCATGCCTCAAAAATGTAATTATATATATATATATATTAACCATTTAATATTTTTAATCAATTGGTATGAATGTATTTATTTCAATACTAAAAATACAGTAATTCATTATATTTTATTATAAATATATACATAATAAATATGAATACTAAATTAAAAACTCTTTTAATTAAATATTATAATTTTATTTGATTCCAATGATAATATATTATTATATTATTCACAATTACACAACATTCCCATTTAATTTACACAAAGATAAGACAGAAATAAATCTTATTCCTATTGTCCACATATCCCTAAACCATATTTGGAATAACTAAATTTATAATGGTATTTTTTTTATTCATATGTTTATTACTAAATAAGTCACTAAAATCATTTAATCCATTCAATTACATCTCAATCACCATGAATTTTATATTTTTAATTCATGTACAAATTTTATTAGTGAAATTTGTTATATAAACTTATGGGAAATAGTGAGCATAACTATTTTACAATTGATGATTTTTTACTTGTAGGATTAATCCTCTTTTAATTTTTTTAATGATTTTTAATATTTTATTTCCATATTGAGTTATTTTTAAAATTAAATTTTTAAATTTTATCACACAAAAATTATTGTCGTTCATTTATGTTTACTATCGCATGTGAAATATTCCATTCAACATATTTTCAATTTAATGGATAAATACATATTAAAATCATAGTGTGTTGCATACCACCCCTTAAAATAATACATCCATTTATATTCCCTCACATCATTGAGAATGTGAGGTAACATATATATCATTACATATTCTTATTCCCATTTTACTTCCTCAAACTTATTATTCCTCCATAAAAATTTAACCACGTGAGTGGTAGTGTTTAATAGTTATCCGTAATCAGGGATTTCTACATTTTTCTATTTAATAAGGAGATCATGTTCATGTTATATTATATCATTGTTTATTATATGTGAAGGGTTACATAATAACATCATTAAAAGTTATAAGTGGAAAACATCATGTGCATATTATAAGTCATATGGAAGTATTTAATTATCTGATATTAACCACACATGATCAAAGATTATGAAGGAGCCAATGAATCTTCAAATCATCATTCCATTCTTCTAGAATATCATAACCATATTATGTGGTGATATCAGACTGTATTATTTTTATCTACGATTGAACTATAAATATCACTAATTATTATTAGCATAGATATTCTATCTTAATTTTGTAGATAAAATGTTATACATATTGGTTTAAATTATATCTAATATTTCATGATAAATATCTATTTCTATCAGAATAATCTCTTCAACATCATCCCAACAAGTTGGAGTTCTATACCTCTTTTCCTATAGAGTATCAATTGGTTCCATTTGAAGTCTATTTTAGAATATATTTCTAAAATTTGACTATACCAACTAATGGTTTTGATAATAACCTCCTTTAAAATTCATTAGATAACATGTCAACATATCTTCTATAATTTGAATGGTCATTCAAAATTGGACATTGTTATGAGGTTGATTTTCATTTGAAATAATAAAGTCTTTATATAATTCTTATTAATAACTTGTATATAAATTGGATCTAAAACGTATATCTAAATCACATAAAATTGAATATGGCACAACATGTAACATTACAACTTCATTTATGCACTACTTGTCAATTTGGTCCAGTGGTAAATTATCTCAAATCACAATGAAATATGTTTACATCACATGGTGATCAACAAAAATCTAAAATGAACTATGACATTTGGAATTAAGTGTAATTTCTACAATGATATCCATAGTATTGTTTTCCATTATCCATACAGGTTTGGGTAATCATTACATCATCCCCTTGTACATCTATCATGCTTCCTTAACTAGATAGTATATAATGAGTCATGAAATATAATCTATAAAATCCATCGAAACATTATATATGATATTACATTTTATTTATACAATTTACGTAATTATATATTAATTAAATATATGCATAACATAATTCCAACAGTCCATGAATCCTAGTGCTGGGAAATTTGGTACATAACATAAAAACAGTACTATGAATATAATGAAATTATTGAAATCTTGATTAAAATGATCTTAAAATTAAATCATTCTTTTAAGAATACATAAGATTACATGGGGATGTACATGATATCCCCCATGTAGCATTGTTATTCTACTAAATTAATTTAAATTAATTAATGTAGTAGTTTGAGAATGATCCATAGGGACACATATATTAGCGTGTTTATGTTTTCAATATAATTATTTTTATTAGAAAAAGGAATTAAGTGAGAGAATGTTGGTTTGATTAATTTTGTGATATCTTAATAAAAATGAAGCAGTAGATTGATTGTTTATTTTAGAATTATTTTGAAGTTGTGTTAGGGGTTTTTAATATTGTGTTTCAGGGGAAATATGATTTTTAGAAATTAGGATGATTCATGATTTGTGTTGGACTAGAGATAAGGTAGATTCAATGGTCATTGTATCTCCTCATCAATGCAAAAATACCATATTTCTTGGGTTGATGTAATTTAGGTCAGTGCAAAATCAAGTTTATCTTTATAATTTTTTTTAAACAGTTTTCCTCTAACATTGACAATATTATTTCCTTATTATGGTTTTTCAATTTCGAAATATTTATGCTTCTTTATGATTCAAATATCATTGGTCATTAAAAATGAAAAAGATATGGATAAGAAGATTTTTGATGAAAATAATACCTGAATTAGTAAAATGAAATAATCTAACGGACCTTCCCCATTTAGTTAAATTACCCTAGTACATGGAGACTTTACCCCTTCATTCTAGTGTTTAGAGAATAATATATAAGTTTGAAGTAAAATGAAATTATAATGAAATTACTAAAATTACATTGGAAAGGTGAATCATATATCTCCATTATTTGGATTCTAGATCTCCAATTCCTTTAATTAGAGAATCATACATAATCTATTAATATGATTCATATGGGATCTTACTGACAATTTTTATGATATGTAATGTTTTTACACATCATGTCATCCTGATTCAGGTTTTCCTTTGCGATTTTTGAATCGATGTGAATGTCACACAAATATCCTTCAATGATTTTTATTAGTGATAGATTTCACTATGTGTAATTGAGAATCATGATGTTTAATTGGAGTTCACAATGCATATTCATGTCACAACTTTTACTAATGGTGTTTCTTATTCTGGTGAATTCATGTCACATAAATAACTTACAAGTTGTTTAGTCATTATGCTCTATGTTTTCTGTATTTTATTTAAATACAAATGTCATGTGACAATTTTTTTTAAATTGTACCTATCTTCCTTCCCTTTTTATAAATTCAATTAATCTTTCCATAAAACATAAATAAATATAAATTTTAGATCCTTTATAATGAATTATCATTGAAATACATAAATATATATAATAAAACACACTCAAATATTTCCATGAAATACTCTTACCAGTATATAAGTATAGGGTGAGCTATAAAGACTTGTAAGAGAATATACAACATGTAACATAAGGTATTGTAGTACCGGTGATCCAATGGGAATATCATGTAAGCATAAGAGTTGCGTGAATCATAATTGTGAACTATGAGGTTTGATATAACATTATAACATAAAACAAACAAATTAATGTTGGAATACGATAAAACATAGAATCATGAACGTGTGTCAAGGTAAACCACCAATATAACAAAACACTGTTTTATTAGGATTACCTGACTCACACCATACATGGAATATCATGGGATATAAATAAGACCAAACACATTGGAGGACCACATATTTGTGGTCCCGCCTGTCACAGTCATATCATGTACACGCATAAGTGTTGAACCAATATCATTAAAAATAGTATCATATTTCATCACATTTAACCTAATTATTAAGGAGTCTTGGTTACAAATATAGATTCCTCGAATATTTTAAATATTTGTACATCCTTGTGAAAACACTTGAGTAGAAAAGATTATGTTTATTCACTACAGTAATGGTACTCATTGAAATTTCTAGGATAGTGTCTGTCGCATAATGGGGGCATATAAATTATTTTTTGGAGGTGGGAAAGATGTTGAGAGGGGTACTTAATAAATAGAAAATAATAAATAATGTTAGAGTGATATGTGAAGACATATTCCAGCATGAATAAGTGAGAATCAAAAGAAATATCATAAAGAACGATCTTTCATAAATAGGATAAGAAGAGTATCCCTTACATTGAGAGGGATCCTAATAATGATTGGGGAGATCATCCAAGGATAATCGGGATCCTATGGAGGTCGCTAGTGTAAATTTTTTTGATTAATTTAATTATACAATATTTTTTAGTGAATATTAATGTGATGTTTAGTTGTTTTATACAGGAAAAGAGAAGAGGATTCTATATTACTTTTATAATATATGTTTCAGACTCCATATGGTAATGTAATAAAAACCTAAAACATTCTCATTGTTTTATCCCATGGTTTCTTCTAAATTGGCGTGTATTTCATTATATTACTTGATTATGAAAAAATATTCTTAAAAGAATACATTTTTATGTGGAAGTGATTAATGTTTACATAGTATTTACTTTATAACAATAAAAGGTAATAATGGTTTTTAGGATTCATTAATAGTTTGTAAAATTATTAATATAATCTTAAGAAAAAATTATTTAAATTGAAAATATATATTTGGTCATGGAAAATTTTAATTGAATATATTATATCACCTTTTATCTATTATGATGCCATAATACATAATGTATATTTATATTATATTAAATTTACTCTAAAAAATATTACTCTATCCAAAAAAAATATGTGAATAATATTAATTTTCTAATTTCAACATGACGATTAAATACTTTTTTTTCCAAATCAATATATATGTTTGATAATTTATTCTTTTAAATAAACAACAAATTTTATTTGAATAATAATGTTTTTGAAAATAACAGTTTCCAGACCCTTATAAAATCTATTTTTGATTTCAAAACATTGGATAAATATTTATATTTAATAAATAATATATAAGTGTAATAATATTTCATTAAAATATCATTTATTTTGAAAAATTCATGAATTAATTAGAATTATGAGCTTGATTGAAACTGTTTATTTTCAAAAATAAATTTAGAGTTTCAACATTTCAAACTCTAATTTTTATAATACTCGTTTTTTACATATTTAAAATGTAGTATTAAAAACGTTAAATATATCATTTATTTATTAAAAATAAAAATATTATAATTGATACTATTATGGTGTAGATTCATATTCATTTATTGTATAAATGAATTTCATAACTGTAAGGTGTGCGATGGTTATATTTTCATGGAATGGTTTAGAGAAAATGGTTTTGGTCATGATCTTGATGGGGTTGAACATATCCGATAAACCGTTTCACTCGTGTAGTTGTTGTTTGAAATTATCTTAGTCTTGGTCAGAGGAAGTCCTTGTGTAGTTATTATAGCAGGAGTTGTAGCAGGTACTGTTTGGTACTGTAGCTGTTACAGATGAACTTACTGTAGAAGTTACTGTAGCATCTACATGTTGGGTACTATAGCAGTTGGAACTATTCATCATGTGCCACCGGTTTGGGCATGGAGTTCTTAAGGCAGTATGGCCACCTAGGACTTCTGGTTATTAGGTCTTATGGACCACCTTTAAGGCCTACGATCCACCTCAAGGCCTTCGGGACACATACAATGGCCCCAGACAGACTCTACAAAAAAGGATCTGCCCTAGAAGGGGATTTAGAGGAGGTGCACCCACCAGAGTAGAGCAAAATGAATTCTTCAGAATGAGAGGGTATGGCTATTCCATCGGGAAAAACTTGTTCCTATATAGGAAGCCTATCTAGATGACCATGGGATGGTGGAGAGAAACTATCATGATGCAGATGCTGGGGAGGTGCAGTTCTTTGTAGATAGTCTAGTTTAATTACCTAAGACCTTAAGGTCATATAATCTCATAAGCCTACGAGCCATGTAATATCTGATCCAACATACCTTATAAGGGTTCTCCCTCATTTCTTGAATGGAGGGTTATCAGAAATGGATAAAAATAAGGCCTTGGGGCTAGTCAGGCATAGAGGTCGGGGCCATCACCTCTTTTTCTTGTGTAAATTAGATTGTATCAAACCCCTTTATATATATTAGTCATTCAATCAGATTTATTATTCTATATGATCAATCATTATGATTCATAATGATATTGTAAATCATTAATGATGTAACATTATAAAATTTCTAAATTAGTTCATGTGTATTCTATAACTCAATTACTTCATAATACATTTATTCCTTAAAAATGTAATGTAATTTTAAATTGTTTGGGTCATTAAATTATTGACTATTTTTTGAATACTCCCAAAAAATATCCACTTTATACAGTAAAAAATATTTTACTTCTCTTTAATTATCACTTTCGGTTCCCCTGTCTCTTCTCAATCTTGTGGTTCCTCTATAACACATTTATATGGATTATTTCCTTATATTGTATGAAATTGTCTATATGATCTAAGCTCTTCACCGACTACTTTATGTCTGAAATATGTTTCTCAATGGCTACACCGAATGGATTAATTAAATTGGAGGTTCTGTTATGTAAATTTTTATGGGGGATACATGGAATAAAACATGAAATTGATATCAGTTATATGAGATTTAATGATCAATGACAACCACTATGATAAAATCATGGACCTAAAATGGTCCAATGTATCTTGGAATATGTTTCCTTTTATCCCAAACTTCATTAAATATTTCCACATAGATATTTGAAGGAACAAATTATCTTAATCATCAAACTCTATATCACATCAATGATTATCTACATAACTTCTCTTTCATCATCATGAAGATTTCAGATGATGACTAATTGAACCTTCTCTATCATATCATATATATGATCAGGCCCAATCAACCTATTGTCTTCAACATTATCTAATATTATTTTAGTCAAAAACCACTTCCCATACAGATACCCAGAAGGTACCATTTTAATAGTATAATAGAAACTATTGATATATTATAATCCATTAGGGTATGGTATTAATTAAAAAATACAATTAAATCTATTGAACATGATGTTATAATATCATATACAGATTGATTGGATAATTCATGATGACTCACCATCTAAGGGTGCTAAATTGTTCTAAAGCCCATTTCTCTATCCTAAACACACTAAATGATTCTCCAAAACCTCAAGGTAAACCTAAAATCTCAATCAGATACATTAGATAGTGGGACTCCAAGAAATTTTACCACTTCTAAAATAAATGTATTAGAGATTTTGACAAGAGATTAATATTACTTGCTAGAATTGTAATTTTCCAATATTTAAAGGTGATCAATTACAACATAGATATTTCTTTGGCATTTAGGTGTCATGTATTTTCATATGAGGAAATTCATTGATATTTTTTACATTATTATTTATCGTATGGAAAATGGTTACATAATATCCTTAGAATACTAATATTTCTAATTTAATTATTTTAAAACCATACATTAACATACAAACTCAGTAATCTCACACTTTTTTATGTCATTAAATGTTTTTCTAAAACTATATATATATATATCATAGTTTTAATATATTAATAGATAATCATGATACCTATACATTATCATGATGTTGCATCTTCATTTATGGTCTTTATGGGACACATATCTAGTTCCCAAACCTTATAAATTCATTTTCACCAAAGTTAAAGTCAGGAATATTTTTCTACATTATTCTATAGAACTCACTATCTTTTTCGAACTATTTTATCTTCTCAAGAAAAATGGTTGGAAATTTAGTAAAGAAATGTAATATGAGTATTCTTTTATGTTTTCCATGAGAATCCATTAAATTTTCATCAATATTATATCAATTGTAATTAAATAATATATACGTTTATGATATCATTTCTACATAGATAATTGACCAAATTGATTTATTTCTCAAGAAGGTATAGAACTGAAAAAACATATTCCTTTTTCATATCTAACCACTATTGATTTCTCATAAAAACATTCTTTTGTGAATACATAGAATTGTTAATTTTATGATGCATATATATGTTACTCATTTCTAAGTAGGGAATCTTTCTACATATTTTCAATATTACGATCACCACAACCAATTGTAGAACAAATTTTTAGTATTTCTAATCGTGGATATTTAATTTTTTAGTGGTAGAGGATATCACTTTTTAATATTTCAGGAGTTCAAACCCCAAAACCATTTTGGATATAGCACAATAAATCTCCCATACATCCCCACCAGTTGTTATTGTGAGAATGTGTGTAATGACTAGCCTCTTAATTAGACATATAATTCCTTATAAACATTCTCTAATCCATGAATACTTTACTCTTCTATAGATAAAACTAGTTAGTGTTTATGAATATTGTGAGAATTTTATCACAAATAGAATATAATAAATAGTTAATCCATGAATTGTAGGGGCTTTAATCATTGATATTAGTATAATCCATCATTAACATTCAACTCTTTTGGTAGGATCTATATGTATCCCTTTTTTGAAGGTAATTTTACCTAAATAAATTAAATACATGCATCCAAAAATAATATTTATCATAATTTTCATTCACATTTTTCTTTTCTCAATGTATCTATTATAGAATTATAGTTCCCTTCATTTTCCTCATTTACATTTTATTTGATAAGAATATAAACTCTAAAGGAAACAACAAATTTTTCAATTTAATCTGAAAGGAATTTATTATTCAATCCCATTAGGATTTTTTAGAATTAGTGAGTCTGAATAAAATCACTCTGAAATAATAGTTTCCATACCATATACGAAAATTAGTATTGGGGATATCCCCATTCTTATCCACTACTTCATCTTATCTATATAAAATATCCCCAAAATAGAGTTAGTAAGCTTCAGATATTTTATCCTATAAGACATAATTCATTTTAACAAGATCATTTTTTATTATTTTCTTATTGATATCAATATAATCAATACATAGGTGATTTTTCCTATCCTTATCTTGTTGAAGGGGACCAGTGCATCCCAAATTGAGGAACATGGGTATATAAATCATTTATCATGATTCACATATAGATTCATCTTCAACATCTCCTATTCAACAACTTCTATTATATATGGTGTATGGGATGTTGGAAAATCTATTGGTATTTTCATGATTGTTTCGTCATACTCACTACCAGGAAGGAGATCATGGAATTATTTGGGAAACACATCAATGAATTCCTCTATAATGGGAATTTCACCATGGATGATATTTTATATTTTCTCATTTGGTTGAGTGATATAGGATTTCTCTCATGACAATAATATCTATTCTTTAGATGATGGTACCAAATAATTTTCCGCCTCTTACAGGAACATATATAAAATCAGGGGGAAATTATTGAAACATAGGTTGATTTCATTCTCTCGGAAAATTATGTTGGTTCTATACATAGAATGTAGATCCTTATCAAGATCATAACTGAAACCATATAATGTTAGTATCATAAGATTATAATGGAATATTATCCAAAAAAATGGGTTAGGAAATGAGTAATATACATAGGATGAAATAATTGACCCATGTGATGTCTTCACTGATAACTGGATATCATTATTCTGAGGTGGTGTTTCAATAATTCTACTAAAGTGGCATGGTATGCAATAATGCGTTGAACCAAATCATAGATTAAATTAATTGTTCATGAATGCATAACTATCATACATGTAACTAATTCATTGTTGGGATCCAACTTAGCAGTTGTGATTTCAGAAGCTCTTCTTTTCACCCATTGCATCAATGGTTGTTTACATCTATTTTAGTAAAGAACCCTTGGATTAGGTAACCAATTAATATGGATTCCATGTTCCATGATGTTTAATAATTGTAAAATTTTCTATGGTTTGATCATATGCTTACCTCCTTCCATAAAATTGGTGGGTTTCTATAATCCAAAATTGCTAGCTAGGTTTCATTCCTCCCACACATGAATACTTTTGTTTTCCACCTTCTGTTAATTTGTAGAATTCTTTAACCATGGTTTAAACAAGTTTTATAATTTATTTTCATACCCTATGTTATTTTACTATAAAACAATTGAGTTAAAATTCTTTCTCTGCATCTTCTCTCTAGTTCCAAGAGATCCTTGATATTCTTTAATCTCTATTTCCAATTTGAGGTAACATAGAACAATTCCCTAATTTCTTTAAAACCCATGAAGATCCAATGTTTTTATTAGATTATTAATGATGACACTAAATAATTCATAGAAATTACATTTTGGGAGAATGAAAAATCTATAGGTATATTATCCAAGATTTGCAATATTTACCACATTGGTCGCAATGAAATTTTTTCCCTTTATATTTAGTCTAATGATATCCATCTTCATTTTTTGTGAGATATTATGAGGAAACTATTTGTCACATAATTTTATAAAATGAATATTTATATTTCTTTTTTGAATTGTTCCATTCATCTTGATTTATATTTTGATTCAAAAAAGAGGTAATTGAGAATGTATTATCATGTTGTTTGTGATTTCCACTCCCATTTGGTGGGAAATTTAGTTTGAGAAGGCATTACATTATTCGTGGAAATGATTATGGAATAAATTCATCAGATTATCTACCATATACTTCAAATAATAAAAAAATGTAAGAAGGGATTTTTTAAACTCTCAAGAATATCAACAAGAAACCATGAAAATTAAATTGATAACTGAAAAATGAAATATATCCATTAACTAAAGAATTTATTTGGATAAATCTAAATTATACATGTTATTTTTCTTATATTTTTAATTAATGGGAATTATTTTTCACTTTATAGTAGTTCATAATGATCTTGTGAATTTAGCATAGCATATCCCCTGGGATATAAAAACAAGAGTGACGAAAGGCCCATTTTCATGTACTAGGTGATAATTGATTCCTGATAGACTCTCCATTTTCAAGGTTATTACACATATATTCCATTATTAAAGAGATATATCAACTTGTAGTATCTAGACATGGATTTGTTTGGAAACCACCTTCTCTATAAATTATTTATATTTTGGGATATTTTCCTATGCATTGTCATATCCCAAAGGATTTCACATGAGTTTTCTAATTATAATCCCAAAATAACTAATGTTTTTATGATACCAACTATTTATACCCATGTATTTTTTATATATTAATTATTTATTTATTAAATGATTTTACCCTAAATTAGTTGATCATATCATCAAGCGTTTCAAATTAGATGATGATTCTACTAGAATTTCTACTGTATTAAAGGAACCCTATGTTTTACCTTAATAGAACCATTGATAGTTAATTAAAAATAGATTCTATTAAAAATGGGGAATAATATTATATAAATATTGGGTGTCGTTAATTTCATTGGTAACTATAAATAAAAATGTAATTAAAGAAAGGAGTAATTAATATATTTTATTAAGCATAATTTTCCAATGAAAATTACATAATTCTCATCCTTCATCAATTCAATATATAGGGTTGAAATATTTTAAGAATTGGTTTTTAAAATTAGAACAATATTTTTAATGATTTAATACAAGTATACCTCCAAGGATTTCATCAAAAACAAAAATTAGTCAATAATTACAACCAATGATAGGGTTATTTTTGTCTAAATTCATAACTAAAACTCACCATGTATACATATGAATAACATAATATATATTAAAAAGTATTATTTTACTTAATTTTTATACCAAGAAATAAATTAACAATGTATTGATATTTTTTATGAGAGTTAAATTCTCCAATAAAAACTAAAAACACACTAAAATTAAAATATTAAAGAAGAAATGGTGAACAGTATGTGAAACATCCCATGAAAGGGTACCCACAAACATCATAATATGTTTTTTAAGATTAAATAAAAGTACATTAAAAAATAAGTATTTTTATGATATAAATCAACACAAAAACAAAAATTTCAAAATAAATTCATGTTTTATAAAAAAGAAACCTAGGATTTACACCAAGTTCTTCCATGGGATGATCATATGGATTTAGAACACCATAAGAGAGTAAAAATACCAAGATAAAAATTATAAACATAACAATCTATAAACACTCACCACCTAGTCAAAAATATAATAGAATTAAGAGAGGGATGTTTTTATGGGAAAAAACATCATAATTTCAACAAAAGAAGTCAAATTCCAAATGTATTGGTTCACTATTCATTATAGATAGTTTACTCTTTTATATGAATGGTTGACTCACTAAAATAGTTGAAGACATATTATAATTCATTGAAGAGGTGAGTTGTAGATAATTCATTCCAATGAAGGTTAAATTATTCCCAGTTGGATGTTTTTAACCTATGTTATGGCACAAATATAGAGGGATGGTCTAATCTGGCCCTCCCAAAATTTATTAACATTTTAGGGATCTGTTTGGAATCCAAATGGTTGAATTGGGATGTATGGGATTCTAGAGGAATATATCCCACCTATTTTTCATTAGTTTTACAATATAATTCTTAGTTCAATGTACTGATTTTCTAATAGATATATTAAATTCCAAATGTATTTCTAGGATCATGCGTATTTTGACCCGTTTTTCTTGAATTACACCTTGGGTTTTCCAAATCACTGCCTATTACAGTGTAACAACTAAAATAAGTTAACATTAACTCTTCCAAAGTGATAAAAATGTAATCATTTAACAATCAGTTCATTACAATTAGTTATTACAATTAGAATTATCAATAAAACCCATTAGAAAGTATTGGTGCAAGGGTGTAAAGAAATAGTGAATCGGTATATGATAACACCCCCACATCTAACTCATTGTAATAATAGGGAGTGTCTAATATCCAAATAATGTTCCATTCCTAAAAAGAAGTTTAAAAATAATCCAAGATTATTTTGGAATAAAATTCATCATGTCTCATTTATTAAATAAATTTTCCTATCATTTTTCTTTTATGACATTAAAATTTAGTCAAATTAATTTGTTCACCCATGAAATAGGTCACAACCAACGTCCCCTAAAAATTTCTCACATTACACAAGGATCTTATGACATTGGATTTATTGTCATTTCCAAGAGGTCTTGTGACCTCACCACAAGCTTGTAAAGATTCTGTGTTCTCTAATGAAAGAGGCTAGTCTACTACTCTAACAGAATTCCAACAGGTTATTTTAGGGTTAATGGGTTGGCTGGATGTAATGTTTAAAAATATGATGCATAAAGGAGTCATTAATCTATTGTGTATATCATATGGGAAAAATTTAGTAAGTGTCAAAAATGAATGTTCTCTATCAACCCCTCACATATTTTATAATTTCTATCTCTATCCCCACTTTGTTTCATTTAGGTGGGTCCCAACCACTCCTGTAACAATAATGAGTAACATTTATCTTTTCCCATTTATTTTAATTATTTTTTTATATTATTAAATATTATAGAAATATTTGTTGTTTTATATAATTTTTTTTTGATAAATTTGGAAAAAAGAATTACACAATGATATAATACGACTAGTGGACCTACTTCCCTGAAGTAAAATTCTAGTCACCCTTTTACTCATGAATTACAAAGAATATATTCCTATGTTAACCATGGAATATGGTATCCCCAAACATTTCAGAAAACAAAACAATAATATACTCAAGATATGTCTAGTTCGGGATAAATTTTCTTTTAATGTGTCTATTTAATATGAATTTCATTGTCTCTAGTGCTTAAGAAGGGTAAGATGACCATGTGGAAAAAATAGGTGTTAATTGTACAAATATATTTTCAATTAATTATAGTCTATCTCATTAATTTTTCACATTATAATGTTATATATTCAAAAATAATTATGGGAAGTTCAAGTTTTTCAAATGACCTGATAATATAAAAAAGTGATTAAATGGAACAATATTCAATAAAGGTATTATAATGTCTATCAGGAGAGTGATTAAAATATTGGTCAGTTCTTATGAGGCATGGTTCACAAAAATCCATTACACCACTATGAATGATTTCAAAATACAAATTCTATGAAATTTTTCCATATAAACATTAATTTAAAAAACAATTTCCCAAAAAAATGAATTTTCAAATCAAGTTTATTATGCATAAAATATTATTTTGGATCTCTTTTTTAATATAAATTATATTCTAAAAAACAAAATAAAACAAAATAAATGAAGAAATGGAAACACGGTTTCTTTTATTATGTTTTTTTTATTTTTGTAAACTAGTTAGGACATGTCACCATACCCCACACTAATAAAATTACATTTTCATCAATGCATGTTGTTAAAATAAATAGAAACGTAAATAATGGTAGGGAGGATTGAAAACCAACTATGTGGTGTCACATGTGGCATCCATAGACTATATTTTCCTCTCTATAAGCTTTGGAAATTTGTCATTGAATTGTTTGAGCCTCTTCCAAAAGAAAATTTGCCTCTCTCCACACTTCTCATAAAAAACTTTTATTTCACTAAAAGGGTAAACATTAGTAATGGTATAAGAACCAGCAAATTATGAAAGATTCATGTACAAGAATATATTTATCTAAAAATTTTACATGAGGAAATAATCATGAATATGATTCATCTAATGATGAATCATATAAAAATGTATATCTTTTCTGTTTTATTTATATATCAATGATTTCTCATATTCATCACACATAATTTCTTCCAACTCGTGAATCTGAAAAATCTTATACCCACCTATATCTTAAAGATTCATGTTAAATTGTTTAATAATCAAATATACATAGAACACTACCACCACATTAAGGTGAAAAACCATTCCAAACACAATCTTATATAGTGACATTCCAATCGGGGTTTTAAAAGTTGTTCGGTAGACCCAATGTTTAAAATGCAAGTGAGAACTCCATTCTTTCCTATTTGGTTTTAGTATATTTTCTAGAATAAAATAACTTCATGATTTGAGAATTATGATTGACCATTATTTTGGTGGTGATATGAAGTGAATAATTTACAAAAAACCCATAGTTACAGAGAATTGTTTAATTTTACGCATGGAAAAAATGAAAAACATGGTCATTAATGATGAACATTGGAAAAACAAATCATCATTAAATGTAGGACCTCTCAAAATTGACAATCAATCGAGATTAATTATTCCAAATAAAATTGTCTTCTACCCATGTAGTGACATTGCCAATATTTTTTATGATTTACACAATGAAAAATGAATTTGGATAATTTCCCATGAAGTCAATTCCCCATGCATTAATGATTTAAAAAAATATCATGGGTTGTTGGGTAATTTCCTTCCTACTAGAGATATTCTTATTAAATTGACATCAAGTGCACGACATAAAAAACTGATGGTCATATCTATACATTCGTGTTCATTAAAATCCTATGTCACGGACTAATCTAGCTATATGTTGAGAGACAAAGTAAACCCCATAAGTGATTGTGTGGAATAAGGTCAAAAAATTTATGAACATTATAGTCAAGGATATATCTATCAATGACTTGTTCATTAAAATTTATCGATATTTATAGGACATCCATAATGTACAATAATGAATCATGATTAAGTCTCTAGAATAACGAGGTGCTAAAATCAATGGGGACCCTTAATGATAATATAAAATTCAACATGACTGCATATCAGGGGGTAAGGTCCATTACATCACAATGGATCTCATGAAGAACAAATTTTACATTTGCAACGGAGGATTCATCATGGTGGTCGAGTAATAGACAAATCATCCAAACATAGTAATTAGACACATTTTCAACACCCTTATTTTCTCAATTCTCATGGTCAAACTCTATAAGGAGGATCATCCACCATATGAGGCATGGAATAGGTGTATGTATATTAAGGAAAAAATTAAGTGCGACATGATCATAAAACATAATTTATTTAGACTGAAGAAAATATGAATGAAATTTTTCTATGGAAAAAAACAAAAAGGAGTACTTTTTATGTGGTTGGGTAGTTTTCCTAGGAATGGTTATGGGTATATGAGGCATATGCAGTGGCATGAGGAGCCCTATCAACCATATGTGATAATACTGCCCCAAATTTATTGTTAAAGGTGTCACACATAATTTCTATTGGGGTATCCCACTATGGAATCTTACACATTTCAATGGAATGTGAATGACTTGAGGCGTGACCTTTGGTGTGGTTTCACAATGATCTAAAATTAATGATAATTAATTCATAAAATATATTAACATGATTTTTGGTGAAATAAATTGAATTTCATGGGTGTGGAGAACATATAATATTTCATTAAATCCAAATTAGCTCTTATTATCTTACAAAAATATGGAAAATATAATTTTCCGATGTGGTTTCCTTGGAATGTTAAAAAAACCACTCAATATAGGGTATGGAAAACCATGTATGGATTGATGAATTTTCAAATTAAATTCAATTATAAAGGAACCCACATAACTGAATCAATGGACCAAGACCATTCCATATTGAATTCATTTTTTAAACATATATTTTTAGAATTTATTTGTTTAATTATTTATTATCACATAACCAAAAACCCCAAAAAATAGTTATTTTAATTAATAACGAAAAATGAAAAAATGTTGTTTAGGTGATTTAGGAATTATTGATTGAAATGACTAAAAATATTCTCATGGTATACGACACCGGACATCCTCTATTCTATATTAGAAAAATAAATTACCTTTTTTTACTCTATAAAATTGGCATATTAATAAATATTCACTTGTGATTAGATGACCTAGGATTGATACATTATTTATCCGCAATCCAAACTTTCTAAATTTGGAAAATATTTTATCCTTTTTTAAGAACATCAACATAATAATAAGATGATCATTATGTTTTTTATTTTCAATATAAATATGGTATAATATAATATATAAACGCAACCATTAATTTACTAAGGAAATCACTAATGAATATATAACTTAGATTGAAGAATAAAATAAGGGAATTTATATGTTCCAATGAAATAAATATGAATTCATAATTCCCATATATTTTATAGAAGGTTTTATAGTGCATATAATCTATTTTTACACACAAGTAATGATATCATGATTGATGGATAATCATTAAGAACCACCCTTCCCCATTTAGCTGATCAAATAATTAAACAATACGGTTTTGAGGATATATGTTCGTAATCATGGTTTTTATATGTTTATGATAATAAATGTAGATATTCATTGATGAAAATTTATTCTTAATAAAAAGTATTGATTCACCCCACGTTGAATAAAATTTGTGTAAATATTCCTTTTATAAATTGTATTAGATTTTCATAAAGTGACCAATTAATTTATCAACCCATAATTTTGAGTTTTATGTCATGGATTGGATTTTCTTACATTCCTATTATCATTTACGTTTAGAGTAATAGATAACTAGAAAAAACTATTACATATCAAACCATTACAATATAGGGTGAAAAATTTTATATATAATATTTTTACACAAAAATAGGATTCTTAAATTTAAACACCAATTTTCATCAAAAATAAATACATTAATTTAAGATGAATCCTCATAATAGAATTATACACCATGATATAGTTTCTACTCATCCATAAACCTTTTGAAATATTTTTAAAAACATTATATGATAAAAAATCACAATATGGGATATAAAAAGTAATTTTATGTATTTATCCATTTGAAAAACAATGAAATCGAAAACAAGGTTTTTAGTTATTCATTTTAAACACTGAGATGAATTATGTTTTACATACAAATTAATTCATTTTTATTTATGATATATTTTCTGAAAAGAAGTTCTTAAGAAGTAATGGATGATAAATAAAAGAAATTTACTCATAAAATTTCATTTAGAGGGTATAAATTAAGTCATTTAGAAAATGAAAATAAAAATATCTTTAAAAGAATCAAAGTAAATATAATCATGGTTTAAAAATAAATTTAAATTTCTACTTGATCCTAGAGAAAACCTTTCTTGGAATATTTTTAAATACTAAGGACAAGGATGAAAATTTCATTGAATAATTAGGAAATAAATTTGGCTATTCATTAAACATGTTCACAGCCATTTGAAATATAAATGAGATGAAAAAAATATTAAAAATATACGAAATCCATGTGTATATATTGGATCATAAGATAGATAGAGTTTTTATGTGTTGGATGTTATAATATAGACAATAGAGATTTAAATATGTTCAACCACTAAATAAAAATGAGATTCTATTGTAATCACATAACACTTTGGTACCATTTTTATCCAGAAATCACTAAATGTGATAAAACAATTTTATGGAACACATTTATCATTAGTTAATTAATGATAAAAAATAAATATATAATTTAACATCCTTCCTCAAACCCATAGTCTTGGAAATATTCAGATGTGCTAGTAGGCCTTAGGTCACATCCCAAAGACACTAAAGGCAGAAAATAAATTCTATAAACTTCATAATAAATTATGGCATGATTTTTACATTGAAAGTAAAACAACCAAACCATAATAACAATAAATAAACAACATATATATGATTCGTGGGTGAATATTACCACCCAATAAAAACCTATCCATTCAAAACTATATTAAAGTACAATTCTAAAACCAAGAACAACCATAATCAAATACATCAAAGACATCAAATCATAAAATACGCACCTACTCTAATATATGAATCCCAATTATATTTATGTGGTCTCATAATGTGTCATTAAAAAAATTATGTACCTTGCCTTTACATGTGTCTTGGGTTACAAAATCTACACCTGCACAAATGTGCTCAAGAATGTGGTGACTAAAAAACATTGTATAATTTCTCCAATGACTTCTCAACTCATACCACTAGTGTTGATTATGCTAGAAAATTTATATAAAATAGAATAAAAAAATTTAATAAATATTATATCAAATATTAAATAGATTTCCAAACCAAATTGATTTCATGCAATGAAACCAAACAATTATTTTGACACCCATTCACAAATCCATATGGAATACCCACTACACACATCCAAAAATCCACAAATGCATGTACGTGTGATAGTTTCATAATCATGTGTATTCTATAATCAATCTACAAATTCATGATATGTTATGCATTACCATGTTCCCCAATGATACACACCCCCTCCATATGAGAACGTCAAAGGAAATAAACTCTTGTCAACCATGTGATAAAAAACCCATACATAATCATGCCAAACTATGCAAAAAGGTTTTTGTTTTATTTATTGAAATTACACAAAAAATTTACACACAGGATGACCAATTCGCTATTTTACAAAAAACCATTTCTATTTATAAATTGTTTTTTCAAAAAATAATAATTTTTTTCATAATCTCACAAAACTGTCACTAAATATTTTTTACATCATGAATAAATCATCTATTTCATAATCCTATTCACGAAATGTATTAAACATAAAACCAATAATTCATGTTCAAATAAGGAAGTGTTGAGTGTGAATCCACCTACCACTCAATATTTGAAAAAATGATGAACAATACAAAACCTAAAAAACCAATATTAGAAATCTCAAAACTATCCATAGATCTAGTTCTGAAAAATAAAAACAATTTTATCTCATTATTATTAATTGAAGAAAACATGAATCTATCCACAAAATATTATATGCATGATTATATGAGAGGTAAAAAGAATAAAACTAAGTTAATAGAAGAAACATTATCACATACCAATAAATCCAACATCAAACACACCTATATTATCCAGGTAATCACTCATGGATTTTATTTAAGGGTCTCTATAACCATAGAATAGAGTTGAATTTGACAAATAAAAAATTTTAGGGAAAAACAAGTGGTTAGGGGGTTTTCAGGTAAGATCCATAATTTTTAGATATATATGTTAATTAGGAATGGTTAGGGTAAATAGTCTAGAAAAATATTTTATAACCATGCCTGATCCATAGCCTTCAAAAACACCATTCATGAATAGATAACATAGTATAAAATATCATTAACCCACTATGCTATTCTATTATATCCACCCATGATCTATTTCTCCTCAATGGTCTCACAACATGGCCAAACATTTCAATTAAGTGTTCTCTTACCTAGTTCCCATTATTTTTGTTACATATTTTCTTGGATAAAATTTCACGGTTTCTCCTAACCGTTATAAAAATACAATTTTACAAAAACACATATACAAAAATTATCCAATAATCCTCTGAAACCATGAAAACACAACCCAATTATATTATGTACTCAAAATAAATAAATTTATTGCCATGTACCTAAAAACAAGAATATAATATTCTCCACACCATTTTCATTCTATTCCAAGAAATTTAAAAAAACAAAATAATCTAAAAGTTTTTGGAAAATTGCTTAACCATTTACTTATAACTCTCCCACATTTCATCATAAATCAAACCATGTTTCCATAAAGCCTACACTAGATTAATAATTTTCCCATGAAATTGATTCTGTTGATTATCCAGAATCGGCATGACACATCAACCATTGTAGCATGAAACTCTCGGACTATGTGATCCCATTGAATCACAAGGTATGGATCAGGTCAATACTTGTTTAATTGAGAGACTCGAAACAAATTATACATTAAAACAAGATAAAAAAATATGAAACCTCACAAAAATATTTGAGTATCTCAAAAGGTTGTATATGTTGACTATATAGCTTCCCCTACATCCCAAAATGATGATGTCTATGCCTTCAAAAGATTCTAAATGACACATGATCACTAACAACAAATGAAAACAACCATTGATAGTGATAAACATACATTTTTTATGAATCTATTCCATATCCATACTCATTCTCATTAATTGAATATTTTATATTATTTCATATATATGTCTTGTTCAAACATGTTATGTCTCACCTCCTTCTTTCTAAAAAAGTTGTCAATGAAATGGAATCCCATATAGTTATTCAAACTAACCATATTTATCGAGTACTCATAATAGTTGTTAATGATAACTCCACTGATGTTATGTGATCATCCCATCAGCCACCAAAATCCATTATAGAAGCCCTAAGAATTTCGTCTAATATTTTTATCATCCATTAAGATTATCCATCCATTTAAGGACAATAAGATATGAACATAGTCAATTGATTCCCAATGGATTTCTATAACGAAATAAAAAAAATTAAATGTTAACATATGGTCCCAATTTGATACCATCAAAATTAGTAGTACATTCTATTTTAAAACTCCTTAGATAAATATTTTTTACAATTATTACACCATATGTGATTCCTGAATATTAATAAAATGAGCAGAATTTTTGTGTCAATCCACTATTATTCATTTGGAATGTTGTAGCTGAACCATAATTTGAAGACATATTACCAATTATATTGTTATGTTCTCTCATCTCCATATAAGAATTAATAAAGTCTACCACATACCAATTTTACGTTGGTTCTCTTCCTTAATCAGATGATGGGTTAGGCATCTCATATCATTCTATAACAAATTTATTATCATTTCACCAAACTAATATTTTCATTTGAGTTTATTATACAACTATTTTAATCTAGGATGAACATTACATATAGAATGGAGCTAAGGATGAAGAAGTTAATCCTATCAAGCCCTAGGTACGACCATATGGTCTTGAAAACACAAAATCGATCCTTTTTCAAGATTCAATTCCTCAATGGTATCCCCACCATTAATTGTTGATATTATAGAAACACATTCAAAATCGTATGATTTTTCATCTTAATCTATACCAACCTGATTTTGAATAAATTAAACTTGAATGAAACCATAACAATAAATTAGTGCACCCAATCATGTTTCATGTTAGTTATATCCAACAAAACAATAATTTATATGATGCTTCTTTTTCCAAATATCTATAGGAATTTATTCTTTATGTATATTTCATTGAATTTCCATTCCCTAGTGTACAAATTAAATTTAATATGAACATTTGGAGATACTCCATAAATCTTCCTTATCTAATATATAAATGATATTTTGAGAAAACGTTTTTTTAAAATCTTATGATCCATAAAAATATAAATTTATTACGAAAGAGGTAATGACACCATTTATTTAATTCATGGTAAATAGAAACTAATTTCAAATCATTTGTTTTGTTTTTTTCACATTAAATTATAACTTTAGTGTATTAAAATTAATATATATATATATATGCATAAGAACAAACCCCGACCTAGATTCCAAAGAATCAGAATACCCCACAAAACAATATAATGATTCTAGAAATATCATGATCTTTGTCGATATAAGGTGAACCTTAAGCTACTGAATATATTGTGACATTCATTATTCCATTGAAATGGAACATTATTCAATTTCAATGATTTAATTGGTAATAATAGTCATTATTAATAATGAAAAAAATATTACCAATAACAAGGAATGATAATGAAAATATATATCTCAAATACAATATCTGGTGACATTGAAGAGATTATAACAACAATATTTTTTGGATCCACAAAAAAACGTTTTTTAGAGATAAAATGTTAATTATAACATACCTAATATATCCAAAAAATAAAAAATCTAGGTTTTGTTAAAATTATGATCTTAAAGATACCTAACAATATCACCATCTGTTTATTAATTGTAGTCTTAGTACTGGAATTCATTAGTAATTCATCGAAAAACAAAACCAAAAAATAATTTTGAAATCTTTAAAATATAAAATTCATTAATTCTATAAATAAGGATTGTGAATTCATAATACCAACATGAATAACCACATAATAATTTTACCCATATATTTGACTAAAAGCTATCTTTGGAATATCCTCCTTCAAAACCATAGTACATGATATCCATACCAAAATTCAATTTTAGAGAACCACAAGGATCCCCCAAATTAATCAAGTAGATAATTAATGCATGAAAGATTTCATCGATACCTATTCATAACATGGGTTAACATATGGTAATATTCATAAATCCTAATGGTTATATTATAATTTTAAACATAATAGACCGGTGATAACCACATAGATCTTATAGGATTAAGGAATAAATTTCATTCCAACTATTCCAAATGGTAATTAAATTTCATTAATTCTATTGGTGTAATCAGATAAGATGAAAGTGATATAAAAGTAGTCCTTCTAATGAGATAAATCATAAATTCCACTGCAGTAGTGGGTGGAAACTATGGGATGTTATGATGAAATAAATTAGTAAACTTCTAAAAATTGTAGGAAATTTTTTACTTTTGATTTCATCCATATATTCCATGGTCTGTTCTATGAACATTTCAATATTGTTCAAACCACAAGCGCTAATAGTCTTGTTCGATATACATTCATAATATAATATCCTATAAATATATTCTTAATTTCATCATCAATATTAATAATAACAATTCAGTTACATTTTTCAATATGATATTTGAACATTATCAACCAATCTATATCCATGATTATGTAACTTTCATCTATCTCAATCATAAATAAATAAAAAATCAATTCTACCCCACCGATATATATCTTTATATATATCCTTTCACATAAAGGCCTTCCATTATATTTTCCAAATGGGAGTTTGATGTTTTAAAAGGGAAGTAATTATCTGAACATACATACCAATATGATAAATATCATGAGAATAAATAAAAAATGGATTCTCCCAAGTCAAAAAAACATTTCACAATGGTATAATTGAAAATAATCATACCTCTCACAATCCAATTCCAAAAATGATTAATTATGCTAACTTGATCACATTGATAAAATTTCTTATTCACTTAACTCTACTGTTTATTTCACCCATTTAGGTTAAATAGTTAGAGATGTCATTATATTCCTAGAATCACTATGACTTAATCGGTTAGGTCAATAAGTTATATTCTACTACACTCATCCCATCAAATCAAGATCTTCATGAGATGAAATAGATGATTACCTATCCTACAACCTTGGAGCACTATGACAATAGGAATGATGATGTCCCATCTAGATGAAATCTTGATAATCATAAGGTGGTTTAATAAAATATTGCTTCATATGACTGAATGAACCATATTGAATATATCAATAATTTTTCATTTGTTTAGGAGAAAGATTCAATTATCCTATTTTTTGATTCTGATTCATACAAACAAATTTGTAATTGGTGTCCCTCTTTCGCTTTTTCCCTGCATTAGAGTTTCAACTAACTACTATAGGAATCAACATGCTTTCTCCTCTTGTTTTTCTTGAGATGTATCTTTGCGGAAATATTTCTCTATTTACCGTCTATGTATAATCTGTTATCAAAAAAATGATAATATTTGAGTCAATAATATTACACAAAACCAATTAAAAAAGTTGTACCTTCATGGAATAACATGTAGGAACATATAATAAAATGTGGTCTAAATTTGTGAATATAGCCACATACTCTATTACCTATATACTCTAATGATTCATGTTGAAAATGTATTCTATTCAAAAAAATTATGACCTTATGATGATATAAATATTTTTTGGTCAATTATTTCAAATCCTCCCATTAAATTCCTTGGTAAATTTTATCCAAAACTACTATAACCCAAAATTACCATAATATATCATGTAGAATATACATTTCTAGCATTACTTACATATCAGATGGTGTTTATTGGAAATTAAAGATTCAATTCATTTGATTCAGTCACTCCACTACATTTTCTGGTTCTGAATCAACCCGAATGATGGGAGGACTCTCATTTTGGAACTAAATAGATTGATCTACATTCCTTGGATTATACATTTTTACCATATACACATCATAAGTATCATGTAAAATACTCTAAACTAGTTATTGTTTATCCTATGGATTGAGTGAATCCACATTTTTAATAGACTCTTCTGGTTGGTCCTTATAATATAAACCCAATCCCATTCTCTATAACCAAAATAAAATAATATTTATTATAAATTTATAGAAAATTAAAGCTTATCAATTTGAAATTAACAACATCACACATATTATAATAAGGTTGTCCAAAATACATCAATTTTGGCTTTCAAATTATTTTTTAAAATTTGACCACTCATTAGAATATCAACTCATTTTCAACTATTTTAAAAAATAATCAATTTTTCACAAAATAAATAATCATTACCAAAATTGAAGTATTAATTCTTATAGGGAAGTAATTTTTATAAATTCATTTCATTCTTTTCTCATCAGATAAATCCATGATGATGATATGAAAACTCCAAGAGGTGTCTCAAAAATAATAGTGTACCCAACCACAATAGTAACATGAATTTCCAAATAAAATTTTCAGTTATTCCTAATTATTAAATACCTTTGATGTTCTAAAAATACTATGTATTTCATATTTACATAACTAAATGAAAAGCACAAATTATTATTTTTTCAAATATAAGACTGAAAAAACTGATACCCTTTGTAACATCCCCCCTCACCCATTGTCTTGGGAAGTGGTGGTCATGATACTAGGCCTTATACGACATCCCCATGTCCCCAAAGGCTATAAAAAATAAAAAAGTTTAATTAAAAATTTTGGGATGATTATCCAATTGAAAATAAAAAAACAAACCCTGGATACAATAACTAAATCACATATAAATGATATATGAGTACAAAATACAACCCAAATGAAACCAATACAAATAAAACCATATCATAGTACAGTACATAAACCTATAACAACAGAACTCAATGACATGGAAGAAATGTACTCATCAACTGAAATCCTTATCACTGCTAGAACATGACATTACATGCATGTGGAATCTTGATGGATCAATATATAAACGAGAAAACGTTCTGTAAACATTTTCTTGACCTACAAACTCTATAAACTGACCAAATGATCCCATGAAGGAGGTGATATTAAAACTTATTTTTATTTCACCGATCAAAATGTCAAATCATTCCACTATGATAGATCATTTTATAAAATTTATATAAAATAGTTTAAATATATTCAATGTAGTGTATATCAAATAATAAAATAATTTTCCTAACAAAATAGTTTTCAAAAAAAGAAACCATACAATTATTTGCAGAAAATTTCTCAAATACATTTGGTATTCCCTCTGTACAGATCCATACATCAATCCATGAATTCCCATGAGATAGATCCATACCCATGATAGGTATCTCATAAAAATACCAAATCATTACAAGGTAATTATTTCCTTTTCCCATAATGGAACACTACAATTCAATGGGGGAGAAATCAATGAATATGAACTTCTACAAACCATGAATGCCAAAACCAACTAAAAATTAGAGAAATCAAAGTGAATAAAATATTTTTCTAAATAAATATCAGAAATTGTTTCCAATAAAAAGAATCAACCCATAATTTTATAACCATGAATTTTATGTTATGAACCAAATCATTTCCCACAAAACCAACCAATTTCCCTCAGCTCAAAAAATAGTCACTAAAGAGGATGTCCATCTTGAATCACACATAAATTTAAAAATTAAATTCATTAAATTAGATCATTTTGAAACCTATACATTAGGGAATAATCATGATGACTTGTGAGTGTATCCACCATTATCCAAAACATTTATGAAAAGAAATAAGAATAAATAATTAAAACAACCAACTTAATACTTCTAAAACCATCCTTATATCTTGTTCCCCTCATTAAAAATAACAATTTATCATCATGATAAAGATAAAAATGCATTAATATTTCCCCAATGAATTATATCTAGGAATAATATAGCAGCGAAAAGAATAAAAATATATATATTGAGGATTGATAATCAATTACCAAAACATTTGGCCTTTAAAGCACCTATATTATTATTGGAACTTCTCCCATATAAAACGAAATGGTCTCAAAAACCTTGGTAGGGATAAAAATTTGAGATATTACATGTTTGGGGAAAAATGAATGGTTTTGGGGGTGATTCCAATTAGATACATAATTTCTGGTTCTAAATTTTAACAAAGAATGGTTATAGTGCATGGTTAGGAAAACCATGCACTAACCACATATGAGACACTACCTTTAATCAATCATCACATGATTTTCTAACACATTTCTAAAAACCATGTTCCAATAATACTATTCATATATGTATATCCTTTCATGTTTTTTCCTGTGTTGATTTATTGTTTGACTAATCTATGTACCGAACAATGAATCTACCTTGTTCCAACTATTATGGTTGCATGTTTTTCAAGGTGGTGTTTCCTGGGTTCAACTAACCATTCTCAAATTTTTGACCTTTATAAAATCCATAATAATCATGCTAAAGAGCATCCAAAACCCTAATAAATTACCTAATTACATTATATATTGTATATAGATAAATTAAATGTCATGTTCATAAAATTATGTAGTTTACGTGGAATTACATACACAACATAAAATACAACATGTGTTGAACATGAAATGTGTCTCATTGAAAAGAAAATTGAGGTAAAAAACACCTTACATGGAGCCGTGTCTAATTTTATACATTCTGTAATTCTAGAATAATAAAAGTACTTTTTTTCTTTATAAATAATAAAAAATTTCATGTTATCTTCATTATCATTATAAAATCTATATCATTTATTAACTTGAATTATTTTATTACTAGTGTAGTTAGATTTACAAAGGATGTTTATAAGATTTAATCTTAAAACTAGTTAGAATGGTTTACGATGGTAAAAGAGGTAATATTAATTTAATTTAAAAAATATGAATCATGACATAATTATAATTTATTACATCTAATAAAATTTAATGATATTTATTTAACAGAACATGAAAATGGAATCACACCGCTTTGTGGAGGTTGCATTACACATGTATGCATGAGAAACATTATAGTTTTCCAATAAATGGAAATATAGGATAATGTGTGATATATTATCATTCTATAATAATAATTATTTCATTGATATTAAATATATCATAGTATGAAGCCTCAAGAGTTTGTGATGAATAACATTACACATTTCTTTATGGAGATGGTATTCAATATATACATGCGAGATGTTTTATATGTCCATATAATTGAAAACAAGATAAAAAATGTTTTTTAATAAACATAATAACATATTGGTATATGTATGATTCATATATAATCATGTTATTGTAGTTATTGAAGGTTTCAATTTGGTGTAAAAATAAATTATCATGGAATCAATCAGTTTCGATTTAGACAAATTCTTTGGAGAACCTCCATTTTATTTCACCTTAAGCCCTGTAGGTTCATCTTTTATGGGAAAACCAAAAGGACATAATTTGTATGGTTTTTAAGGGATTAGGGCTGGTATTGGTTAATATAAATGCATAAATAATTATGACTGTAAAAGGGATGCTGATTTCTTTTTTAATGTGATGTTGGTGGAACTCTTGTAAATACATGAAATATTAACATATATTTTCATCCAAACTCATGTAAAATAGATCAAAATACCAAATAGTCAATTCTAAGGGTGATGTGGTCTACCTAAATGCATATAATAAATTATATCCAATTTTATGTTGCATGTTGAACCATATATATTTGGTTAACCTCCTAATTAATCTTTTTATCATTCAATATTTCCACATAGTTGTCATCTATAAGCCTCATGAAATTTATCTTAAAAATTACTAGTGGTACATATTTGAAAAAATCCATGTAGTACCTATTATTTACAATAAAATTATGTTATTAAATGTATTTTATGACCCAATAGTTATTCTAAAGATAAATTATAAAAATTAAATGCCAATTAAGTTCAATTCCTACATAATTCATAAATTTGACAATAAAAATATATATAAAAAAGAGGAATAATAATTAAAATAAATAAATAATCAATTAAATATTCTAATTATATATATAATTATTATAATACATTTAATAATGTTAATAATAGAAATTTTATTATTCTTAAAATCGATAACATAATTTTTCTCTTGTTTTTATAAATTTTGATTTAGAATGATATTTGTGTTTTAGACAATGTTACTATTTTTGAAAAATAAAAATATAATAATTTTTTTTATTAATGTATAAAACCTATTTTTTGTCTTAACGTTTTGTTGATGATTCATATTTACACTTATCATTAACATTATATCATATTTAATATATTATATAAGAAAAATTGAAATTTCATATATATATTTTTCCTTTTTTTAAAACGGGTGTCAAAATTATCTCAGGAGGATCCAAAATGGTTAAAAAATTTCCATGGAAAACTTATTGGTTTATATATACTAATCCACCCTTTTGGAGATGTGATGTTTTTTTCTTATCATGTAGTTTTATCATTAAATAACATGTTTTTACCAATTATCATTGTGATAAACATTTACCAACATAACTATTCATTTTGACATAAAACGTTTACCAAAAAACAAAAATATAAAAAAATTATTCCCAATATAGAATAAATTTTATAAGGTCAAAATTATATAATTGTAAAAATATATTTTTAATATAAATTTCCAATACACAGTAGAAAACCTCTTATGAAAAGTCCCCATTTTATACATAAAAAAAATTTTATACCAAAATAACATATAATGTTGAATTCCATTGAAATAATTGAATTATGTTTTAAAAAATTAAAAATATTACAAATTAAATTAAATAAATAAATAGAAAATAATTTTTAAATTATATTTATTTAATGAAAAGTAATTATTTTCTTTACAAAATTGGTATTTTTCAACGATCAAATAATAAAAAACTATTCATAAAAGTCCAAAATACATTTCTTAATTATATTTTGTAATTATTTCAAATACTGATTTCTATGTTATCATATAACATTTAAACATGATAAAATAATTAATAATTACATCAGTTCATAACAATAACTAAAAATCAGTTTTGATGAAAATATGTTTTTGAAGTATAATATGAATTTAAACTCATGACATATCTAAAACCCGCCAATAGATGAATGTTAACATATTATTTTATATGTTTGTAAATGAAATATTTTTATAATAATTAACTTACATTGATTACTTTTTTATGATAAAACAATGATCACCATTAAAATATGTTAAAAAAAATATGATTTTATTTATATCAAAGATTTATTTTTATTAAACAATTACTGGTATTATACCAAGTGAATATTAAATTCCAAAAATCATATAGGTCTAATGGATATATATCACTAGTGGCATAAATCAGTCTAATAGATATATACTCCCAATAACTATATTGACATCCTATATAGTCTCATATAAATAACTATAATCCTTGTTACTATATTATCATTCCAATAACAGTTATAATTCATATCCTTTAATCCATTTGTTTAATTAGGGTAATGAAATTTATGGAAATGATGTGGATCAAGAAAATATTCATGTTTAATTATGAATATATTTTTATAATAAATCTATTTTATTCAGATGATTGATTAATTTAGCTGCTTCTTATTGGGATAACATGTATATGAAATTTTAATATCCTATCTAAATATAACATATCTCGTTTTATTTTACTTCATTGTATCATGTAACATAATCTATTGGAATGTATTTTAAATGTATTTAAAATATAAATTCTATTGGTTTTACCTTAATTATTTTTTTATCTATAAATACGAAATGAGATTAAATTGTTTATCAAATGATAGATTATTATTGAGGTGGTAGAAGAGAATCTATATTCTAATATTCCCATGAATATATTTTTTTTCAAAATATTTTAGATGAATTTGAAAATTCTTATGGAGTTATTTATTATAATTTTCATATTAAAGAGTTTAAATTTATGAAGGGGGTTTATTTTTATATGAAGGGACATCTCAGAGTTAACAGATGATCTTGTTTAATAAGGGAGTTTTAAAACCATTGAAAATATAAGGGATGTAGTAAAATAAAAGAAAAAATATATTATCAGGGAAAAAATTGGGTTAAGTATTAGAACTTTTGAAGGGTTAAGTATGAATCCATTTCCCCCCTTATAAAAGTTAATTCATGTATTATAACTTCTTCCTTTTGTAATCATAACAGTTTATTAGTGATATATTCTATATCTAAGACTCACTATAAACATAAATATGAATAGATATTCACAATAAATTCAATACATAAAAAAAATATCATGTTATTTTATCTCTATTTGTTGTTTTATTTTTGTTTTGTTTTGTTGTAAACAATTGTTAGATAGTCCATTCCTCATAAATGGATTGGAGTCATGCATATTTATATGGGTAGTTAAGTAATAGAGAAATGTAAAATACATTAAAATTGGACCATAATGATGCACCCCCACTTAGTGTGACTGAATTATCCAACATAGACATTCCCAATATTGATTTAGGAAGATCAAACTGATTCAGTTGAATTTTATTACATGTGATCTTGAATTAACTATTTTTTCATTCTTCTATTAGTTATAGATATTATATTTTATTATGATAGACTTTTCATTTATATATATTAAAATAGGTAAAATTTATTTTCAAATAAAGTGATCTAAACTTGAGGCCTCACTAGTGGGTGTATTATCATTTATATTTTGATATGTATATTTTTTTAAAATAGTTTCAGAGGTAATAGATTATTCAAATAGTAATAATTTAACAATTATAATGAATGAGGATATGATGTAGTGTTAATTAATGCCATTATTTCAAAATGATAATATAATGGTGAAGGAATATTTTCTGCTATATTTTTCTCCTTCCTTAATGTGGCTTTCATATTGATAAATCAAGTGAAAGAGAACAAATTATCTTATAAAAAATACAATATAATGAGGTATTCCCATAATATTGAAGAATACACAGATATATGGACTATTTTACCAAATATAGTCATTTATTTAAGAGTAAATTAATATAGTTCAGTTGAAATATGAAATAATATATTCAAAAAATGACACCATTAGAGTTGGACAGTAAATATAAATCAACCATTACATTTCATGAGATTATACCAATTATGAGTGTTAGGAATGGAGAAGAATGATATCTAATTTGTTTCATGGTGTTTAAATTATCAATAGGTAAAGGAATAGTTTCAATGAACTAAGGGGTTGTTTCATAAATTAAACATTTTTAATATTATATCTGATGATCTTTATTTGTTACACTATTCAAAATTATTATATTAAATGACACAATATCACATGATAAATAATTAAATTAGATATAATTAATAATTATATTGAAGGCTACAATATTTTGAGTATTCTATTTGGGAATATGAATTTTTTAGTACCTTATTTTATTAGTTTATATAGGTTTATAAATTATTTTAAACATATTCAAAGTCCTACTAGATCATTTCAGGCACATGATTTTATTTATGAAGTTTAATATAATATTTATCCTCCTTAACAAATCTATTTGGATCATGATTTATTCTATTTTATCATCTAAGGAAGTATATACATGATCCAACTCACGAATCTTATTCAAGAGATCTTGACATTGTGGAAGTTGAAACATAGTTGAAAAATTATATGAAGATCTATGATAACATGAAGAATTTTTGGTATTAGAAAACTATTCGTTTGGTGTTAGTTTCAAGTAGCATATTAGAGTTAGTAAAATTACATGAAGGAGAATATCATAAAGGGGTTTATTATTTAGATTTAATTTTATTATTCATTTTGTGTATAATTTATGTTTGTTTTAATTTGTTTAATGGTAATGAAACCATAATGAAAATATAATTTTATGATTTATTTATTCATACCATTATAAAAAAACATTTTGTAGGATAAATTTTTTTTATATAGGGAATAATTTGGAGTCCACAAAATTTGGTTTTTTTTAGGTTTTTGAAATATTATTAATGAATAGGATAATAATTATAGAATATTTTATTTTACATAAATAATGTAGAATTAGTTATATGTTAATTTCTTTTATGTGATAATTTTTAGTAAAATGTTATATATTCTCAAATATTTGTGCCTTTGGAATTAGTGGATATTTTTGATATGATGTTATAGTTGGTCAATTTATGATTTATGATATTATTATGAGGGTGATATGTGAATTTAATTTGGAAGTTAGATGACTAAATATATATTTAAATATATATAAATTATAATAATTAATTGACACAGACAAAATTCTTTTATGTAATTCTATTGGGTTTAGTTATTTTAGATATTAGATAATTGATAGGGGAGGTGAAAAATATCGCTATAAATTAAGATAGTGGATATGATTTTTTTATTCATTCAAGATATCATATATTAATTCCATAGAAAAAGAATATTTTTTCTTTATGTCATGTTAGATTGAAGATTATGAATGAGTTACCAAGAAATATGAATGTGTGATTAAGGATGATCAACACTTGAGGTATGTATCTTTTTTCTTTCAGTGCCTTTTTTATCAATAAAAAAGATTCACTATATTAATTTTTATTAGTGGTGGATAATTAATAGCATGTATCAGCTATTATTAATTTTCAAGAATTTCAATGAATTTTGTTATTATAATTATAGGTAATGATTATTTATTTTCTAACTTGAATAATATAGGAATTTCTAAGGATCAAATGAGTATATAAATAGCATAATTGAAATATTATTGAATCTATGTGGATACATTAATATTTTCCAAAATTAATGGAAGAATAATTTTTCCTAAAAAATTATGTAGCGACATTTGGAAGTGGTTGTCCATGATGATTATATTAAGATTTACTAGTAAATTTTATAATGAGGTGGTTGTTATTTTATTATATTTTTCTAGGTTGTTCCAGGTTTACATGGGGGTCATTTCAATCACTATATTATGATAGGAATAATCTAAATATTTAAAAATGGTTGTTTATTTTTTATGAAGTTGTGAAAATATTGAATAATGATCATGTAGTTTACTAGATTATTTAATTTTAACTCAAATTCAATGATTATAGTATTTTTTATCTTAATATGAGAAAAAATGTTATTATCGATGCAATGATAAACTACAATTTCAGTTAATATTATGGGTTTAGTTATAGATGGTTCTTGATATATTCATGAAATTATATATGAGTCGTATTTATAAAAAAATTCTATATTAGTGGTTAACTCGTAAAAAATTAATTTACGATGCTGATAAGGAAGGTGTACAAGATAATAAATAATTTGATATAGTTTTTATTATATATGTTTTTATGTGGATATATGGATATATATTTATTTTTGAAATAAATTATAGGTAGTAGGTTTGTATTCCCGATTATGGATAATTATCAGTATTAATATTGTATAATTATTGATGGAATATGGTTAGAAACTATATTTAATTATTATAACAATATTATTATTAGTTTTGTTAATTATAGATAGATAAATCTAAAAATGGTGTTGTATGATTGGGTGTAATGATTTGAGGGTTTTATAATCCCCAATATAGTTTTCTTAAATGGAGTAGAGTTAGGTGACACACATATCCTCAAGTATTTCACACCACATAACAGATGTTATTGACTAATGAAAATGGACTATCAATAACATAGAGATAATTTTACCACTATCTAATTACAAAAATAATAGATAAATAAAAATAAAAACCAACCATAATACCAAGGGGAAAAAGAAAATATAATAAAAAATATTAAATCACTTATTATAAAAACTTATGATACCACCATAATTCCATACATTCTATACATAAGGTGTAATAAGTTGTGATGAGAACCCACATTCAAAAAATAATTTAGATACCTTACTATAAAAACAGTGTAGGAAGATCCAAAATGTGTATCACATGATTGGAAATTCTGAATGATGGAACTAAACTCTAGTTACTCATGTAAAATAACATTAACCTCATATAATAATTTTAAACATCCCAAAAGAGGATAAATGAATGTACAGATACTCAACGTGAATCTACATAAAGGAAATTTTTTATTTAGAACATAATCTTGTCCAATAGGTGAAACATTTTTTAATCGTTATTACTATCATAATTTGTTGTTTGGAAGAACATAATCCAAAACATGTTATCCTAACCCCCTAATTTACAGTGGATTCCCATAGATAGATATGGTTATACATCCATTCTATATGTGTGGTAAATGTAAATTTACATTAAATATTCATTTTCCTCCCTCTATCAAGTTAATAAGATTATTTATGTACCTTCATAGTTTTCAAAAACCATTTTATGGTATTACTACATATCTCCCTAAATATTATTTTATAACAATTAAATAACTATGACTTATTCTTAAATGAATCCACCAGAGATAATGAAATTAATGTTTGATCTCTTTACTTGTAGAGAACCAAATATTGACATACATGGACATTACATTACTTTTTCAGAATACTTAATACATGAAAAAAACTAACACCCAAATACTGTATTAGTTTATTGTCTTTGGAAACTCAGAACAAAATATTCTAATCATAGTGAAATATCTTCAACATCTCCCATAATGATCATCATATTTTTGGTTTTCTTACCTAAAACCTTTCATCATATCCTGTGGAAATGAATACATAAAAGGGTGAGCTCAAATACAAAGTAATGGTAAACATAGAGAACGTAAAACAATCCATAAACATTTGAATGCAAAAACTTGAGCATAAAATCTAAACATCAAAATCTTGAGAAAAGACATAATTCTTCGAAGTACGTAAGGAATATATCATAAAGGAACATCAATCATGATAAAATATAAAGGGAATAAAACATGCAATTGTGAAAACCCATTAATCACATGATATGATTTCCATAGTAGCAAAGTCATTCCTACCAATACCATCTTAGTGGAAAAAGTCTCTTTCTAAATCGAGATCACTCATCGTTCGAGTCCTGTATCACTGAACCAGATTAACTTACCATTCCATCCATGTTTATCTCATGATATATAAATCATTACCCAATTAATTGGAGGGAGATATAAGTCCCACCCATCTCATAATGAAATCATTCTTACTTTTGCCACAAAATAAACATAAAACACTCATCATATCCCAAATAATAAAATGGGTGTCATAAACATCATCCCATCATAACATAATGTAACACCCCAGGTAAATAAAGAATATGACATTTTTATATTTTTCCTTATTTGTGGATAAAATATTAATATTACTTTAAAGGGAACTCTATGCACGATGGCGTACCCAATACGCGACAACAAGTTCATTTGAAATCTTACGTTGCACTATAATAATATTATTTTAAATGGTAGTTAATGCCTAGCCATTGTAATGGGGGGAATGAACAGATCTAACTACAAAATTATTATATATGTTTGTCAAATATTTTTACTTTTTACAATAAATGTTAGAGGATTAAAAATGTGAATAAATTCAATTTTAAGTGTAAACATTCTAATATTCATTAGAAGGTCGATTAACCACCTTTTGATGGAGAACCTCTTTTAAATCCACTTTTTGAAAATTTTATGTGTTATATTTGACTAAATAAAATTCTTCCTTAGAATCGGTACATCGAAATTTACTTTGTGTAAATTTTTGGTATTTTTCCGAAAAAGTTCAATTTTTAATGAATAGTGAAAAATGTTGTATTTTAATTCAAAACCTCTTTTTAATATAATTTATTTATATTATAATATTATCCTTTGAATTAGTTTTAAAGTGAAAATAGAATATATTTTTACTGTTTAATACAATAGTGGTCATTGGAATTTATTTCACTTCGAAATTGGACTTAAACTAGTGTCAATCTTTTGATACTTATTGTTTCATAAAAACACCCTATTTGCTCTGAAAGCGGTAATTAATTATTAAATTAATTAATTCAACTAATATTTTTTGAATTTTGTAAAATAGACATCATTTTTGAATTCATAATATCAAATATATCTTAGGGTGATGTTTTGGTATTTTTCTGAAAAACTTCAATTTTTGATGAATAGTGAAATCACTAAGTGGTACTTATGAAAACTGATTTTCCGTTTAAATGAAATTTTTCCATCCTTGTGTTTTGAATTTCAAAAATCCGACATACATGGTTGTCATTAAGAAGTAAAATGTGGTTCAATGAGATTAAAATAATTTTTTGGTGAATAGTAACTTATTATGTTTTTAATCGCGATTAGAGATAATTAGAGTAGTTTATGGTAAGAATAATGTTTTAATAAAATAAAATGACCTAGAAACATGTCCTACCCTAATTGGATGTGTCATGGCAGACCAAGACAATACATGGGTCAACATGGGGACCCCATGGAGCTACTTTGGTTGGAAAATGACATAAATATCATTTTATTTAATGTTAAAGTAAAAATGACACAAACATGAGATGTTTTTCTAAAACAAGTTTTACATGGGGTTATACAAGTCAGATTTTTTACTATTAATAATCAATGGAAAGATAAAAAGATTTACTACATCATAGTTTTTTGTTATAATTTTTAGACATAAATAAATTAATGTATTTATGACATCATTTTGATGCAGCGATGACCTCATTATTTAACGATTTAAATAAAATGGAAAGATAATGTAAAATCTAAGACATAAACATGTCCAAAACCTATTGGATGGGTGGATTTCGAAACTGTATCACCTTATCCTCAAATTATATCAATGTGGGTCCTTTAAAATCTGAAACTCATTTTCTAATAAAGTAACATTTATTTACTTTCCAAGAGTGGCCCTCCTCTCCTCTTATAAAAGGCCCCCACCTCTACCTCTTTACCCACACTCCCAAAGCCTTTGGCTCGGCCAATCCCTCCCCATTTTGTCTCTCCACTTCCCTCTATTACTCCTTGAAGCCTCACTTTGTGCATAAGTCTTCCCAAGGAAGCCTTTGATCTCAAACCATAAGAAGTTACCTGATTTTAAGGTAATGTCTTCACTTGAGTCCTTTTGTTTTATTTTGCTTCTCCAACCCCCTAAACTCTTATTATTATTATTATTGTAAAAACTCCAATATCTTCAATATACTAGGATGTTTTTATAAGAAATATTCGAGCTACAGTTACACACACCTACATCTAATGGTTAAAAAACATAAAGTTTCCGTGGATGGCGAATTCTGCCTCCCGAAACGATGATTGTTCAACATTCTTCTAACACCTTAAAAGGTGGCCATTAAGATGACACTATATTTATATATGATATATAATATTTTTATGTTTTAATTAATCTTCTGTATTTTTCATTTATGGAATACCTTTATGGTTTCCATTATGGGTAAACGCGATATCTTTATTTAAGGAAGTGTGGACTACCACCCCCTCAATGTGATTTGATTCATTAATACCATATGTGGTGCGTATAAAGGATATAATTAATGATATTATATATGATTCCATATTGGAGTTAAAATGCTATTATCTATAATTATATTTTAATTCAATTAAATATGAAATAGAAATGGAAGTAGCGTTCATGCGTACGTACGGCTTACCGTCTCCATGAACGGTGCATTTCATTTCTTAACTCTAAATGTTATGTAATATTATAAATACATGTATATTCTGGATATATATGATATATATGATATCAAAATCATTAATATCATTATGGATATAATGAACTTTTGACCACACGAACAACATGTAACTTTAAGAAGTCCACTTTCGACTTATGAACCAAATATCGACAAAAACAAACATTATTAACTTAAATGATCTCATAATGTTTATAACATGGAAATAAGTGATATAAAAGGAATAATGAACCTGAAAAAGGTTCTTAAGGAAGTAGAAATTAACTCAATTTTATTATTCAGGAGATTAAATAACGATCGAGTCAAGTCGGACCAGAGGTAAGGGATCCTACTCCTCTCTTTCTTTTTAAGTACACTCTTTTATGTCATTCCTTCTAAGCTCATCTTTATTGTGATTGGGATGTTCTTTTATATTACTCATACTTTAATTTTTATGTTCATATGATGAGAGACCCTATTCTCTCTCATCAATCCATATTGGACGTTTTGAGTGGAGCCGTTAGGCTGCCAAATTTTCGTAAGAGATCCAACCTCTCTCTTTCTTTTTATGTACTCTCCTTTATGTCACTTCTTTTAAGCTCCACTTTGTTATGTTGGGGTAAGTTCTTTTTTATTTATCTTTATGTAAAATTTATGTTGATATGATGAGATACCCTATTTCCTCTCATCAATCCATATTGGAAGTTTTATGTGGCGCGGTTAGGCTGCCGAGTTTTCGTAAGGGATTTTTTTATCTCACTTTTATTCTCGTGAGATTTATGCTACATTTTAAAAAATTTCCTTTGAGTGGTGTATGCACTTCCCATTATTATACACTATTTGTTGTATAATTTCATTTATGGGTATTCAAATATTCATTTTATGACCCTTCTTCCATGGGGTGTACGTTTCGAAAGTTACCCAATCGGTAAGGGGACCTTTCACCCTCCTTTGTTATGTCTTTTAATTCACATAATATTATGTTAGGATATGTTATTCTATATCATTATTTATATAAATTTTATGTCCATGTGATGAGATCCCCTTTATCTCTCTCATCAACCCTTTTTGTAAAATTTTATGTGACGCCATTAGGCTGTCGAATTTTACCAAGGGAACTTCTTAACCCAATTTCGATTTCTTTGGGTTCAACATGTAGTTATTGAATATGTCATCCTTTGAATACGTGTGAATAACCTTTGATTGTTTTAGACATAATATCAAATTATATTGTGTGTATTTATATTTGTCACACATAATTATGAGATTGATTTATCTTTAATTTAAGGATACCTTCTCTATAATGGATTTCATCTCATTTTACATTTCTTTTGAGACTTCATTGTTTTTATGCACCAATTCACTCTTATATGGTGTGCATACTGTCCTTTGACATATTATATCATGAATCCCTTTCTTCTCATGATATAATAAAGTTCAGATTAAATGTTATTCCTCTATTATTTGTATTCAAGAGTCTCTAATTTTGTTAAAAACTATTTAACAAAAATATCGTTTTAAATGTTTTAAAGATTTATTATTCTAAATCTTTATCTTTAATGTCCATGTTTTCAAAATGGTTTTCAGTATTTATTTAAGTGGACATTAATGTTTTAAAATTACAATTCCATTCAAAGCTTCAAAGTGGTATGGGACACATTGATTCAAAAATCTCTTTTAAATGGTTTTTGAAAATTGATTGATTAATTCAATATCTGGGAATTACTTATTGTGATTGCAAATGAAATATTGTTATTGAAATGTTTATATTTTCAATATTTTATGTGTAATGATAGTACTTGGACATTTTACGGGTGGTTACGTGATAAACCATATGATGGGTGGTGTCGTGAATACTAGGACGGGTGGTTACGTTATAACCTCCAATGCATTGGGTATGGAAGTCGGGCTTATGGCTGTTCCATTAAGTATGTGTGGAAGTCGACCGTATGGTTATTCCATTTGAGTATGTTTATATCCCAAGTTACCTTTATATGTTATGTGTTCTTTATATGGGTTTTATGGTAATCTTTTTGTTATAAAAGGGTAAGTAATGATATTTTATTCAGCGAAGAGTTTTTACTACTTTCTAATGGTGAAAGGTATTACATTGATAAAGTATACATGGTTTACTTGTTGCTTTGAAAAACTACCAGTTTTCACTCTTTGTGTATCCCTTGCTGAGCTTTTTATGCTCAACCCATGTTTCTTTTGATATTTTTTTTCACAAGACTTAATGTAGAATAGGGTCAAGGATGGGATCAAGGGAAAGTCATGCTATCTAATATATGGAACTAGACATGTTTCTTTTTAAGAGTTTATATTTTATGGAAATTTAGTAGAAGTGACTACTTTGTAATATTTTGATATATAATAGTTATGTCCTAATTTTCTAAAACTCTAACCCTGAAAAGATCCTCAATGTGAATTACTCATTTAATTCAATATTATGTATGGTTTAAGGCTGAGGCCTTATACATAATCCTTAAAAATAAAATGGATATCATTCCACCACAAGAAAAATTACACCATGTAAATAACAGAGACATTAAAAATGAAACATACACATATGAAATAATGTCCTCCTATATAGAAAATGGTTTTGATAAAACAAATGAAGTGAATTCTTGAGGAATATATCATTTCTTCTTAAAAATCATTTTCTTTTAACAAAATGCCATGAAATTTTAAAATAAAAGTATTTTGTGGAAAATTGTTATAAAATCTTGTAGAGTAAGAATCATGAAAAAGAGGCGTTATGAAACCGTAAAAATACGTTCACGCCGTATTAGTTAAAAATGACATTCTTCTTGTACTTTTGTCAGAAAAGTCAAAAAGTTCATCGTGTCAAAAACCAAAGTAAGATTCCTTTCATAACAGGGGGTAAATTAATGAATTGGGTAAAAATGAATTTAACAAGTCATGAAAACATTTTTAGAAAACATGGGCATGGATGATAACAATAACCCCAGTAAATACTTACTAATAACTATCTCATATAAGAACGAGATTGGAATAGTTATCCCTTACCTTACTCTGATTTTCTTCGTATGTATCCAAACCTCCTGTATAATGATTTAAATAACGTCATTAACTTACTAAATAATCATATTTATTGTTATGATATCATATATGGTTCACTTATGACTTTATATTACCCGTTCTTTTGTATATTCGATGTTAAAGCATCGTTTTGGGTAAAATCGTTTCATTTACTGTACATGTTTCAACTTGTTGTTCTTGATATTATTAGTTATATCCTTATTAAATTAATTCCATAATGTAAAACTTGATTTATATATAAATTATATATCTAGAATATACATATATATAAGATATATTGATAAATGAAATGAAATACACCGTTCATGGAGACGATAGGCCGTACATACGCATGAACGTTGTTTTTTGTTTCATTATTGAATTGAATGGAATTAAGTAGATGACATACATATATATATATATACGTAAATAAATTATCATTATTATGTCATATATTTCATTATTATTCATTATATATACTTTATAATCATTCATTAATGGTTAAAATGTAGAATGAATATCATCGCATCGTGGAGACAGTAGTCCGTACGTACGCACGAGCGATGATATCATTCCCATGATCGTGGAATTTTATTGAAATGAATGTATAATATTTCAAAATCAATATCACTTTACAATAATCATATATAGTTTTTTATTTACACCATTATACCCATCCATGTATGGTAGTAGTCGAAAACAGATTACACTATCGCGTGGAGACGATATTCAGTACGTACGTACCCACAATTATTTTTTTCCGTAGGATGGATATAAGGTGAAATAGGTTTTTTTCATATTTATTATAACATATCATTATATAATTAATACTTAAATTATTACATTATAATGAAAAAACTAAAGAAGAGTAAGCAGAAGAAGAAAGAAACTTGAATGAGTCGGTAGAAGATATTACCTCTTCCTCAACGCACCTCCATTAAACAACTTCTTATTGAAATAATGTTGGTCTTTTGAGAATAACATAACAGCTATGATGTAACTATAGAGGTTTAGTAGAGGAATTTTTAGTGGTTGGCTGATCTTCAAGGCTCAAAAGGTTGTGAAGAGAAGAGGGAAGGGGTGCCCTTTTTATAATGGAGGAGAGGGGCACCTTTGGAAAAACATAAACTATTATTTTATAATAAAGTCAAATTCGGTTTATAATAGCTCAAAATTTATTTATTTAGAAGATAATGTGGGTATGGGTCTAAAGACTCTCATCCAATAGGTTTTAGAAAAGTTTAGGTTAATATTTTAACCTTATCTTTTAGATATAACTCTAAGTTAAATAATTTATCTTTTACCGTGTATTCTTGTTTTCATACACTATATGGTTAATAAACATACTATAACAATACAAAAGTACCCAAATTAGTTCATTATTAATATATATAACCTTATATAATTCATTTGCCTGAACCATAGATTTTTAGGAATATTATTAGAATTAATAATATAATATTTGTTTTAAAAACTATTTTATGTCAATTTTGACACCATTTTTAATGGATTTTTGTGAAAATCCTAACAGCATGATTATTTCAAAAAAATTTAATTAAATAAATAATAACATGTCATATTAACTTATATAATTATTTTAATTAATAAAAAGTCTCATATTAGATTTAGTTGGGTATTTATAATATCAATTAATTTAATATTTCATTATTTAAGTAATTACTGTATCACCATTGTGTCATAAATAAATTAAAATATTTAATGTCTAAAAATAATAAATAAAATACCATTAGGTAGTAAATATTTTTAAATTTACAATTAACATTTACAGTCTAATTTATCTTATGTATGAACCAATAATAAAAATGTTTTTGTTATTAAACATTGATTTTAACTATTTTAAATATTTTTTAAATAAAATAATAATAAATGTCATAATCTAATCCATGTGGACCTAAATTATAATATTATATTCATAGGATTGTTTTTGGTCGAAGTATACTTATCAAATAGAATTATTACATGTGTTAGGGTAATAATAATATCATTTTTACCCTTACTTACCCTATTTATATTTAACTGTTGTAAAATAAAAGTAAAAAGTTACAATTCACCAGAAATTTTTTTAATATTATAGAATCACATTTTCCTCCGTGATATTAAATGTGTCTCTCAGATTTTTGAAATTTCACTCAAAGAAGCGGTAAAATTATGTTTTATGAATGTTTGCAAAAAGCTCCTAGGAGGTAGGTAAAAGACTGTGAAATGATCAATAAAATTTTTATATATCTAAAATTATTATAGAATGACTCCAATGAATTACATTGAAATTATATAGGTATTATGTATCAATTTTTACCTAAAATAAATTTAAATAAAATAAATTATTATTTAAATAAAAAGTCGGATTTTAAATAGTAACCCAGTGATTTCAATATTCATAAAAAATTGAATGTTTTCAGAAAAAAACAAGAAATTCACCCTAGGATAATTTCGATATTATGAATCATAAAATGAAGTCCATTTTGAATGATAAAATTCATAAAATTTCAAAAAGTGGGTATTACTATTCATAACGGATAGTTTATGTACTATTTTAATAACATGTCGTTTTTTAGGGAATCTCGTTATTGCGTACAACCCACGCTATCGTGGAAGGTTGTGATTTCGTGTAATGTAAGACAATTCAAGGTTGCATGTAGTGAAAGAATACTTTGTTGTTGCATATTACACAATCCAACCATATTTCATTTATACATTTAATATATATATATAGTGAATGTTATATAGAATAACTACTATCAAACGAACTTGAAATTGTGTGTAACATGATCTAAGAATAGTGTTGTGTATACTGCAAGCTAATACGGTCTTTCATGTAGCGTAAGATAATCTTGGTGTAGCATACAACATAAGATATGAAAGAAGTTAAAATGAATAAATCTCATAAAATCTCGGGGTGTTACATTCTACCCCCTTATGAATTTCTTGTTGTACCTCTCGTATCCCCTCGTGGTTTAATTTTCATGATCACAATCACTTTCATGTTTATCTAACATTGTTTGAAGTGTTTTTGATTGAAAGGCACAAGGTTGCCAAGAAGTTGGCCCAAGAATGGACATCAAATGGACTGAAATTCAGTCCACCGGCCAACCGGTGTGATAGCACCGGCCAGCCGGTGGAACTGGCAGAGGGATTGCCCACTGCCAGGTTCCACCGGTCGACCGGTGGCTCTGTCACCGGTCGACCTGTGGCACCCAGCCCAAATAGTATTTGCTACTGTCTTGCCACCGGCCAGCCGGTGGCTCCTCCACCGGTCGACCGGTGGAGCCTGGACCAAGACTCTTCTTCTATGTCTTGCCACCGGCCAGCCGGTGGCTCTGGCACCGGTCAGCCGGTGGCCCCTGGACAGGAATCCTATGCCTTTTTGCACACACCGGCCAACCGGTGGGACTGTACCGGCCAGCCGGTGGAGCCAGTCAAACTAGCCGTTGCAGTTTGACCAGGCTGGCCCACTTGGCTCCCAACGTCTCTTTTAGCCTCTCCAACGGCTCCGAAGCCTCCCCAAGGGTTCCATGCCTATAAATAAAGGACAAGGAAGCCCCGGACATCTACCGGAACTATACGGAAGCCCACGGACATATTTTGCATCAATTGGCCAACCTCCGACGACTTCCTCCAAGGGAACCCCAATAGCTCCAACAACTTCCACATCCAAGGAGCTCCTCCAAAGAAGCTTGGAAGCGGCCTTCAACATCTCCATCCAATCAAAGGCGCCCAAGGCTTCTCAAAATACGGTTTTTATTGTATATTTACTTTGAGCTTAAAATTGGGTTTGTGCCTACAAACCCCAACCCCTTTTCTCATCCCCCTTTCTTTGGGTTCTCACACCACCATTAAGGTGTGAAGAGGTTTCTTCAAGCCTTTCCTTTTAAAAGGCTTGTGTTTCGGTGAGCTAGCCTTCACCCGTTAAAAAGGCTAGTGGGTTCTTACTTAACCATTAAAAGTAAGTGGGTTCTTGCTTAACCAATAAAAGCAAGCTGTAATAGGTCCTAGTGCTACCTCAAAGCCTAGTGGGTTTCTTGCTAAAACCATTGAAAAGCAAGCGGTAGGAATCTCTCAACGGTTGAGTTGGGAGCGGAGACGTAGGCCGGGTTTTGGCCGAACTCCGTTATCAATTTCTTGTGTGATTGCCTCTTTACTTTCCGCTGCATTTTTAACTTTGATTTTAAATTGTTAATCAATTTTTTAAAAGGCAATTCACCCCCTTCTTGCCATCTCTTCCCCGTGTTTCTTCCGACCCATCAATTGGTATCAGAGGACGTATTTGAATAATTCCCTAACCGGTTTCAAATTAAAGATCCTTTTTGATGGCTTCTACCGCTTCAACCTCTTACGCCCCCGAAGGTTTTTCTTTGGATCGTGCTCCATTCTTTGATGGAGCCGATTATTCTTTTTGGAAAACCCGCATGACTACATTTCTTAAAAGCATTAGTTATCCTATTTTTAAAATTTTCATGCATGGTTATTCACTTTCTACTCCCGATGAATCTAAATGGACCCCCGTAGACATTGCAAATTTCGAGCTTGATGGCAAAGCCATGAATGCTCTACATTGTGGGTTAGATCGTAATGTTTTTTATTGTATTTCTTCTTGCACATCTTCTCATGATATTTGGAAGTTTTTAGAACTAACCTATGAAGGTACTAGCGAGGCTCCAAAGCAAGAACCCGCTCAAAAGCAAGAACCCGATGAAAAATCCGTGCCCGCATGCCCACTTCACAAGAAAAGGGCCAAGAAAAAGGTGAAGAAGAAGGCTTCAAAGGCAACATGGAGTGATAGCTCCACCTCTTCATTCTCCTCCTTCTCCTCGAGCGACCAAGGTAAAAAATGCCTAATGGCAAAACATGAGGTATCTTCCTCCTCTTCCTCCTCTTCCTCCTCTTGCTCTTCAAATTCCAATTCTTTAAATCATTTGTCATATGAAGAACTCTCACATGCTAGAGATCAATTAGAAAAAGGTTTTCATGAACTTTCTTCAAAATTTGTTTCTTTGAAAAAATCTTTCAAAAAACTCTCCTCCGAAAAAGAACAACTTCTCAAAGAGAAGGAGGAACTCTCCCGAAAAATCCAAAATTTTCCAAATGTTGATTCTATGGAATCAACCATCAAAGATTTAAATGATTCCCTAGCCAAGTTCACCCAAGGTGAAAAAAATTTGTCCAAACTCTTAGGTTCCCAACGAATATCTAGAACCACCCAAGGGCTAGGATATACCAACCAAGCTTCCTCCTCCCATGCACCCACTGTTTTTGTAAGGGGGAGCTCTAGTTTTAAATTTTGCAATTATTGTAAAAAACCCGGGCACCTCATTTATGAGTGTGATTGCAAAAATGCCCGGTACGGCCAACCCAAGTCCTTTTTCTTTTCCGATGAATTCTATAGGAGAAGACCCGCTATGAGACAAGTTCGGATTGAAAAATCCCTTCTTGCGAGTCTCTCCGGGCCAAAAATAGTTTCCTTTCCCCGGTGATTTATTGTTTTTATTTAGGGGGAGTTAGGATTGATTAAGCTTTTCATTTTCAAATTTTATTCAAACTTTCAATTTCAACTCTTGGTTTCAAATTTCAAAATTCAATTGGTTTTTGATTCAAAACTTTCAATTCAAACTGTTATTCAATTTTTGATTCAAATCTTTCAATTTCCAAAATTTCAATTGATTTTCAAATCCCATCTCTTGTTTTTCAAAATTTCCCTCAATCATGTTTTATGCCCCATTCTATTTTGATAATCACAAAGGGGGAGAAATTACTTGATTGATTGGGGGAGAGTCTTCTCTATCATGCTTTGATTTATTTTCAAATTATCCTTTAAGAATGTCTTTAATTTCAGTATTTTACTTTGATTGTTTCGGTGATTGTGATCATCAAAATAGGGGGAGATTGTTGTACCTCTCGTATCCCCTCGTGGTTTAATTTTCATGATCACAATCACTTTCATGTTTATCTAACATTGTTTGAAGTGTTTTTGATTGAAAGGCACAAGGTTTCCAAGAAGTTGGCCCAAGAATGGACATCAAATGGACTGAAATTCAGTCCACCGGCCAACCGGTGTGATAGCACCGGCCAGCCGGTGGAACTGGCAGAGGGATTGCCCACTGCCAGGTTCCACCGGTCGACCGGTGGCTCTGTCACCGGTCGACCTGTGGCACCCAGCCCGAATAGTATTTGCTACTGTCTTGCCACCGGCCAGCCGGTGGCTCCTCCACCGGTCGACCGGTGGAGCCTGGACCAAGACTCTTCTTCTATGTCTTGCCACCGGCCAGCCGGTGGCTCTGGCACCGGTCAGCCGGTGGCCCCTGGACAGGAATCCTATGCCTTTTTGCACACACCGGCCAACCGGTGGGACTGTACCGGCCAGCCGGTGGAGCCAGTCAAACTAGCCGTTGCAGTTTGACCAGGCTGGCCCACTTGGCTCCCAACGGCTCTTTTAGCCTCTCCAACGGCTCCGAAGCCTCCCCAAGGGTTCCATGCCTATAAATAAAGGACAAGGAAGCCCCAGACATCTACCGGAACTATACGGAAGCCCACAGACATATTTTGCATCAATTGGCCAACCTCCGGCGACTTCCTCCAAGGGAACCCCAATAGCTCCAACAACTTCCACATCCAAGGAGCTCCTCCAAAGAAGCTTGGAAGCGGCCTTCAACATCTCCATCCAATCAAAGGCGCCCAAGGATTCTCAAAATACGGTTTTTATTGTATATTTACTTTGAGCTTAAAATTGGGTTTGTGCCTACAAACCCCAACCCCTTTTCTCATCCCCCTTTCTTTGGGTTCTCACACCACCATTAAGGTGTGAAGAAGTTTCTTCAAGCCTTTCCTTTTAAAAGGCTTGTGTTTCGGTGAGCTAGCCTTCACCCGTTAAAAAGGCTAGTGGGTTCTTACTTAACCATTAAAAGTAAGTGGGTTCTTGCTTAACCAATAAAAGCAAGCTGTAATAGGTCCTAGTGCTACCTCAAAGCCTAGTGGGTTTCTTGCTAAAACCATTGAAAAGCAAGCGGTAGGAATCTCTCAACGGTTGAGTTGGGAGCGGAGACGTAGGCCAGGTTTTGGCCGAACTCCGTTATCAATTTCTTGTGTGATTGCCTCTTTACTTTCCGCTGCATTTTTAACTTTGATTTTAAATTGTTAATCAATTTTTTAAACGGCAATTCACCCCCTTCTTGCCATCTCTTCCCCGTGTTTCTTCCGACCCATCATTTCTCCCTCAAAATTCATCGGTGTTATAAATGGAATATTACATGAGAGTTTATTTCGTAGAAACACACAACGTTAAAAAGAATACCAAAACGTATCATTAAAAACTGAAGTATAAAATGTAAGAGTTACCCAAATTAACTAATCATTGGGTTTCCACATAGTGGTAGAGAACATGGCTATGATAAAGCCAACAGTCACAAAGTTATAAATTTGTGATGAACTAAGGTACCATCTAATTAATCAAATATGAGGGCGCTAGGACAACATTTTTGGTTATCAAGATCATTTCCCTAATGATGAATATTTTTTGAATTAAAATAAATAATTACGTTATTTTGTTACAATATCACTACTGTTTGTGACTTGAACAATTTCCACTTCATCTCTTAAATAAATTAAGATGAATTTGTCTTTAGAGATGTGATAGCAGATCATGTGGTAGAATGATAGCTCATTCCATCCGTGTCAAACAAAAGGTTAGCAAAAGTTATCAAATATACATAAGTCCATCTATAGTGAGATTAATCATATATGGTTCCTAAAATGGACTTATACTACATATATCATACTGCTTAAAATAATTAAACTAGTTTTTACTATCCAGGGACTTCTTATAAGCCATTGGTAAGCTATAATGTCTTGTCTCAATTCAGTTGTGGGTTCGATTTCCCCAGACTTGTCCGACGCGACGGGTTGTCACTTGTCCTATGGGTTGTCCTTTTTCTAAAACTATACCATTATATCATTCCAGAAATAATATTGAAAAACATGTTATATCCTTAAACAATACTATCTGATGGATAATATAATCCATTACAATCATCAGGCTTATCCAAAATACATCTGTCCAATCTCATAGTATAATGAAAACAATTACTGAAAAGGTCACATAACAAGCACGTGGATACCATCGTTTATCCCCCATATATCATAAGATATATCTTATTGATCTCATTCCATACATGTGAATTCCTTAATAATGTATTCTCTTGAAACATAAATTACCATAGAACAATAGTGAAAACAAGAATTCTGTCAAAAGGTAACTTTTTCCACATACCAAAATCCCAAAAAAAATCTATATACTCTAATCATGATATCACTTTGTCCTTTTATCAGCCATGATCCCATGAATACTATCAAACATATTATTTTCTCCTTATCCATTAATTATACACATATCATCTTCATTCCAAAAATATCTAAATAACCTTTCATGGTTACAGGTACCATTCAAAATATACATTCAAATACTTTAGGAAAGACAATAGTGTAACAATCGTTAGATGTATCTTTATTCCGTAGTACCATTAAATTACATATAAAAAATAACCCATCATAAACATACAATCATTCCACTACCTTCTTAAACCATTGAACAAGCTTCAACACTTCATTCATCTCATAATTCATTTATAGTCTCCTCATCAGCATCCACATAAATACTACCCATATGACCATGATGATTCTCTTCATGAGATATTTCCTTAGGGAATTGGTTTGCATAATACCCATAAATTCCACCTTAAAAACATCTAATCGTTGTTGATATCATAGAAATACCATTATCCTTATCCATGGTGTTAACTGAACCTCTTCCTTTGCACTTATTGGATTTGTGTCCTTATTTTTTTCACGCAAAGCCTCTTCCAGTTCTTTTGGAACATTATCCTTGATGCCTCATCCCACATGATTTACATGAGAGAAATTTAACTTTCTTTCCTCTAGGATCATCATGAAACTCCATCTTTCTCTTATTAGCTGAGTCAGGAAACTTACCAATGTTGAGATTATTGATCATATTATGAGGCTGCTGATGAGTAATAATAATGATGTTTGGACTTCCAAATCCGGTTTCATTGGGTTTCTCATGAAGATTATCATTTTATTTTCCATTATATCCTACATTATCGTGAATCATCCCATTTACAGCAATTTTTTAAAACCCAAAATTAATAGTGTGAGAGGAAAAAATCATGCTAGGGAAAACGACATAATAAAGGGGGAGTACCATCAATATCTATCATCTTAGGTTAAATTCTATGATCGTTACCGTAATTCTAGGATTATAACCTATATGTATACTTATCCTTAGGTACATCCATGGACATACCTTAGAAATACCTCTAGGGGTTTCACTAATGTTTTCACATCCTAGTTTCCAAAGGTTAAATAAACCTTAGCCGTGATAATAAATTTAGAGACCCAAATCTTGATTTACATGGACATTACATTACTTTTACAGAATACTTAATACATGACAAAAACAGAGGCCCAAAGACCGTATTAGTTTAGTGTCTTTGGAAACTCAGAACTAAATATTCTAATCATGGTGAAAGATCTTAAACATCTCCCATAATGATCTTCCCCTTTTGGTTTTCTTACCTAAAACCTTTATTTTTATCCTGGGGAATAAAACATAAAAAGGGTGAGCTCAAATTCTCAGTAAGGGTAAACATAGAGAACATAAAACAATCCATAAAAATTTGAATGTAAAAACATGAACATAAAATCTAAACATCAAAATCATGAGCAACGATATAAATAATGGAAGTAAGTAAGGCATATATCATTAAGGAACATCAATCATGGTAAGATAGCATTGGAATAAAACATGTAATTTTGGAAACCCATTAAGCACATGATATGATTTACATAGTAGCCAGGGCATTGCTTCCAAGACCATCTTGCTAAACAAATTCCATTTCTGAATCGAGTTCACTCCTCATTCTAGTCCAGTATCACTGAACCAGATTAACTTACCATTCCAGCCATGTCTATTTAATGAGATATAAATCTTTACCCAATTCATTGTGGAAAACCGTACGCATGAACGTTGTTATCGTTTCCTTATTGAATTGAATGGAAGTAAGTAGATGACATATATATATATATACATAAATAAAGTATCATTATTATGTCATAAATGTCATTATTATTCACCATATATACATTATGGTCATTCATGAATGGTTAACATAGAGAATGAATCTCATCGTGTCGTGGAGACGGTAGTCCGTACGTACGCACGAGCGTACATATCATTCCCATGATCATGGAATTTTATTAAAGTGTATGTATATTATTTCAGAATCAATATCACATTAAAATAATCATATATAGTTATTTATTTAGACCATTATTCCATTCCAAGTAAGGTGGTGGTCGAAAACAGATTACACCACAGCGTGGAGATGGTATTCTGTACGTATGAAAGCGTTGTGATTTCGTTTTCCGTAGGATGGATAGAAGGTGAAATAGGGTTGTTTCATAATTATAAAAACATATCATTATATAATTAATACAGATTTTATTACTTTATAATGAAAAAACTAATGAAGAGGGTGTAGAAGAAGAATAAAACTTAAAAGAGTCGGTAGAAGAGATTACCACTTCCTCGACGCACCTCCATTAAACTTCTTCTTAGGGCACTAGAGTTGGAGTTTTATGAATACTAGAACCTCTAAAATGTTATTAGGGTGGTTTAGAAGTGTAATTGGCAGGGTTTGGCCGAACATCATGTCTCAAAAGGGTGTGAAGTTAAGAGGGAAGTGGTGCCCTTTTTATTAGGGAGGAGAGGGGTACCTTTGGAAAAACTTAAAATATTATTTTATAATAAATTCATATTCGGTTTATAATAGCTCCAAATTTATTTATATCAAAGATAATGTTGGGATGGATATGCATCCTCTCATCCAATAGGTTTTATACAATTATAGGTTAATATTTTAACCTTATCTTTTAGATTTAACTCTATGTTAAATAATTTAACTTTTACCGTGTCTTCTTGTTTTCTTCACTATATGGTTAATAAAATTACTATAATCAGCCAAACAAACCCCAAGTGGTTCATTATTAATATATATAACCTTACCTATTTCATTTGTATGATACGTAGATTTTTATTAATATTATAACAATTAATAATATAATATATTTTTTAAAAACTATTTTATGTCAATTTTGACACAATTTTTTTATTGATTTTTTGTGAAAATCCTAAGAGAATTATTAGTTATAACAATGTTAATTAAATAACTAATAACATGTCATACTAACATTAAAAATTAGTGTAATTCCTAAAAAGTCTCAAATTACATTTATTTGGGTATTTATACTATCAATTATTTCAATATTTCATTATTTAGGTAATTACTGCATCACCATTGTGTCATAAATAAATTAAATTATATAATTTCTAAAAATTATAAATAAAATACCATTTAGTAGGAAATCTTTTTATCTTTCAAATTAATATTTTTAATCTAATTTACCACATGTATATACCTATATTAAAAATGTGGTAGTTATTAAACATTGATTTTAACTATTTTAACACTTTTTTAAATAAAATAATAATAAATTTCCTAATCTAATACAAGTGGACCTAAATGATATTATTAAATTTATATGGTTGTTTTTGGGTCGAATTATAGTTATCCAATAGAATTATGACATGTGTTAGGGTAATAATAATATCATTTTACCCTTAATTACCCTATTTACTTTTAATAGTGTTAAATAAAAGAAAAAAGTTACTATTCACAAAAAATTATTTTTATGTTATTGAACCAAATTTTACTCTTTGATATTAACCGTGTCACTCGAATTTTCAAAATTCCACTCATAGAAGCGGTAAAATTAAGTTTTATATAATTTTATTTTAAAATGAATATAATGCATTACATTGAACTTATATAGGTATTATGCATCAATTTTTACCTAAAATAAATTTAAATAAAATAAATAATTATTTAAATAAATATTCCGGTTTTTAAATAATAACCCATTGTTTTTACTATTCATAAAAAATAAATGTTTTAAAAAAACCCAAAAATTCACCCTAGGCTAATTTTGATATTTCGAATCTAAAAATGAAGTCCATTTTTAAAGATAAATTTTTTAAAATTTCAAAAAGTGGGTATTACAATTCATAATGGCTAGTTTATATAATATTTTAAAAACATATCATTGTTTAGTGAAACTCGGTATTGCGTACAACACACTTTATCGTGGAAGTTTGCAATTTCGTGTAATGTAAGCCATGTCAGGGTTTCATGTAGTGAAAGACTCATATGTTGTTGTGTATAGTATAATCCAACAATATTTCATTTATAAATTGAAAATATATATATATATACACACTTAATGTTGTGTAGAATAACTAATATCAAATAAAATTGAAATTCTGTGTAACTCGATCCAAGAATAGTGTTGTGTGTACTGCAAGCTAATATGGTCTTGCGTATAGCGCAAGATAATATTAGTGTAGCCTAAAACAGAAGATATGAAAGAAATTAAAAAGAATAAATCTTATAAAATCTTGGGGTGTTACATTACTTGTGTCACAATCTCGATCTAGTAGTCTCCTCCCGTATAATTTTCACCTACCATATCCCACAACTTCTGTTTCAACTAAATCACATAGGATCATTCAGTTCTACTCTATATGTATACATTTGACAATATAAAATATCTCATTGAAAAACAACTTCTAGAATATATAATTCCAATTCTAAAAAACATCTCTGATAACAACCATACAATCTCCAATATGAAAATAACATCCATTGATTCGCCACCAAATCATTGGATCATATAATATTTCGAACATTCCATCCATATTATTTTTAGGACTGTAGTTAGAGAGTCAACACCCTTACATGCTGGTATCCATAGTGAATCTAACTATTTTTTTCCCAAATCTCCTAGACAGTGTCCATCATTTGCTTATCTTCCAAATTTTAACTTATATCTTTAAAATATATAGAACTCATTCTTTCACAAGCTTCATGATAATGTATGATTTTATCATAATATAATTTTTCCTTGATTGATATACCTATTAATTCTCCTAAGTATGCACACATTTATAAATATTAAATAAAAATCTATTCCCTTTTCTCCATCATAGTAGATCTATAAAACCTTCATCCATATAATCTCCTCCCTCACATGAATTGAGAAAAACTATTATACTTCCTCTGGTAAAACAGGGAATACTAATTGGAATCTTGGAATTCACCATATGGATTTTGATCCTCAATTAAACAAAAATCATGTGGAACATATATTTATGTTTTCATCACCTCTAACCTATTAATCATAATTCCATTCTAAGGTAAAATCCATCAAAAATACCAGTCTAGTGATTTCAAACCATATAGATACCATATAATACAAAATGAATCCTCCTTGTTCTATTTCTATGAATTTTTCAGGAAACTAATAACTAGTTATACCACTTTATTAATAATTGGTCCTGTATAAATCATCGAATATGTCAAATGTACAAAAAATAATAAATAAAGAATCTATTCCATGTACAAATCCTCATTTTACACTCAAGGTTCATTATGTTTGGATAATTCAAAATGCCTAAATTATTGGGAAGGGATATGTTTTGGATCAAACATTTTAAACATCTTCCCCTATCATTAGGATGAAATTCCATTGAGATAACATCAATATCTCATTCTTCATGTCCATATAGATCATGATCACCAATATATTTTTGGCATACATAATATTTCTCAACTTAAAAAATTTATATAACTCATCAATATCCTCTTAAATCCATTAAATTTTCCAACCCACTAAGATAATGTCACCTATATACATGAGATATACGATTAGACTACCATAATCGAATAACATTCGATAGCCGAATAGATTTTAATTTTGTTTAATGGAATTTTATTATTCCATAAAATTTTGAAGCATTTAGTTCATCTATATAGGGGATTTTTTAACCCCCATTCCAACTTTTTTTGAGCTTGCACGCTAGTTTGATTCAAGATTCCTATAATCATTCTAGTTTCACTATATATATTTATTAATCTAATTACCTATATTAAAATTATATTTTTGAATACAAGTTTTTAAGATCAAATACCTACTATACAGCCATTATATGACCATCCATGTAATATCCTGACAATTATAAAAGCATTACTATATTCAAGAGAATATACAATAAGAATAATCCAACATAAATAAAAAATGGTATATTATAATCCAAATATGACTGTATCATTCTAGATGTTAAATTAGTAAGTATAAGATTATTAAATGTATTGTGAAATATATAAATAAATTTATAGTTCTAATAAATAATTTTTTTTATTTCTCATGAAATTAGAAATCATTTTTTAGAAAAGTCATTATATTCTACGAAAAATATGTTTTCATGAAAATTTATTTTATCAATTTCAGAGGTAAAATGTTTTAAAAATCTATAGAAACATTATATAATTTGTTTGATAAAACTAGAATTATTTTTTAAATAAATATATTAAAATTAGATTATTTTGAGATTTTTATTATTATTATGAAAACATTTCACTTTAAATGAATAGCTAAATTGTAGTACCTCCAATTTCTCGTATGTATCCCTTTCTTGATGCTATTAAAGGTTTTAAAGTAAAGGCTGATGATTGGGAGAGTTGGGAGAACTTGAATGATGTTTTGAGGCAAAGGGGAAGTCACACGAACAGTGCAAGATTTGTCTAAACCGTGAGGTAAAATTGTGCATAGTTGGTCTTGGAGGTAGTAGATGCCACATAGGTGGCGCACGGTTTTTCTAACCATGTGTACAAACTGTGCGTGAATGGTCTGTCGAGGTTGTGTATAACACACGGTGAGAGCATGGTTTGTCTAAATGTGCGAGCAGACCGTGCGACCACTTAAATGAGACCATATAAAGGTGAATCTCATGCGTTTTGACTCTAAGTGGATCATTTTTTATCATAAGAGGCCCCAACTCGCAGTTTTTCTTCTCTTAAGGTCAAGGAAGGTTCTCCCATCGTTCTGTTGGAAATCCAAATGCTTCTCCTGGCGAATCGTAGCCGGATTCTTGATGTATGTGATTGTTCTTCTTCGTTCAAGGTCAGTTTCTGAGATCTACATACATCTACTTCTAATCTTATCTCAAATTCTTATATTTACACCATTGTGGTCAGATCTAATTATTTCAATGCAAAATATGATGAGATTTTGTCTTGATATTTCTAGGAGAAGTTATCTAAGGCATTTTTTTGGAGAATTAACCTGGGTTTCTTGGGCATTCTTCAACCATTGTGGTTTTCATCCAAAACATTGAGGTAGGAGGCTTCAATCCCGACTCCTCTTTTTATAATAGATTTACTTAGTTTAAAATTGGTTTATTAGAATGGTTTGTATTGTGGAAATCATGGAACAAAAAAATTTTAGTGATGATTTATGGTTTTGATGAAATTGTGAAATCTTGGTGGATTGTTGTGCAAAGTGATTTGGCTTCTGAAATTTTAAAATGATGATTTTAAATTATGCATGTTTTGAAATTGTAAAATGTTTTATGAAAAATGGTGTTTCAATAAAAAGGGAGTTTTATTGAAATGGTTTGGAACTGAAATGGTTAGGCATTAAAATAGTTTTGAGGGAAATGGTTTTGAATAAAAAGGTGTTTTTATTGAAATGGTGTCTTTCCATGATTGACGGGTAGATGTGGTGTGTGTTCATATTGCATTCGGGGCGGAAAAGTGTTATGAGTATCCCACATCAATGTTATGATGGATAAGGGTTAGGTCTCTCCCCTGTCAAACATTCATATTACATTCGGGACAGATAAGGGTTAGGGGTCTCCCCCATCAGTGTTGGGATGGATAAGGGTTAGGGCCCTCCCACATCAAACATTCATGTGCATCTGGTTGGATAAGGGTAAGAAGACTCCCCCATCATTGTTGGGATGGATAATGGTTAGTGATTTCCCCTTCTTCTAGGTAGCATACATGGTTGGTTGCATGGGTTTTTGGAATGGATGGGTATGCCAAAAAGGGAACTATTGAAATGGTTCTAAAACTTGTTTGGTTATTTTTTTTCTAGAATACTAACATGTGAAAAAATTGGTTTTAATTTCACTTGGAATGCCTTTGGTTATTATTGGTTTTAGAAACTTGTTTATATTTAGTTATAAATTGATTTTGATAAAATGTTTTATAAAAACTTATTTTATAGAAATGTTGGTAACTCTTCAATCCTCATGGAATTAGTAGGGAAGTCATTCGGGAAAACCAAAAATGTTTTATAATCACCCCTGCTTTGGCCATTTGGTGATTTTGCAGATGTCGTATTCTGGGACACCGGTTTAGGTAATCCATCTAATTTCTATTGGATTTTGGTGCTTCTTGGAGGATGTTGTGGAGCTTGGATCTTGTGGAGCATGGAGTTGTAGAGTCATTGGAGAGTCTTGAGTTGTTCATCCGCCGTGTACATTGATGCTTAGTTTGGTCTTCTAATCTTGTGGACTTTGATGCAGTTTGATATAAATGAAGTTTTTATTGGTCTTTCATTTTTTCATGCATCATATATTGAATGATTGGTTATAGTTGGTCTATGGGTTTATTTCATAAAGGTTAAATCGTCCCCCACTTTTACTTAAAACCCTTCGACATTTATTGCTAGCCTTTGGTACCTTGGGGATATCGCTTAAGGCCTAGTACTAAGTTGCTGTACTCTGAATCCAATGATAATTGTTGGGTCATCCCAAATGGTATTATATTGTTCGGTCCTTTCTTAACATGTAGTCATCGATGTTCTTGGTCTTGGAGTAGAAATTCTTTTTTTTCTATTCATTGGGTCGAAATCCAAGACTGGAGTAGGATTGTCGAAACATGAAATGTATAGCATAAAATGACATAGCTAACCCATTAATTATGATCTTCAAGTTACTAGGGTATTGAGTACATAATTGTTTTGTATACATATCTTGAATGTTGGGAAATATCATTGTCATGAGTTTATCCAAAGAGATGAGCAAGACATCCATTGTAGTGGAATGACTTCCCACTAGGATTCCATATCTCATTGTGATGAATGAGTAAGGATTTTGTGAAAGGTGTGAATTTTTTAAAAATTATGAAATTGTTTTCATGTAAAATATTTTGAAAACATGGTATTTAGTGTATTTTGGAAATGGGTTGATTTTCAAAAGGCATGAGGAATGTTTTCAAAAATGTTCTAACATGGGAAAAAGATCGGTTTAAAAACAATGTTGTGATAGATGATGTGATAGAATTTGAAATGATAAGCCTTCAGTTGCTAGAGAGTGATATTGACAGAGGTTGTTGTTGGTTTAGAAAATGTCACCCGGTGGGCGTTGTCAGAACCAAACCTTAAAAGATGATGAGAGTGTCGTTGCACCTAAACAACGGGTGAACCAGGAGCTAGTTCAAATTATTTTCCATGATTTTCATGCTGTGGATATGATGAACCGGAGGAATGAACCGTCGTATGTGGATCATGCCATTCAGTTCATGAAGCAGAATCCACCAAACATTCGGGTGATGCTAAACCTGAGAAGGCGGAGGTGTGGCTAAGTAGGATGAATTGTATACTTGATTTCATCGACACACAAGTAGAGCTGAAAGTAATGTTGGAGAAATATATTCTCGAGGATCTTGAACATCAGTAGTGGGATTTATCAGTGAAGGATAAATTAGATGAAGGCCTTACATTATAAGAATTTTAAGAAGTGTTCGACCAATAATTCAATCCTCACACGTTTAAGATCCAGAAAACAAAAAACATCTTCAGCCTGAAACAAGAGAGTCTCTCTATCACATAGTACACATATCATAAATTTGGTCTGTTTTGCACTAGAGTTTACGACAAGTGCTTCATTGAAGGAAGACATCATTGAATCAGGGATAAGGAAAAAAGATTTGATCGAAGATTTCAGTGCTCTGTATTATAGATTATACAGAGATAGTGACCAGAATAACTTTTGTGAACATGATATCTCGGTATCAATGGGATGAGGAGTGATGATACCTATGTGAAACTATGGGAACTCAACCACTGGGAACAAGAGGAAAAGGGATACCTACTTCCACAGTGTGGGTGCAAATCAAAACGAGACGACGAGATCAGTCAAACGTCCTCCATGACCCCATAGCAAATCAGGTTTCATTCAATGTGGTTCGACTGACCCCATAAAGCAAGAGTGTACGGAACAACATAGATCATTTCTAAATTGTAAGAAAATGGGGAATATATATTTCTATTTTAGGAATGCTCTGAGGTTAGATGCGCATGACACTTCCCAGGCGTTGCATGAATTAAATGATTCGACAGGAAGAGGTCATCAGATTCATTCTCATCAGCATCATAGAGTGACCCATGGTGATTCTCAAAATACCTTGAATCCTCAACCAGGTAAATATCATCAAGACAACAAAGAGAATAATTCAGCGATGAACCAAATGTATGGAGCTGAGCAGATGATTGTCGATGATCTGGTAGGACCATTTATAGTGAGAGGTACGATTCTTTTGAATTCTGCCCTTGTGCAAGTGTTGTTTGATATTAGAGCATCACATTACTCCCTTGATTATAATGTTGTTTAATTTCTATTTTTAAAACTAGAACTGATGAATTCTGTTTTGAAACTGAAAACTTCTCTCACTGAAATAGAACTTCATGCCTTTTTGTGTAGAGAATGTGTTATAACTATTGATGAAGGTGAGTTGAAATGGGAATTCTCGATGATGAACATGGGTTTATATGATTTAATCCTAGTTATGGTTTGGTTGACAATGTTTAAGGCTCACATCAAGTATTATAGGTGAACAACTAGTTTCACGACTAGGGACATCATTGACAATCTATTCAGCGGAGAGAGGATGGTAATGGAAGGTGCAAAGAGCTTGTTGGCACCAATGGGGTAATGATCTGTAACCAACTGGCAGTGTTGACTTTGGAATCAAAGGAAGATATTGAGGAAAATATTTTTCCAGCTGTTGTGGATAAATTTCTTGATGAATTTCCCAACAACTTCAGAAGGCTATCACCTTTAAGGGATGTGGAGATTACGATTAATCTCCTTATGGGGACCAGTCCTATTTCCGTACAATCAAATATGATGGAACCAAAATAGTTACAAGAATTTAAAGTGTAGTTAGAGGAGCTGGAAAGAAAGGGTTTCATTCGACCAAGTACATCTCCATGTGCAGCACCAGTGTTGTTTGTGAAGAAGGAAGATGTAACTCTTTGGATGTGTGTTGACAATTTTAAGCTTTACCAAGTTATGATAAATAATAGATATCAACATCCATGGATTGATGATCTATTCAATAAATTAAGGGGAGATCAGTGGTTCTCCAAGATAGACTTGCGATCAGGATATCACCAATTATGGGTTCGGATGGAGGATATTCCAAAGACAACTTTTATAAGTAGATATAGCCACTATGAATATGTAGTCATGCCTTTCGGTATAATTAATTCACTAGTGGTCTTCATGGATTTCATTAATCGGATATTTCAGAGATATATGGATTCTTTTGTTGTGGGGTTTGTGGACGATATTTTGGTCTATTCAAAGACAAGGGATGATCATGAAGTTCACCAGAAAATAGTGTTACAAATCTTGAATGATCATCGTTTATATGAATAATTATCAAAGTGAGATTTTTGGATATGGTAAGTACATTTCCTTGGCCATGTCATTTCATAGGAAGGTGTTTCTATTGATCCTGAAAAGACAGAAGTCATTATCTCATGGAATCCACCAAAGAATGTGTTTGAGATACAATGTTTTATTGGTCTAGCTGGTTACTAAAGATGCATTGTTCATGATTTCCCACAACTATCTTCACTAATGATACCTATGACAAATAAGAATGATCCATTCCAATAGACAGAACAATGTTATACGTCTTTCTAGGAATTGAATGTTTTGCATACATCGAAACCTATCTTGATCTTGCCAGAATCATTATAGTGGTATGCAGTGTATTGTGATGCTACAGGATCTAGGATGGGTTTTACTCTCATGAAAATAGATCATGTGGTTTTTATGGTTCAAGGTAGTTGAGGTTTCATGAGAAAAATTACCCAACCCATGATTTGGAGTTAGATGCAGTCATGTATGCTTTGAAAACATGGATACAATATCTCGTTGGTGAGAAATTTAATGTGATTACAGATCAAAAAAGCGTGAAACACATTTTCTCACAGTGAAATTTGAATCTAAGCCAAAGGAGATTAATGGAGTATCTCCATATGTTTGACATTGATGTGATGTACACACCAGGAAAATGGAATTCGGTGGTGGATGCATTGAGTAGAAAGTTCTATGCTCAGTTGGATAAAGAAGCTTTAGATGAATGGCAGTTGATGTTGGTATTAGCCAAAATGAATGTGGAAGGTGAAGACTGATGTGTTTTTGTTATTTTATTTTCAGCTACACTTGTTCTTGATTTAGTAAAGATGGTCAAAGATGCATAACCATATAATGCAGAATGTTTTGTTATAAGTTCAAAAATCATTGGTGGGGAGACCATTGATGGTTGCAAACTTTATGGGGGTTTGGTTTTCTGTTTTCGAGATTAGATGATTGTACCTATGGATTGACAAGAACAACTCCTTCATGCTTACCACAATTTAGTATGGGTTGTACATCTGGGTACCTAAAAGATTTATAAGGCGTTGAAGGTGCAGTTTTGATGGAGTGGCATGAAAATGAAGGTGGCTAAGTTCGTCTTGTGGTGCTTAACTTTTCAGCAGGTTAAAGCAAAGCATCAGATACCAGATGGTATGTTACAATCTTTACATATCCTAGTGTGCAAATGGGATCAGATATTAAAGGATTTTGTTACAGGTATTCCCAGAATGTTCTGGAAACATGATCCCATTTGGGTGATAGTTGATCATCTAACCAAGTCGACCCATTTCATCCCTATTCATGAAACCCATACGGTGGAAGATCTTTCAAAAATATATATCTGAGATATGGTAAAGAGGCATGGTGTTCCAGCGTCTATAGTATCAGATAGAGATCTGAGGATCATATCTCATTTCTGGAAATCATTACAGCAAGACCTTAGAACTCAGTTGACTATGAGCACGACGTATCATCCCCAGAAGGATGGAAAATCTGAGCGGATGATAAAAACATTGGAATACATGTTTCGGGCTTGTGAAATGGATTTTGGTGGCTCAGGGGAGGATCATAGACCCTTAGTGGAGTTCTCATACAATAACTTCTATGAAGCCTCGATACACATGGTTCTATTTGAAGCATTGTATCAGCATCGTTTTCATTCACCACTATGGTTGGAGGAAATGGGTGAAACCTCACTAGTCGGACCAAGCCTTTTCCAATAGACAATAGATATGGTATAGTTGATTAGAAAGAGGATGGATATAGCTCAGATTCATCAGAAATCTAATTTCAGTCACCATCTAAGACCATTGCCATTCATTGTTGGTGATCGTGTCTTCTTGAAAATCTCTCCACGGCTTGGACATCATCATTTCGGGACGCAGGGAATGTTATCTCCAAGAAACATCAACCATTTTGAGATACTAGAATATGTTAGAGAGGTGGAATATCAATTAGCATTACCACCATGATTTAGTTTGGTGCATAATGGGTTCCATATTTCTCAGTAGAAAAAGTATCAGCCTGATCCTGACCATGTGATCAGATGGGATCATGTTGAACTAGAGCCGGATGCTTCGTTGATACATATCCTGATATGGATTGTGGATAAGCAAGAGAAAGTCTTACGGGGAAAATCATATGTTTAGTGCTGGTTTTATGGCTGCATGGTCAGATTTAGGAATAGAATTGGGAACGTGAAAAAGAAATGAATGAGCAGTGGTAGTAACTCTTCTAATTGGGAGAAGGTTTTCTACAATCCGAGTATAGAAAGACTAATGATGGGGAGAATGTACTACCTCAGTTTCTAGTATGAAACCCTTTATTGATTCTTTTAATGGTTTTAATGTTAAGGGTGATAAATGGGAGAGTTAGGATAACTTGAATGATATTTTGAGACCAAGGGGATGTCGCACATACAATACACGATTTGTCTAAACCCTGCAGTAAAACAATGCGTAGTTGGTCTTTGAGGTAGTAGCTTCTACACAGGCAGAGCATGGTTTGTCTAACCCTGTGTCCAAACTGAGCATATATAGTTTGTCGAGGCAGTGGCTAAAGCATAGTTAGAGCATGGTTTGTCTGACAAAGCGGGAAAACTGTGCGACCACATAAATGAGATCCTATAAAGGTCGATCTAACACATTTTTCTTCTAAGTTGTTCGTTTTTTCTCCTGAGCAGCCCTAACTCAGAATTTTTCTTCACCTAAGGTCATAGAAGGTTCTCCCATTGTTCAGGAGGCGATCTGAAGGCTTCTCTAGGTGAATTGAATCTGGAATCTTGAGGTATGTGATCGTTCTTCTTCATTCTTGATCAGTTTCTTAAATATACATAGATCTAATTCTCCTCTTCTCTCGGTTAGATCTACATCCATTATGGGTAGATCAAAGTGTTTGGATGCCAAATATGATGGCAATTGGTATTGATCTTACTAGGAGAATTTATCTAAGGTTGTTTTTTGGAGAATCGACCTGCGTTTCTTGAGCGTTCTTCGACAGTTGTGGATTTTGTCAAAACCATTAAGGTAGGAGGATTCACTCTCGAGTCTTCTTATTTGAATTTATTGTCTTAGTTTTAAATTGTTTGATTTTATTGGTTTTGATTGTGAAAATCATGGAATAAATCTTCTATAGTGATGATTTATGGTTTTGATTAAATTTCAAAATATTAGTGGATTGTTTTGCAATGTGATTTGACATTTTGAAATTTAAAATGTGGATTTTAAATTACGGATTTATTGAAATTGTAATTTGTCTAATGAAAAATTGGTTTTCAATAAAAAGTGTGTTTTATTTAAATGGTTTGAGATTGAAATGGCATTGATGGAATTGGTTTTCAATAAAAAGGGAGTTTTATTGAAATGGTTTGTAATTGAAATGGGTTTTCATTGAAATGGTATTGATGGAAATGATACTCAATAAAAAGGTTTTTTATTGAAAGGGTGTTTTAGCATGATTGATAGATAGATGTGGTGTGTGTTCATATATCATTCGGGGTGGACAAGGTCAAGGAGTCTCCCCCATTAGTGTTTGGATGGATAAGGCTTAGGGATCTCCCCCGTCAAACATTCATATTGCATTCAGGATAGATAAGGGTTATAGGTCTCCCCCATTAGTGTTGGGACATATAAAGCTTAGGGCTCTCCCCCATCAAACATTATTGTGCATTTGGGTTGGATAAGGGTAAGATGTCCCCCCATCATTGTTGGGATGGATAAGGGTCAGGGCATTGCCCTTCTTCCAGGTAGCATGCATAGTTGGTTGCATTGGTTTGTGGAATGGTTGTGTATGCCAAAAAGGGATCTTCTGAAATGTTATGAAAGCTTGATTGGTTATTTTTTCTGGAAAAATAACTTCCTGAAAAATTTGATTAAATTCCTCTTGTAATTCATTTAGTTATTAATGGTTTTGGAAACTTGTTTATATTTTGTTATAAAAAGATTTTGAAAAAAAATTATATAAACTATTTTTATATAAATTTTTCTAACTCTTATATCCTAGTTCTAAGAGTAGGGATGTCATCAGAGAAAACCTACTAAGTTTTACACTCACCCCTACATTGGCACGTTGGTGGTTTTGCAGATATTGTATTCCGGGACATAGGTAAATGTAAAGCATCTTATAGATAATTGCTTCTGGTGATTCTTGGGAGATGTTGTGGAGTTTGGAGCTTCTGGATCATTGAGTTGTAGTGTCGTTTGAGAGTCTTGATTTTTTCATCAGCAGTGTACTTTGATTCTTAGTTTGGTCATCCATTGTTGCATACATTAATGTAGTTTGATGTAAATGAAGTGTTTATTGGTCTTTCATTTGTTCATTCATCATATAGTGAATGTTTAGTTATGGTTGGTTTATGGGTTTATTTATTAAAGGGTAAATCATCCCCCACATGTACTTGAAACCCTTTGGCATTTATTGCAAACCTTTGGCACATTTGGGATGTATCTTAAGGCCTAGTAACGACTCGTGGTACTATCAAGCCAATGATAATTGGCGGGTCATTATATAAAAAATTGATCTTATTAGAATCTATATTTTATTTTTATGTATTTACATAGTAAAATTAAATTTTGGATTAGCTTTAAAAAAATTTAATTGCATTTTTATTTAAATAATCAAATTATGGTATTTGGTATTAATTTTATACATTAATTTGGTATAAATTAAATTTATAAAAATTAATTTTCTTTTATAAAATTGTTTTCATTATGTTTTTCATTTTTATCTTAATGAAAATTTATTTAACTTTAATAAATTAAACGATATATAATGGATTCCGTAATTTTAATTAATTTTTCTAAATTTTGTAATGGCTCTAATTTTTTGTTTCTTATACATGAATATTAACCATATTAAATTAATGTCACCACAATAATGTTAAATAATTTAATTATAGTTAAAAAAATCTTATTAGGACCAAAAAATTACAATAAAACATGAACTTATTCTATAATAATATATTATTTTTGAAATTTCCATCATAATTTAGAAAATATAGAAACTTGTTACCATTTACATTCAATTTTCACCAACATAATTTTAAAAAATAAATAATGTTAAAAATGTAAATTTCTTACATTTAATTTCTATAGAATTATTACAGGGATATTGATAACTTATGTTTGATTATATATATTTATTTGAAACATAAATGATTTTTTTTCAATTTTTAATTAAATATAATATATTGGTAAGAAATAATTACACTCAATGCTTATGTAATGTTGACAGAGTATTTTCTCAATTAATAAAAATTAAAATAAATTATTTTAAACATCTTAATGGTGATAAAATTTGAATGAAACAAATAATTTCCTAGATTTCTAGATTAAAATATGATATTATAAAATCTCTAATTGATTATATTCAAATTGCATTATTTTTATGATGTCTTGAAGGTGAAATTAATCGAATAGTTTTAAAATGACATTAATTTTATTTTCTAATAAATTACATATTATTAAAAAAAAATTTAATATACAAAAATAATATATTTGGAAATGTTTTTGTTGTTTGTCTTAAAATATTTTTTCCAGAGAATTATTTGAGATAATTATCTTTAGTATTATCTTTATTTACCCATAAATAGTTAAAACATTATTATCATTGTAATTTTTAGAAATTGTTGACCTAGGTTAGAATAAAGACATACATTTAAAAACACAAATATTAATATTGTAAAAATTTTATACTAAGATACTATCTAAACATATATTCACTTTTATTGTGAATTATATCATGATTTAGCCTTTTACATGAAAATTAATTTATATTAATGTTATATTTTTTGATATTACAACTGTTTCCCTCACCTAACATATAAAAGGTATCATCCTATCCGCTTTTCTCCAAACCAAAAATTCATTTTAATTTAGAAAATAAAAAACTAAATCCATTAATAAAATTTGAATCCATGCTTTTGATTTAAATATTTTTTTTCAGAATACCAACCTTATAGGGTTTAAGCTGTAAATTAATGGATTTTTTTGAATGAATATGTATAGTCTTTAATGAATTCTTTTTGCATTATCATTTTTATTTCTCTATAAAATATTCATCTAACATGATTAAATAATTCTAAAATATCTTCCATATACTAAGAAGTTGTTATATATATATATATCTTATTTATCATTTGTTTATATATTTCTCTTTTTTTTGATAATTAGATAATGTGCTACCACATTGTGATTATTATTTTTATCTAATGGAGGGAAATATAAGGAATGAATCTAAAAACTGATGAGATTGAAAAGGTCTTATTTCTTTAAAGATATTCATATCATTATATGATATGGAGCTAGGGGACTGTTGGATATAATAGGTCACCTGATTTTTGCTAATAATAATAACCTTAAGCTTATGGAACACCCCATTCTCTTAAGAAATGGAACATTGTAGAAATGGAATTATTTGTATCAATGTCCTCTAAGAATAGTGGATCTTATGATCCAAACATTACGGAGAAACAAAGTAAATGAATTTAAAATAATTTACATTACTCATTATAACAACAGAATTTTGTAATGTCCATTTATCACATGGATTTTAAATTTGATCATTTTTGGACACTTATCTAGAACACGATTTTCTATGTGGAAATTAATTATGGAATTTTGAAAAAATAATTAAAATTTTTAGAATAAATAATATCCATGAAATATCCAAGTTAAAATGGATAGGGAGCTACTTATAATATTGAATGTGGGAGATGAGTCTAATATAGTGTATTAGGGAATAATAAAAAGCATTAAATGATATTAGTGTGCCATTATTCGTTATAGAATGTATGTTAGATGGATTATTTTTTGGTTAAAAATATTTATTGGAAAATATTTTCTGATTTGATACATTAAAATGATTGTCAAAACAATATGATGTTTCATTCAGGATGAAATGGATATTAGATACTCTTATTGATCTTGTGGTATTGGAGGAAAATAGGTCAAAATATATTATTTCATCATGAGTCTCATTAGATAAATATATTAAAGGAACATAAACACCACATATGAAATTTAAAAATATGGGGATATGTTATTCCAAAATATATCTGATGGGAAATAAGATATGCTTCATGTGAAGAAAATAAAGGAATTAGGATAATAATTATTGATGTTAGAAGAATAATACCACAAATGAAATGGATTATAAGAAGTATTAGATCAACACTCAACCTATGGTATTCTGTTTTAGCTACAAAAAGCATGTGCATTATACAAGACAATGCCTAATCCAAGGGATCTCTGGGAAAATCAATTCCAAAAGTCTATTTCATAATATTATAAAATGTTAATATGATATTACTAATAATGAGATGGATCCCGACAATGATGTTGTGAATAGTATGATATTTATTCAAGAATAGTGATTATACTATGTATTTTAGTTCTATACATTATTTCATATATTGAAATTTTAGCATATCAATTCAATCACCACCTCAAAACATAAGGGTTGATCTATCTTTAGGAAAAAAGAAATATATCATTGTTTAATACCAAGTATATAACTTCTCTGCATTTAATTTGTGTGGAAGAACTATATATTAGAATATCATATTACTTAATTTAATGAATTTTTAATCTATTTGGGTACGGATTAGTTGTACTATCATAAATAAGATATCAACAGTTGTTATGTAGAAATTATTCTTTATATCCCATGTCATCCTATGATTCATTATAATTTTAGAAAGGTGGATGAATATCATTAGGAATCTTCAACTTAATCATGGATATATTTTCCTTATTAGAAATAATATCTTGAATAAATGATTTTGGAGAAGGAGGGAATTAATATAGTGGACATGCTCTATCTGAGGAGTTACAAAGAGGTATCCCCCAAAGAGTTTCATGGACATACTGTCGACTGAAAATGTCGATTATCATTACACTAGTACATACAGTATAATCATGTGGTAAACATTTATTTGTATACATAAATTATGAAGAGATGTTAGTTGGATGATCACTAATGCAAAATAATATTGTTGAATCCAACACCTTATAGAAGTTTAATGTAAATGAGTAGAACAATATAAGAAATGCTTTAGAGTGAGATGTTATAACCATCGCAATGAAAATCATATATAATTATTTCAATAGGAATAATTGTTATATATATATGGATCATAAGAGTCGTAAAAATATTTTCCCAATATAATTTTACTATATATACTAGTGAATATGGGTAAAACTAATAATGTACAATAATTACTCATTCCAATACAATCATACTAAATATAATTTGTTGTCAGATATTTTCTGTAGAAATAATATTGATATATTATAACTAATTATATTTTAAAAGGATCCAATCACATGAGAATTATAGAGGATAGTCATGGGATTCATGAAGGAAGGAAAAATATTATTCATTTTTCTAATTTTTTCTAATGCATATATTCTATAGAAGATATTGGATTCTCAATGAAATTATGTGGAATTATAGAAGATCACTAAATATATAAGAAAAGGGAAATTCCCATAGTTTCAAATTGATAGAGTTGTTCAATAATTCGAGTCATGAATATATATACCCTTAAATACTAAGATAAATATGGAGTTATTGAATGATTATAATTTATATACCTTCTCCTACCATATTGGGAGGATAAATATGTAGTAATAAATATAAGAAAACTATTAGTGGGTGAAAATAAAGAATGACCTTGTGGAATATACATCAATGTGTCTGGTATGTTATAATGTTAATAGTGAAAATAAAATTGTCTTTGTGGATGATGAAACAGTTATCCATAAATATATGGCAACCAAAAATCAGCACTATGGACTTTGTTACTAGTATTCCAAATAAATAAACAAAATGTAATGTTATATGAGTTATGGGGGATCAAATAAATATAATTTTCAATTCATTTCAATTTTATTTTCGGCCATAAATATACCAAATGGAAATGAAATACATCAGAAATGTTTTTAGACTACATGAAAAAACATTATCGATTGTATCTAACTGATATCCACAGTTTCCCAAAGGTTTTGAAATATTATACAATGTGATCTGTATATTTACGTGAAATTTATTATGGACAATCACCCCAAAATTTATGTCCAATATGAGCGGACTAACTATTAACTGGATAAAATTTCTGAAAATTCTTAACAGACATCAATGGAGGATATAGTCAAAAAAATTCACATTGTGGATTTCTTGTATAATGATATCATTCACGTAAGAATCAAAAGGAATCCCCATTAAGTAATTTATTGTAATATATGTAAAACACATTTTTTTGGGATTATTTTTCTGAACATGATCTATTAATACTAGAAATGGTCAAAAGCAACTGAAAAGGCTTAGACCATTCAACATCACATCTGGGCTATGAAATGTAAATAAATGTATTATGCTGAAAAGTGTTAACGAGACCTAGATTTTGAGGTTGGATATAAAGTGTTAATTCACATATATAAATTGAATAGATTTATGAGATTTGTAATTAATTATAACATAAGTCCCAGGTAAATGACTCATTTTTGGTATTCTTGATCGCATCGGAGTTGTGGATGGTTGATTAACACTACCACCAAATATTTATCAATCACACAAGTAGTTAAAATTATCACTATCAAGGTACTACATACCCAATACATCAAATATACTCAATTCAAGGGTCTTATAATGTTAAAATTAATTATCATATAAATAATAACTGCATATGATCATGAACCATTGATACAATGTTCTATGCAATATGAAAACAAACCTAGTTAATGTAATATGACCACCATAAATGGTATGTGGAAACATGGAAATTTGAGGTATCCACAAAGTATGAGTACACTAACATAGATTCAACATAGTTTGTAATATGTAATTTTGAGGGAGAAATTTTATAATGTGGGGGAAAATGTAATATCCCCCGATTTTTAAAGGAAATAATATGTTTGATATCATATAATACACTCAATAATGAGCCTAAATGAACATTAAAATAATAATTTTTATATATGACCTTTGTACCATAGTAGTTGAATTGAATGGTATAAATAGGATTAAACATATTACTAAATATATATGAATTTATAATCATTGAAAAATTAGTAATTATTTATTAGTTCAATAGTACAGAATTTTTAATCAGGTCATTTTATTCATAAAAAATTATAATTTCATTATAAATGATTTCCTTATATATTTTTTAGAAAATATTAAAATTATTTCACGAAACATTTAGAAAATTTATTTGACAAAATGATTCATAATTTCTAAATCATCATATTAAAATTATATTTTACAGGATTTTTCATATTTTCTTAAGAAAATAGTTTTCCTTTAATGAATAGTGAGAAATTCATGATTTTAGATGTATTATCCTTTCATGTATCAACATAGTAAAATTCAAATTTTCATTTTTTATTAAATATAAGTAGTTATTTTTTATTAATCATATTGATATTGTGGTATTTAAAATGAAATTTAATCTTGAGTATGGTATAAATAAATTTTATTACATAAAATATATTTTCTCAAAAACTAATTTAGATTTCATTTTGTAATATTTTAAAAAATTAATTTTAGTGACTTATATTATTTAAATATAAATAAATTTCCATATTTTTAATCATGATTTCCAAATTTTTAGATATTTCTATATATGTTTCATTATGAATAGTAAAATAGTGATAATTCACTATGCTATAAGTAAATATAGAAATTATAATTAAAAATTATATGATTAGGAAAATAAATGATCATAAAAGTAAGAATTTTTCAATTAGATGAGTTTATTTTACCCATTTACATCATTTTTTAAATGATCAGTAATGTTCGAACCATATGTTATTGATCTTGACCGTAGTAATAATTATAAGTTAAATAAAAAATGTCACTTTCATAATTTTCATTTCTAAAATAATAAATGTCAAGGATAAAGAAAATTTTTGTCTGATTTTCATTAATAATTTTAAATGTAAATTATTTTTTATCATTGAAAAAATAATGTATTTTTTATGTATGAAAAAATTACCTTCATTGTTTCAACAACACTGACATAACATTAATTAAATTAATAGAAAAAATAATCAAATAAATTGAAATGTTAAACATAATATAATTTGAATTAATAATGGTGTTCCTTGATTTTTTATATCAAATTAAAAAATTATAATTGTTTTAATTGATTATATTTTAATTCCTTTAATTTCATTTCATTTTAAAAGAAAAATAAAATGAATTGTTCTAAAAATGGTTTTAATGTTAGGTTATAATAAATAATATTTTATTAATTAATTTAAAATTTTTAAAACTATCATATTCATCCATGTCATTAATATGTGTCTAAAAATTTAAAATATAGTCCATTTATTTTCCAATTTTCATTTTATTGTAACTATATATACCATTTAAAAGTGAAAACTACATTATCACTATAATTGTCAAAAATGGAAAACGTTTGTTAAATTTTTTTTTTAAACCTAATATAAACTTGTCAAAATTTTATTGGTTGATTTTATTTCTATCCATAATCATAATATATTATAATTTGTTTAGCTTTGGTAAATGTTTTCATGAAATCCCATTTATATTAATTTAATATTTTTGGTAATTCCAAGTTTCCCTCCCATTCACATACAAAGAAAAACATCAAATCCTATTTTATTCTAAATAATAAATCCTTTTAAATATTCCAAAATAAAACTAAATACCTTGATTACATACCTACCCATATTTCTGTAGGTCATGTTTTGGATATGATACTAACAATATATGGTTTATGGTGTAAATAAGATTGTGTTTTCTTGAAGTACATGAATAGTGAATAAGAAAATATTTTTGTATTATTTCTTCTATTATATCCTTAAAACATTCAATAATTTTGCAGAAATAATAAAACAATTTTATTAAATATATTTTCATGTTATTATTTTAATTTTCCCACCAAAATCCATCTCCTCTTCCATCTATTGGAAAATGAAATCCTTATTCATTTGTATCACAGACTACAACCCTACAAAGCAAGGTAATTTGTTTTATATCACCTCCTCCCATAACAAGTTACAAAGATGAACTTAAAAAATATATATGTTATTAATAATATTATTATGATTATAACATGAAGAATTATTATTAATATTTCATTCATTTCATCAATAGAAATTTAAAAAAGTGTTCTTGTGTATGTACAACCCATCGTCTCTATGAATATGGTTATTAATTTTTGTATCCCTACTTATTTGGGATGAAAAATTATATATTTATATAAGGAATATATATGATATAAATGCCATCACTAACATTATTCAGATTATATAACAATGATAATTGTATATATATCAAGAATGTCAAACCAAATCATATAAAAAACAACAAAATTAACCCTTGAAAATTGATATAAATGAAAAGGTTTTAAAAAAATGGTGGTAAAATATCATAGAAATATCAAATATTTAACTATATATATGAGTATAGTTTATTAATAAATATATAACATATATATATTTATTAAATTGGTTTTTTAATGTTTATTATTAAAGATTATAATTAATGTATGACATCTCCTTATGCCACCCAATTTTTTAGTCATAACCATTCTCACTCTATATCACTTTATAACTCAACTTGATGTTTTTTATTTATTAAAAATATTTTTATACGTGTATTACATTCATTTTGACGTCTTTTAGCATTCTATTAATGGTGGGATATATTTCATAAGTATATTTCTCAAATTCCTTCAACGAATGAAAACACGATTAACGGGAACATTTAAATTCTTTTAACATTATATGCAACGCTCATATAATGTTTCTGATTCTATATTAATAAATTTTTTTGATATATGAATATTTAGTCCAATATAAACACAGAAAATTTTTAATTACTTCTAATTTATTTAATATTTATGAAATTTTCCGTTGATTATAATATGAGATAATCTTTTTCAACCAATTTCATTCCATGTATAAATATTAGGATTGTGGTTTATGATTTATTTAGTGTTTTAATAAACATAATCTAGAATTTTATGTGATAGTTTAACCAATATATAACTATAATGCATTTGGAAATGTTTTTTTTCTCACGAGATGCTATATATGGGAATATGGATTAACCACAACTCATGATGTGACTCCATCCACCATTTGATATTTTCTTAGAAGTTTGATTTGACATATTCTTGTGAGAGGTTTTTTGTTTCTACCATAGTTAATATATGTACATGATCATATGATACCATGTTATTTATGTTATACTCCTATGTTATTAATCATGAGCCTTATTGTTTATGATTTCATGTTATAGCTTTTAAACAAATGTTATACCACCATTTCAGGTTAATTACTTTACTAGGTTCATTAGAACCTCCTTTATTCTACTTATATCCCCAGGTTATCCCCATTAGATTTGCGATAATTAATGTATTTAGGATCTCATTATAGAGATTAAAATTAATGAAAATGTTATTTTATGATTTATGTACCTCCTCTTGCAAAGACATGATGCCTTTCAATCATTTTTTTGAAATTTAATAGATAATTATGATATAAATTATGAAATTATATATGTAAAAAGGACCAGGCATCTATAATACATAGTATTCCATGATTAAAAACTAGATATAAAATTAACTAAATTTTACTTCTTCCTTTTTTGGTATCCTTTTATTACTAACATTCACATGTACAATTTATTTCCATCTACTTATTCATTCATCTAGTAGACACAAGTGTTCTAAAATTACTTATTTCTAAATAAATGTGTTTGATGATTACAAGTTCTATTATCATATAAGGATTATATTTCATCCTTCATCAATAAATATCACAATTTTTTATCACTGTTTATCTCCTTTTCCTTTTACGAGTTACTTTCTACATCAATAATAACTAGTAAATAATGAATGTTAAACCCAAACCTTTTCGTTTGAATTCTCACTATTTTTTACCACGTCATCTCCCTGGATATATTCCATATAGTACATATTATTCAAATAAAATTCCATTAGTTTTTAATGTGAATTGTATTTATGGTATATCTGTCTTCAGATAAAACATCAGAATCCATCATCAATTTTTCTGAAATGTATGTTCTTAATAAACTTCTATCTTTCCTGAACTAACATAAATTTCATGACTTCAATTTAGAAAAACCACAATATGTTACAATTATTTGATCTTATATATAAATTTAACTTGGAATCGATCCTTCCAATGTATCCCGTCATTGAATTGAATAGTCTGGATTATGTTGACTATTTGATTAACATTATCCTAGAGCTAAAATATAAAGTGATCACTATCATAACCCTCAAATATACTATCTCGAGAATCAGTTTCAAAATTTTCTATATTTATAGAAGTTAATAACCAAAATAAATTGTGCTTGGAAACACAAATATATATTTGGTTCTACCTTTATTCTTAATTATCAAGGCCCAAAAGAGTAAAATTATATATGTTCACAATGTACACCAAATAATTCACTGGAGTTTTTTTGATAAATCTGAATTCAATTAACATGTATATAGATCCATCTCACAATTTAAGATTTATTCCCTCAACCACTCACTTATTTTCATGTTTTCCAGTCACCAAATTCTCAAAATGAATTCTATAATTAAGTAAATATAGTTAGAAACCTCTGTTAACATACAAATTATGAATTTTATCATATCTCAAGAAAATAATAATTACATTTAAGTATCTTTACTCTATATGTATCCACTGATTGGAGGTTCTTAATAACTCATAATAATTTATGGGAATATACACCAACAGTTTCTATTTCCTTTCAATGATTAAGATCGGTTAGTGAATTGACCATCCATGAAACTAAACTGGCAGCATTCCATATACATTAGTTTACACAAGATTCAGCTCTATGATATTTTGATTTCCCCTTTCCATGTTGAATGATACCATATATTTATTACTTAGGATTATATCTTTATATATTACACAATAAAAAAGATAATTCTTCAATATTCCTTTTATTAAAATTATCACCATTCATTTCTCATCTATGATTCCAAGATGGCCATACCATAACATTGACATTCCTTAAGTTTTAAAAGAAATTGATGTATCTTCCTATATCTTAGTACAATATAGTGTTCAATATTACACTCCTATAGAAATTACCATGGAAAAAAATTATATATTCCATGATCCCTTTATATAACTCATACGAAAACCTGTATTATTTTATTAACAAATGATGATTAGATTTTTCACTAACACTGGTACATGTTTTAGCACTTGTAACTCCAACATGTATCCACAATTTCGTTTAATGATGATACAACCATTTCTAACTATATAAATTGTTTTATAATATTTAAGTAATAATTTTATAAATCATCTAGAGATACAATTCTGTAACATTCTAATATAGTTTTTTAGTAAAAAAACCAAATAATCCATGACTCATAAATCCATCAAACATATAACACATAATGATAAATGGATTTATTACTTATCAATGGAATCTATTACAACTAATTTAGGGTAAAACCACCTAGAATTTAATATTTTGCATCTCTAATAATTATCAATGATTCAATTCTAAAAATTATGCTATAATAGTGGACCATACCCTACAAACACCACCTGAATATATTCAATCATATTTGTCTCATTATTTGAATTTGGTTTTCTTATATATCTGAATACCACATATATTATCAACTAAAATATAACCTGGTAGAACTATATAAAAACTTCCATTATATATCCTCATTCAAACAAATTCTATTTTATGTGAGAAAAATTCATTCTAGTAATATTTCATTCCATTAATATTAATTATCGCATCAAATTATTATGAAATCAATTATATTATTATCATGTTTAAGACACAATAATTGAATTTAGCCTTCATTAATTATATTTTAAACCAAATTATTTTCATTTCACACACATGATCATAAATTTATCTTCTTTTCAAAATCATAAAAAAAATTAACCGAATCAACAAAACCCAACTCATTATCGAAGGGGTTTTCAATCATTTTATCACGATTTTGCATACCATTCTCAATATTTGTTACCAACGAGATATTTAATTCCAAATTAGGTGTTAGAAAATCTAAAACGTTATGATGGATTTTTATTTGGGATTTTCCTATTATAGAACATCTATTCATTCAAATATAACATTGTTCAATGTAATAAAAATAGACTTCAATCTATAATATTCAAAAATAAAAAGTTTGAACCATTTAATTTTTCAATATAAATAATTATTCCATGAAAAATAAACTATTTTCAAAATGGTTTTCTCCAAATAAAACAAAAAACTTTTTAGAATGAAATATCTATATGATTTTATACTAGCTCTGACGTCAATTTTGTTAATGAGAACCCATGAAATAAATCCTAACATCATTAACCCAAATCTTGTTTCATCTTTAAAACATTAGAACTACATATAAGTAATAATATCATAATGGAAAGAATAGATTATTAGTCTTGATGAAAAAAACATACTTGGTTCACATATTACATAGGAAATTAAAATAAATGACAGAAAACATTCTTGAATCATTGATATTATTCATAATATCATTATTTATATCCATGTAAAAATGAATCAAATATATGAGTAAGATAAAATTTTTAGTAAGGGTTTTGTACAATGGAATCTATCATGATTTAATAATGCTTAATCAATATAAAAATTACAATAACCAAAAACAAATTCATTTTAATTAATAATGTGAGAGAAAATGCATCCATGTATAATATCAATGAAGTAATATCACAGATAATATAAACTAAATTATCAATAAAAGAACATCTAAATATTATATTATATTATATATTAAATCATTGTATTTTTACCATCTGGGCCTTGTGATAAGACATTTTAAAACTATTATTATAAGTGAAACAAAAAACAATTTAATTATAACTTATTGTTATGTATCATTAGACATGTTGATGAAAATATGATCTAATTAATTCCAGGCCCTGATTATCACTACATGTCTAATAATATTTCAAATATTGAATGCTCTAATTAATTCATGAAAAATTATCCTAATTTTTTTTAATATTGAGTAATGAATATGGCTTCTCAATAATTCCAAGGTCTATGAAATTACTCCCAATGTAAAACATCATATATTGAAATGTGATATAGTGTAGGAAATAAACATATCAATGATACAACTTATAAATATATTTATTGGAATTGTAATATCCATTTATAAGAAGTGAGAGGAGGTTTCAAGGGAAGGTGTCATTGCATCATATAACCAGTAGTGAATAAATTATATAAATGATTATAATAGTTTATTAATTAATGTTCCATACTATGACCATTAAATACATTATTGAGGAAAATATCTTTTTTCTAAAAAACTAACCTTTAAAAACAAAAGGTTGTATAAATATTAAAAGAAAACATTTTCTCCAAAAATAAACATGTAAAAAAGTTTAATTATTCATTGATATATTGAGACATCATGATAGTGAGGAATTATTCCCATACTATGTAAGTTAAAAAAATTCCCTTTATCACCATTTTCTGAAAAGTGACTCATTTGGAAAATGGCATGAATATTCATTTTAAAAGCTTATTTTAGAATGAAAAATAGGGTATAAATAACTTTTCATACATCATTATCGGATTGTAAAAACAAATTGAAATAATGTAAATTAAATCGTATACATGGATGAAAATTATACCCGATCAAATAGAAAAAAGGTGAATTAAAATTTTTAACAATTCATTTAATGATGCATGTTTTAAGTATAGGTAATGATGGGAGAAAGAATTGGAACTATTTCAAAGAGTAAAACTGAAATAGAACATTAATCATCATTAATAATCTTATGATAATTTTAAATAACTAAAATGGAATATATAAAAATCACATAATTTTAAATTGGTGAATAGTACAAAATATGTCCTAATGGAGTGTAAATTGAGATGATATACCTTACCCCAGGTCTTATATATCATATAGGTGATCAAACCTCTAATATAATGAAGTTTAATTGATTATAGACATATATAAGAACCATATTCATATCCTTAGTATTATATATAATCTATTAATAAAATTTTATCACTAAAATGTTTATAATATTATAGTATTATCATCATTTTGGTTGTTAAATACATTATTTTATATGTATTTTTTCATTAAGTAGTACCGGTACATGTATAATTATTATTCTTAAATCATATCCATAATGTTACTAATGATATAAATTTGATATATAATAAATATTCATATATTTATAGTCATCCATAAATTTTACAGATAGAGAAATGAATTACACTGTTCATGGGTATAGTTGGTCATATGTACACATGATTGTTGTGTTCAAATTTCAATGGATGAAACAGAAGTAAGGTAAATAATATTATATATTTGGAAATTTTTATCATATCTATCATATACAGTAAATAATTATAATTTTTTAACATCCATAGAAAAAGAAATGAAAAATTAATCATATCGTATTGCGGATGTGGTAGACCACATGTACTCACGAGCAATGTTATCGTTTTACAATGAATTGGAAGGAAAGATAGTATATTTGATATTATAAATCTATGAGTAAATGTATTTCATAAATATCATACATATTCATTAGTTCTATATTAGTGACCATGCATGTTAAATGGTGGTGAAAAATGAATTACACAACCGTACATATAAGCAATGTTTTTTAGTTTTTATTGGATAAAATTTTTTTAATATGGTTTTAATATAATAAAAAATTTTTATTATATAAGATTTATTATAAATGATTGGTATATAAATTTCTACAGTAGTAGTATAAGAAATAATCATCAACGTTTCGACAAAGACGACTACCTATTCTTAAGTATAGTTCCTTTAGATATCATTTTATGGAACCCATGGTTGGTATTTTTATTTAACTAAATATTAATTACAATAATAATATTTTTAGAAGTGTTATGGTCATGGTTTGTTTAATATATACAACACAATGTGGTGTGTATAATTGAGGGAAGGGTATCTTTTTATAAGATAGAGGTCCATTGTTGGATAATATACATTTATCAAGGGAATATAAATAATATTTAAAATAGAAAATAATTTTTCCTGTTTTTACCATTATCATTTAGTTTTAAACCCTTGTTAACCATTCAGAAAATTTCTATAATATTAAATTCATATAAACATTAATAGTTATTAATGTCACTATAAAAAAAATACTCATAAATGTAAAATGGTTAATGTTTTAAATCATATATCAATAATTTGGGTGTATTTATATTTTATGTTACTCTAAAATCATTTAATTAAATACTAATTGCTATAAACCTTCATTAATTTAAATTTTAGAACTATTGTTTTAAATTTTAATTGTAAAACTAATTCCAAAAAAAATTAATTATAATAAAATTCACAAAAACATATCTAATATTTCATATATCTCTTGAAGACCCATGTAATGAAAAGACAAATAAAATATTTTATTATAATTTTGAAAAAAATTTATAGATTATTATATTGCTTTCAAAATGAATTTTTCAGTGGGGCATAATATTTTATGGAAATTTTATCATCATTAGAAATTAGAAATAAATTAACATGATGAAAAAATATCATTATGATTTCAAATTGATATTTACAACCAAACATATAATCTTTTTGAACCTTTGTATAAAATTTGATGTTAATAAAATAAGGAGAATAACATTTTTGATTTTTATTTATATAAAATAATATAAATGTAAATTATATTTTCCAAATAGAGAAAATGTCAATAATTTATACTCTTAGATGATTATGTAAGAGTTATAATCATCATATTACATTAATGAAGGTTTAAGGGTCATTATTTTTACCTTAGCAATTTATTTGTAACTATAATTACAGAATTTACCCTTTACCATGGTAATAAAATTATCAATGTTACTATTCATAATTCGTCAAAAAGGGTCAGATTTACCTATTTTGAAGAACATTATCAAAATATAATACTACATTTTCAAAACATAAGTAAAAATATTTGAAAAAATTACTTTTATTATAAATACATAGAACCCAACAAAAAACTATTTTTAGAAAAATATGTTCCAAGTGAAAAAAATGTACTTATATGAAAACATTATATAATTATTATTCATAATATGTTAATTATAGTATTCATATTAAATAATAACTAAGTTACCTTGAGATCAAAATCAGTTCATAATGATACATTTTAGTTCAAAGAGAATTAAATTTTTTAAATATCGCAATTTTTTTCTATTAAATGAAAAATTCATTTATTAATAGAAATAACGAAATTTAACAATAATATAATTTTGATATTATAATTTCAAAAAAAAAAATTCTAAAAAATTATAAATATTTCATTAATTAATTATAAAAATTTATCACAAAAGGAAATGAAAACCATTTTATTAAGAAAAAATATCATTGAAAAATAAAATGACATTATTAAGAATTTACTAATATTTTAATGTTAATTTATCAATAAGTTTATATTAGTTATGTGATATATATGTATTTTATAAAGAAGTTAAACATATTCATACTAAATAATTTAACTGTTGTGTTGTAATAGTTATATTTATTTAATAATATTTTGTCCTTCATTTAAGAATAGAGTTCTATGTATCTTATGTTTCTAGCACAATATTATTGTTTAATATTATTGGGGTGATAGAAAAAAAATTATTCAAAAATGTAAAAAAATCACTCACAAAAAAAATTGAAAAAACACAAAACATTCAACACCCGAATGTACTATATTAATGAGGGAATTGAGGTATAATATATCATTATGAATCACCATTATCTCTTTAATATATTCTAGAATACACAAACGTGTAATTGTAAAAGTATTCACACACAACATGAAATAATAAATTAGATTTATGTGGTTTGAGACATAATTTCATTTAATGTGTGAAACACTACCCAACTTGTATTTATAATATATGATGAGGATTATAAGATTGGAATATAAAAGATGTGATCAAAATACCCCTATTTAGAGTGGATCCCATAAAATAACCCATATCATAATTATTCATCCATATTAGTTGTTAACTATCCCAATGTATAATAATAAGGATAATTGGCCCCAATATTAACCCAAATATATTTTTTCTATCATCAAGGTATGCACAAGGACGTGGTGCAAGGCACACTAACTCAATAAAATGCATTAAAACCCATTATCCACTCTCCTAAGGTGAAATGGCCATCAATGAATATGTTTAATACTAAGAGGACTTATAATACCCATCATCGTTTAGATAGTCCATATTAATAATGATAAAATGATCCAACCAAATTTTGTTCTATATTATGATGTTAAAAATCAAGTGACTACACCTCCAAATCCTAAAAAACCTGAAATAAGGAAAAATAAATGAATAATTGAGGATCAAAAAACATAATAATTATATATTCTCTATCATTTAATATGTTTAGAACAATTTACTTCATTGAAACACAAATAAATAATGTATAAATCCTTATAGTAGGGATTTTCGATATAAAACTCTTTAATGATGTTTGAAAACAGAATAGTTGAAATTGGTTAGTTGACCATAAATTGAGTGATTGAATTCATCTAAGGATTTATATATAGAAAGTAATATTAATAACTATATGAAAATGGATAAACTAGGCATGTGATATAGGGGGTATATAGATTAGTGTGATTATGCCAAATATTATAATTAAATTTCACAACAACCCACATTAAAATGGGTAATCGAGGGTCCCATTTAAAATATTATGGCATAAACCAATGATTAAATGAGACACTGTGGTATAGATCCATTCCAATAGCCCACAATATATGTGTTTCGTTACATGTTTGATGGGGATATTATAAAAATAGCTTTCTGTATATTTTTATCATTATTTTTTGCTTGAAAAGGTATAATTATTTTTGGTCCATGTAAAATTATAAAGAGTGGTTGACGTTTAATTTAATTTAAAAATAAAATCATTCGATTATAAAATTTATAAATTATAATTTTTCCAATTAAAAATAATACGAGTTAAAAAAAATATTAGGAATATATAATTTAATATATCAAAATATTTTCAGAAAGTTATCATCAAATACAAAGTTAAAATAAATTAAATTCTGTTATCATTGAAAATTGTTTACAAATTACCAATATAAAATACACATAACTTATAAACTATATCAACCTATGTTGATTATTCAAAATATATTCTTCAAAACACTTGAAGAAAATCAAATAAATAGTATATCTGAGTGAATTGAAATTAAAAGTAAAAACTGAAATCACATAATGGAATATTAAATAACAGATTTTTTGTACCAATCTAGAATCTAATCCTCTACACTTTACATTATCCCAATGGAAAACACTGTTATAAAAACAATTAAATGAGTAGATACCCTATATTTGGTGTATTTTCCCGTACCAATATCATGTTATATGTAAAAAAATCACAATTAGATGCCCATGATATATGAGGACTCTTCTATTTGGATTAATGGAAGATAAGGAAGAAGAAGGAAATGGAATAATGTTGGAGGACCCAACTTCACATAACATAATATTGTGCTAAAAACTTCTCATCAAAAACAAAACACAACTGAAATGTTAGATAAAAAAGAATGTGATAAATGAGTAATGAAATTTTATGGAACTATTCTTAAATTTGTTATACTTGATTAATATAATTATTTTCAGAATATATGATTTTATATTATGATTTAATGAAAATTTTGATGTCAATAATATAACCCTTGTTTATTCCATGTGAAATGCCTCTACCAATTTTTAGAATATTTTTATCCCAGATCCCATTGAACTGTTATCAGCTTCGACATCCTTATAATAACATGTCTCAATTTATTTTCTATGTGATATATCCAATGAAATTGTATGGTTATTCATAAAAACATTTAATATTGATATTAGATAATGTTGGTTATTATTACTTAGGTAAGATCAAGTTTCATGGTAGGGGATATTGTTATATTAATATATCTACAATTGTGATAGATCAACACTTAGGATTGATGTTGAGAATCCACTTGGATTCCCTTTATCGATTGGCTAGACAGATTAAATATATTGAAACTTGGAGTCACCATGTTATTCGTCATTTACTTCACTGAATATTCATCTATATCTAGTCAAAATATTTGGTTGGCTTATTTTTTCCACGTATTCACATTATAACTATGAAAAATATTATCATTATTCCTTACAATCAATTTATTGTTGCATGGTCTCTTGTTTGGAGAATGTGTTTGAGCAATAGATGTAGTATCTATTTGATCAAATGAACATATGTTTAGTTCATTATAATTTATAGTGTATAAATATATACATAGTCCATTTATTACTTCTAATATTTTTATTTTTGGTTGATCACTCATTCATGCAGTCAATCCAACATGATGCATGGTTGATTCAAAATTTAACATGTTTTCTGTCGAACATAATCTGTAATGTACTATTTATAAAATATTATAATTATAAAAACACGATTTTCAACATCAAAACAATGAATTTATAAAGTAATTAAACAATGTGATCTTTTTTATGATAAGAACCCATTACATGAAAATATTAAAATTAAATTTGAATAACAGAAAACTACATATGGGGAGAAAGAAGATTGGATTAATTTTAATGAGATGCTTATGGATGTAGGGTAACATAATGTTATCCTTTTTTTCAGATAAATCCCAATTCATTTTTTCATATTCTGTTAATGGTTATTGGATTATTATTATGGGCAAGATTTTATCAGATATTGTTCAACTTATTGAGTTCATCATTCAAACACTATCAGTTCAATGTGATCAACCAAAATTAAAATATTTAACTCTTATCCAATATTTCTCTCAAATATAGTACGAAAAATATATACTGACGTTCAGATTTTATGTTAATTTATTATTATTTATGTTCTTAAATTATTTATTAATGGATGAAATCATGTTTCTATCTTCTATTCGATGGGGAAGAATAATTTTCATGAATAATTAATTTCATGCAGGGAAGATCTATGGTCTTCACTATACTACAATGTTTAATGATGTATACCATACTAATGTTAGTGGTAAATTTTTTGGTTTTATAGGGTTACAATATTATTGTTAATTATATACAAATTTTATTGTTGAATTGTTATATCGATATGATGTTATTATAGAATAAATTTTATTGGATAGTCCTTTAGAATCTTGTCACTGAATGAATTTCAAAGTAGATCCTGACCTTGTTAACAATAATATGTAATTAGAAAAAGCCTATAGACAGAATCCTAATAATTTTATATGGTTGGTATCTTTTAAAATAAATTTGTGTGATTGATAAATAGATGTTAAACTTCAATGTCATCGGATAGATTCCACATGATGGAGATTTTTCAATGATATCATGGAAAGAATTGTTTGCTTTTGTAAGAAGTCTATCAAAATACATTGTATATTTTTTATGTTGATAAGTGAAAAAATATCTAAGGTAATTGGTAGAAATATATATTGAATGTAATTAGATAAATTAATATTAGTAACATGTTTCCAAGAAAAAGAAACAATAATGGGGTTTTTGTAATTCATTATATGAATAATGGGTATGAAAAAAGGAATACAAGAGGTTACTTTAAAGTTTTATAAGAACATAAATCAATTATTCATGGGTTGGAATAATTATGTGGATATTTATTAGATAATGGGATCAAAATGATGTAGGAAATATTATTATAAATATTTATTTTGACCATGATAATCGAGTAAATCAGAATTCAAAAAATCATGAAGAAATGTCATTATTCTCATAAATTAAAAAGGATCATTTTTTAATAATAAATGCCCAAATTATTATATAAATATATATATTTACAAGGATTTTAATTTGTTAAATGGAAGTAATATTCCATGTAATCCAATAAATATTTTTAGTTGGTAGATTTAATTTGAAATCCATACCTCATTCAGAATTATCTAAGGAATTTTACCGATACAAAAGGGGAGAAGTTGAAATTTGCATGTGTGTGTTTTTCTATGTAAATTTTTTTTATTTGTTTAAAGTGATGTTAGAGAAGATTTTATACTATATGTAAATATTTAACATGAATTGGGTGATCGATACTATTTGTATTCATCCCATTTGCTTGTATTAGATGTTTGATGTCCCCAAGGGATCAAATGAACTGGATAATGTGCTAATTGGGGAATAATAGGATGATTGATGAATCCAAATAGGGTATATCATCTATAGAGAGTTGATAATATATACATAATACCATATTGAGTTTCATTGGATTGTGTATACCAGGTAAAGGTAATATTAGATAGATGAAATCCTATAGAAGTGAAGGATGATGTTCTTTATTATTGTTTTGTATGAAATTGAAGAAAAACCTTCAATAAGATGAATTATTGATAGATATAAAGAAGCATAGTGATGACCTACTTTTTAAGCTAGTAAATGTAATCGTATTAATAAATTACATTATTATGATATGGATCTTTTTGAATATTACATGCACTATAAATTTACTATAGTTGTTAAAAAGTGAATGAATATTCCCTCATTACTATAACAATCCAAATAACTATAAAATTTCATTGTGTATGGATAACGTTTTCTAAATTTATTCCTATAATTTTTTTTTTCTTATTTTACATAACATTCATATATCTATAACCTAATATTATGTTTTTATATTATATAAGAAAACATTAAAATAAAATATCATTAATTCAAATACTCCATGCAGTGATCATGTAGTTTATGATAGGTATTTGAAAGAGGTGTCATAGGGAATTTCCCGTCATTGACCTTATGTTGTAGATGGAGGAGAAATAATGTCGAAATGGATTTTATGAACTATATTAATAATAAGGGGATTCTTTTTTTATGGAAATAGTTATCTTTCATAGAAAGTTAAAATGATCCTTAACTTATTTAAATTTTATGATGTTATTAAAGAAAGTAAAGATTGTTTTCATGTTTTTATAAAGGATTTTCCTCTAATATCTACTACGAAAGAAAAATATAGATAATTATGGTCGAGTTATAAATAATAAACATTCATCCCCCTTTTAAATTTATTTTATTTTAGTTAAAATAAATAGATCCAAAAAATAAATCATAATAAATGTAATAACATTTATAATGGAAATAAAAAAATGAATAATGAAAATATAAAATTCTAGAAATTTAAGTATGAGGATATTATGATGGGTGATACTATATTTAAAATGACTTTGTTCAAGGGTGAATAACACCACAATAACAATTACATATCATAGTGAGAATATGAAATACTAAACCATTTTTTAAATGATATTATAATTTCCTCCATAAAAATATGATTTAAAATATTCATTCATGTAATACTATTTCTATATATGACCAACATAACACTCTCCACACATATAAAATGACAAGATGAAATACCATCCTATAAAAATATAATGAAAATTGATAATTATCATTCATGGATACCATTAAAAAAGTGAATAATGATAGTATTTGGGATGAATATGGTGAATCTTGCACATATGATGAGTTTAGTAATTAATTGTGGAAATATATATCATTTTTATCAATGGGTGAAAATATGAATAAGAAAATATAAATAAAATTTACCTACAATGTACTTTAGTTGTTCCTAAATTAGATGGTTTGTGATAAATTATCCAATTTATAAGATAGATAATAACAGTGATAAAGATGATAGAAATATGAAACGATTATTGAAAAATAATCTATAAATATCCATTTCACATTGAAAGGGAAAGGGTAATAATTTTTTATATACAAATATAGAATCATCCACTCTATGTTTGTGGAATCCGGGGAAAATGAATAAGAATTTGAAAAATAAAATGATTAACAGTTTTAAACATTTAATATTGAATATTATAACAATTAAATGTTCACCCATAATGAATTTATCTTATAGGAAGGTGAAGAATACTAAACGAATCAGTTTGAGTTTATACTTAATAGGGCGTTGAAATAATTTCATGCAAATGTTTTCAGAGTTGTAAAAAAGAACAAAATGATGAAGAAATAAGAACTTTTAAAAAATGATAATACATTTTTTCCTAAATAAAAATACTACTTTTAATAGGTATTTATGTTTTAAAAAATATTCATGATAAATAAAATAACCCAAATACCGATCATGAATAAAGGATAAATGTGATGGAGAAATTACATGATCTCGTTCAATAACCCTTGTTGAAGATGAGTGAGAATAAAAATTCAAACCATGGATATATAAAATTTTGAAACATATAAATATTATAGACAATTATCCTCAAATCATAGAAACATTTAAAAATATTTTCTGAAAATGAATATTTAAATAATCCCATGTATTTATGAAAATCATGTGGAGTAGAAGCTCTGGAAATTTTTTAGATTACAATTTATTAACCTAAATCTTATACTAAATCAAATCTTGTTGATGATAAAATGAAATATCACTAGAATAATAATTCTTTTAGAGGCTACCATAACATTGTCGCATAACAAAGTTCCATGATTTTTGGAATGACAGTCAAGTTAATGTTCACAACTCTGAATACAATGTGTGTTATAGATAAAAATATAATTTATGTGGATATTTATATTAATATTCAGATTGGGAATATAGAGAATATTTATTTTTTAAATTATTAATGGAATAATTAATCAATGAAAAAAATAGGTGGAGCATGAGGGGGAGTTAACCAAATGAAATAATACTACCTTACAATTTCAGTATAATGATTGAAAGTAAATTTAAAACCATAGAACTATTTTGTAATTATTCAACTAACATGGATTTTTTAAGGTTTAATTTTTGATCTACTAAGATAAATAAATTTATAAAAAATCATTTATTTCATAAGAATAATATAAAAGTCCAATAAAATATTTATTTATTGATTCTAATTTCAAATCTACAAAAAGTATAATTTCCATGGAAATTGGATAGTGGTTTTTTATTACATATGATTTGATATATAATTTTTATTAATAATATTAATTGTTACACGGAATATAAAATTACATTGTGAAATGATGATTCCTTCAACATCAAATGCATTAGATCTGTTATTATTGTGGATGAAAAGTTAAAACACAAAATATTCTTTTTTAGGAAGAAATAAAAATTTTTGAGTGTTTCAAAACATATTAATTATGGGAATTTTTTTTGAAGATATTGTGTCTTTGTTTATAAAAATAAATTTATGAAAAATTTTACATGAGGGAAGTGTACAAAGGGAAACATTTTTCATGTTGGTGATATATTTATTTCATGCTATTTGAGATTGATGGTTACAAATACACGGTATGATATAAGGTTTGGGAATATTTTTTTAGAATATAATAAATTTAACAAATAAAGAATGTATTTATTCTATTTTTGTCATGTCAAGGAGAAGATGTTTTTTGTGTTCCATATGCTAGAAATTTAAGATTAAAATCTGTGTACATAATATGGACGAGATTCATTTAGCTAGTCTATTGGAGAAGATACACTATAGAATATAGATTATAATGGTAATGAAATAAATTAATACATATAAGTATAGGATTTAGTTAAATTTTTATTATACATATAATTCAACTTTTATTATTGTAAGAGGAATGCATTATCCTATTAACATGTTGAATAGTTTAAGAGAAGTTAAAAAAAGAATATTGATTTTTTTTTTAAATTTTGTAACTAATAATATTAAAGAATATATAAATGCAATATTATGAGATTATCTAAAATATCATATAATTCATGCTATGTTTAATGAACTAATAAAACTTTATAAATGTTGTTGTATATTTATTAAGTAGAAATTTTCTGTTATTTATAATTGACTTTGTTGATTGAACACTATTCACGATGAATATTTTTTCATAAATATGTTATAGAAGGATCACATATTCATAACCGATGAGTTTATAGGATGAAATATGATATGGATATTTACTAGATGTATTAAAATGAAAACCCACATTTAACGTTTGGAAATTTATTTTATATACCTTGTATTATAAATGTTATAGGTAAGAATCATGGGATGTTTGATTGGAGATGTGTAGAAGGATCATTCATTGGATACCAATTCAATTTTTGAAGATGTAGATTGTAATATAAATATATATATATATTGGAATTTTTTTTGACTTTGTTAATGAAAAATTTATCTAACACAATGATAAGTAATCTTATCATTCAATTGATGATATGTGTTCATGTGAATATTAAATGTTTTTGATAAAAAAATTTGGGAATGTTGTAAATGGTAATAATAATGTTGAATCAATTTGAAGTGATCATTCTATCTCAGTTATGTTAAGTGATTAGGAACAAGTACATTAATCTAATATTTGGATGATGATGTAATTTGGAGTCTAAAAAATCAATATAAGTCAATGAAAATAGTTTCAACCTTTCAAAATATCTATCTCATTATAACATACATCCATATATTTATAAGTTGAACCAAGAGGAGATGATTAATTATTTTAACATCAAGAGTGGATTTATGTCATGACTAAAGTTATTGATTATATTGATAAGAATAATACATGGGAACTTATACGAAACCCAATGAATAAGAAAGTTATAGTTACACAATTTGATCTATGAATCATGTTAAATATAAGAAGGTGAGGTGATATTTTAAAAGGAAAAAATAGTTTATAAATGTTATATCCAAATTTAAGGAATTGATTTTCATGAGGCGTTTACCCCACTATCAAGGATTGAAGCTAAGAAAATATTTCATTCTAACACGATACAATGATAATATATGATATTAAAGAGCGATTTGAAGTCATATTATCTTTATGGAATGTTCGATGAATAATATAATATTTAAAATCATGTGACTTTATTATTGGAAAATAAAAAAGCTATTTTTTTTGGATGAAGAATTCATTTTATTGGTTCATGAAAACACTATGATATTGGTATTTTATATTAAATATATTCTTCTAGAAACAGAACATCATAAATATAAGGGTTGATAATAACTTATATATAAAGTAAAACCCAAAGGATTAAATTATTTTAATTATTTATGATGATGATATAATATTATTTATGAATTGTAAAGAAACATGATATAATATTTCTGGGGAGTTGAAAATGATAATTGATTTTTCAATTCTAAGAGAAATGAAATACATGTTCGTAATATTAATATATGAAAATATTAAATACATTATCCTATATCATGATGAAAACATGAAGGATGTTTTGATGAAGCATTAAATGGAAGATTGAAATCTAGTTTAAACACTAATTTTAGTAGGATTGCAATTTTCAAATGATTGATATGGTATATAGGTTTATTATAAAGAGTTTTAAAAGTTGGTTGAATTTATTTTATATCTAAAAGATTCATGTATATATATGCGGTATGTAGTAACATTGTCTTATAGGTATCAATATACTCCAATATAATATTAAATTATGACTAGTAAGTGAAATATTAGATATATTGGAGGCATGAGTTATTTCAGAATAAAATATGAAAGACTATGAAATATTGATCTATTTGGTTACAGAGATGTAAATTTGGTAGCTTGGATTGTTGGATGAAAATACACATGTGGTATAGTTTTTATTTTTGATGAAATATTTGTGAGTTGGAATTCAATGAAGAGACATTCAGGTGTATAATCATGATTGAATATGAGTGTGTTGTTTCCCATAATACATCAACATGAACATTGTGAATAAGGACACATTTTGAGTAGTTGTTCATTGATTTTTGGTTTCACCTTATCTTCATTTCTGATAATAAAATTTCATTATATGTAACTAATAAGTTTGTGAAAAAATACATATCCATGATAATTGATATTTAATATAACATCATAAAGGATCATGTGGAATGAAATGAAATAATTTTGGAGTTCTATATAATAATTGACCATGTTTGGGATATCTCTACAAAACCGTTACTCAGGGATGTATTTCATAAGTCAAGGTTGATAATGTGTGTTTAACCTCCCTATATTCTAGGATATGGTATGTGATCCCATTACTTTAATTATATTATATTTAAATACTTCAATTAATGGGGGAGAAAATTTATATCCTAAATATATCCATCGGTATATGTCTATCTATTTCAAGAAAGTGCATATATTTAGGGAGTGTTCTTTGAATAGTAATGTTATGATCGTAGAATGTGTGAATTGTATTCATATTTATATTAATGTGGATTTTTTTATTTTTTAAAGAATTTTGTTTTTATTTTAATTATGAATTTCCCTAGAGAATGTAATATAAGAGTAATTTTCAATGAAAAGTTTCATAGGAGGTGTATGATATGATTCAAAATCTCTTCTTACGGATGGAATGGTATTTTTGGTTGGATTATTAAAATTTTAAACATTGAGTTCTCTCATTTTTGATTATAATTGAGGGAAAAGTAAACCATTTGTTGAGCTTCGTTGATTTAGTGATATATGTTCCTTCCTTTCCAACAAAAACCAATGTGGTATACTTTTTTGAATAATATGTTTGTTGATGTTTTAAGAGAAGATAAATGGAGAAGGGGTGAAAAAAATCATTTGGTGTCTACTGAAAATCAACATACAATGTTGTGCATTACTTCTATGGTCACCAAATGTTGTTTATTAGTCTTAATGTATCAAAATTTAGTCAACATCTTAATTTCATTGGATGAACACTACAATTCTAATATGATCTGCCTGAGTTTTAGAATAAAATGCTTATCCAACTTATCTATTATGTGTATGTGAAATAATGTTAGGTGATGTAAAAATATAATATTTCATTTCTGTGGTTATAGTTTTTAACATTTTATGTACTTTAATATCTCATTATTCATGCTAGATTTGGAAGGTTATAATAATTTTCATCAGTAGAATTATTGAGATATGAAGATCAATAGAGTTCATTAAACTATGATGTTTTAAACAGTATACCAATATGATGTTACTTGTTAATGGTGCGGCTCTGCAAAGTTCATATTATAATTTTTTAATCTCTCACATTTATATTTTCTAATGTTTTTAATATATTATTTTGTTGAGGTATGATGGTTAATCATACATACCATTTGAAGTGTTCTAATTAGAGGAATTTCATTGTAGTACTATAAATAAGTCACCGGAAAATGTCACTGGGTATAATCTATATGTAGAATCATCATAATGTCATTAGTTTGATATATTTTAATATAATTTCGTTTAAAATATAAAATTATGAAAAAAAATTAATAAATGTTATTTTATAGAGTAAACTAGACATTCCATTTACAAATTCCACTAGAAAAAAATATTGTTTCCCTTTGTACAAAGTGTATCAAATTACATTGTACAATTTATTATTTTTGATGTTAATTTTTTTAAGGATCAAGATAGAAAGATGAATTATACATGATCAGAAATAGGTTAATCAATTAGTTTTTTATAATTTATGGAAATGTTTTTATATTTCTAGTATAAGTCATTGGAATGATGAAGTGTCATGTAAAATAATTTGAAGAGTATCCGATGAAATTGTGAAGGAACACAGGTATGAGATTCATTAATTGGAGTAATTATGAGGATATGTATAAAATAAAAACATATAAGAGAATTAAAAAAAATTCATGAGGATATTTTTTATGATTATACCAAGATGATTGATCAATTTTATAGAAATTAGGGGGTAATTTCATGATTCTCAGTGGGTCCTAAAGACGTTTAATGAAGATTGTTGAGGTCAGTCTTAAGGAATAATTTAATTATAGGAGGTTTGAATATATCTAATTGATGTATGTTTCTGTGTGGTAAACATATTGTTTTTAGTGTGATATATGAATTCTTTATCCTTGCCTCATTATTGATTCATTGAGGAATGTCACATATATCAAGCAGTGAATTTGTGGGGTGGGTTTTTTTATTATTTGTGGTATAGAAAATTTCTGATGGATTGGATAGTTAAACAATGAAATATATTGATATATAATAGTTATAAAGAGTACCAAATAATTTCTTCTCACTAGTCAATATGATATGGATGGTCTGGAAAAGATATCAGAATTTTTTTTGAAGAGGAAGCTGTGGAACAGTATGAATAGGCAGACAACAAAAAAATTTAATCAGCCAGAATGAATTGATCATGTGAACATGGTACTACATTGAGATTCAAGGGTTTCTGTATACTTAATGGAGATAATATTTGGCATATAAATTTATACATATTTATAAGAAGAGTAACCTACTCACTGATATGAAAAAAAGTTAATAAGAATGTGCAACAAGTCCATGTCTAGATAATTATGAAGTAACATAGTGACATGATACTGAAGATAGTTATTGAATGTTATTATAATTATTACAAAACAGTTTGATAACATTTATCTATGTGATTAACACATTCAATACAAATTTTATATAGTTTATTTCATTTTATAATATATTACCATTTTTTTGTAACTATATAAAGGATCACATTGTAGTGGATTATGTGATAGATGATTATTTACCAATAATTCCTATGATTATGAACTATTATTAATAATTATTACTTTTAAATATGTATGTGACATTAATATTTTCATTTTTTATTATTTTATAGGTGCGTTATATCAATAAGATTGGAGATAATGTTTTTTTCTTATGTAAGAAACAATAAAATTAAAAAATAATTGTTTCAAAACCACCACATATCCATGATCACATAGAACCTAATTGGTCCTTTAACAATAAAAAAACATTTCAAAACATAATTGAATTTTATTTTAATTTTAATATAGGATGTAAACATTTAGAAAATCATTATTGTCACCCATAAAAATTTTATACACTTTTTATAAAAAAAATTATATAGAAAATTTATTTTATATAATCCAAAATATAAATTGAAATAAATTACAATATATAATGGAATAAAATACTATGAACAATGATTATAAAGGTAAATCATTATATAAATTTAGATAATTGTGATTAGAATATTAATTAATAATTTACTTTATATATACAAATATTGGATATCAATAACTCTATTTAGAATCTGAATAATCTACTACTATGACTTTAAGATCAACATGTTTTTTGTACAATATTTGAGAAGGATGAAGTGTATGTATGAGAGACTTACTAGATTGTTCAAAAATGATAATACTATGAGATGTTTGTATGAGATTATCTATATCCTAACATGGTTTGAAGACTAAATGGGTAGAGGTAAGTGGTTTAGGGTTTGGGTTTGGAGTAACTCAATATATTGGTTGTCAGTAGGTTGGGTAGGAATGGTATATGGAATATAGATGATAGTATTGGAATCATATTGTTATGGGTTCATTATCCTAGTGATGTTACTTATGGAATAATAACGAAACTTTACAGTCTCAATGAATTTAATATATTCCTTCAAAAAACACGATGATAGAGGTTCTTTAAACCTCGAATGATCCATGTGGGTTTTGAAAGCTCCAATCATTGGAAGAATTATTAGATCAAACAGCAAATTATAAAACATGTAATTATATAATAAATTATAAAAATACATTAAATATAATACTTAATGATCATTTTTTTATTGACTATCATTATAAAATTTGTATAGTATTAAACAATACCCTATAAAATATTGTCTAATCATTGGTTATATTGAAAATTTTCATTATATCGAGGATTTTGGATAAACTATTTATAAAATATTTTCAACGATTTATTAAAATATTCCTCACTAGAGCTTGATCAAATGAGGTAGTATTTAGATTTACATAGGCCGAAGAGGTTTAATGAGGAGGTAATTATTAAGAGGATACATGGGAAAATAATATAATAACACTATGAGAAAGATTATTTATAAAATCATGAATGTATTATTCACTGACATATTTTTTTTCAACATTTGATTATCCTTTTCCATTAAATCAATTTCACAAAAGAGCCTAATAAATAACTGTTACAAAATAGAATATGTTGATATACTTTATTTTCTAGTTTTCATAAAGTGACTTCTGAAATAAAGAATTAAATGGTTCCTAAAATTTAGAAAATCTACCATCAAATCATTAATCATTTAATGTAACATGGGATGATGTAGTAGTAGGATGTTAGGGTACTAATTTATATATAGGATATGTTACACATTGATATAATTAAAAAAATTCTTCAATCTCTAAAAACATTGATAATCCACTCAGATCATAACATTCAAAAACTAATCTAACACTGCCTATTTCTGATTTAGATTCAAGTTATTCATTTAGATATAAAAAATTGTTCGAAACATATCATCTAGAACATTATATATATTTTTGTCCAGTTCAATTTCATTGGGTTTTTCATATATTGGATAAGGAACCTATGTGAAATTATTCACATCAAACTAATACATAATAGATCATTTAATATATATATATATATATATGAAACTAGATGTATATATCCACCAATCATTGGTGGAATTCCTCTATTGTCATAATAACAGTCGCCATTTGAATTAGAATAGTTTATAACAATACACCATCCAAGAGACTTATACCATATAGACAGTGTAATTTCAATAGATGGTTGACCCTCTTTCTCATGAATTGGTGGAGTCTACTATTCCTTACTAGATTCACATTAATCGACTAAGGGATTAAACACCTCATTAGATTCTTCTGAATGAGAATGCATAGTTTACTTTGGAAATATCATAGAATAATTAGTCTCTTCAACATCAAAATAATGTTTTTTAATTATAAGGTATACACTCAATAGTTTCGGTAGGTCTATATGAAACATTTTGAGTTATAAGAGATTTTGAATCTATATGATCATGACTAAAACACATATCTTCCCCAGTAAGTCTAACATCTTCAAGTAAACATTCATATTCATCACATTGAGAACCCATTTTTTCATGCACATAGTTTCTTATATATTATATATTAAAAAATTCAATCTACTCATCCGCTAAAGAATATTTCACAATAAAATTAGGTTCTAAACAATGATCAACCATTTATTTTATCCTAAAAACATATCTTTTTATATTGCATTTATCATTACATTTATCACTATTAGACACCCATGTGTTTCATTAAGGATTAACTTTTACTTGAATTATATTACAGATAGTATTCATTGAGAACACTCATCATAATGATTCTCACATTCCCCCATAATGAACAATTAATTTTTCTTCAATCAAAGGAGAAATGAATTTCGGGTATGAGAGATAGTTAATCCAAGAATAGTACTTAAAAAACTATTAATTATTTCTTATAAATTATATAAAAAATATATTTTGACTCCATTATTTTGATGATATTTTAAAAATACATCATGTTGAATTTGAATACATAAATCACCTTTCCTATAGTAAATTTAATGTTGAATAATCTTTAAAAATAATAATTACTCTCTCTTTAGAACTACATAATTATGTATTCTCGGTTTTTTTTTCAGTTAACTCCTTATGTTCTATCTTAAAATCGAAACTAAAATGAATAATGTGAAATTAGGTTTATATAACATCAAATTCACCGTTACCAGGAACCTTTGGGCAATTTCCCACTTCACAATGTGAACAAAAGCAATTCTCCATTAACTTGGGTAAAAATGAAATCGTTATAAATTCTAGTTTTGATATCGTCATTTAAATAAAAATCCATAACTCCACACTACTATAAAGTTCATACATTCATACTAAACCATTCAATCTGTCATTTTTCTAAACTACATTATAGACTATATCTTTTCTAAACATTCAACAACCCAACATCTATTTAATACTATAAGATACCCATTCCATTAGAGTGTTACGGGTTGTTATTCTTGATTAATGAACTAGATTCATCATTCCACTATTTTTTATATGTTTATCATAACAAGAAAGAAATAGACTGTCACTACACACATACCATCATTTCACAGAGGCTTGATGGGCTCGATAGAAGGAAATTGTTTTTTAAAGAATAGTGTCCTGAATCTATATGGACTATGACTTGGAGATAATAAAATTTATTTCTGGAATTAGTATAATTTTATATATGTTTTTTCATGGTATATGGAAATAAATTAAATTTAGAGAAAATTATAATATAGTATTTAGAAAAATTTAGACATGATTTTTGAGTAATTCGACATATCATGGGACTTATCATTTAATCACATTGGATTGTCACAAAATGTTTACCTAATGCATTTCCAATGTTATTATTGTATGGATTGTCATATTATCCAAACCTATCATTTTAAAATACCTTAGAACAACATATAACTTACTATCACATTGTATCCTTGCAACTAAATAAAAATATTTTTAATCATAATAATGGAATATCAATAAACAATTACCAATAATACCAAACTCAGGTATGGTATAATCCATTAATTAAAAAATAAAAACATATTTGAAAATTTTATAAATTTGTTTGATAGTGAAAATATATTTATGAGATTTTTCATATATTTTATAAGGATATCCCCAAATTCTATTTTATATATAAATACATTTTTCTTAGAATTTGAAATATTATTCATTGAAATATTAACCTCACAAGTACTATCAATGTTTATAGATACATGTTAGAATTGATATCTATAGTCCTTTATAGTCTGTATAATAAATAGAAATTTTTCACAACAAAAACATGTATCTATATACTCAAAATTATTACAATATAATGGAAAACATTGTTCCATTTTACTAAACCATTACACATTATACTTGCCAAAAATTGGCAAGTTTAAGATGTTATTTTCATATCAAACATTAAACCATGAAAATTTATTTCAAAATAACTATCAAAATTAAAATTTATGTTGTCTAGAGTAAATTAAACCAATTTTTTTTGTATTCCTAATGTACATAAAACCCCTTTAAAATAATTAATAGAAATTCCCTTGGCGTTTATAGAAAATTAGTTAAAACACACACACCTAACATAATATCTTGTTATATATAACTTTTTTACAACAACCTCCCAATCATATCTCTATAGATAGTTTTGTCCCATGTTTTCTTATATTCATAAAAACATGACATTATGGTTGTACTATTATTATTGTCAAAATATTTCCTCTATCAAAAAAAATATATAAATCATCTACATTAAAGTTACATTTATTTAAAATATTTCCTTCATTGTTTTTTTAAAATCTAAAATCCAGGAGTTGAAATTATCCCTCCATTTAAATTTATTTATTATTTAATATATATATATATATCTAGAAAATAAAAAAATAAATATTTATTTAAGGAAAAAATATGAAAACATTAACACATATTTTTACAACGAAAATATCTAATGATTTTTTTCAAAAAATATGTAAGATCAAATATGCCTTTTAAAAAAATATGTTGATTCATGAGATACCTAAGTCTATCACACTAAGTTCATGGATCCTATTTTTAATAAAAAAATATTTTTTATGATTAAATGAGGATTTTATATATGTTCATTTGAAAATATTGGGGTTGGTTTAATTATAATATATTCAATAATATACCCACATAGGAAGTCACTCTTGAAATCTATTCGATGTATTTTTAAATAAATATGAGAAAAAATTTCAATTTGTTTTCTATTGGATTCATGTCCAATTACTATTGGAATGGTTACATTGTTATCAATATGTTCTTATTTATTGTAATCATATAAATTAAATATATCTTTATTTCTAACTATAGTGTCACATTCATCATCCCTGTTTCTAGACGCCCATTACAGTCTAATCATTTTGTAATCTCAGGTCTATTAGATAATTCTCAGTTATCGATTCGTTGAAATTGATTAGAATCATAATGCATATCTATTTTCCTGTTTTTTGCTCTAATTTATTGCATATTTCTACTAAGATATTAATGATATGAATAATCTTTACATTCAACCACATTCATAAATGATCTGCATGTTTGTGTTCCTTTATTACGATCACCTATAATATCATCAAAAGAATGGTTCGTGAGGGTCCTAATTATTCATGTAATTGAATTCCTTGATTACTTTAATTCCTCTTTAAGGTCAAAATGGTTATGTGGTTCATTATATGGATATTTTTCATGTAAATTAGTATTATGGTCATTTTATATTGTTGAATTATTGATATTCAAATCATTTATATCACCCTAAAAGTATTATAAAAAAACATTAGTTTAAGAGGATCATTCTAATCATTTGTGACAAGAATATATTCTTCCACAATCATAGATATTTCATTAAACATGCTATATGAATTGACTGTGGTTAAATAACCAAAAATCAATTCATTCCAAATCATTGATATTTATTCATATTTTCTGTTGTATTAATGATTACTATATGACATAAAAAACATAAGTAATTATCCATTTGTTTTCATCTATTAAATAATTAATAATGATAATTCCATAATAGAGAATATATAATAATCTTATTTATTACATAACATGTTTTCTTGATAGCTTATTTAGAAAATTAAATAGGTAATAATTATTCCCTATTCGTAGTCCTAGAAATTAATTTGGGAGAGTTTTGTTTCCCCGTTCAATAATCCAATTCTATTAAATTGTCTGTGGTATAGTGAAATTATAACTATTTCAATGTCATGAACAATGAATCTAATATTTCTAATTCTAAAATTCATTTCTATGATATCTTCTAAATGTTTAAATAATATCTCCAATAAGGTTATATATTGATTTGGAATATTTTGTAAAACATGATGAAGCTTCACTATTGTGATCTAAGAAAAACACCCATCTAAATATTAAAACCTAATCAAGATAAAATAAGCATAATGTTTTTCACTCCATATAAAACCTATATAATTTCCAAATGAATTCATGGGAACCTGTTCTATGTGATGATAGGTTCAATCCCCTTTCTTTGGTCTGAGATTTTTTCATACCATTTTGAAAGGTATTTCCCAATTTTCTATTTCAGAATTCATGTTTTGGTAAATCCTAGAATAATAATTTTAGTTTTTATAATTATATGTGAATTTATATTGATGTGATGTAATATTCTATTCCACAACCATGATTCATTATGAAAATAACTTCATCACGAAACATTATCAGAATATAGAGATTCATAATCTATAATGTACAAATTGTCAGGGATAAATGTATAAAAAATAAATCACTCAAAAAATTTAAATATTATAATAATTATTGAAAAAATTATCATGATAAAAATTATATTAAATACATGAAATACAAATAATATATATGATTAATATATAAAAATTCTATATTTATAAATAAAAACATTTTTATAGATACCAATTTTTATATGTTTAATTGCTATTCCATTTATATTGTCCCCAAAACTATCATGTACATCCTAAAATTTTATCATATTCTGGAAACCTGTGTCTCATGTAGTCATATTACTAGAAACACCAACATCAAGATACCATATTCTATTAGTATATCTCAAAAAATATTTTACCATTAAAAAATTAAACAATATTTTTTTGATACCAAATCATTCTTAGGTATAGAGAAGTTAGAAAATAGTGGGTTAGGTATCGGAATTGGTTTTGTAGACATACTAATTAATGATTTAAAATATTTCATGAAAAGTAGTTTTTTTAATAAAAAAATAAACATTGTGTATAATGAGTAGTTACTCTATCATTGATAAATAAGGTATTATTTTCTTATATAGGAACACTATAATTTTTATAACCTTTCTTATGATGTTTTATCTAACATTTATTTCAGTTATATGATTTGGTGTTTGTTGGATACCCAAAATTATTCCGTTGATTTTACATCGTTTTCTAAATTTTTTAAAATCTTTCTTCACCTTATAATTTTCCCAATTCAAATCCACTTTTCCCTACAATAGTTTTGTGATGATATCATTTTCATCAAAAATATCACCTCTAATAGTTACTCGCAGGGCATGAATATTCATTAAATTTTAATGTTTATCCTTAATATTATTTGTAGTTTCTTTAATCATACAAAAGTTCTTCTATAATTATATATTTTAAATTTTTTAATGTTTCAAAAAAAATTTATCAGATGTTGTAGATGTAATGTGTACATAAGATTCATTTTCAAGAAAACAAAATTTTGATTTCTCAATGGAATAATTCCTATAATAGTATAAATCAAGATATTTTTCATATGAATAACTATTTGTTTCCATTATAAAATTATTTTATATTTTTGTTAATTTATATCATATTTCTTTTTATAATTCATTCTTAATAAATCTGTATTTATATGAAATTTTATTTTAATCAAAACACTTAATTTCATAACTTGTGTTATCATTCTTATAGTTTCCCGTCAATTTATATTTTCATTTAAAATATGAAATTCTAAAAAACATATTCTTCCTATAAAATTACATAAATCACCTGAATATGTGTGCCATAACCGCATCACTCATAAAGAATAATTCACTACAACTCAAATCATCCCTCATTTCAATCTTCGATTTAGTATCAAATATGTTTAAATATATAGTTTATTTTTGATTTATTATGGTCATTTTATTATTCACACATTGTATCAAACATTATCTGTTTTCCACATTCATATATTAGTTGTAGATTATTAATGTAACATTATTTTAGGATTTGGACTGTTGTTTTACTTTATCTATCAAGTATAAATCTCAATATTCTTATCATTTTCTTTTCTTCATCCATTGGTTGTCTAAGTGAAATCCTTATAATAATTATCTCATTGAACAAGATATACACATTAGAAATAGAATCAATATGTTTAATCATAAATGAACCATAACTCATAGTATCTCTATTCAATAGTTTTTTTTAACATTTAATGTAAATTGATAAGAAACATCATGACTATCCTAGATTTAAAATATAGTGACACATGAAGATACAAATTTAAATTAATATTTACCCAGTGTAGATAATAAATCATTCATATTATTTTAGTTATAATCATACCTAACCTATGTTTTATCACTAATGTATATATAATGTATTTTGGGGTTATTATATTGTTATTCCACTTTACCCAAAAAATAATATACCCTGATTTCATGAAATATTTACATTTTGATTTTTTCTTGAGAATGTTTTTTAACCATATTAAAAATAATTTGGCTACAAGCATGAATTCTAGTTCAAACACCATCCTTGTTGATAGAATGTTAAACAAAAATAATTTCATATCATTCCCCTAGGAATCCATCACAATCAAAATATTTTAAATATAACAAACATGTAAGATTAGTGATAGAGATTAAAATAAAAACATCCACAGATTATAAGTGGTCTTCCTAGTGGAATTATCATAGTGGGGAGGAGTAAATTCATCCGATAATTAAAATATAAATATTTTGTAAATTCAAAATGGAAATCCCCTAACATAAAAAATGACCCCATTAACAAATTAAATAGCTATATATAACATTATACATGAAAATAATTTCACAAGGGAAAAAATTAATACCTTGTTAAATTAAATGAAATTAGTTTAACATTGGAAATAATTTACTTAGAAAAAACATAGTATATATATAAATACCTAATATATGATAACTATAAAATAATATATTTTGATAATAGGTTTAATGAAATCATTTAAAATGATATGAAAGAAAGAAATATTTGTGTCAACACAAATAATCATGTGATAAAAAACTAAATCAGATAGTATAATTTTAATCTCAGGAGGTTTAATTCTCATATATAATCCAATAATCTCTATATTACATTAATATCGTTATATGTACATTTGTTAATGTTAATAAACTAGTCCAAAAAATAGATTAGGTATATTGACCCAAAATTTGTATCATGTTACAAGTAAAAAACTACAGTCATTATTGGCTAGGATAATGCAAAGAACAGAAATTATTTTTCATGTTAGATACGTAAAAATGGAATGAATTTAGGTTATCATTGTAAAATTCTATATAAAATAAGTCATTGTGCTAAATAAATTTAAAAATTCCAAGAAAAACAAAATTTTAAAGAAAACATTGATTGAGATAGTGGTGTAATCTAATTCAATGAAAATTTTATCTATTAATATTTAGTTTGTCGAAAGAGTTATTTTTTATTTTTTTATCCAATATTGTGGTCAATAGTTTATGTATTAGTTTGTGTTTCACTATATTAATTTCTATATAAATTGTAGAATAATTGAGTGTTGTGTAGCATATAAAATGTATCTAGAAGATCTATTAGTCTCCATTTCATAAAATGTGAAAAGCTTCATAATTTTATTTTCAATACCAAAATCCTTGTTTTCATAGAAAGGTAATAATATTTGATATATTTTAATTGAACTATCACTGTTTATCTTATATAATCATTCAATGTTCTAAAATATAGACAGTTAAATTATTTTCTCAGACATTTTATCTTTGAGTAATCAAGGTTGATTACATTAATGACTATATATTTCTAACGTTACTGTGCCAGGATTGGATCCATTATTCATTTGGTAGATCAATATTTATCACCAATCAACTCATGCCGTTAATTAATGACTACTTATTATGGTATTTTATTCACATCTTCAATTCTATTCGTTGTGAATTACTCAGTATTCAATATTTAGTAGATACATGAATTAGTAATATTTTATGCTGTGACCAATTGAAAACCGCATTTGATCAAATTTTTTCATGAAACTAATTTAGCCCATTGAAAAATCACATATATCTTCCCCATCATTTTTTGATTATCAAAATGTCTATTTTCTTGTGTGTGTGTATTTGATAGTGAGATACATCGTGTTGTCACTTAAATCCACATGACATTTTTTAATTATTGGTAACATTTGGTCCACTTTATATACAGTGTATTTTGAACATTATATATTTTTCTATGTTATTGATCACCCATCTAAGGGATTAATCTAGAAAAATAAACTGTTGATCCAATACATAACATATTTGTTATCTGAAATATTAAATTATCCTAAAATTAAAGAAATGTTATAATTATTATAAAAATTATTTGGGTTAATTAAAATAATAAATTTATGATCTATGCAAATTATTATCCAATTTTCATGATAAGAATTCAGGGAAGTAATTTCTTTCAATTAAAATGGGAATTCAAAAAACTACATAAAAGATAAAGAAATAATTAGTATCCTTTAATTTATGTTCATGAAAATATTTTTTAAAAAAATAAATTATTTTTAAATGAAATAAAATTTTTCTAAATCTTATGGAACTTTTAAAAAGATAAAAAAAATTATTAAATTAAAAAATAATATATATTGAAAACTAATAATCTTCACTATCATCAGACTAATAGATGTCAACTACTATAAATACATAATTCAATGTAATGAAATAAATCCATTATAACTATATACATTGAAAATGAAACATTGAAAATTCAATATTGATAAAGTTGTTTTATCATACTTATGGATATTTATTTGTCACAAAATGTGAGTTTGTTTTTGTCATAGATCAAAAATCATAGAATATTAGAACATATGATATATTCTAGAAATAAATTTTTTGTAATCTTCATCAGAAAAATATTTTCATTCAATATGTTGTATCTTGGTGTAAAGATTCATTATATCCAAGGAATAATTAAATTTCATCCATGATTATTCAATAAACATTAAAGAATGATTTTAATGATGTTTTCACTTCAACACATAAGAAAATATCAGATTTCTTTCTCATGGTTTATTTATTTACTCATGGTATCAGGTATGGAGTGTTTGTTTGATCCTCATAATGTTTATGTAGTTTACCTTATGTTCATTCCATCATTACATTATTGCACATGTTTGATCCATAATACACAAGTTTAATTATGTATATTTGAAATTTCCCAATATAGTCTGTTACTCATTGATATAATTTATCAATTTACAATACATGGTTAAAGACAAACATATCATATGATTCATCTAATATGTTTCCTAATAATAAAACATTGATGTATTTATAAAAATCAAAAACATTATTTTGCATTGTAAAAATAAATAATTATTGAAAAAATCAAAATGAAATTCAAATACTATGTGACCGAATCCTTAAATTCATCAACATGATAATACTAAAATCTCTTGTGAGATGTAATTAATAGATATCTCGTTTCTATAGTCTTTGTTTTTTCTCTTGAAGGACCATATTTACAATTTAGATACATTATTATTATTATTTTGAAAAAAATATTGAGATAGATGGTCATAATTGGTATGTAGGTGGTTGTGTTTTCAATTACTACAAATTAATCATTATGTGTGTTTGGGTGTGTGTTTTTATATAATGTTTTGTAGTGAGGGTTTTGGTGGTGATACCTAGATAAAAAATTAAAATTTTATGTGTTTATTTTGTTTTATCTTATCATTTAATTGATAGACTAGAACTGTTATACATATTTGGATGTTTTTGACCAAGTGTGTAACCTACTGAGTATATTTATTCCATCCCCTATAATATATATTCTATTTTATAAGATTTATATGTTTAGTTTGTATGATTATATGGTCTTTGATATATCTATATTGAAGGAATCTATATATATTTAATATAATTATATTTTACAAGTATACCTTTTCTAGGATTCATGTTTCATCTGATGTTGTCCTCTAGTGGTTCATTTTTTTGTATTATATATTCACTAAAATTATAGTTTAATATTAATTATGGTAATAATTTTTATATTAATTACTTTTTCATTTTTTGAGGATAATTCACCTCACTTGAAATATTTTTAAAATGTTTTATTATGTTTCTATGCATTTTCTATTAGATATGGACATGGTGGGTTATACTTGATCATGTTTCCTTACCCACATAGATCAGAACCTTAGAGTATGTTTTCCCATGTGAGTCAAATTAACTCTATGAAATAGGACCCTGATCACATTTTATTCAAACTTTTTTAGGTATTAATGAATAAATAATAGAGGATTATAATTCAATATATGGGGAAAACCTATTAATAATGAGAAATAACTATTTTTAGTTCCTTATTCAATATAATATAGAAATTATGTTTTAAAAAATAGTGACATGTTACAGAATAATTAAAAAAATATTAAAATATATATATAATAGTTCCTTCAATTTACAGTGATAATCAAATCGATATACAACTTCTAATCATCTTATATACAAATATCATCCATAAATAGAATATATTATCAAAGTTCAAATATGGGAACATGATGGATCAATGATCTAATTTTAAACAAATCCCGTTATCTAAATATAAATCATGAATGCTAAATTTCCATTATAATGTGTACAAATTCCTTATCTTATTATACTATTATAGTTTTTATCTCCTCACTATAATAATCTTTTATTTCTATATCATAACCCCATTCCACTAACTTAAATCTTTGTTAGACTATTTTAATTATACTAATTATCAAACCTTTTAATCAGATAACTATATATAATCAAATGAAATGATTAATTTTTTTATAAATAATGTTACTATTCAATTAAATGTAATACAAATTAACCATTTTCCACTTAATCATATTCCTATGATTTAATAACTCTTGGTGTCCCAAAAAAGAAGTTTCTTAACAAATAAATGATTGAAAACATCACCTCCCATTGGTCATCAGGGATTATCATCGTATTTCGTTTATTATCCCTAAGATGAAAACATAAATTTATGTATCAATTTTACACAATACACTATATATTGCACCAAAATATACCCATAATTAGATACTAAAATATTCAAATACTATATTATTAGCGATAAAATATTTTGAAATATTATTCTATCAACTATGTATTATTCATTAATGATTCGAATATATTATTTTAAACAATTAAATCAATGATATATGGTCTTACCAACCAAATATTGAGAACACATTCTCAAATAGTATCTTCTAATATAAGGATTATAATCTTTTTCACGCAGTTTTATAAGGGTGATAATCCATAATCATTATCAATTATACTATTATGGAATTATAGTGTCTTGTGTGATATATACATGTAAATGGTGTGTATCTCTTAGTGTCAATAGAATTTGGAACTCCTTTAACTCTATAAAATTCATTTATAAATAATTTACCATGATCATAATCTTGCAATGAATCTCATATCAGAAAGAATACACCTATTACATTATTTGGTCAACCAATCTAAAATTTCCATCAGGTAAATTTGGTGATCATGAAAACCTAATAATAAAATCCATGGAAATATTCTCCCATTTTCATTTTATAAAGTAAAATAGATACAATAAACTTTATAGTGATAGAATAATAACATTTAATTATTAAAATGTCATGCCTAGATGACATAATTCATCAAAATCCATATTCAATATGAATGACTAGAATTTTCATCTAAATTACTAATACATCTTGGTAGATTCAGTATATATTAGTAAACTAAAATAGTGTGATTCTTTCAAAAAAAATTTACCTTGATCCTAGAAACAACCATATTTCCTCTAAAATAATGATAATAATCTATTAAAATTATCTATGCATTGGTAGCATCCCAAATATATATGGTGTTTATCTTGAATTTATTCATTTCCTTAAAAATAATTTCATTTAAAATGATATATTAATAAATATATGATATTAAAAGTTGAGTAATAAACCATCCAGCATATCCAATATCTATATGGTAATGTCAATAAATAGTAGCATTTAAATTAATTCCCCTTATCTTACATCCCCATGTGAGTTAGAATATTTTTTTTATAATCTTGCAACATCAAATTTCATTTACCTAGTGTTTAAAAAATCTCAATATATAAGGTTTTAAGATAATCTACCAACATTATTTTTCATAGTTTGATATCATTACATAAATATCTAAATAAATATAACTTCTATCAATTCAAATCATGAACAAGAACATTTAATTCTTGATAATGTGCAAGGAATATTTTCACATGGTGGATCAACTTCGTCCTCCAATATTACCGGAAAATCCTCTCTTGTATCAAAAAAAGAATATTTGAAATCTATATGAGTCATAAAATACCTTATAACAAACTCTAAATTATTTTTCAATAAAAATTATAAATAAATAAATTTTCATGTTCCATTCCCCAAATGTTTTATAGTGAAACATTCTATATTAACTCTTCTCTCCATTATGAGTGAATTCTATCAAGTGTGAAAATAATTTTAGGAAATATTGAATGAATCTCTAGTAATATCCATCTAAATCCCAAAACCTATAAGTTAAATATATTACATAGTCTTTTGGAAGTAATCACAATTCATTCCTTCTCATGATCATCAATAATCCATTCTTCTAAAAAAATTATTCCTATAAAATTTTAATTCTCTAAATTTTAAGTATTTATTTTTGAATATAACATAAACATTTTTCCAATTTATTATATTTAAAAAATATCCAAGTGTCTCATATGTTTCGCATGAATTATTTAGTACAAAACTATTTTATCACACATATAATGAAAATATACCCCATAATTATTTTTAATATTTTGTTCATTAATGTTTAAATCTCTACTAGTGAATTGGTAGCATAAAAATGAATGAATGGAAACTTATAATGGAAATATAATCATAAAATATAGGATCTAAGAATACTTCTATTTTTCATCCATAAATTATTCTAGACTGAGGTTCATTTTTGGAAATGAAATGTGTTTTATCAGATCAAACAAATAATAAATTTATTTAATGAAAAAATTATATTAAACCATCACCATGTTTTCATTCTTGTAATTTATTCACACAAAAAATATATAATCAATATTGTTGGATAATAAATTAAATTTTTTCAAATAAAAATCACCACATTGAGTGAATCATTTTGGATCATTCTTATTATGATTTAAAATTAATTATTAAACTATTTTTAGTGAAATTAAATAAGATTGTATATAAATCTAGATCATTGAATTAAATAAGTAAATTTGAATTTGCATGTATCTTCTAGTTGATAATGTATAATAATCCTCTTAGAGGACATCTAGATACAAATCCAAAAACACTATATGTAAATTTATCTATTTTCATTCCATTAATCTATGAAATATCATTCATAAGTGATAATTTTTTGATCTAATGTTACTAGAATTTAATCATACTATACATCTTTGACTGTCTGTATCTCAATTGAATGCTTATATAGCCGTATCAATTTCCATGAAATAACTCTTTGACTGTTGGAATTGATATTATATTTATATTTACACATCCAATCAAATATAGTATTGAAGAAATGCTTTTTTTCTACTGTAATAATAAATACAATGTACTTTACATATTTCCAATCATTTTTTAGAAATATATATATTAAAACATTTTCACAGTCCTTAATCCCAATAGAGTATCAATTTTCATAAACATGATATCAATATTCCTAAAATATGATATCAATTTTACATGAAAATCCAATTGATAAACTATTCATGTATAGATGAATAAATTTCATTCTCTAGTGTCAATTAATGAATAGATGTAACTCTCCAACCCCCGATTCTCGGAGCTAGTGCTTAATTTTAATACATTAGAATGATTATAAGGAATAATTTCCCTAGGGACCGATTAGTTAAGCAGTCATAGAAAAATGATTAAATTCATGAACAATACACTACACTTTTCACATAAAATATTACATAAATAATCCTGTGGGAATTCCATTAATCCCTGCGCTTACCCCTGCATATCATTTATAATAATCTTCATGGAATCCTAGGAAAACAAAACATAAGAAAGGGGTGAGCTCAGATTCTCATTAATAGTAAATAATTTAGTAGAAGATATAAATATTTACATAGAGATGTGTCTTAAAAGCAACAACCTTTTAAACAAAAACATGAACATAATATGGAAAAAATAAATAAAGAATTACCATATACACACACACATAGATATTCTAAATGTATAATAATCACATGTAATAACTAATTTTATAACAAGTTAATGCATCATTCTGGACATAATAACCACATAGTTATGGCCTCATGCTATGACTGCAAAAAAAAAGTCACGACCTTTTTCCAAGACAGAATTTTGTCTCATGAGACCAACAGATGCATCGCGGGTCTATAGTGGGCCCCACCCACCACTTACTAAGTCCAACTCATTTATCATATGAAAAGTGGGAAACATAACATAAGAATTTATATTAAAAATAGTATATGAAATTTCAATACATTAAATGTAAACAGTGAATGGTATAAAAACATCACATCCATAGTCAAACATATCATAATTATATCAATACAATATATAACATTTATTATAATAAATGAAACTCAATCCTGAATAATTTTTAGTAATAGATTTTGACATAGTTAAAAATGGTCTGTAAAACTCTTTTAGAGAAATATCTATTTTACATGATATCATCTAAAAGACACACAATTTAGAAAGGAAGATATTTGAAAGAAAGTTATTTAAAAAAGTTTCCCATACCACTTTGAAAATTCTGAAGGGAATAAAAATTTTGAAATATTCATGTCCATATAAATAAATCAATAAAACCATTTTGAAAACATGGACATTAATAAAGTTGATTTAGACGAAGTTATATTTAAACTATTTAAAATTATGTAATAGTTAAAGTTCACAAAAAAGGATTCCATTTTGAAACTATTTTATGAATCATGTAGATTGATATTAAATATTTCCCAGTAAAAACTTACATAAAATTTTTTATATATTAATGAGATTGATAATTAACCATTACCTTGAACTTTACATTAGTCGAGGGTACGTTAGGCTCATGTATAATGAGCATAGTATGTTATTAAATTATACCATAACCATAATAATATTTATTATATCATATATGATTCATTTATGACTTTATAATAACCATTTATTAATAATTTCCATGTTAATGCTATATTTCGGGTAATAATCCCTTTCTTTACCATACGTGATTTAACTTGTTATTCATGATTGTATCACATAGATCATTATTTACATACAGCTGAAATATAAAACATGATAAATATGTCATAAATATTTAGAATATAAATATTTATTACATATAGATTTATGAAATGGAAAACATTATTTATGGAGATAGTAGGCCGTACGTACACAAAAATGATGTCTCTATTTTCATATCGTATTGAATTGAAGAAAGTGAATGAGATATATGTAAATATATATATATATACAGTATAATTATTATGGCATATATTACATACTTATTAATAATATTTATTTTTGTAATCATCGTTGGATGGTGAACGTGGAAATGAATCTCATCGCGTCGTGGAGAAGATAAGCCGTATGTATCCATGAGCAACGATATCATTATATTTTTGGTGAAATAATATATAATTGGATGGTATATTATATGTAAAGAGTAATTAACAAGTTATATTTAATATTCACATAAATTATACACATTATTTTACCCATCCAAATAATGAATTGTTGAATAAAAAACTACACCATGATAAAGAGATTGTAAGTCGTACATACGTTCGTATGGTGTTTGTGCCATTCATATAACTGATAGAATATTTATCATGGTTGGTCCATATTTATAATAAAATATCAGAATTTATAATGTAATGTTTTTATTATTTTTGTATGGAAACAATAATGAAATAGGAAGTGGACGAAGAAAAGAACATTAAATGAGGTGATTAAATAATAACCTCTTCTTCGGGTTCATCCTTTCGATTTGAAAGAAAGGTATCATTATGATAGTTTTTTGAATAATGTAAGGCTTCTATGGTGAATTTAGGGTAATTTTTATGAGATTTAATCAGTGTTTGGTTGAGAAAAATATATTTGGAGGTGTGAAAATAAAAGTAGGGGAAGAACCCTTTTATAAAGAAGGTGAGGGGTAATTTTAAAAATATCAAAATATTATTTTATTAAAAAGTCCATTTCTCTTTATAATAGATAAAAATATATTTATTTGGATTATATGGTAGGGATGTGTCTAAATAATCTAAAATAATATGTTTTAGATACGTTTAGGTCACCATATTAACCATATCTTTTACATTTAACTATTCGTTGAATAGTTTAACATTTACCATTTCTTCATGTATTTTTATATAACATTGTTAATAAACATACTATAAAAAGGAAATAGAACCTAAAGTGTTCATTAATATCCTATATAACCTTATATAAGACTATTTTTGGAAGTATATATTTTTAATATTTTTATATTATTTAACAAAATAAAATTTGTATAAAAAACACATTATTGTAAATTTTGACACTATTTAGTATTTTATTTTTCATAAAGTCATTAAAACATTATAACATTTCTTAAAATACATTGAATCGTCACTAAAATGTCATATTATCCTAGAAAATTCGTGTATTTCATCAAAAGTTAAAATTTACATTTATTTTGACATTTATAATATCGATTATTTTAATCATTCATTAGTATGTCAATTACAACATCATCATAGTGTAATAAAAATTATTAATTATTAAATCTCTAAAAATTATAAATAAAATACCTTGATTTAAGAAATATTTTTATATTTCTAATGAATATTTATAGTTGAATTTATCTTTTGTATATATCTATATTAAAAATATTACTTAAACAACATTTAATTTAACACTTTTTATTATTCTTTAAATAAAATATAATAAATTACCTAACCTAACCCAAATGGTTAAAAAGGATAGAAATTATATCTTAAGGTTTATTTTGGTCTAAATGCACTTATAAAATAGAATTATTACATGTTTTTTTTGTCATTTCAATATTATTTGTACCATCAACTTCATTATTTACTTTTTACCATGGTAAATAAAATTCAAATGTTGTTTTTCACCAAAATATATTTGGTCCTGTTGAACCACATTTTACTTACTTATTTCAACTAAATCTCTTTTATTTTTTAAATTCAATTCAATGAAATGGTAAAATTACATTTAATGAAAATTTTCAAGTGTGCCTTGAAGTTGGGTAAAAAGACGTTAAAATGGTTCAGTAAAATTATATATATCTAATCTTATTATAAAATGAATCCAATAACGTAAATTGGGCTCAGATATATATATTATGTATATATTTTCACTTGAAAATAAATTTTTAATTACAAATAAATTTTTAAATGAAAATGTAAGATTCATCTACAAGGTAGTGATTTCACTATTCATAAAAAATTGAATGTTTTAAGAAAAATACCAAAAATTCAGAAAAAGATAATTTTGATATTAAAAATTCAAATATTATGACAAATTTACCAAATTAACAATAGAAAATTTTCATTATTTAATTTTAAATAAATTCCACTTGTCAATAAATCAAAATGGGTTTTTAAGAAGTATAAACTATCTATAGATTGGTCTTTGTTTATATACATTTTAACCGTATAATTTCATCCAATGAACGATATTATTTAAAATGATATAAAATATATTTTAATTGTAATTTAAAACCTCTCAAATTTACAATTCAATACTATAAATTATTTTGATTAAAAAAAATTATTTAAAATTTAGTTTTTTGCACTATTCATCAAAATATTAAATTAATTAGAAAAGTACTAAAAATTTGTCCAAACTAAATTTTTACATTTTTATTCTAAAGTAGATTTTAATTTCATTAAATTAGATATATAAAAGTGTCATAAATTGGATTTATGTAGGGTCGTCTATGAAAAGGTTGAAAAAAATATTTATTAAAAAAATAATTCTTTTATCGGAAAAATTGAATTTGTCCTTATATTGTGTCAAAAAAACACATAATATGAATGTTAAAATTATATAGAGAATATAAATTTCAAAATTACGTTAATATTATTCACAACCGCTTTTTTAAACGGCTAGTTTGGAAAGCCTTGGTGCGCTCAAACTCGGTGTTTCTTGGGGCGAACGCTACTGAATTACATTAAATAGATAACATATTATGAAATCTGGGGGTTTTACACTCTCCCCTACTTCAATAAATTATTTTCTCACAATATGAAATTGTTTTTAAAAAATAAAAGGTTGAAAATAGAAAATTATATTTTTGAAAACCCACATCAGAAATAGGTTTCATAACATTTTTTCTTATTAAGAGGGAATGATAAATGAAAAAGTGACCACCAAATTAGGATATCAAATAGGAGAAAATTTGTGGAAACTAGAGACACATAATTTTATGAAAAATGAAAATATTTATAGGGAGTGATAAAATTCATCAATCACAAACAATTGAACAATAAATGAAAATTGTAGTCCTTAATGCCCTAAATCAATGATGATTTAAAATATCATCAGTTAAACCAAACATAAGGGATTTGAATAAATCATTCTTGGTTTGAAGATTATTTTCCTAAATTTTAAGAATTAATTTATTCATAGAAAAATAAAAATAAATAGTTGAAAAGTCGAGTTCCATCTTTTAACAAATTTTAACCACAAACTCATCTTTCTCTCCAAAAGATTATAGAACTCAAAAATATTCTATTTATCATAATCATATTGGGTTTCAAAAACAAAATGAATTTATAATTCACCTATTAAGACATTTAAAATAATTATACATTATATAGATGAGGACATCATGTTGGATAGTGGTAGGTGATTCACATTTTTCGCCCTTCGGTAGAGGGTTCAAGTCTTGTGGCATTACCATATTTGACAGGTTATCTCCCGACCTCTGGGATGCCCTTTTTATGTCAATCCAAAAATAATCTTAAGAAATGTTTTAACCTTAAACTATAAAATCCAATTTAAAAATTAATTCTTTCTATCCCTTAGGCTTATCTAATATGATTTTGTCTAAACTCACAGTATAAAATTTATAAGGAAGGTAAACATATTGAAAATCACTTTTTTCCATGTAATAACATGTGATACCTTCATCTTGTATTCTCTTAAAACATAGTAACACCGTTAATTACCATAAAACCTTATTGATTACATTTATAATCCCTTATTCGTTATATAATACTGTATATTCTCTTTATATCCAAAAGTGTTGTAAAATCCTACAATTATGGAACAAACTATCAATTAAAAATTCTTATGGTAGTAAATAATATCCAGTATAATTTATCTAAATCAGTCACATCTTATACAAAAATCACTACCTCATTATCAATACCATATTAAGGTATATCTTTCCCTCATCCAAGTATTTTCCGAACTGAATAGCACTTTATTGAGTCACTTTTCTTAGTACCATATATTCTCAAATCCCTAATGAAATTGTACTTTAGTACAATCCTTAAAAACATTATAATTCAAACAACATGTACATAATTAATACAACAATCAAGTTAAACAATTATTTAATAACAACTTAAGAACACTAATCATTCCACTCTATCTATGGTAGTATCATAACTTTATTATAATCCAATATAATCATTTTGGTTATACTTTGATGGTTGGGACATCGATACACACAGTCTCTCATCTCCATGTAGATGAATCATTGTACATTTGAAATCATTTTCTTACCTTTTCCATCACTAACTTGGTTTCCTGTTTCTCTGTACTTATAAAAAATCACATTCCCTTCAAGCCCTTCCTAGGGTGATTATTTCAACAGTTATCACATATGGGAAAATCTTTTTTCACTTCTTCTCTTTATCCAACATTCTCTCTACAATCCTCTTATTCTCTCACTTCCCTTCAAATCCATATGATTTAGAGAATTATTTACTTATCTTATTAAAACATGACATTGTTTCTTCATATTATGAGAATACATGGGATTCAATTTCCATTATAAATGATGGCTTAAAACCATTAAATATATGATCAATCTTACTCTTTGGATCTAATATATTTATCTAGTTCTTGTTCCTTCTACTAGGAGCCATTTATAAGTGACGAAATACACTATGTTATATCATATCGTAATTTATAATCCAAAAACTTGAAAATTTTACACGGCTAATTAAATATTTTCACACATCTAGTTAAATAATAATAAAAATGGTTTCTTTTCTTACATATTTACTCATAAATCCTTAATTATGGTTTGGAAATAAAATATGAATAATCCTTAGCATATCCCCCAGGAGTGTCGTAACCCAAAGTGCAGCAATTCTGATTGTCATGCATCAGTTCTAATTTGAGTCTATCTAAAAGAAGTGTTTTTGAATTTACCCTTATATACATCCATTCTAGAGCCTCCTCTACCCGATGGTATCTAGAAATGGATGTATTTATTTGGAAAAATCAACAAATCTCAACATTACCAACATTCTAGGATATTCTTCTATACTAATCCTCAATGTCTATCTTATTGTAATGTTTCATAATAAAAAATTATATAAATCTATTTGATATGTTGTTTCTATACTTCCTATGATATCAACCGAAACACACAGAGCCCAGAATCCCAGAACTAGTGCATTATTTTAATACATTGGCATGACTACACGGAATCATGTCCTAAAGGACCGATCACTTTACCATTCTTGGAATATATTTTAAATACATGAACATCACATTACACTTTCTAACACAAAGACAAAATATATAATCCTTTGAGGATTCCATTAATCCCATTCCTTAACAACACATATCAATCATAATACACATCTTGGAATCCTGGGAAAATAAAACGCAATAAAGCGGTGAGATCAGATGCTCAGTTTGTGTAAATAATTTAGTTGAAGCTATAGAATTTTAAGGAAAGATGTGTAATAAAAAGAACATCCTTTTAAACCTAAACATTAACATAATATGTCCAATATAAATAAAAAATTATTAATTACAAAGGCACATGTATATTCTACTAGTCAAATAATAACATGTGATAACTAATTTCATAACAAGATAATGAATAATGCCGGATATCATAACCACATAGTCAAGGCCTCGTGCGAAGACTACCAATAAATTTTTTTCAAGTCCATGCTCCAAGACACTAATTGGTCTCAAGAGTCCTCCAAATGAATTGGGAGGCAACAGCGGGCCCCAAACATAACATATTAAGTCCAATTCATTCCTCATATGAAAAGGGTAATACATAACATAAACATTCATATTAAAACTAGAATACAAAATGTCAATACTTCAACTGTAAACCATGAATGGTTTAAAAATTACACATCCATAGTCAAACAGATCATAAATCATTTAGTACAATATAGAACATTGTATTATAATTAATAAAACTCAATCATGAATAATATCTAGTTATTGATGTTGACATAGTTGAAAATGATTAGTAAAACTCTTTGCGTGAAATATAACATTACTATAAAATAATTTAAAAGTAACACTATTTAGATAAGAAGACATTTAAAAGTCATTTTTGAATCAATTTGTCCCATACCACTAGGAAACATTTGAATGGAATTAACATTTTAAAATATTCATGTCCATATAAATAAATCCTTATAACCATTTTGAAAACATGAACATTAATGAGAATGATTTAAAAAAATGATTCTTTAAACATTTTAAATGGTGTGTTAGTCAAAGGGTCCCTTAAAAACAATCATTTTGTAATCTATTTTATGAAATATGTATATGGATAAGAAATATTTCCCAGTAAAAACATTCATAAACAATCTCGGATAATAACTAGATTGAAGAATTTACCCTTACCTTGTACTTTCCATTAGTCGAGGGTACATTTAGCCTGCATTATAATGATAATAGTTTGTTATTATATTATTACATAACCATATTAATATTTCTGATTTCATATATCATTCATTCATGGTATTATACTACCCATTTAATAATAATTTCAATGTTAAAGTATCCTTTTGTGTAATAATCACTTTCTTTATTGTACGTGTTTTAACTTATTATTCTTGATTCTTTCACTTAAATAATATTTTGATTATTCACGAATATAAAACATGACTAATATTTGATATATATTCTGAATATAAATAATTACAATGGATATATTTTTGAAATGGAAAACACCATTTATGGAGATGGTAGGCCGTACATATGCATAAATGACGTTTCAGTTTTCATATTGTATTCAATAGACGTAACTGAATGAGATATATATATATATATATATATATTTATAGTATAATTATTATTTCATATATTATATACCTATTAATAATATATTTTTTTACAATCATCGTTGACTGTTGAATGTGGAAATGAATCTCATCGAGTCGTGGAGACGGTAAGATGTACGTACGCACGAGCGACAATATCATTGTATTGATGGTTAAATAAAATGTAATTGAATGATATATTATATATAAAGAATAAGAAAAATGTTATATTTATTATTTACATCATTTATAATCACTATTATACCCATCCAAATAATGAAGTGTTGAATAACAAACTACACCACGTCGTGGAGACGGTAAGCCATAAGAACACACGTATCGTGACATTGTCATTCATAAAAAGGATAGAATAATGAATATGGTTGTACCATATTTAAAATAAAATATCAGTATGTAGAATATATTGGAGTTATTATTTTTTAATGGAATCAACCAAGAACGAGGATGTGGACGAAGAAAAGAACATTGAATGAGTTGAGAAATATTATTACCTCTTCTTCGGGTTCTTCCTTTCGATTTTAACAAAAGGGCTCCATAGGTTAGATTTATGATCTATTTAAGGACTCTATGTAGAATTTACCATAGTTGGGAGGAGTGTTGAGAATGTTTTGGCAGAACCAAATGGCTTTTGAGGTGTGAATATAAGAGAAGGGGAATGACCCATTTATAAGGGAGGTGAGGGGAACTTTTGGAATATTTTGAAATATTAATTTAATACAAAATAATTTTTAGGTTATGATATCTCTATATTGATTTATTTTGAGGATAAGTTAAATATTCCAATAAATCCACTCAAACAATAGGTTTTAGACTTGTTTAGTTCACCAATTTAACCTTATCATTTTTATTTAACTCTTCGTTAAATAGTATAACATTTACTATGTATTCTTGTATTTTTACATTAGATGGTTCATAAACATACAATAAAATTACAATAGAACCTCAAGTGGTTATGTAATGTCACATATAGCCTTATATATGCCATTTTTCTAATATATATATATTTTTTAGTTTTATATTATTGAATAAAATAATATTTTTATTAAAAACTCATTTATGTCAATTTTGACCCTATTTAGTAATTGATTTTTCATAAAGTCATATCATATGTATAACCTCAAAATAAATACATTTTTTCACCCCTAACATGACATATTCAACAAAAAATTAATATATTGCCTTAAAATTGTCAATTTACATTTATTTTGGTATTTATAATATCAATTATTTTAATCCTTCATTGATAAGGTAATTATAACATCATTAGTGTGTCATAAATAATTTTAATTTTTAAATGTATAATAATTATATATAAAATACCATAATGTATGAAATCTTTTTAGGTTTCTATAGAATATTTATAGTCCTATTTAACTTATTTATTACTCTATATTAAAAATGTTTTACTTAATAAACATTGAATTTATCACTTTTAAATCTTCGTTAAATAAAATATATTTAATGTCCTAATCTATCCCAAATGGATCAAAATGATACTATTTTTCTACTAAGGTTTATTTTTGTCGATATTCACTTATCTAATGGAATAAGGACTTGTGTTGGGGTAAATTTAATATTAATTTTACCTTTAATTATGTTGTTCACTTTTTACCGTTGTAAATAATATTAAAAATCTACTTTTTAAAAAATATTATTTTCATCCTATTGATCCAAATTTTACTTATTGATTCAAACTGTTTCTATTGTAATTTTTAATGTCAATTCACATAATTGGTAAAATTAGGATTTATGAAAATTTGAATGTGTACCTAGAAGGTGCGTAAAAACATGTTAAAATGGTTCAATAAAATTTAATATTTCTAATATTATTATAAAATCACTTAAATTACATACATTAGAATAATATATTTATTATGTGTCTATTTTGACATTCTGGTAATTTTTTAATTAAAAATAATTATTTAAATGAAAATGACGGTTTCTATCTACGACACAGTGTTTTCCATATTCATCAAAAAATTGAATGTTTTCAGAAAAATACCAATAATTCCACCAAAGCTAATTTTTATATTCTGAATTAAATTTTTTGAATTTTAACAATTTTAAAACATAGAATTTTCATTAATTAATTTAAAATTAATTTCCGTTGTCAATACCAGAAAATGAGGTTTTAAGAAGTAAAAACAATCCAAAGATTGACATGTGTTTATATACAATTTAAATGTGAAATTACATAAAATAAACTACATTATTTTAAATGATTAAAATATAATCTAATGTTACACCAAAACCACTAAAATGTATAATTTAACACTATAAATTATTTTGATGAGAAAAATATGTTTTTAATACAAATTTGGTATTTTTACTATTTATCAAAATACAAATGTTATCAGAAAAGTGCTAAATCATTGTACATACTATATTTTTATGTCTCAATTATAATGAATATTTTAATTTCATTAAATTTATTATATAAAAGTGATCAATATATGATTTAAAAAGGGTTCTCCAAAAAAAGGTGGAATAAAACATTTAAAAAAAATTACTTTTTATCAAAAATTTGAATTTTTACATATATTATGTATAAAAATTACAGAATATGGATTCTAAAATTATATAGAGTTTGTAAAATTAATTATTCAGATAATACAATTCATAACATCTTTTTAAAATGCTGGTTTGTTAAGTTGTGATGCGCTCGAACTTAGTGTTGTGTGTGGAAGAAGCTACTGAATTACATTTAAGAGATAATGTATTATAAAATGTTGGGTTGTACAATAAATAAACATAGATGTTATAAAATTGGTTTCTAAAACCACAAAAGGTTCTTCTTCATTTTTAACTCCTCTACTTTAGGTTTATAAATAATTAATATTGGAAAATATTTGAAGTTGTTGTCCAATCCACCAAATTATAAAATCAAACATTTTCATGATTCGCTAGATTTTCTTATCTTGAACCATAAATTGGTATCCTCATTTATTATACATATTTTTATTCTCCACCAATCATCGTTTTTGAGAGAATCTCAAATAAAATATTTATAAGACACAACTTCCAATAGTGAATCCATGAATAATATGGAACTTGGTATTTTTATTTGAAGTGTTCCACCCCACCAATTTGAAATAATTCCTCTAGAATATTCCATTATGTGATGTGAAAAAATGATTCTGCTAATTTCCCATAAAATACCATCCATGTCGAAATGTGAACATAAATTGAATTACTACCTCCACCACACATAGGAATTAAACTTTTTTTGTCAATTAATTACCCTATATACATTAAGGTGGTGTCAAGATATCATTATTCAAATTGCCATGTGCACACCTACGAATACACCAAATACTTCTATATTACAATTTTTATCTTAAATTGGTACAATGGTGATATTATACTATATGGATCAGTAATATATATAATGAAAAAAATATAAATAAAGATAAAATTATATAATAACAAATAAATCAATTATAAATTAATTAATAACAAGTAATGAACATTATACAAAGTACATGAAGCATACATTCATCATTTAATATAATATACAGGGCTAGTCTAAAAAGAATAAATTTATAAAAAAAATCTCAATCAAGGTGAATTAAAATTACATGATAAACATTAAATCCATATATCCCATGACCCATCCTATCAAAAATAAGGGAAATACGTCACAGAGAGCAGTCTGGATCATAACATGTAACTTTGAGTTCGATCCCATTACAAAATGGTGGGCTGAACAGGTTGTTAGAGAAACCTAGTAGGTGACATACCATTGTGTCTACATAAATCCCATACCATAATCTAATAGTAATATGTATGAAGGAATAATATATAAACAGTCATTAAATGTAAAAATGTCGATATTAGTTTCCTCATGGACACCTGGCCAATCATATCTCCTTGGGCCTATACCAAAATATCTCCCAACAAGTAATCATGTATATATATATGTCCATATGGAAACATGTATATATATATATAAATAGGATTATTGGAATGGACCATAAGAATATGAATCATGAATACATATATAAATACATAATAATATTCTCATTACATTTAATATGGGTTCCTTTATATGGATCAGAACATCAGATATAGAGAACTATGTACAACAATCCAAATCAAGGATGTAAAATGTCATGTCTGACATCCTAATAATTTGAGTGATAAATCAAGAATGTTAAACATAAATGATATGTAGAATCATATTAAATATTTAATTCTAAGGGGTAATGGAGATTCATGTCCATCAACCCTAAACATGTCCTCTCAATAATAATCATGAATATGGTCACCCCACATTCCCTATGATCCATTTACAAAGGAATTCGATAAATAAGATCCTGGTATTGCTCATTGAATAGTGTATCTCATATGACCTATAATCCTATCCAATCTATTACTTATTGGGAATACAAGGTTCTATTAATATATAAAAATTAATTTAATACTTTTTAGTCATATTATTTATTTGGATTACACATGAATATAATGTGGAATGATAATTGGATTGGTGAAGTACTAATAACAGTTTACACTATACATGTTATATAGTATATGATAGACCATTAGAATTATTCATGATGAAATATAAATGATTCAACATTAAGACAAAGTTGTCCAAATAATGTATGATGAATAACGAAGGCCATAAAAGTATGCATTTCATAAAACAATTCATCAAAAACAATTCATGTATCCCACACATTTCCAAATATTGATAATGTTTAATAATATATACACACCATCAAATGATCAATTTTAATCCTGTTATCCATATTAATTGTAGGGTAATACCCAATCATAGTATAAATAATTTTCAATGTTAAGTGAGTCATCCACCTCAGTTATGAATAATTTAATTCTATCTTCCCTTCATAATTATTAGTTGAATAGTTAACACATTTCACAATGGGGTTTTAATTATATATACAATTGCATATAGTTATTTAGAATATAGTGAAAAACTATAAATGGGTGGTTTGGGTTGATATATACAACCTCCAACAATGATATTTGTTCCACAGGGGGTATTTTATTTAACCAATTATCTGTAAGTATGCATAAATGACGTTTCTGTTTTCATATTGTATTGAATAGACGTAACTGAATGAGATATATGGATATATATATTTATTTATTTATAGTATAATTATTATTTCATATATTATATACTTATTAATAATATATATTTTTATAATCATCGTTGACTGCTAAACGCGGAAATGAATCTCATCGACTTGTGGAGACGATAAGATGTGTGTACGCACAAGAGACGATATCATTGTATTGATAGTTAAATAAAATGTAATTGGATGATATATTATATATAAAGAATAATAAAAATGTTAAATTTTTTATTTACATCAATTATACTCACTGTTATACCCATCCAAATAATGAAGTCTTGAATAAAAAACTATATCACGGCGTGGAGACAATAAGCCGTAAGTACGCACGTATCGTGACATTGTCATTCATAAAATGTATAGAATAATTAATATGGTTGTACCAAATTTGAAATAACATATCAATATGTAGAAGATATTGGATTTATTATTTTTTAATGGAATCAACCATGAATGAGGATGTGGAAGAGGAAAAGAACTTAGAATGAGGTGATAATATTATCACCTCTTCTTCGGGTTCTTCCTTTCGATTTGAACAAAAGGGCTCCTTAGGATAGATTTATGATCTATTTACGGACTCAATGTCAAATTTAGGGTATTTGGGAGGAGTTTTGAGAAGGGTTTGGCTGATCCAAATGGCTTTGGAGGTGTGAATATAAGATAAGGGGAAGTACCCATTTATAAGGGAGGTGAGGGGCACTTTTGGAATATTTTGAAATATTAATTTACTACAAAAAATTTTTCTGGTTCTGATATCTCTATATTGATTTTTTTGAGGATAAGTTAATGATTTCTATAAAGCCTCTTAACCAATAGGTTTTAGACAAGTTTAGTTCACCATTTTAACATTATCATTTTTATTTAACTCTTCGTTAAATAGTTTAACATTTACCATGTCTTCTTGTATTTTTACATTACATGGTTCATAAACATAAAATAAAATTACAATAGAACCTCACATGGTTATGTAATGACATATATAGCCTTATATATTCCATTATTCTGATATATAGATATCTAGTAATTTTAAATTATTTAATAAAATAATATTTGTATTAAAAACTCATTTATGTCAATTTTGACACTATTTAATAATTGATTTTTCATAAAGTCATATCAAATATATGGCCTCAAAATAAATACATTTTATCATCCCTAACAGGTCATATTCAACAAAAAAATGATTATATGGCTTCAAAAGTCTCAATTTACATTTATTTTGATATTTATAATATCAATTATTTTAATCCATCATTGATAAGGCAATTAAAACATCATTAGTGTGTCATAAATAATTTTAATTTTTAAATGTCTACAAATTATAAATAAAATAACATAATGTATGAAATCTTTTTAGATTTCTATTGAATATTTGTAGTCCTATTTAACTTATTTATTACTCTATATTAAAAAAGTTTTACTTAATAAACATTGAATTTATCGCTTTTAAATCTTATTTAAATAAATCATATTTAATGTCCTAATCTATCCCAAATGGATCAAAATGATACTATTTTTGTTCTAAGGTTTATTATTGTCGATATTCACTTATCCAATAGAATAAGTACTTGTGTTGGGGTAAATTTAATATTATTTTTACCTTTAATTGCGTTGTTCACTTTTTATCGTGGTAAATAATATTAAAAATCTACTTTTTACAAAATATTATTTTCATCCTATTGATCCAAATTCTACTTACTGATTCAAACTGTTTCTTTTGTAATTTTTAAATCCAATTCACATAATTGGTAAAATTATGATTTAAGAAAATTTGAATGTGTACCTAGAAGGTGTGTAAAAACACGTTAAAATGTTTCAATAAAATTTAATATTTCTAATCTTACTATAAAATGACTTAAATGAAATAAATTTGAATAATATATTTATTATGTGTCTATTTTGACATTCTGGTAATTTTTTAATTAAAAATAATTATTTAAATGAAAAAGTCGGTTTCTATCTAAAACACAGTGTTTTCCATATTCATCAAAAAATTGAATGTTTTAAAAAAAATACCAATAATTCCACCAAAGCTAATTTTGATATTCCGATTTTTTTTTTAATTTTACAAAATTTAAATCTTATAATTTTCATTAATTAATTTAAAATTAATTCCCATTGTCAATACCAGAAAATGAGTTTTTAAGAAGTAAAAACAATCCAAAGATTGACATGTGTTTATATACAATTTAAATGTGAAATTATATCAAACAAACTACATTATATTAAATGATTAAAATATAATCTAATGTTACACCCAAACCACTAAAATTTATAATTTATCACTATAAATTATTTTGATCAGAAAAAGTTGTTTTTAATTCAAATTTGTTATTTTCACTATTTATCAAAATATAGATGTTATCAGAAAAGTACTAAAAAATTTTACATACTATATTTTTATGTCTCAATTATAATGAATATTTTAATTTCATTAAATTTATTATATAAAAGTTAACAATATATTATTTAAAAAGGGTTCTCCAAAAAAAGGTGGAATACAGAATTTTTTATAAAAAATACGTTTTTATCAAAAAATTGAATTTGTCCATATATTATGTCTAAAAATAACATAATATAGATGCTAAAATTAAATGTTGTTTGTTTAATTATATATTCATTTATTAAAATTCATAACATCTTTTTAAAAGGCTGGTTTGTTGTGTCGTGATGTGCTCGAACTTACTGTTGTGTGTGGAAGATGCTACTGGATTACATTTAAGAGATAACGTATTATAAAATGTTGGGTTGTACAATAAATAAGCATATAAGTTATAAAATTGGTTTCTAAAACCACAAAAGGTTCTTCTTCATTTCTAAATCCTCTACATTATGATTAGAAATAATTAATATTGGAAAATATTTTAAGGTATTGTCCAGTCCTCCAAATTATAAAATCCCACATTTTTATGATTCACTATATTTTCTTATCTTGAACCATAAATTGGTATCCTCAATCCTTATACATATTTGTATTCTCCACTAATCTTATTTTTTGAGAGAATCTCAAATAAAATATTTATAAGACCCAACTTCCAATAGTGAATCCATGAATAATATGGAACTTGGTATTTTTATTTGAAGTGTTCCACTCCACCAATTTGAAATAATTCCTCTAGAATATTCCATTATGTGATGTGAGAAATTGATTCTGTTAATTTCCCATAAAATACCATCCATGTCAAAATGTGAACATCAATAGAATTACTACCTCCACCACACACAATAATTAAATTTTTTTTGTCAATTCATGACCCTATATACATTAAGGTGATGTCAATATATCATTATTCACATTGCCTTGTGCACACCTATGCATACACCAAAGACTTATAAATTACAATTTTTATCTTAAATTGGTACAATGGGGATACTATACTTTATGGATCATTAATATATATAACGACAAAAAAATATAAATAAACATACCATTATATAATAAAAAATAAATCAATTATAAATTAATGAATAACAAGGAATGAACATTATACAATGTACCTGAAGTATACATTCATCATTTAATATAATATATAGGTCTAGTCTAATAAGAATAAATTTATAATAATAAAAAAACCCCAATCTAGTTGAATTAAAAGTACATGATCAACATCTAATCCATAGATCCAATGACCCATCCTATCAAAAATGAAGGAAATACATCACAGAGACCAGTCTGGATCATAACATGTAACTTTCAGTTCAATCCCATTACAAAATTGTGGGCTGAACAGGTTGTTAGAGAAACCTAGTAGGTGACAACCCATGGTGTCTACTTAAATCACATACCATAATCTAATATTAATATGTATGAAGGAATCATAAATAAATAGTCATTAAATGTAAACATGTCAAGATCAGTTTCCTCATGGACACCTGGCCAATCATATCTCCTTGGACCAATACCAAAACATCTCCCAACAAGTAACCATGTATATGTATATATTCCCATATTGAAAAATGTATATATATATATATAGGATTATTAGAAAGGAACATAGGAATATGAATCATGAATACATATATAAATACATAATAATATTCTCATTACATAAAATATGGGTTCTTTTATAAGGATCATAACACCAGATATAGAGAACTATGTACAATAATCCAAATCAAAGATGTAAAATGTCATGTCTGACATCCTAATAATTTGAATGAGAAATCAATAATGTTAAACATAAATGATGTGTAGAATCATATTGAATATGTAATTCTATTGGGTAATGGAGATTCATATCCATCAACCCTAAACAAGTACTCTCAATAATAATCATGAATATGGTCACCCCAGATTCCTTATGATCCATTTACAAAGGAATTCGATAAATAGGATCCTGGTATTGCTCATTGAAGAGAGTATCTCATATGACCTATAATCCTATCCAATCTATTCCTAATTGTGAATAAAAGGTTCTATCAATACATTAAAATTAATTTAATACTTTGTAGTCATATTATTTATTTTGATTAAAGATGAATATAATGTGGAATGATAATAGGATTGGTGAAGTACCAATAATAGTTTACACTATACATGTTATATGGTATATGATTGGCCATTAGAATTACTCATGATGAAATATAAATGATTCAACATGAAGACTAAACTGTCCAAATAAATTATGATGAATAACGAAGGCCATAGAAGAATGCATTTCGTAAAAAAATTCATCAAAATAATTCATGTATCCCACACATTTCCAAATATTGATAATGTTAAATAATCTATACACACCATCAAATGATCAATTTTAATCTTGTTATCCATCTTATTTGTAGGGTAATACCCAATTATAGTATAAATAATGTTCAATCTTAAGTGAGTCATCCACCTCAGTTATGGATAATTTAATTTTATCTTCCCTTCATAAATATTAGTTAAAAAGTGAACACATGTCACAATGGGGTTTGAATTATATATCTAATTGCATAGAGTTCTTTAGAATATGGTGAACAACCCCAAATGGGTGGTTTGGGTTGACATATACAACGTCCAACAATGATATTTGTTACAATGCTGTATTTTAGAAATTATTAAACATAATGGGAAAATCGAATAGACCACCAATATTATTATTATGAAAATTTACACAACCATTATAAACCATTAATTATAATAAAAATGGAAGAAATCAAAGTAATTGAAAAATTCCAAACAATAAGGCATATGATCTCACATTGAAATAAAATTTCATATGGAAAGATAAATGATGAAATGAATCTAAAGGACTTGAAGAAATAATGAGGGATAACCAACGTAATGAACATGAACTTATTTTAAGTCTATTTAAGGAAACACAATTAAATACTATAAAAAGATTATTTGGGAGATTGAGTAGGCTTTGGTGCATGGAATATGCATTAAATGAAAGAGGGTAGAGGTTTTAATGGTTAGAGGATAAATATATAAGTTTATTGACTTTTATTAATCCATACAGTTTGAAAACAATTGATCCAAATATGTAAGATAACATTCTATATTGGCATAACCATTCCATGGGAGGAACATGGTTAACAACCTGTGTCTAGCATTTATGGTTCCACTACCCAAATAGGATACCATCTTTCATGGATAAAATAAAAAATTCTAAAAACCATTTACCATCCATTCATGTCCCTTTACCCCTCTATATTAAATTTAATTGTTCTCTATACCCACTTCATGATTTGAATAAACAATTTGTCAATACAAATTGGACCCTTGGTTTGTTTGTATGTTTACTTCATACCATTTTCAAACCATTATCTATATATTGTATCTCCCATAATTTAGTTTTTAATGCCTCATTCTCCCTTAACCAATATAATCATTCGATACAGCTCTAATGCATTGACACATATCCAAACACAACACTTTTATGTGTTCCTACTCATATAAATACAGTTTTAATCTCATGAAAACTTTTTTCGTATCCACCAAATGAAAACCTCAATATCCATTGTAAATTTCAAACAATCCCAAACATAAGATTTTACAACCCCCACCTTAGAAATTCTCATCCCTGAGTAGCCCTAATGGACATTCATTACAACACCCAACCTTCTTGGGTCATGAATCCTTACTCTAATCAATATGTTTCAAATATGAATACCCATTGTGTACCCAATAGATTTTTTAAGAAATGGCCACTAAAACAAATAATACTATATACATTTATGGAAACTATAAATAAATTCACAAATAATGATCTTGTATGTGTCTTTAGGACCCAAAACATGATCACATAATCATATATTTCATAAAATATCTAATAGAACACTACACCCTATGCTTTTAATTTCAAAAATAATCCACGACACTATGCTTGAACCACCGTATATTCAAAATATAGAACTTACATTTCATACTAATGATTATCCTGATATGTTTCCATACTCACTACATCTGGCCTTATTGGATGAAACATCTATCTATCCTTGATTTTATCGAAATAGTCAAACACCAATAGACTAAAAATTTCCTTGTGTCTCTAAAATTCCCTCGGATAACCTTTTCTAACACATAGACCAAAATCATTCCAAAACATGCTATATAGGATGAGGTTTATCACATATCACATTAATCTAACCTGGAGAAAATTTTTCATGCCACTTTTGGAAGTTTATTTCTAATAATTCTCGATAAAAGTGGTCGAAACATACAAGACATGATATTGATTAATTTAATTAATGGTACCTTGAGATCTCTTTCAGTACACTCATCAAAGAATATAACTAGCTTCTACTGATCTCTCTAGTGAAAATCATTATTTATATTTTAATGAAACTACACTAGAACAAAAACATAATCAAACCAAAACCCTTGGATTTTCAAAAACTAACCATCCATTTAGTTTGGATATAAATTTGAGGTAACGTCAGAATAAAAATAATAGATCCCATGGAACTTATCTACCATTCCATACGTTATAATTTTTATGTACAACATCGTTACAATGTTGAGCCATAATCACCTCAGATCCATTGAACAATACCAAATATGGTATCTCAACTAGTAGTCGATTCGAGGAATATCCTAGTGTTTGTGATTTTGTCTATGCCATTCCTACATGGAAATCATAGTGTTGTGGAGGGAAATGAAAACCTATGACAATATCCATATCTATGACCTTAGTCAAGAGTAAAATGACTAATAAATTTTTGAGAAACCATCAAGATTATTCATAGAGTTTTCAGTGTAATAAAAAAATACATGATGCCATTATCCAATGCAATCTATGATCCAAACTATCATCCAACATCATGTTATGCTGTTTCATGTCCCTTCCCACATATGATTTATCAAACTGTGACCAACAAACCACTCCCCACTCTAGGATAATTCCCAATGTTTCATCAATTTAGTGTTTTCTAATTACCACGACCCATTATCCTTAAATCCTTATATATATATATAAACTATATTTTATATTAACCATCCCATGATTGAGTGACAACATACATTTAATCTATATCTCATTCCTACATCCCGAAAATGGTTCCCATGAAAGTCATCAAATATAATATATTCAACAACTGTCCCCACACTCAACCATAAAAATTTTTAGTCCCCAACTTATCAAATACCGTAATCCACTCCTCAAGCATAACTCCCAATGATTCTATCAACCATTCCAAAATGATATTCATGTAGCTGAGAATATAGCTAGTACTATGTCCGCTTAGTCAGGATGATGTCAATATGTGGGTCATGATTTCATATGAACTAATATTATACTAATATATCATCGATATGGATTTATTTAAAACCTCAATACACATCAACAAGGCTAAATATTCCTTAAACAACAGCAGACACTATACCTCATGATTATGTGTTTCATAGTTCAAAAACAAGTGATGTATCGCATGTTTCCAAATCCTTTTTTATATTGTCCCTTTGTACCATGAAATTCTATTCAATTCTTCCCTGTGATCTTAGTGACCATGACTCCTACTATCATTTTTTAATTTTTTGATCCTCCAGATGTAAATTTTTGATAAAAAGCATTCTACTATAGAAATTTTCCATGCACAACTTGACCATATTAATCATTCCATATGTAGTGGGTATAAATCACATACCATCTGATTGAAGACATGAATCTTACCATTTCTATTCTTTCATAAATTATGCCATATTTTTACACTACATGTCACATTAGTATTATCATTAAAGGATATCCCTTGGAAATCCTATTCAGAAAATATCACCACAAATGTGCTATGAATTATTGAATGACATGTTGTATTATAGATTCATTTTAGAAAATTATGATTCAAAAAGTGACCACCGATCAATAGGACAAGGCACCCGAATAGTCATTCTAGTTGAATATTGACTCAATACATGATCATCTTAAGTGATTTATTGAAAACCTAGACAACACAATGTCTATGAAACAAAATCTGAGAACGTTCCTTTGAATCGGTAACATCACAGGTGTAAAATATATTTTATTACCATTCTAGAAAATGTAATCATGGAACCTCTCAAATATGATTACCTTGATCAATAAAAATTATGTTATCCAAAAAGGGTAATAGTTAATGGTTAGGGGTTCTATCCATCTACCTAGACCTAAAATTTAAAATCTCCAAGAAGGGTCAAGAAGTCTGTCAAACTATCCCTATGGCCTCTATAATTAGTTCTATTGTCTACTTGAGGGAATCAAATATAGGATATATAACAATCCTGTGGACTCAATATATAAGTTGTAAGATTAAAATAGTTAAAAATATCATTGACCTATAAGGTTTAATCCTATAAACAATCCATAATTGAATAGACTCTCAAGCATTGAAATATATGGGTTGATCCTTTATAACAATCCTCAAATGGAATTGATACCTTGTATATCATAATGTCATCATAGGTGTAGTATGATACGGAACTCGCTTGGTTTTCACATATGGTAACACCCACTCAAGGATAAATTTACAATTTATCCACCCACCTACCAAGGTTTTAAGTACATACAAAGAGTCCTACCCAACACAATAGGTTGAATAATTACACATAACATTACTTTGATCAAGGATTAGTATTTTATCAAATTCCGATTTCCTTGGTATCTACCATAAATGGGCTAACCACTAATTATAAATATAAGTAATCGAGCATAAATTAATAAATTAGGACTAAAAGGTCATTTGAATCTTCTTTTTCACCTTTATATCTAATGCACCCAAATAATATGATGCATAAGGGAGACACTAATGATCATGTTCATGGAAACTCTTATAGAATCATTATACCTAATCATTATAGCATGGTTCCTTATTTTCAACCTACCCCAAGGGTTTTAATTTCTACCATTTTCATCAGTCCATATTTATATAACATTTAAAAGTCTTATATATAACAAATAATAAGTATTACTGATAAAGAAAGCATTGTACAAATGTACTTATTAGGATATTTGTCTAATTCCATGGATCATGATGTACATGATTTTATAATTTACGCTTTCAAAATATTTCCATAGCTATAATCTCTCCAAATATGTTTCAGTTATTGAATATTTGAATTAAAATCAATTGAGTAAAACACCATTTATGTTGTAATATGAATTTTAGCAAAATAAACCTCAAATACAATTTTATTTAAAAACAGGATACTGTCATTATCCTTTAAAATAGTTTAGTATAGTAAAATTGCACTATGAATTTATGCGTACATAGTATAAGTGGTCAAAGATAAGTTAAATGAACATCCCACATTTATAATATAAAAAACCCCATGAGGAGAACCACCAAGGAATATAAAGATAATGGAAACCTATGAGGCTACATCCATGCTAACATGGGTTCATTTATGTGGAACCTAAATGTTTTTGATTTATTTAAGATTAATTACACCCTTTGTGTTTTTAACATTTAATAATATCAATTAATGACTATCCAACATGGGGTGTTTCATGTTCTAAGATCTATAAGCATCCAATTCATTTTATGAGACAAAATTTACATTTTATTATTTATAGAAGGTTGTATTGGATTAATTTACATTTGAATGTTATAACTGATGTTTCCTTTATATGATTTAATTGGGAATCATGTAATTTTATTCCAGAATTCACCTTCAATATCCAGACATAAATACTCATTATGTGATTGTTTGATTATATGGGTCGCCCTTTCCAATTTATATTTTCCCAGACAATTTATTAATTTCTATTTAAAGCCATTTAATTAAAATGAGTAATGTGTTAACCAATGAACGCAATGGTCAATGGCTCAAACGTGTTATAATTAGTTACATAACGTTTATAAATCAATATATGTATAAAACAACATTTAGGTTGATGTATACACTTTAATAAACAATTATATTTCTCATGTACCATGCATAAAATTTTAGAAAATATGTAATATTAAATTATAGGAAGTTATATTATGCAATGGTAATAGTTGGAAATGAAATAAACATGGCATGTATCATGCATGAAATAAAAATCCTCCAGATGCTATAATTATTCATGAACAATACTTTCTTCCATACCAGGGCGTGGGTAAAATAATTTAAATCCCTTGATTTAGTATGTAGTGTAAAAGTAAATAAATCCATAGAGGTGAAATAGTAATAATCATTAATAAAAATGAAAATAATAAAACAATCATAGGAATCTATATCTTCTCCTTGTATGTTGGTTTAAAATACCCATAAATTGGATACCTATCAACGACCAACATGTTCATAGTCTCATGCATGACTTACTATATTGTAAAACCAACAAAAATTATCCTCTGATACCACATGAAAAGTCCTGAAACAATATCCACTAAAATGGTTTGACTTGTTGGTTTTCCACAACGAGTCTAGAATGCCTCCCTATACAGTACAATCTATCAACTAGAAACGAGGGTCTAAATTTGGTATAGTGGGTAAATTATACTCTCTATATAAGAAATAGATATAATGGATGAAATTATAAATTGAGGTAATTTAATATAATAAAAATTGTAAATTAACAGTAAATAAATGACTAACTATGGAAGACCATGGTAATATAGAAATGAAACATATATTGAGATTATAATACACTATACATGTATATATTACTAAGAATAAATAAATTATAATGGCCCAAAAAATAAATATTCATTGGATATGTGAGTATATGCTCAGCTGGTACTCTCAATCACACTTTTCCAATCCTATCCCAAATGATTGTAAAATAGCACAAATCGTAGTGAATCTTTTAGGCTCTAACTAACAGATCTATCCAAGCTCCAAATGATGTCCAATAAAGGGTGTGTAGTATACTAAGTTGTTCGACAGAAATATTGTCTAACGAAATCAAATACAATAATATAAAATGTAGTAGTGTGAAGGTGTAATTAATTAATAGTATGTAAATAAATGTAACCAATTTGGGATCAGTTTCATCATCGACACCTTATCAACCACACATTCTTCACCCTATGTCATAATATCTCTGAACATTCCATATTTTATATATATACATAAATGAAAAATATAAATATGTAGATATATAAATTCCTAATAAACGATATTCGACATAATACCAATCCATAAATAGATTATTATAAAATTAAATTTTCATTTCATAAAATATGTTTTCCATCCCAACATTCATATTTATGGATAAAAAGAACCATTCCCATAAATACAAATCATTTATGAAAATCTTCATGTCCAAAATCATAACAATAGTTGTGAAACATTATTTCCCAAAAACCCAAAATGTTTTCAACCATCATTCCCACATCTTAGACCTTGGGATTTCAAACATCATCAACCACCCTAACGAATCCCTCTCAATAATAATTATGTATATTGTAGTGAAACATTCAATAAGATCACTTAATCAATTTGTTCCATAAAGTGGATTCTTGAATAACGGATTTCCAATTGTAACCCATCTGACCTATGATCTATTCAAAGGTATTGTTTATTTGGAATCCAAGGTTCAGTCAAGGAATAATAATTTATTTTACCCATTTTAGTATCATTATTTTTTAGGATGTCCAATTCATATTGAAAGGAGTTATAAGGGGACAAGTGAACCTTCTATAACAATTATAACCATATGTGTTTAATGGGAGTTAATATTTCAAAATAAAATTTCATGTTTGAATTGACTCGATTCACTTTTACCATTTTATTTGTCATAAAAACATTAAGGATTAAAAAAAGAAAGAGAATATATGAATTCTATAAAACAATTCATAAAATTTATTCATTTAACCAAAAAACACACACCTATTGATAAGAGATATGTAAAACATAGAAGATACACAATGATCCCTTTAAATCACATTATCCATATTTGTTCTCAATGAAATTCCAACCATAGTTTCAATGTATGTCAACGTTATGTTACTCAACAACCTCACATTTGGAACATTTAATTATTTTCCACCCTCGTAATTGTGAATATACAAGTAAACACACATTTCAAGGGATTTTAACTACATATCCAATATCATAGAGGTTATGTTAATATTTGAAACACACCCAAAATAGTTTCTTATTTTCAAGGGAGAAAACCTCTAATAGGGATATTTTGAGCATGGGGTTACAAAATTTAATACATGAGAACTTAATTAATTTCATATTATAGTGGTGGCACAAAAAAAATCGGCACATGACAAAAAAACAATTTTATAAATGAAATTACTATCATGGAAAAGAACATAGGACATCCAATATATGTCAATAAAAATTTAATCTTCCATTATTGAAGTTATATTATATTTGTAATGAAATAAATTTGATAAATAGACAATAACAATGAAGATATGGTATAAGATCTCACATATAAATTGTATCTTGTATGTGAATATTATCATTGAAAGGAATTATGAAAATTTATAGACAAACAATGAGATGAAAAAACTTAATATCAGTGGTTGATTCCAAGTATGTATAAGAGAGAACCATGGAAACTAAGTGGAATATTGCAGGGATGATCTAGTGTTAGGTGGTGAATCAAAAAAGTGTGAATATAAAAGGGCATATAAGGGTTAAATTATATTTTGTGAGTAGATCTATTTGCATCCTTTTATAAAACCAAATAGTTTTTATACATTTTTTTAGAAAATTGGTTCCAACTTTGTGGGATCAATATCCATGTTTGTGTGCCCCTCACAAGGAAAGGCGTGAAGTTTGACAATTTATGTATAGACCATGAAGTTACTCATCACAAATGGCTCACTCTCTCTATTTGTTGTTGCATATAATTATACCCACTCTGAGCCATCTATGTTTGTCACCATACCCCTGTTCAAAAAATCTCATTGTTCCCTAGATCCAGCACATAATTTTAAAAAAACCATGTGTCATTATAAATTGGGAGACATGGTTAGGCCACACAGTACTACTGACCATACACTAATCATGTGACCAATGATACATCTCCCATACATGGATTTTCAAATCCAGATTCCCCTAAATCACAATCGATCATCTATGACACATATTGGAACATAAAAATTATCTAAAAACACCACTTTTTTGTCTTTACTCTCGGAATTACATTCCATATCTCAAATTAAAATTGCTTAATTCACCTATCAAAATATCAAACTATTTTAGAAATTTTATATTTCACAAACAAGAAATGTTATATTTAATTTCATATATAAGGTTGTCATATAGTTTCCCTAAAATATACCTCTTCATAAGTAGATAATTTTAGAATAATAACCATTGTACTTTTCTTTAATTGAATCTACATATTAAACATCCATGAATTGATATTAATGTCAGTCACTAAACCAATCATATGAGATAATAAATATTAACAATTTATATTCCTTACATATATGATATATTACCGTAAAATGTAGATATTTTTAAAAAATATATTTGATTAAATACTTAGAGAAAACTGATCATTAATGTTCTTTTAAAAACCCCTATAATCATGATTCTGATGTAGTTATACATTTATCATATAATTTTCCCATTTCCAAACTAGTATTTTTAATTAACACGATGTAAACAAAACCATAAAATTAATTGGAATTTTAAAAAACAACAATATATTGTGGATCATCTACAATCATTTATCTAATATATCTATACCAATATAACCAGTAACTAAATGTGTTTTGTTATTTTGAAATTATGAGTCTCGATTTTCACACTGGGGATTTCATGGTAAAATTATCTAGTGGTCACTTGAATAATTTTTTGTATTGGGATTCAAATTTTGTAATTTTTAGTATAAAATTATACCAATCCCTAAAACAATATAAGAAAAAACTAATTTTTATCACTGTTACAAGGAATAAGAAACAACTCATTTGAAATTAAATTATCTATCAGTCTATTATCATCACAAAATTACACACCAAACTAATTTTAATTAAAATCCAATATTATTTCCATTGGATTATATCATTTTCTACCACATTTTCTAAATAATTAATTATATATTGATGAATTAGCTTTTGAAATTCTGAAAAATATGATTCATTCAAAATCAACACTTATATAAAGAAATATTTCCATTAAAATAACATTAATATGATGAAAATAATGGAATTTCTATAATGATGCATATATTATTTATTTTTCATACAAAACACTGGTTAAAATTGAATAAATGATAACATCTTAGAAGTGCATCACCAATATATCATTCTCGTTGATCCTCATTGCTAATTAATGTACCATGTAAATATTTCATTAATGATTTTTTATTTGAAATTTTCTACTACCAACTATCTTATCCTTCATTAACCTGTAAAATTATCTATAATCCACTAAAACCATTATTTTTAAACATTTTTTAACAAAAAAACTAGAACCAAAATATATATGACCAAATAAGAATGTCACATTTCCCAAATAGTTTCTAACAATTACTAGAAGATATAAAATACTACATCAGGATAAAACAATCTATTTGGGTTAAGATTACCCTCAATGAAAATTCCATAATAAATAAAATATAAATGAGGATTAATTTTATATATATTATTAAATCAACTTCAAATTATATATTTTTAGTGGAAGTATTAAAAATATACATATTTGACTTCAATAGAAATTAACAACACATCATGTGTATATAAGTAAGTAAAGGGACTCAATTTGATTGACAGTAATGCCTCTTAGTATTTCACCATGGTTAATCAATTTTTCCCTATGGATCAATTATAAAGTGTTCTTTATCCCTTCATCTTGGGAAATCTTGTCTACATGTCAACCATTACAAACATATAGCAGGTGAATTTAAATTCTATAATATTTAATTGATTAATTTATTTAATTAAATGTATTAATTTCTTATGGGAAGGGAATTTATTTTATTATTCATCCATTGGGAATATTTCCACTACTTCTGAGTGAAGATATTTATAGATATTTTTTTATTTAATGGGATTTATTTGGAAAATTTTTATTATGGTTCACCATGACATTGGGGGGATAAATTAAATTATTCATAAATAATCCTTGAGGCCGTAAAATTTGAGAAAATAATCGAGGTGATGAGGTCATATGTGTGTTAGTATCTATTCACCTTGGATATAAAAAAAGGGATTCTTCTATGAATCAACCATTTTATGCCATCGCCTCATGATCCTATGATTATTTTCTCTCTAAATGTGTGGGAAATATTTAATTATTGTGTCCACTTTCCCTTATATCCTTTAGACATTCATGTGGCTCAATTATTCTATTATTTTCATCTGAATTCCTAATTGAGAATAAAATTTCATCTAGTGTACATATTTATAGATTATTCAACTACTCTTCGTTTTTTTATTTCTCCCATGATTATAAGGACTCTGAATCACGACAACATTGGCATGCATCTATTCATTATAGATTATATTTCACATGTATATTATTTTATGTTGATATACAATGATAATGTGTTTCAATTAATCATTTATTTGATAATTGACTAATATATGGTTTATAATAGGAAAAATATTCCTTTTGGATTACTATTCATATGCTTCCACTTTTGATTATAATCTCATCCATTATTTTACTAATCAGACAACATATAGGGAGGTTTCATAAATATGATAACACCACTCTATCTTGAATCGTTTCATAGATTCATTGAATTTTTGATGGCGTAAACATATATTTTAACATTTAATGAGTATTAATCTAATGGTCATCATTTTTAATAGATTCTAGTAGAAACTTGAATAAAATACAGGAATTGGATTTTGTTTGGTCTGTTTTCTACAAGATCATTGAAAATCATCTTATATAATCCTTATAATGGGAATTAATTATTTTATGTAGTGATGAATGTTGTGAACTGTAGTAGATGTTTAAATATAAGATGGTAATATTTCTTCATCTCATATTCCCCAAGTCACCTTATATAATAAAGTAGAGGCTGATTAGTTATAAACATCACTTATTATTGTCTAAGATGTATAAGGTGATTCTGTGGAAATATTTACTAATGATCATTCCTTGTATTCCATATCTACAACATTCCATTTTAATTCAGAAGGGAAAAAATTGTGTTGGAGTGTGGTGTTTTTTATGGTGGGGGTTAGTTACACTCTTATTCTTCTCACTAACCATATCTACCTTCTCTATCACTTGACCATCGAATGACACAAACTATCAATATTAAGGTTCTTGAAACTGTGGTAGTTTATTTGCTATAGGGTACCCGTTTTTTTCGAACCAATGTTTTCTCTAGGGATTGGTAGTATTTGGATGTTGTTCTCTAGATTTTTGGGATGTTGTTACTTAGATTGTAATGTTTTACAATTTTTGATATTATTGTGTGGCTTATAATCATCAAATTTGTTTGTTTTTTTGTGAAAATTTAGGGAGTCAATGTTTACCAATCTAAGATCATTGAAAAAATAGAGATGCATGATAACATGAAACTGGGGTTCACTCCAAATATAGCATTTAATAAAGAGTTCTATAATGTTCTGAATCTTGTTCCCATATAGGACACGTGTCATTTGTTTAATGATATTCAATATTATTAGAACCATTATTATGATGTAAATGTCAACATATATAATTATTTATGTTAGGATTTCAATTAATAATTATATGTACAACAATTTAGCATCAACATATGTTTTCCATTTTAATTAATATACCTGTTGTTATAAAATTACTATAATTATAGATCAAATACATTTTATTCCAAAATCATTCATTTATCCAAACCTTCCAAAAATCAAAGATATAAATCTATGAATATCTAATAATTGTTTAACCATATTATTTTTGGAAAAAATTAAAATCTATATTTTCAAGTTAATTTGTAAACAATAGATTCTCTCTAAAATAATCCTTATTCATGACTCAAAAATTCTACCAACTTAAAAGCTCCTTACTTTACAAAAAACACAATACACTCATAATTTATTATCATTCAAAGTAAACTCATCATTAAATAAATATCTACTCATGTGAAGAGAAATAAATAGAATTATATTTTAAATGTCATATACCCATTTAACATTATATGAGTAATCAAATTGTTGGAAGAAATTATATAGACATTTTCTGGATCCAGTTTGTCAACCAAGTCATCAACCATTCACATAAAAAACCACTGACCATATACATTACAAATATAAAAGTGTGGGTGCATAAATATCCCCAGTAATTTACAACATTTATCACCATTATTAATAATATATTTTTGCATTATTTACTATAGACTAAACATTGTTGTCGAAATATTGATCTCTTTAATAATTCATATTTCTCTCAAAAACAAACTACACGTTTTTCTAAAATAATCATACCTCAAACCTTTATCAAAATCCTGCACTTTAAAGGGATTTTTTATAAACATATTATTTTAAAAATTTAGAGATTAAATTAAATTTGTGTTTAAACATAAATTTAGATAATAATGTCATTTCCAACTCATAATTAGTGAAAATAAATACAAGCGTAACTATGAATCCCATTCAAATCATTAATAACACATACCATGATGTTCTTTAATGGATCCATTGTAATTTTTCAATTTATTATCTTTTAAATTTGAACCACGAGTTCCATTCATTAAAATCATATTTAAATACGTAGTTATCACTTATATATATATATATCATGAATATAAAGTAAACTAAAAAGATCTGGGAGTATTTTTAATGACTCTTATAGTCTTTTTTAATTCCCCATTTCCAAATTAAATGACCCCTTATAAAATACCTTTTGCAACATCTAGAACCAATACATTGGGATTCAGTTGTAAAAACAAAAAAATAACAATTATTGATCTAATATTTTTAAATTTCACCCTTGTTTTCCATTCATGATTTCAAACATAAAATTGAAATGCTGTATCACATACATTCCCATGTACCTTTTTTGTTTATATTTCTCACGAAATTGGATAACTTATCATAGAAAAAAACTCAGGACATTAAGGGAGTATATTTCCTTCAATACCTAGTTTTTTATAATCCATATTATATCTTCATCATTACCCCAAAAATTTATTTAAATATAAAACCTTTATATATTCAAATAATATTTAATACTTATTCATAACATGGGGAAAGGGTAAAAGTATAAGGGTGAACACAAATGATAAGTAAGGGTATAGTTATACGTTATAAATTAAATTTCATTAGTGAGACGATGATGATATTAAGAGTGTGATGACATAATCAAAGATAATGAGGGAAACATTGGAGAAATAAATACCATAAATACCTAGATAATCAATGATGAAACATTGAATAATTGTCTATAAAATTTTACAATCATAGTAATAAATAATATAGATATATTTGATGTCAATCTTGAATAATGAAATCGTGAAAAATAGATTTTACCTAATAATAAATATATAATACATTAGATATAACAAAAATTAATTATATTTCATTGTAAAATCATAGTATTTATATAAAAAATATAATTCATAAACAAATCAGGAGTTTAACATAGTTCCTTACATTCAATATCTCTCTTTTAATTGGAAAATCCATATGGTAGACTTCTATAGCCAATGCATTAGATTGATAACATGACCCCACCCAACCATGGTTATAAAAGAACACCTTCCCTAGATTTATAATGTAATCATCAGTCCTTATAAAAAATTAAAATGAACTATAACATAAATTAAGTTCCAAGATCAATAATTTCATCATAAAAATAATAGAAACATCCATTATTTATTTCATAACATGTCCAAATGACGAAAATGTAATGGGTTTTTTGAATGACTATTTAAAACAATTATAATCCATTTAAGGAATGAATAGGGATTATATTAGTACAAAAAATCCCAAGTGTGGAAAAAGAAACATCAATGTTTATTTACATTTATTAATGGAAATTACATTTAATGATCATTAATATAATTCATGTGGAAAATAAACATTTCACATTAAAAATATGTTTTCAAAACATAAAATGTATACACTAATGTTTAAACCCATATATGTGAAGTTGAAAATAATAATTCAAACATCAATGAAATTAATGGGAATGATAGCTGGAAGATCACTTAATTTTGAAATAATTAAAAATAACCACACTTTTAAAATATTTTTTTAAGAGGATTTTAAACTTACCCATTACAAAAACGTTATGAAATTGACATTATAAAAAAATTTAAATGATGATAAAATAATATGTAAAATTTAATGAGGATGTAAATTCTGTTTATAAATGAAAATTTTTGGAAACATTTTACAACACATGGATCTGGGAGAGGAAGATACCTACTCCAACAGAAGATACATGATCAATATCACTTTCAAATGAAATTATATATATATTATTAATCAATAAGGGATTAAATAAAATTTATTGTTTTATGACATATTCATAAATTGATGATAATGAAAGAGAATAAGTTCAAGAAAGTAAGGGAATATTATTTCACCCAAAGGATCCTTGAACAAAAAAATGAAAAAAAATAATGTATATATTAACAATAACACTTATCCACATTTGAAAATTTACAATAGAAAGATCCCTAAAATAAAAACATAAAATAATACATTATATACCATATTTATATGTAGAATAATGTCATAAGATATCAATGTCATATTCTTTACACCTCTTAAAATAATATAGGTGCATATCATAAACATAATTATTAATGAAACAGAATTTGAGACCAATTACACTTATAAAGAATGTATCGTTGAATTGAGAATTAGTTAAAGGAGACATTATGTTTAAAAATATAAATCCACACCAAAAATGATAAAAATATAATAAAAAATTAATATTTCAATTCACACATAATCATGTTATTAACAAATAAATATAGAAGAGTAATGACCCAATGAAATAAAATTGAGTTATAAAACCTTTTACAACGTCGTAACATTTAATTCATATACACACAGATAAAATAATTAATATTTAAAATTAAAATAACATGAAATATGAAGTATTTATGATATAACCTATTAAATGGGATATATTTTAATCATATAATAGAAATTAGGTGCTTAATATTTAAATATTCCTCAATGAAACGACTTTGAGATGAAATCCTTACCCTGAGTGTGACTCATCACATATGTTCATTATGTTTTTAAATATTTAAACTATGCTAACTATTTAATTTCTCATCAAACATTTAAAATTTTAATATTAATTATTTTTTATTCATTATCATGTTATATTCAATTACATAAAAATTTATGTTCCTGTCATTCATTTTGACATTGTTCAACTTATTCCAAGAAAATTAGGAGTTAGACATGCATAATCTTAGGAAATAAAAATAAAAATTATAATGTACATGACATGACATCAAAGAGTCCCTCTACAAAGACGTGTGTAAACATCACAACAATAATTTTCATGAACAAGACTAGTGTAGTATTCATATAATAAAAAGGACGAATTAGAGGTGACTTCATAAATTTTCTTTATTCAAAAGAGCATCATCCAGTCGATTATCTTCATGATAAACATGTGTGCCTTCAAGGGAAAGTGTGTCTAGAAGCTGAAGGTATTCAGTTCCGACCGATAATATATTCCATAGCAATTTCTTTAACCGACCATTCATAATTTTAACTGCAATAGATGAATTTGACTCTATCCATAAATCATTCAAACCAAAAAGGACATCATATCGAATTGATTTAATCATGGCCCAGACCTCTGTTTCAATAGAAAATCCATTTCCAATAACATGGTAGAAGAAGTGTTTCACGAACCCCCAAGAGGGATGGAAAAACCACCACATATAGATGGTCTTAGAGTAGTTGGGTAGCCCCATCAGCAATAAAACTTATCCAACGTGGAAGGGGTTGGTTCCATTGGATATATTTCAAAATCAATGGCGTCTTCATCCTACTATTAACACTAAGAGATCTCAACAAAACAATATCAGAAACATCATCTCTCGTAGATTCAATTTGTATATTAGCAGCCATTAGAATATCATGAGGCATAGATAAGACACCAGTCTGAAACAAAGTAATTATGTTATTGAATATTAAATCATTTATTAAATTCCATATGAAATCCCGAACAGTAGTAGCCGCTGCCGGCCGATGCGCCTGAACTTTCTCACTGAGATCAGCCTTGTAGACGGACTGCAATCGTCCATCAATCGATCGGGAGGAAAACAAAAAAGGTAAAATACACTTCATATATAACTGGAACCTACTAGAAAGATTTCATGAAACAAAAATGTGAGATATGGTTTCATGTGCTTTCAAGCAGGAAGAGAAAACCAGGGAAAGATGATGTTCAGAGCATTGCAGTATAGCCTACATCAAGAGATTGTTCATCAAAATTCATGAGATAGGGAGAGACATAGAAGGAGGGATAAAAGGATTATTGAATCTAGAAACAAAATTTAGAGGATATAGTGAAACACCAAACATAGAATTTTAAAATTACTTTGTGGTAAAGATTCTATTTAGATTGGGAATCTACACCAGAAAATCACATTCATTAATGTAATACCTAGTGGCTTCCATGTGTAGGTGACTAGGCAAGATTTAATTAAGCTCCAGATCCTAACAAAAATCTACAATCTTTTTGATCATAAGAGATGCTGGAATGATAATCTTATCACAGATAGGCTGGGATAACTAAGTGGCGATCAATCAATTCAAAGTGAATAGCTTACAGAGCACCTATTTCGAGAAAGACAGAAGATCAAATTAGGCCTTCTTAAGAGTAGTGTAAACCGAGGATCTAATGAAACTAACATACCCATTTTCCAATTTTACAATTAATCTAATTTTTAGAATGTTTATAGATGTATCCGAACATGATAGAATTTTCTAGGTGAATTTTTTTATCAGTGTCATTAATGAGCCTGATATCTTTAATTCCCAACCCTCCCATTGCTACTGATTTGATACAATCTTTCCATGAAACTGTATCCAATTTCGTTGTATGATTAGAGCATGTCCTAACATTGTTTCTTATTCTTCCATTTATCTATATAATCGGATATATGTTCCACTTATATAAAGAAATGGGGTTAGAAATCATTGAAGTAACTACTGAATTGACTAGATATAATCTCCATGCTTGTGACAAATTTATCCATTTATAGCATTCCAATTGATTGGTGATTTTCAAGGAAATATTTTATAAAGGAAAAATTTTCAATCTGGCCTTGAAACGTTGTACACCATGGTATGTAAATGGGATAGAACCTATTTTAACACAAATCTTTATAGCTACTCTATTTTTCATTGATATGACCATTCCTTCACCAAAAATCACAGATGATTTCCCCAATTAATGACCTAACATGCGACCACTTCATAGTATGAGAAAATTCTTTTAATGAATGATATGGTACATTTTTACTCTTTCATAGAGATTAGGATTATATAATTATAAATTAAGTGTAATGGGGAACATAAATCCATTACAATTTTCATTCTCTGATACCATCCAGAATTAACCAGATCCATGAGACAACTTAAATAATCCTCTTAAATAGAAAATAAAATTCCAGAGAGAGGGTCACCCTGCCTAACCCCTCTTGGGAATTGAAAAAAAAACCACTAGTAGATCCATTTTCAATAATAGAGATCCTTGTTCTAGAGAAAATGGATCTAATTAGATCAATGCACATCTGTGAGAAACCATGTTTTTTTAGATTAGTGAAATAGAAACATCCATCTCATGGTATCAAAGGATTTAGAAATATCTATATTAAAGGCCATATTTCCATCCGTACCCATTATCTTCATATAATTCACTCAATCAAGAGTAGTGAAAAAAAAATTATATTTTTACCTGGTTCAAAATCAAACTGATTCATGGAGATAATCCCCTTATATATTTCACCCAATCGTTGAGTCATAATTTTACTAATGACCTCTGGTATAATATTCCCAATCACAATATTAATGTAATCCTTGATGCAAATAGAATTCTATTTTTTAGGGATGAAGGAAAAAAAGTTTGAATTCATCCCAAAAGGCATATATGATTATCTTAAAAAATTTGCATCATTTGTTACATCAGTATGCACAATATCCCAATAAAACATGAATAATTTCTTAGTAAAACGACTATGACCTACTACACTATAAATATTCAATGAATAGAGGGAATTATGCATATCTTTTTCACTAGGAATATGAACAACTCTCCAATTATGATCATATTTAATTGAAGGGTCAAACCACTAAATGGTTTTATCATAATTTTCATTCTCAGTATCAGAATATAACTTCCTAAAGTTGTCTGTCACAGTATCAACAATATAATTCATTGAATCCAAAAGAATCCCATCAATGTTAAGGGCATTTAGAATCCATTTGGTATTTATTACTTGTTTTTTAATTGAAAAAATATTTTGTTTTTATCTACTTACATTAGCCACCAAATGATAAATTGGTTCTAAAATAGTTATTCTTTAAAGGACAATTACTTTTCCAGATTTGAAACAACATATAATTCCTCTCGAGAAGGCAAATCTTGTGATAGATTAATCTCTTGATATCATGACATGACATTTCCAGCCACTCTGATGTCACTATCAAGGGAAGAGAAGGATTCCTTACTCCACTGCATCATCATTTCATTAACTAATTTCATATTACAACATAAGATGTGTGGGGGAATCCCCAAAGATACACTATTCATTGAATACCAAACAATCTCTCTGCACCCAGGGATAACAAGCCTAGCGTAATTAAACATGAATGGCAGATGGGTTGACCTTACATTGATGAGATTGACATAAAGAATTATGGGTTTGTGATTAGAATGAAATCATGGGAGAGTTCTCCCAGACACATCAATCACACAATTACTATCATCCACTTTCACAAAGAACCTATCCAATTTACTTGCATGTCTTACATTAATAGTATACCTACTCGAAAAATAGTCAGCACCCAAAATGGGAAGCTCATCAATACCACATTTATCAATGCAATATAATAAGTAAAATTCTGAATCATGAAAAATGTAATCATATGTATTTTCATCAGGCCTCAAAATAGCATTAAAACCATCAAGAAGAACAGAAGTTGTAGTCATACTCTCAGAAATATCAAAAAAACATCTCCACATGGCTCTTATTCTTGTAAAATGATTAATGTTATAGGAAAACGTTATTGAGAGAGAGGCATTACCAATGCAACATGAAATATTAACATATTTAAAATCATTCAAAGAAGAGTTAATAATTACATATTCATGTTTATTGTCCCACAATGATTCAGAATTTCCAGTAAATTGATTTCTTGCAACAAGTGACTAACCTACATAAGCCCATTTAAAGGAGAACCAGTTCTCAAATTTCAATATCGGTTCTGCAATACCAACTAATAACCGATTATTGGTTATAATAATATATCTATGTGATCTAAACTTGGGAGGATTCCCAATCCCTTGACAGTTCCAGAAGAGATTCTTCATTTTTTAGACCTGAGCATAGTGTTAGTCCCGTTATTAATACATCTTGAATCTTTATCAGAGGAAATTGTAACAACCTGATATTTTATTAGAAGTATATTTTTTAAGTCTTATGTTATATGCAAAATAAAGGGAATATTTCACTATACATAACCCCAGCTTGGCTTGCATAACACGCAATCACGACCTTCATTGATTGCGTGTGTAGTACACATTACCGGGTTTCATTAAACAACGAGTTATTATTATAAAATTATTATTCACTAACCATTATGATTAGTATTAACTATATTTTAAATTTTATAACATTATTATTCATCTTACATATTTTCGAGAACATCGTATGAGAACAAAATAAAATTTTCGGGTAAAATAAGTACATTAAAAAAATGCAGGTTTGCCGTCTTTTGATGGCACACCAACATTAAATATAGTTTTTTACAAGTTTATTAGATCAATTTTACAAAATAAAATTCTTATTTTTAATCAAGATATAAAAATTTACTTTGGAAGAAATATTCATCTTATTCTGATAACTTTTAATATTTAATGAATAGTAAAAACACACAATATTTTAATTAAAAACAACTTTTTTCAGCGCAATAATTAATATGGTTAAATTATAATATTTAATGGTTTTAAATTATAAATATAATATATTTTTACCATTTAAAATAATTTATGTCATTACCATTAATTTTACATTGAATTCATTGGTAAAAACATTTCAATCTTTGGCAATGTTTTAACTTTTAAAATCCATTTTCTTAACAATGGGATTAATTTTAAATTAATTTCTACAACTTCTATTTTTTGTAGTTTGAAAAATGGATTCTATATTGTAATTCAGTGGGTCCAAATTATTTTAATAGTTTACTTTTATTTTATTATATTATGAAAAGTGACTATGGTAATTTTTATTTACTGCAGTTAATGGTAAATCAGGTAATTAACGATAAATATAATATTATAAAATTACCCGAACACCTGCCAAAATTTTATTTAATGACTATAATTCGACCCTTATCACCTAAGGGTTAGAATAAATTCTTTTTATTGAATTTTTACTATTAACATAATTTAATTGTTATTAAAACCCAAGAAAGTGACAACATGTCACTCTCTTAAATCTTATGAGTATAATAATTTTAATTTAGTGATAAACTTAATGAAACATCGAGCCTCTTTAGTATACAGAAATATAATAAAATTATCTACATCATGGAAATTTATTTATAATATTTAGGGATAAAATAATTATCAATAATGAGGACATAAGAGTGATAAAGAAATTATTTCATTAATTGAAAAATCAAAAAAATGGTATTATAAATATTAAAATAAATATTATATGAACTAATTAATGTGATACATTAATTTTTTAGATAAATATGACGTGTTAGGAATATATTAAATATTTTTTTCGAACATTCATTCTATGTGGATTTTATTTAAATTAAAATAAATGAATTGTGTCAAAATTGACACTATTAATATTTTATATTATTAAATTGGTTAAAAATATAACAAATATTTTAAAAATTACAAATTAAAATTCGTATGATCTAAAATTTCATAAAGTATAAAAATATGTATAATTAACAACAAATAAGTAAGTATTTATAACCATATAAAATTTATAACATTATTACCACAAATAAAATTAAATAGATTAAATAATGAAAAAATAAAAATGATAAGGTTTAAAATATAATCATAACATGTATAAATTTAATTTGTTGATGAGATTACAACTCTATCTAATCTAATATCCTAATTTTACTCACTTTGGATGTTTTTGTGTGGGGTTAGAGTGTATTATAAATTAATATTTTAGAGGTTTCCAAAGAAGACCCTCTCCTCCCTTATAAAAGGAAACCTCCTCCCTCTCTACATTAGAAAACATTGAGCCTTCAAGCTTGGAAAAACCATAATTATTACTCTTCTCTACTCTTCTATTAATATTCTAGAGGTCTTGGACTTCTTTAAAGAACAACATTAGTTCCCTACGAGGAGGTTTCAAAGAGGCATGTCGAAGAAGAGGTAATATCCATTACCGATTCTTTCAAATTTATTTCTTCTTCAACATCATCTTCTTTATTTTTTTTAATTATTAAGAAATAACATAATTATCACTCATATACTGATATGTTATTATAAATATTAAACAACCCTATTTCACCATTTATCCATCCTACGGAAAATGAAATCACCGCGTCTGCTTACATACGGAATACTGTTTCTACTCCGTGGTGTAATATGTTTTCCTCCACCACCTAACTTGGATGAGTATAATTGTGTAAATAGTAAATATATATGATTACTTTAAATTGATATTTACTCTGAAATAGTATACATACACTTCAATATAATTCCATGATCTTGGGAACGATATCATCGCTAATGCGTACGTACGGTTTACCGTCTCCACGATGTGATGCGACGCGTTATACATGATCGTCATTGAATAATGATTATATAAATGAATTGAATGAATAAATATTATATATATTACAGTAATAAAATTCTGGAAATGAGTTATCTATAACATAAAAAAGAAGAATAATAATTTATTAGACAAAACATGCATAAGAACATAAAGCAATGAACACCCGAATAACAAGTAGCAATGAAATATTACTAATAAGAAGATAAGAATATGACCATATATGATATCATAACAATGAATATTATTATTTATAAGTCAATGACATTTTTTAAATCAGTATACTGGAGGTTCGGATACGTACGAAGGAAATCAGACATAAGGTAAGGGAAAATCTCACAATCTCATTTCTATCCGAGATTGTTTATACATTAGAATTTACTAGGGAGTATTTGTCATCCGCATTCATTTTTTGTCAATATTTAATATTATTTCTATCATCCTACAAATTTTTTAAATAAAATTTTACACTGTTGTGATTAAAATATATGAATGGAATCTTTCATCGTTTTTAGTACGAGGTAATTTTTGACTTTTCTGGCGAATGTATGAGAAGAATCTTTTTTAACATATATGGCATGAATGGATTTGTATGATTTCATAGAACATTATTTCCATGAAACTTCCATTACACATTTTCATGTTTATTTTTAATCAAATACTTTTAGTTTAAAATTGTATGTCATGTTATGAAAGGAAAAATGTTTTTGAAGTAGAGAGGATAATTTCCTCAAGAATGGAGTTCAAGTGTTTTATCAAAAAAAATTCCATCTAAGATAATATAGGGTTCTTTTTCTATCCCTATTTTTACATTTATTTGATTATGTTATGTTGGAATTAATTTTATGATGTCCTTTTGTCTTATAAGGATTATGTTATGATGGCAGGATGATTAAGAATCCCATTTTTATTAAATGGGTTATGCTATGATTTATGATTTTGTGGAACACATAATAATGGTTTCATTATGAGATGGGTGGGAAATATAACTCTCTCCAATTCATTGTGTAAAGATTTTTATCTCATGAAATAGAAATGACTGGAACGACAAGTTAATTAGGTTCAGTGATACAGGACTGGAACGAGGAGTGAACTCGGTTCAGTAATGGACTCTGTCTGCTAAGATGGTCTTGGAAATGACCCTTGAATAATATGAAATTATTTTCTATGATTATTTGTGTATTACACAATGTTTTGTCATATATGTTATTATTATTGGGATTACATCTCACTACTATGATTTATCCCATGTTATGATATTATAATCTCTTTTTTAGGTTATGATTTTCTAAATGTTATGTTCTAATGAATATGATATGATTGATATTTATTTTATTTACCCTTATTGAGAATTTGATATCACACTTTTCTATGTTTTCTTTTCCCCAGGTTAAAAATAACGGTATTATGTAGGATATGCCAAAAGGGACTCTATATATGATGAGATAAACGGGAGACAATGTAGATGATTTATGACCCAGTTGTTTATGTTTAGTAGTTTCTAATGAAACTATGCCTATATGGTCCTATCATGGTTTTCTAATATTTATTAATAAGTATGCTTCAATTCTGATGTAATAACCATGTATGTAAATTATGGGTCATTATAGTTGGTATCAGAGGAAAGGTATAGTCAACAATTGGAAACTAGGATGTGAAAGGCTTAGTAAGAACTCTAAGGATATGTCTAAACATAGAACCCAATATTAGTGTTTTATGAATTTCCATGAAAAAACCTATGATAAGACCTATAGTATGAAATTTTATTCTAGATTATGTGGTTTTCATATTTGGATTAGTTTATCTCACACTATGCTTATTGGATTTAGTGAATGGATGGAACCCAAAGGAACCGTGTTAATGTTGAATGCGATGGGAAATGCAATGATTGTCTCTCATGGGCAACCAATCATTATGGGAGATGGAATGAAAAATCTTGTAGCCATGCTCACACATCATTCTCAAGCTATGAATCATGCAATACATCCATACAAGAAAAATAAGGAGCAACATTCTGTTGAATCCTTCATGAGGCAATTCCCACCATCATTCATCGGGTATTCTGATCCATCAGTGGCTAAACAATGGATTAGTACCACTGAAAAGATATTTTCAGTCCTACAATGTTCTGAACATGATAAAATCACCTTAGCAGTATATTGTTTGGATGGTGAAGCTGATCAATGGTGGAATCTTATTAAGAATATGAGGAAAATGGATGAAATTGAGTCCATGGAATGGGACACATTGAAGAACTTATTTTTCAATAATTACTTTTCTCGTATTCATCGAACAAATATGGAGAAAGAGTTTCTTGAACTGAAGCAAAAGGATGACGAATCAGTTGGTACCTACGAAGAAAATTTTACAAGACTTGCGAGGTACGATTCTGGAATTATTATCCAACCTAAGAGTAAGATCGATCGATTATTTATTGGCTTAAAACCAAGTCTTCAAAGGGCATTAGCCATAAGGGACTTCAATAGCAACGAGGAAATTGGTTGAAGTGCTCTCAAGGTTGACATGGAGATTGGAGTAAACCATCAGTCATATGGGGTTGATAAGAAGATGAAAACGGAATTCATGTGGAAATCAAAAGACCACAATGAAAATAAAATGTGTTCTACCTTATGCTCAATGTGTGGAAAGAAAAATGGAGGGAACTGTCTTAAAGGGACATGTAAATGTTTTAAGTGTGGAATAGAAGGTCATCGAGCAGTTGAATGTCGAAATAATGGGAAGAAGATGTCTAATGATGTGTACAATGAAAGGGATACAGAGAATGCACCTCCTACACTTCAGTGTTTCAAGTGAAAGGAAATAGGACATTATGCCAATCAATGCCCTAATCCAAGGGTTGTTGATTTTGATCGACATCAACAAACTATTAAGGCCATAGAAAAGGGAATTCTCATACAATTTTTATTGGTGATGTGGAGTGCGACAATGAAGTGGTGAAAGGTACACTTACCATCCACTATAAAGTACCAAATGGTTTATTTGATTTTGGATCCACCCACTATTTATTTCCAAATAATTTTCTATGGGTATCGTCGTACTACCTCACCAATTAGATGTTGAGTTAGCTGTGAAAACACTTAATGGCTCAATGGTTGAAACAAAAGTTTATAATTATTCTCCAATTTATGTTTGGGAAAGTGCTTCCTTCAAATATAGTGATCCTTCATATATTTGAATTTGATATGATTCTTGGCATGGATTGGATTTTTTATACGGAGCTCATATCAATTAACAAATAAGGGAAATCACATTTAATATTCCTGATCAATCTACTATCATATATTGATGCAAGGATGAATATAACCTTCCAGTGGAAATTTATTCCATCTTATGGGTCCTGATTCCAATAAATGACGGATTTTTATCTCAAATGGTTGGAGATAATGTCATGATTAATAATATGCCCATTGTACCAGAGTTTGATGATGTCTTTCCAGTGGAATTGCCAGGTCATCCACCAAATAGTGAATTTGAGTTTTTAATAGAACTCATAACGGGTGCTATGCCCATTTCAATGACACCTTATAGAATGGCCCCAATTGAGTTACAAAAATTGAAGAAGCAACTCCAGGGGAATCATGATAAGGGATTCATACACCCTACTGCATCACCTTGGAGAGAAGATGTCACTAGTGCAGAAAATGTTTTTTACGTCATCATTCTTGACGTCTGTTATATATAACCGACGTGATAATCTGTGGAACATGGTTTTTTACATCAGTTATTTTATAACCAACTTAAAAAATGCAGCGAGTAAATTTTTAATGTCGGTTATTTTAATAATCGATGCGACAAATCGAACGCGTTCATTTTTTACATCGGTTATAAATTAACCGACGTAAAAAACTAAAGCACGAGGGGATTTTACGTCGGTTATTTGATAATCGACGTAAAAAATGAGATATCGATGAGTTTTTTACATCGGTTATTTTATAACAGATATAATAAACGTGGCTTATGAGACCTTTTTGACATGAGTTATTTTATAACCGATGTAACAAAACTATCCGTAGAAGTTTTTTACGTTGTTCTACAATAACCGACGTAAAAAACATTGATTTCTGATGAATTTTTTCCGTCGGCTATAAAATCACTGACGTCAAAAAAGCAGTATGTGATACATTTATAACGTAGGTTATTATAATAACTGACATTATAAATGTAAAAAAATAGTTTATAACATCGATTATTAAATAACTGACTTTATAAAACATATAAAAAAATAACAAGTCTCGTTGAGTGTCATTTACGATTTTTTGATCGACAGTTCGGCGGCTCGTCTCTCTTGCGCGGTAAACCCTAATCGGCTCATCGATCCAGCTGCGTTAAACTCATTTTTCTTTCATCATTTATCATATTTACTCTCCTTGGATCTATCATCTCAATTCGCAACCCTCATGTAAGCCTTCCACGAATTTATTTTGTTTGTTTTTTTTTCGGATAGTCTATATTTATGTTTTGCGATTTTTGTGTTTAAACTAGGTAAGATTCTTCCATTTTGAACCCTCTTACATCTTTCTGCCAGCATCATTTTATTTATCATTCCATGATCTATTAGATTGACTCGCAATATTCATGTAAGCCTCAACTACATCTATTTAGTTTGTTTTTGTTTTGTGAATGCCCGACATTTGTGGTAATTTTTGTTGTTATTGACGACTAATGATCTCATTCACCTATATTACTGCATAAAATGTTTATTGATTAAATGTATGAATTCGGAAATGATATTTCATGTGTTGTTGTTTCTAATGTTTATCCTCTTTTGTATGAGAATCTATTAGACATATAATGTAATGGCTATTGACCTCTATCACCCTTCGATGCATCTCTATGTCTCATGATTCCAAATAAAAATGGCTTCTGCTGAGGAGTGGTGGTGCTGTCTTGAGGGGTGGGGTGATGTCAAGGGGGTGGGGGCTGTCCAAAGGGTTGGGGGTGACCAGTGGGGTACCCAAGGGGGTAGGGGGTGGGGTGGTGTCCAGTAGGGGTGGGGTGCTGTCAAGAGGGGTGGGGAGCTGTCCAGGGGGTGGGGGGATGTCTAGAGGGTTGGGGGTGTCCAAGGGGGTAGGGGGTAGGGGTAGTGCCCAGGAGGGGTGGGAGGTGCTTTCTAGAGGGGTGGGGGTTGTCCAGGGGGTGGGGGTTGTCTAGAGGGTTGGGGGTGTCCGGGGGGGGGGGGGGGGTGTCTAAGGGGGTGGGTGGGTGTGGGTGGCTGTCCACGGGGGTTGGGGCCTGTCCAAAGGGTTTTGGGGGTTGTCCAGGGGTGTGTGTGGGGAGGGGGCTGTCCATATGGTTGGGGTGTCCAGGGGGGTGTTCAAGGGGTATGGGGTGGGGGGAGGTGTCCAGGAGGGGTGGGGGTGCTGTCTAGAGGGGTGGGGGCTGTTCGGAGGGTTGGGGCTGTCCAGGGTGGGGTCCAAGGGGGTGGGTGGGTGTAGGGGGTTGTCCAAGGGTGTGGGGGCCTATCCAGATGGTTGGGGGTTGTCTGGGGTGGGATGATTCTCAGGTTTACTCCATTTTCTCCAATTTTCTACCAACCATGTAGGCGCCATGGTTTTCTTTGATTCAATGGAATTTAAAACTATTATATGTAAATATATTTTGTTTTAAATATAATATTCAAGCATATTTTTTTAAATACCCATAGATTTGTTTTCTGTTTCAAAATTGTTTTACATTCAAATTTTGATATTTTTCATATAAACATATATTTGTCTTATCATTAATATATATATATATTTGATATTTTTTATAGGTAATAATGAGTCAAAGTTGGATTACGGAACATCGAATGAGAAATGAATTTGAGGAAGGTGTTGATGCCTTTTTGGAATTTTCTATACGAAATGTTCCAAGTACTGACATTTTTTTCTATCCATCCCAGAAATCATTGAATATGAATAAGTTGAAAAGTGTAGAGGTAATAGATCATCTGATTTGTCATGGTTTTAATCCATGTTACAGCCCTTGGATTTGGCATGGTGAAACTAGACGGAATGTCACTGATGATGATGATTCGCAAGATGGTAACTCCGATGGAATTGAAGAAATGATTCACGATATTGTAGGGAACAAATTGAGATAGAACCGTCAGTTGTGTGTCTATATGGTGATGCTGAAAAACCATTATAACCTGGTTGAACAGATTTTACGGTTTTTTGGGTGGTGTTAATATTGATTAACCTGAAGGCGAAACATGGATGGAGTGATAGAAGTTTTACAGAGCTGCTACAATTGATGAAAGACATTCTTCATTTAGATAACGATCATCCAGATTCACATTACAAAGCCATGAAAATATTATGCCCGATGGGATTGGGATACAAGAAAATAAATTCCTGTTCAAATGACAGCATTATATATAGGAAGGAATATGAATTTCTGTCAGAGTGTCTTAAATGTGGGACATCACGGTATAAGGTGAAAGAAAAATCATAGGCTGATGTAGAGATTACAAAGAAACCTTCAACGTTATTTTGGTATCTTCCTATAATTCATCATTTCAAATGTTTATTTACTAATTCAAATGATGAAAAAAGGTTAAGATGGCATGCTGATGAGCGGGTATGTGATGGAAAAATACGCCATCCAGTTGATTGTCCACAATGGAAGAAAATTGATGCGCAATATTCTATATTTGGAAATGAAATTAGAAATCTCAGACTACGTTTGTGTACAGATGGAATGAATCTATACCGAACCCTCAGTAGCACATATAGTTCATGGACTATTTTATTGGAAATTTAGAACCTCCCTCTTGAAGTTTGTATGAAGCACAAATACGTCATGTTGGGTATAATGATCTCTGGTCCAAAGCAACCTAGCAATGATATTGATGTTTACTTGTCACCGTTCATTGATGATTTGAAACTGTTATGGGATGATTGTATTAGGGTGTATGATTCTTATAAAATGGAATATTTTCAACTAAATGTAGTGCTCCTGTTCACTATAAATGACTTCCCATCGTATGGAAATTTGTTTGGATACAGTGTTAAAGGGCATAAAGCATGTCCAATTTGTGAACAACAGACGTCATAATGTCAATTACATCATGGGGGGAAACAGTGTACATGGGTCATCGAAAGTTTTTTCCTATGGATCACCCTTATAGAAGATGAAAAAACGCATTCAATGGATCACAAGAATTTGATACTTCTCCAAAAACATTATCCCCTGATCTGTATTTTGAGAGGGTGAAAAACCTTGATGTGACATTGGGAAAGACATAGAAATCTGGTAATGATAGACATATTTGGAAGAAAAGGTCAATATTTTTTGAGCTACCATATTGGAGGTATCATGAAGTTAAACATAATATTGATGTCATGTATGTGGAGAAGAATATATGTGATTGTTTGATTGGACCATTTTTATATATTAATGGAAGGAAAAAAGATGGGTTGAATGCAAGATTAGACTTACTATCAATGGGAATACGTTTGGAGTTAGCTCCCACTTCTAAAGGAAGATGATAATTTCTTCCCCCGGCTTTTCATAAATTATCGAAGAGGGAGAAAATTATCTTCTGTCAGTGTGTTCATGATATCAAAGTGCCTCAAGGTTATTCTTATAATGTAAAAATTGTAGTCTCATTGAAGGACTTGAAGTTTCTATGTATGAAATCACATGATTGTCACGTCATAATGCAAAAAATTCTACCAGTTCCATTGCATTGAATATTTCCCATTCATGTCAGGAAGACTATAATGATGTTGTGTTATTTTTTCAATTCAATTTGTAACATGGCGATTGATGTGAAAGCTTTGAGCATTTTGGAAAAGGATGCAATTTTTATACTTTGTCAATTGGAAATGTATTTTCCTCCAACTTGTTTTGATATAATGGTGCATTTAATGATTCATCTGGTTCGAGAAATAAATCATTATGGACCTATATATCTTCGTTGGATGTATCCTTTTGAAATGTATATGAATATATTAAAGGGGTATGTTAAAAATAAATATTGACCTGAAGCCTCCATTTTTGAAAAGTATATTTCTGAGGAGGTAGCAGAGTTTTGTAGGAGTTACTTGGATGCGGCGCAACACATAGCGTTGCCTCCATCTCGCCATGAATGAGTTAATAATGAGGGAAAGGGGATTCATGGATTGAAATTCAAATCATTGTCAGCTGAACAGATGAAGATGTTAGAATCATACATCTTGAATAAAATAGTTGTTGCTCAACCGTATATCACATTTTATTTTAATGATTTGAAACAATTTCATCTAAAGAAGAAAGAAATGTGGATTTTGAATGAGCAAAACAAAACTTTTTCTATCATGGATTAAAAATACTTTTCTTGGAAGATCAGATATATCAGAGACATCAAAATGGATAGTGGGTGGTCCATGTTTAAATATGATAGAATGTCGGGTTATGAAATTAATGGTTATACATTTTATACGAATGCTCAGGACAACAGTAGTGCAGTCCAGAATAGTGGTGTAATGGTGTTTGCAGAAGCAATGCATTTTTCAAGTGCAAAGGACAAAAACCCAATTTCTATATCAAGTGCATTTTATGGAGTGATTGAAGACATATGGGAGGTAGATTACATTAAAATTTAAGTTCTTGTTTTTAACTGTAAATGGTTTATCAGTAACAACAGTGTCAGACACGATGAATTTGGAATGAAACTTGTTAATCTGAATAGATTGGAAGACTCAACTGATTCTTTTATAATGGAAACACATGAAAAACAAATTTTCTATGTAGTATATTAATCAGATATGCAGTGGGCTATTGTTTTACAAGGGAAAAAACAATATGTTGGTGAGGATGAACTTGATAGAGATGCTGATTTATGTGAGATCCCTACTTCCATGGAAAGATTAACAGAACATAATGATGAGCATGTTGAAGACATAGTTTGTTCCATAAGGAATGATCACGATGAAGGAATTTTGGAAAAGAAACCATTTTTACATTCCTAAAATTATAGGTAACATATGATTATTTCTTGTTTACATTTATTTTTTTCATAAATGTTAGATATTATAAGTTTTTTATTTATTAAAACATGTTTTAATAAAAAATAAGTATATGTTTTTTTTTTCTTTAGGTTTGTTTAGTTTACTTTATCATGATTATAACCATTACATGAATTATATATCTATTATTTTTGTTCAGTGAAAACTACTTTACTAGGTTTACCATGTTTACCAGGTTTACCATGTTTACCATCTTGACCATCTTGACCATCTTTACCATTGTTTAACATGATTACCATATTACCAATGTTTATTATTACCTAACTTAGTATACTTTTCTATTTTTTGATTATAGTAGTATTAAAATATTTGAATTTGTATATTTGTGAATAGACGTTTGTTTTTTTTATTTGAAGGATAATGACAGATCATTCAGTTGATCAACCACATGATTCTGGAGATGATAATATTGATGGCTATACCTCTGGGGATGAACATTCAGATGCTCCTATTAAGATAAAGAGTTCAACGGTTGGTAAACGTGGGTGCAAAAGTTTACCAAAATTATCACTTGATCGTACGTAGGATCAGAGGATAGTCATTGAGTTTGATGATGATGATATTCGTAGAGGTCCAAATACAAAAGATTTTAAGAGTTTTGTAGCAACACAGGCTAAGAGAAAAGTAAACATTATGTATGATGATTGGAGAAGTGTGGATAAAGCAATAATCTCTCAGTTGTGGGAGACGATTTTGGTAAGATCTTTTGTCATTTTTTGACAATTGTTTTAATGTTTCTAGTATATATAATATATTTAACCTCTTCTTTATCAGATGACATTTGATATTCCTGACACTGGAGGAGTCAGGAAGAAATGCTTATCATTGGCTGCCAGGAGATGGAGGGATTTCAAGTCAACCCTCTCATCTGATTTCATTTATGGTCATAGGAGCCATGAAAATCCATTTCATATATATCATTTTATAGATGAAGACACATGGAGACAGTTTTTTACAAGTATATGAAAAGAGACATTTCTGGTAAGGGAAATGTAAACTTTTATAAACTATCTTATATAAATGATTTTATTAATGTTTTTTAATTATTTCTTATTCTTTAATTACTGAAAACAAGGAAATATCATCAGGAGATACAATATAAAAATTTATACCCTCGTATTTTATCTAGGGGAGGGTATTCATTATTGGAAGAACAAATGATGGCGGAAAAATTTCAACAACTAAGAGCTGAGTCTTCAAGGTCTAGAGAGGTGGCACCTCCATCCCCTCCATCTAGACATGAAAATGGAAAAGAGATCAGAAGGGAAATAAAGGGAAATATATTTCGGATGAATCGAGGATCGTAGCTGAGTGGATTATAAGATATCTATTTTATTTATTTAAGATAACTATTTTCTGAAGCACCCCGGGACACCCTGAGAGGGGAGGGGTAAATTAGGGTGAAATTTTTTTCTTTTAATGTGATGGATCTTTTTCCCACGTTGGTAGGAACTTGTTGAACCTGTAAGATAAAGATGATCAGACATCAAACATGCACATGCACAGAGAAGACACAACCCTTTTTACTTGGTTCACCACTAAGGGCTATGTCCAAGGAGCATACACCGACAAGTTGTCGGTCGTACCAAAATCCACTATGTCTCACTAGCTGTAGATTACAATTGTTCGGGTACAGTCACTATTTCCCAGGCTCACTGCATTTACAAAGGTTCAGGGATAGCTCACTCCTTCCCTCGGGTCACTCACGTTGACTCCCCCTGTATCACTGCCGTTGGTGAAGTCATGCTCAGTTTATAGACGTGAAGGTCTCTTCAATAGATAGACATAAAGTTCATTGTCTACTGTTTAACATGAGACTTTTCTTTCATCAAATTCCTGATATAATGCTCTGTTAAAGTCCAAATTCCAACCCCTGATGAATACCCCATTTTCCTTTGTCCACTGGGAAAACAACCTTTGAAAAAGGCCTTCACAAGGTACCCTACTTCGCGAGGCTCCCAATTTTGCAAAGCTCAAACAAGCCTTCGCGGAGTCCCTGCCTTTTCGTGAAGCTCAATCATGAAGCACTCTCGCGATGCTCCAGACTTCGCAATGCTTGGATATCGTGGAGCACCTACCTCTACATGAAGCTCACTGAGCCAACACGGGGCGCACGACATTCACGGAGCTAGAATAGCCCCCGTGAAGCTCCTCTTTCGCGAAGCACACTACCTTCGCGAGAGACCTTTGCGAACCGAGAGCAAAGGAATTTCTCTGAAATTCTCTATCCTTCTCTCAAGGGGGTCGGCCTCTATTTATAGGAGATTCCACCGACCCTTGACCCTTCCGCGCGAAGTCATCACCACATCAGCTCAAATCGCAAAGCTCCGATGTTCCCACCGAAATTTTCTCAAAATCGCAAAGCACTACGGAAATTTTCCCTTCATGGAGCTCGTCGTAATCGCTGAGTATTACCTTCATCATTCCTTTGTGCCTTCTCCATGAAGCTCCCTCGCAAAGCCCTCCACCACTACGATGCACTTTAACTCTTCCATTCACGAAGCTTTGACGTAATCATGAAGACTCACCGTCTCCATTCTTTTGGTCTTCACGATTTCCAAACCATGCATCCTCTCTTCTTGAAATTCATGCCTTTTCCATAATTAATTATTATCTTCATGGAAATCCACCTTTCGCGATGCTCAACAACTTCTAGATTTTGGACCACAAATATTTGGAAAACACTGGAAAACAACTCCACCTTCAATACTGTTCTCTGCTTGAACGATATGATCTATTTACTGGTACATGATCTGAACATTCATTGATGATTGACAACAAACACAAACCATACTCTAAATAATGAATATATGATCATGGTTCCAACAATCTCCCACTTTGGGTTTGTCGGCAATCAGAAGATAAATTAAACAAATCTCCATCTATGTGAAAACCAAAAAGGCGGGAATCAACTCTACTAACACTCTAAGTCTACGTGAGCAATGCTCGGTGTAGAAAACAAGAGAGGAAGCTTGAATTAGGTTCCACTGTTTTCCTTCTCATTCTTCTGAATTTATTCATTTATCCTTTCTCCCCCATTGACAATAAATCCATAGACCAGTTAAAAAAATTATGTTCAACTCCAACCATACTCCCCCTGGATAGTATCTCCCCCTTAAACCTACATCACAACCATAAATAGATTAAAACAGTTATAACAAACGGGGAGAGGGGAATTTTGTAACCTCCTTTTGTACTGGGAGGTGGCTGAACACTGAGGTTTAACCGAGGCTTCTCAAACACAGCTGCTGACAGTGGATTTGTTAGGATATTAGCCACTTGCTCGTCTGTTCCCACATGATCTATTCTAATCACATTTTTCTCAACATTCTCATTGATAAAGTGACACCTGATTTCAATGTGTTTTGTACGAGAATGCTGAACAAGATTCTTCATAAGATCAATTGTGCTATTATTGTCACAGTAAATCACCATTGGTTGCTTCACCTCATCGCCAATATCAGTTAATTGATGCTTCATCCATATCAGTTGAGTGCATGCCTTTGTGGCGGAGATATACTCAGCTTCAGCAGTACTAAGAGAAGTTATTTCTTGTTTCTTGCTCAACCAGCCAACACATTTCTGCTCAATATAGAAATCTCCACCACAGGTGGACTTTCTGTCTATTATATCACCAGCCCAGTCAGCATCATAAAACCCTGATAATTCACTATACCTACCTACAGGAAAATGTAACCCAAAGTTGTGTGTACCTTGATTTTACCGCATGATTCTTTTGACTGCCTCCATATGTTCCTCCTTTGGACTACTCTGAAAGTGGGCTGCAAGACATGTGGTAAAGACAATATCTGGTCGTGTCGTTGTTAGGTACAGTAGGCTCCCAATGATTCTTCTGTATATGGTGGTATCTACAGATTTCCCTTCCTCATGATTTCCAAGTTTGGTTCCAACTGCAATCGGAGTTGACATTTGTTTGGAGTCTTGCATATTAAACTTCTTTAGCAGCTCTCTGGCATACTTTTCCTGAGAGATAAAAGTGAAGTCTTTCCTTTGAGTCACTTGCAGTCCCAGGAAATATGTGAGCTCCCCAATCATTGACATTTCAAATTCTGATTTCATATGATTGGAAAATTCATCCACTGATTTCTGCCTGCTGCCACGAAATATAATGCCATCGACATAGACTAGAACCATGAACTGATCTTTCGAAGAATTCATCACATAGAGATTGTGATCTACTCCACCTCTTTTGAATTCCAGCTTCTTGAGGTAAGAATCCAGTTTGGAGTACCACGCCAGTGGTGCCTGTTTCAGGCCATAAAGTGCTTTCTTTTTCTTGTAGACCTTTGATTCATCAGCACCAAGAAGAAAACCCACTAGTTGTCTAATGTAGACTTCTTCCTCGAGTACACCATTTAAGAATGTTGTCTGTACATCCATTTGATATACTTTATATCCTCTTTGGAGAGCCATGGCAAGAAACAGCCTGATTTACTCCAGACTGCCCACTGAAGCAAAGGTCTCTTCAACATCAACACCTTCTATCTATTAATACCCTTTACATACATGTCGAGCCTTGTTTATGATAATATTTCCATTCTCACCAAACTTGTTCTTGAATATCCATTTTGTTCAAATAAAATTGTGACCTTTTTGTCTCTGGACAATATTCCATGTTCGATTCTAGTCAATGTGATCTAACTCTTCATTCATGGATTTCACCCATGATTCATACTTTGCAGCTTCATCAAATGTGGATGGCTCCACAACTGACAGAAATGCAGAAGGTGTGTTATTCCTCATCCTCCTTGTCTGTGTGGGTGCATTCCTGTCTCCAATTATGTCAGATGGGTCAATCTCTGCTCTTCGATTTCTCCTGTGAGGTTCAGTCGCATTCTCACCATCCAAGATTTCCTCTACAGATTCTTCGTCTGAGTCAACATCATGATGTGTCTGCTGAGTGTTTTGAACAACTTCCTCTATTTCTACATTTATATTTTCTTCCCGTTCATTTTCTTCCTGACTTTCTATCACATCAGCATATGACGTCCTTGAAGCATTTGTACTTTTCTCTTCAATTATCTTAACATCACTACTCTCCACAATTCTTCCTAAACACTTGTTGAAACACTTGTAGGCTTTGATGTTCATTGAGTAACTGAGGAAAATTCCTTCATCTGCATTTTCACCATATTTCCCTTGATTTCCTTCTTTGTTCCTGATGAAGCATTTACTTCCAAAGACACGAAAGTATTTTAAAGACGGCTTCCATCCATGCCACAATTCATATGGTGTCTTCATCTCACCCATATAAAGCCTCGTTCGATTCTGAATGTACATTGTAGCTTGAACATCCACTTTCCAGTAATTTCATGGAATACGACTCTCAATCAGCATAGTTTGTGCCATGTTATTCACCTTTCGATTCCTACGTTCAACAACTCTATTTTGATGTGGAGTTCTCACAGTAGCTACCTCATGTTGTATCCCATGCTTCTCCAGATAATTTTCAAATTCAATGGACGTGTATTCTCCTCCATTGTCAGATCGCAACACTTTGATTGTTCGTCTAGTATCATTCTCATCGATTCGCCGATATGTTTTCATGCAGTCAAGGACTTGTTGTTTCCTGTGGATGACCATCACACATGCCATTCTACTACAATCATCAATGAAAAGGACAAAGTACCTTTCTCTATGAGTTCCGGCAACATTTATCGGCCCATATACATATGTATGAATCAGATCAAGAAGGTGAGATTCCCTTTTCTTCTTTGGCCAATATGAACTGCAGACCAGCTTCCCACGAATGCAAGCATCACAAGATTATTCACGCTCACGCTTCAGGTTGGGAATGTCTATGACAATTTTTAATTTTGAAATTTTATCCATGTCTTTTTGATTGATGTGTCCCAGTCTCCGATGCCACAAATTGTTTTTTTCTTCAAAAGTCATGTAACATACATTTTCTTCACTATCAACCTGATGCAAGATGCCTTCTGTTCTGCATCCCTTCATAAGTGAATTGCATGTATTATCCTTGATAGTGTAGCCTTTCTGATTAAAATTAACTATAAGTCCTGCATCACAGAGTTGACTCATGCTGAGGAGATTATTACGTAGGCCATAAATGTAAAGGACTTAAGTCTTCTTTAGTTCTCCATTAGCTAACTCGGTACTTCCACTCCCTTTGATTTTCAAAGACCCATCATTACCAAATCGTATAGTACCATGAACTATCCTTTTGATACCTGTTAGCAGGCCCAAATTACCCGTCATATGAGATGAACAACCGCTATCCTGAATGCGGGTACTATTGTTCTTTGTAGCATTAAGGGCCACCTCTGCAAAGTTGGATTTCTCAATCTTATTCCTTTACTTCCATGAGAGCTTGGATTGAGTGTATAGAACTGATGGCCTTTCAATTATCTCTTCCGCATACCCAGGTTCTTCATAGTCAAAGTCTTATTCGAGAGGAGAAAACCTATTTGAATGAGAAACATTGTCTTGCTAATGAGACTTGTCTTGTCTTGAACTTTGGTATGAGGTGTCCATTTCCCTTCTCTGCCTGCAATTAGCAGCCTTATGACCAAAGTTAGAACAACGAAAACAATATCCATAGAAATTGTTTCTTCTATAAAAATTAGGATATGAATATGTTCTCCTTTGTTGAACTTCTATATCTTCTCCAATCAGATAGCTTCTTGCCTCATCAAAATAAGACATGGTATGGCCCCGAAATCCACAAAATTGGCACTTCATGAGAGTAATTGTCTTCTCACTTGAATTTATCCTCATACTTTCTTTCTTGGGAGAAAATTTAGATTGTCTGTCATTTCTGAATGTTTGAGGATAATTTTCAGTTCTCCTTTTAGTTTTGGTTGAGGGTTCCTTTTTTAGCACGTTAGGAAACATTTCAACATGTTCAACTTTCATCTTATCTTTATTTTGGATATTTTCACTACCTGCAGTTGATGTCTCAGCCTCACAATCATGTCCACTCTTTCCCATGCAAGAGGGTCTTTGATTACTCAATATTTTTTCAACCCCATCTGAACCGCACTTGGCTCATGCTAGTAATTCTGCATCTGAGAATCGTCCAAACTGTATTTTCATCCTCGATTCTTTTGGAATTGATTCAGTCTCAAGTTTACTCCTTAGAGTAACAACTTCCTCTTCAAGACCCTCAACAGTCATGGATTTTTCATCTAGTCTGGAGGTGAGGACATTGATGACCTTTGTCTGCTCTTCAATTTACAGCTTCAGATCCACTACATCATCATTGCTTTCAATTATTTTAGACTGTACCTTCACAAATTCTTCCAGTCGTTCAATTTCAGCCTCATGTTGATCAACATATTCAGCTGATTCTTCTATAATAGATTTCCACTTTTTTCAACTGTTGCATTTAATCTTATTCTTATTAACTGCATCCTTAAGTTGCATCTCGGGATCTACACAAGTTCTCAGTTTTTTCCCCACCAGTATCTTCTGACTATTCAACAGTGGCCACCATGGAAGCATGGTTCCCAGTTTTTAATTATGGTTCTTCTTCATCACAGAATTCATTATCATCATCTTCTTTTTCAAAGACAAAACTCTTCCTTTGCATTTTCTTTCCAGATTTTAATTCTCCCTTTTTGAAGAACCTTCTCTGAGGGTTCTCGATGCATTCATCTTCACTATCTTCATCATTGACTTTTCTTAAGCACTGAGAGGCAATGTGCCCAACTTTTCCACAACAAAAACATGCGAGTGGTAACTTCCCTTTGAATTTCCCTTTCCCCTTTTGGAACTTCTATTCAATGAGAGAAATAATTTATTTTTCTTCTCCCTCTTCACCATTAGTATATTTTAAGATTTTCTGTTTATCCATGGCCTTGAATGCCATTTCCTTGCTCACACGAGACGTAGCATCTTCTGGTTTAACTCTCATTTCATATGCTACCAAGCTTCTATGTAGATCATCCAGAGAAAGTTTTGAAAGATCTATTTCCTCATGGTATGACACCTTTGCATTGAAAAGAGGTGTAAGTCTTTTTAATATTTTCTTTACAATATCAATGTCTTTGATTTCTTCACCTAGACCCTGAATTGCTCCAACTACTTCAGTAATTCGATTAAAAAATGAATCTGCATTCTAATTAGGATGCATATTTAGATTGTCAAACCTGTTGTGTAAAACCTGAAGTTTTTCCTCCTTTACTTTGATATCTACTTCATAAATGTTTTCAAGTTTATCCCACATAGTCTTTGCTGAAGTGCAACTCATAACCATTAGATAGATCTGATCAGAAAGAGGTGCGGTGAGTGCATTTTGTGCTTTAGAATCTGCATCATGAATTTTCTTGTTTGTTTCATTCATAGCCATGCCTGTTGGGTTAGTGACTTGTATTCCTTGCATAGTAGAAAAGAGAACATCCATTCCAAAAGATCTTAGATGAGATCTCATTTATTCTTCCAGATCTGGAAATTTCTTCCATCGAAGTGAGGGACTCCCCTGACATTGACCACGTTTTCCATGACGAATAAGGTCAGATTCAACACAAGTAACATTTACCCTCTGATACCACTTGAAGGACCCCGGAACACCCTGAGAGGGGAGGGGTGAATCAGGGTGACAAATTTTTCTTTTAATGTGATGGATCTTGTTCCCACGTTGGTAGGAACTTGTTGAACCTGTAAGATGAAAATAATCAGAAAGAAAACATACACATGCACAGAGAAGACACAACCCTTTTTACTTGGTTCACCACTAAGGGCTACGTCCGAGGAGAATACGCCGACAAGTTGCCAACCGTACCAAAATCCACTATGCCTCACTAGCTGTAGATTACAATTGTTCGGGTACAGTCACTATGTCCCAGGCTCACTGCCTTTACAAAGGTTCAGGGACAGCTCACTACTTCCCTCAGGTCACTCCCGTTGACTACCCCTGGCTCACTGCCATTGGTGAAGTCACACTCAGTTTATAGACGTGAAGGTCTCTTCAGAAGATAGACATGAAGTTAATTGTATCTTGTTCAGCATGAGACTTTTCTTACATCAGAGTCCTAAGTTAATGCTCTGTTAAAGTCCAAATTCCAACCACTGATGAATACCCCCTTTTCCCTTGTCCACTGGAAAAACAACCATTGAAAAAGGCCTTCACAAGGTACCCTACTTCGCAAGGCTCTCAGTTTTTCAAAGCTCAAACAAGCCTTCACAGTGTCCCTTCCTTTTATCGAATCTCAATCACGAAGCACTCTCGCGATGCTCCAGCCTTCGCAATGCTTGGCTATCGCGGAGCTCCTGCATCTTCGTGAAGCTCACTGATCCAACGCGGGGCACACGACATTCGCGGAGCAAGAATAACCGCAGCAAAGCTCCTCTTTCGCGAAGCACACTGCCTTCGCGAGAGACCTTTGCGAACCGATAGCAAAGGACTTTCTCTGAAATTCTCTCTCCTTCTCTCGAGGGGGTCGGTCTCTATTTATAGTCGATTACACCGACACTCGACCCTTCCGTGCGAAGTCAGCGCCATGTTATCTCAAATCGCGAAGCTCCGAAGTTCCCGCCGAAATTCATTCAAAATCGAGAAGCACTACAGAAATTTTCCATTTGCGGAGCTCGTCATAATCGGGGAGTATTACCGTCATCATTCCCTCGCGCCTTCTCCATGAAGCTCCCTCTCAAAGCCCTTCACTACCGTGATGCGCATCAACTCTTCCGTTCGCGAAACTTTGACTTAATCGCGAAGACTCACCACCTCCATTCTTTTGGTCATCGCGATTTCCAAACCATGCATCCTCTCTTCACGAAATTCATGCCTTTTCCATATTTAATTATTATTTTCATGGAAATCCACCTTTCATGATGCTCAGCAACTTCCAAATTTTGGACCCCAAAAATTTAGCGAACACTGGGAAATGGAACCACCTTCAATACTGTTGTCTGCTTGAATGGTATGATCTCTTTGTTGGTACGCGATCCGAACATCCATTGATGATTGACAACAAACACAAACCATACTCCAAATAATGAATAGAAGACCATGGTTCCAACATTTTATTCATATAATTTCTATCATTACAGAAATGTTCAATTAATCAATACATGACTCTCTTGAGGATCAGAGTTCACAGGGGACATTTACAACTACGGGGAGGGAAGATATTTTATCTGCAGTATTGGGAAGCCCCGAACATACTTGTCATGTAAGAGGATATCTGTCAGGTGTATCGGTAAGAAATGTGTTGCCACATTCTTCAACTTCTAATGTTGAGGGGGTTTATAAAAAAAATAGAATCCTTGGAGGCTGAAGTTCAAAATATTAATGCGACGATGGAGGACAAGATTGGAGCATCGGTGCAGTCTATGTTTGATGAAATGAAAATACAATTTCAGACTGCATCTCCCACTCCTCCACCTCCCCTATAGACCCCATTATTTATCCTCCACCTCCGCCAGTATCTTCCACTCCCCCACCTCCGCCTGCAGACCCCATTTTTTATCCTACTCCTCCACTGCAGCTTCCTACTTATTGCGAGTTGTATGTTGATGATTCTCAACATCATAGATTACATATGGGTTGGTATATTGTGTAGGAGATATACTTCATCATCAAAAATTAGAGGTAGAGAATCATAGGGTCACTGTACATGATATTATAGATAGATCAGCTAGCGTACCAATACCTACAGATGAGGAGGCGACAATTGGAAAGAGTATCGGCCATTTTTTTTATTTGGCCATCCAGACTTATTCGACTCATTACTATAGAGGTATGAATGTTATATCTTTTATTTTATATTTCTATTAAAGATGTTTTATCATTTGAAAACTAATAAAATTTTCAATTTATTTTTATAGGAATACATCAAAGGTAAATAAATACAGTATAGACAACAACAAAGACAAATGGATATGAGATCAGATACAGATTGTAGTAGTCTTGACAGATTGTCATGATATTCAAATTTGTTGGAAAGTCATTACGAGTTTCCAATGGATGCTCATGTTTTTGGACGTGAAATATGTGCGGGGATTATGAAAACTGATATCATGGAGCTTGATACTAGAGATAAGTTGGGCATCAACATGGTGCAAATTTTTTGCATGTAAGTCTTAACACCTTTTCCCTGCGTTATATTTATTAAAAATGTATACTTATGTATGTTTTGTATTAGGTATCTTTATAAAATTTGTGAGAGGAATGAGCTAACAGATGTATATGGATTCATGGACCTGCAATTGATTTCCCCTGAAGCATGTGCATTGAATGAAGAACAAAGAATGGTTTTTATTGCTGAAAGACTTAAAAAGAATACAGTCACACAATTTTGGATGTTGCCTTTCTGTGAGAGGTATGAAAAACATTTTTCTCAAAGAGTTAATTATCTTTTAACATAAAAAACCACTAACGTTAAATTTCCTTTTATCAGTGATCATTGGATGTTAAGGGTTTTTTTCCAAAGGGATAAATCACTTTATTGGATATGCTCTGTCCATGCTGATGTGTGGGAAAGTTTTAAGAATATATTGGAAAAGTAAGTTTCAGTTTCTCAATAGTTTTATATATTATAATGAATTTTAAATTTACCCCATTCGTATTATTTTCTAACAGTGCATGGGCCTACATTCGAAAAAACACCAAGAAAAGGAGTGCAAAGATCAAATATGAATATGCGGAGGTAAATATCCATATATAATTTCTACTTTCTGATTTATTACATAAAAATAATATATTGAATTTACACTCATTCAAACAGAATTTTCATGAACAACAAGGCATCATCCAATGGGGATATTATATGTTAAAATTTATGTATGAAATAATAACAACTAGGATTGTTGTGAATTTAGACTTGGTACGATTTCCTCTTAAACATTGCTATAATATTTCAATTTGATTTATTCATTATACATGTTAACTACTTTCCTTTTAATTTTTATATTTTTGATGACCCTCAACCATATACTACTGATGACATCAAACACATACAATTGGAGTGGTCAAATTAATTTACAGGTTTGATTGAATTTTACTTGTTTGTAATGTAAAATTTAATTTTGAATATTGTCCTTGTAATTGTGTATTTGGTAGTTGTTTAGGTTGGATTTAGTTTTTCTTGAAGTTGAAAGTGTACGTTTTGAATGTTATATATGTGAATGTTTAATTTTGATATACTTCTTGTTTTGGTCTACTTATGATGGTTTTTCTGGTATGGATTTTGGTCTGTGGGGGAAGGGTTCAAAGGGTATGGGGGTGTGTTCAGTGCAGTTGGAGGGTGTCCAAGGGTTGGGGAGGGCTGTCTGGTAGGGTGGATGGCAGTCCAGGGGGGGTTGGAGGGCTGTCCAGGGGTGTGGGAGGGCGGTACAGGGGTGTGGGAGTGTTGTCTAGGGGGTGGGGGGTGGGTATACATGAGTGTGGGGGGGGGGGGGGGGTTGTCCAGGGTGTTGGGGCTGTACAGGGGTGTGGTGGGGGCTGTCATGTGGGGTGAGGGGGTGAGGGGGTGATGTTCAAGAGGGTGGGGGTTGTCGATGGGTGTTTGGGGCTGTCCAGGGGGTCAGGGGGCAGTCCAGGGGTGTGGTGGGGGCTCTAATGGGGTGGGGGCTATCAATTGGGGTGAGGGGGTGTTGTTCAGGAGGGTGGGGGTGGGGTTGTCGAGAGGTGTTTGGGGCTGTCCATGGGGTCGGGGGCAGTACAAGGGTGTGGTGGGGGCTCCAATGTGGTGGGGGAGGGCTGTCCAGGGAGTATACATGAGGTGGGGGCTTCAATGTGGTGGGGGAGGGATGTCCATGGGGTATAGATGAGGATGGGGCTGTCTAGTGGGGTATGTTTTATATGTTATCAATGTAAATGCTTAAATTTGATCTCCTTCTATTTTTATGGAACGATTTCTTGATTTTTTTTTGGTTGATTCTGGGGAAGAACAGATGACTGCATTCAATTTTTTAAAAAAATTGACTTCCACATCAGTTATAAAATAACAGACGTGATAAAGAAAACAGGAAGGGTTTATCAGGTGAGTTATTTCATAACCGACATGATAAAAACCCCGGGAAATGGTTTATCACGTCGGTTATTTAATAACCGATGTGATAAAAGGCATGAGAAATGGTTTATCACGTCGGTTATTAAATAACTGATGTGAAACACGAGGGGGGGAGGGCTGGGTTTACAACGTCTGTTATTATATAACTGACGTTCTAAACCAGTCTATGGGGGGGGGGGTTCTCATGTCGGTTAATAAATAACTGACGTGATAAAATATTTCCCAGGACTTTTATCACATCGGTTATTTAATAACCGACGTGATAAACCATTTCTCATGCCTTTTATCACGTTGATTATTAAATAACCGAAATTATAAACCCTTCCCGTTTTGTTTATCACGTCGGTTATAAAATTACTGATGTGATAATCATCGCGATTTTTTATTTTTGACATAGGTTTTTAAATAACCATTGTAAAAAACGTTATTTATTACGTCGCCCGTATTAACGTCGGCTAGAAACTGACGTAAAAATGAAAAATAACTGATGTAAAAAATGTTTTCTGCACTAGTGTGTTTAGTTTATTAAGAAGAAAGATGGATCAATGAGACTCTGAATTGATTATCGAGAAAATAACAAGACAACTATAAATAACAAATATCCTCTCCCATGCATTGATGACTTATTTGACTGACTACGAGGAGTTCAATACTTTTCAAAGATTGATCTTCGTTCATGGTATCATCAATTAAGGGTAAAAAAAGAGGATATACCATAGATGGATTTTCGTACAAGGTATGGACACTATGAATTTATTGTGATTCCATTTGGTCTTGTTAATTCCCCTGCTATCTTCATGGATCTAATGAATAGAGTCTTTAGAAACTATCTTTATCAGTTTATGGTAGTCTTTATAGACGGTATTCTTGTATATTCAATGATCCAGGAAAAACATGAAGATAACTTGAGAATTGTATTGAATACCATCAGAAAGGATATGATTTATTCCAAATTTATCAAGTGTGAATTTTGGCTTCAAAAAGTTTCATTTTTGGGTCACATAATCTCAAAAGAGAGGATATTTATGGGTCCAACAAAATCAGAGGCTATCAAAAGATGGTCGAGACCAATAACTATAATTGAGATCCGAAGTTTTCTTGGTTTCGATGTATATTATCGACGTTTTGTGAATGACCTTTCATGATTATCTAGTCCACTCTCCATGTTGACTCGAAAAGGAGTTAAGTTTTTGTGGACAGAGGAGTGTGAAGAGAATTTCAAAGAGTTAAAAAGAAGGTTATCCAGTGCACCTATGATCACACTTCCTTGTAGTGGAGAAAGGTTTGTGATCATTAGTGATGCTTCCAAGAAGAGATTGGGGTGTGTTCTCATGCAAATAAACATAGTGACAGCTTATGCCTCACGACAGTTGAAAATCCATGAGCAAAATTACCCAACTCATGATTTAGAGTTAACTGCGGTAATATTTGAAATAAAGATTATGAGGCATTATCTTTATAGTGAACCGTGTGATATTTATACTGATCATAAAAGTTTAATGTAAATTTTCACACAAAAGGATATGAATATGCTCTAAAGAAGATGGTTGGAGATGATTAAGGATTACGACTAATCAATTCATTACCACTTTGGGAAATCAAACAAGGTGTCAAACACATTATGTCATCAAGACCATGCTAGCTTTCCATGATGAGGATCACAAAAGATTCAATATTTATGGATTTACAAAGAATGGATCCTGGAATTAGAATGTAAGGGGAAATATATTATCTTTCTCAAATGAATGTTCAACCATCTATACATGTGATGATTAAAGAGGCACAAAAAGAAGATGTACAGTTACAAAAGAAGGTGAGAAATGATCCTAAATTCAACCTTGATTGTGATGGGAAAATAAGGTTCCCGAATCAGGTTTGGGTTCTTCCCATACCAGAATTAAAGAAGGAGCTACTGGATGAGGCTCATAGTTCTTCATTCTCTATTCATCCTGGAAGCACTAAGATGTATAAGGACCTGAAAGAGTACATCTGGTGGTATGGAATGAAAAGAGATGTTGCTGAATATGTCTCTTGATGCTTTGGTTTGTCAGCAAGATAATGATGAGAGAAATAATTATAAGGGGATGTTACAACCATTTCCCATAATATAATGGAAATTGGAAAACATCACGATTGACTTTGTCACTGGACTTCCTAAAACATCCAAATTCAATAATGTTATCTGGGTAATAGTTGATTGTCTTACGAAGTCGGCACACTTCGTTGCTATTAGAGAAGACTTCTCTCTGGATCAGCTATCCAGGATATATGTGAAGGAAGTGGTAATATTGCATGGAGTACCACTTTCCATTATATCTGATCGGGATCTGGGTTTTACCTCAATGTTCTTGAGAATTCTTCAACATACTATAGATACAAAGTTGAGTTTCAGCACTGTTTATCATCCTCGGAAAGATGGTCAATCTGAGAGAACAATTGAAACTCTAGAAGATATGTTAAGAGCATGATCTATGGATTTCAAAGGTGGTTGGGATCAACACCTACATTTTGTGTAATTTTCTTATAATAATAGCTTTCACTCTCGTATTCAGATGGCTCCTTATGAAGATCTCTATGGAAACAAATGCAAGACTCCAACTTGCTGGGATGATGTTGGAGAAAAAAGCTATTGGGACCTAATCTTGTTGATGAGATGCTAGAAAAGGTCATATATATCCAACAACATATAATACCAGCTCCGATTCGACAACAAATTTGTGCTGACACCTGATAAATAGACCTAGAGTTTGAAGTGGGTGATAAAGTGTTCTTACGAATATCTCATTGTAAGAGAGTAATGAGATTTGGAAAGAAGGGAAAGGTGAGACCTAGGTATATCGGCCCTTTCGAAATATTGGATCTTGTTGGGAAGGTAGCTTACCGATTGGTGCTTCCACCGAATCTATCTCTATTTCATGATGTGTTCTATGTATCTCTCCTGAGAAAGGACACACTCGATCGTTCACATGTTCTAAACTCAGATATTGTACTGCTGAAGCATGATCTTTCTTATGAAGAAAAGCTGATAGAGATACTGGATCGTAGAGAAAATGTTATATGGAAAAATACAACTCGCATGGTGAATGATTTTTAGAGAAACCTCAAATTAGAAGATGCTACATGGGATCTTGAGAATATGATGAGGGAGAGGTATCCTCATCTATTTGTTACGAAGTGACGAATTTCGAGGGATAAATTAATTTTTAGGGTGGTAGAATATAACTACCTGATATTTTATGAGAATTATATTTTTTTTATGTCATATGTTATACTGAACATCAAAGGAATCTTTCACAACACACAACACTAGCTTGTCTTGTGTTAGACGCAATCACGACCTTCCTCGATAGTGTGTGTAGTACGCAATACTAGGTTTCACTGAACAAGGATATATTGTTATAATATTATTATAGACGAGTTTTTATGAATAGTATTAACTATATTTTTAATTTTATAACATTATTATTCATCTTACATATTTTCTATAACATCGTATGAGAACAAAATAATGTTTTCGGGTAAAATAAGTATTTTTAAAAAAAATGCAATTTTGCCGCCTTTTGATGGACCACTCACATTAAATCTAGTTTTTGACAAGTTTATAAGTTTAATTTGAGAAAATAATATTCTTATTTCAAATCAGGATATAAAAATTTACTTTGGATAAATTTTTCATATTTTTCTAATAACTTTCATATTTTAATGAATAGTAAAAACACGCTATATTTTAATTAAAAACATGTTTTTTCATCACAGTAATTTATATGGTTAAATTCTAATATTTAATGGTTTTAAAATATAAAGAGAATATATATTTTTACCATTTAATATAATTTATGTCATTACAATTATTTTTACATTGAATTCATAGGTAAAAACATCTCAATCTTTAGCAATGTTTTAACTTTTAAAACCCATTTTCTTCAGAATGTGATAAATTTTAAATTAATTACTGCAACTTCGGTGTTTTGAATTTTGAAAAATGGATCCCATATATTAATATAGTAGGTCCAAATTATATTAGTAGGTTACATTTTTTTTGATATTATGAATAGTAACTACGGTAATTTTTATTTACTGCAATTAAAGGTAAATCGTGTAATTAAGGGTAAATATAAAATTATAAAATACCCCTAAAACCTACCAAAATTCTATTGGATGATTAAAAGTCGACCCTTGTCACATAGGAGTCTGAATAAATTCATATTATGGACTTATGTCCAGTAAAATAATTTAATTGTTATTAAAACCAAAGAAAGTGACAACATGTCACTCTCATAAACCTTATAAGTATAATAATTTTAGTTTAGTGATAAGATTCATGAAACTTATAACATGAAAAGTAACTATAAATCTAATAAAATTATCTACATCATGAGAATTTATTTATAATTTTTATGGATAATATAATTATCATTAATGAGGACGCAATAGTTAGGTAGACATTATTTCATTAATTGAAATATCAAATAAATGGTTTTGAAAATATTAAAATAAATATTATATGATCTATTTAATGTTATCCATTAATTTTATAGATACATATTATATGATAGGAATCCATAAAATGTTTTGGTTCGAACATATATTTTGTGTGGATTTTATTTAAATTAAAATAAATGAATTGTGTCAAAATTGACTCTATTGATATTTTATATTATTAAATTGTTTAAAAATCCCAAATATATTATAAAATATAAAAATTAAAATTTATATGATCTAAAATGTCATAATGTTACAAATTAAGTATAATTATGGTCACATAAGTAAGTATTTATAACCAAATAAAATTTATAACATTATTACCACAAATAAAATTAAATAGATTAAATAAGGATAAATCAAAATGATAAGGATTAAAATAAAATCAAAACACGCCTAAATTTAATTTTTTGATGATATTACAACCCTATATTATCTAATATCCAAATTTTACTCACATTGGTTGTTTTTATGTGGGGATAGGGTTTATTATAAATTAATATTTTAGAGGTTTCCAAAGGTGCCCCTCTCATCCCTTATAAAAGGGCACCTCCTCCCTCTCCTCTTTACACACCTTTGAGCCTTCAATCTCGGCCAGCCCCTGATCATTACTCTTCTCAACTCCTCTAGTAATATTCTATTGGTCTTGGACTTCTTCAAAGACCATCATTAGTGCCCTAAGAGGAGGTTTGAAAGAGGCTGGTCGATGAACAGGTAATATCTGTTACCGATTCTTTCAAATTTATTTCTTCCTCTACTTCCTCTTATTTAGTTGTTTCATTATGAAGTAATAACATCAGTATCACTCATATACCTATATGTTATCATAAATATGAAACAAACCTATTTCACCTTCTATCCATCCAACGGAAAACGAAATCATCACGCGTGCATACGTACGAAATACCGTCTCCACGCTATGGTGTAATCTATTTTCCACCACCACCTTATTTGGATGGGTATAATGGTGTAAAGAATAACTATATATAATTATTATATTGTGATATTTATTCTTAAATATTATAAATACACTTTAATACAATTCCACGATCATGGGAATGATATCATCGCTCGTGCGTACATACAACCTACCGTCTCCACGATGTGATGCGACTCATTCTACAAGATCTTCATTGAATAAGGATTATATAAATAAATTTAATTAATAATCATGATATATATTACACTAATAAAATTATTTAAATGAAGTATATATAACCTAAAAATAATAATAAGAAATTGTTCCAGAAAACATGCATAAGAACATAAAGCAATGAACACCCGAATAACAACTACCAATGAAATATTACTAATAAGAAGATAAGAATATGACCATATATAATATCAAAACAATTAATATGATTCTTCAATAAGTCAATGAAATTATTTAAATCATTATACAGGAGGTTCATATACGTACGATGGAAATCAGAACTTTGGTAACGGAAAATCTCACAATCTCATTTTTATCCGAGATTGTTTATACTTCAGAATTTACTGGGGAATATTTATCATCCAAATACATGTTTCATCAATATGTAATATTATTTATATGCTCCTACAATTTTTTAAATCCAATTTTACCCTTTGGTGAGTAAAATATATGAAAGTAATCTTTTTTCATTTTTAGTACGAGGTACTTTTTGACTTTTCCGGCCAAAGAATGATAATAATCTTTTCTTATCTTATATAGACCGAATGGATTTTTATGATTTCATAGAACATTATTTCCACGAATCTTCCTTTACAAGTTTTAATTTTTATTTTTAATCAACTTCTTTTAGTTTAAAATTGTATGAAATGTTATGAAATGAAAAATGTTTTCTAAGAAGAAAGGATATTTTCCTGAATAATGGAGTTCAAGTATTTTATCAAAATTATTTTCCATCTAAGATAATATCTGGTTCTGTTTCTGTACCTATTTTTACATTGATTTTATTATGTTATGATGGAATTAATTTTATGATGTCCACTTATCTTATATGGATTATGTTATGATGGAAATATGTTTAAGAATCCCATTTTTATTACATGGGTTATGCTATGATTTATGATTTTGTGGCACACATAAGAATGGTTAAATAATGAGATTGGTGCGACCTATATCTCCCTCCAATGCGTTGGGTAAAAATTTTTACCTCATGAGATAGACATGGCTGTAACATCAAGTTAATCTGGTTGAGTTATACAGTTCTAGAAGGAGGAGTGAACTCAATTCAGAAATGGAATTTGTCCATTATGATCGTCTTGGAAATGACCCTTGACTAATATATAATGATTTTATAAGATTATGTGTGTATGCCAAAATGATTCATCTTTTAGGTTATGATTGTGTTGATTACATCTCACTACTATTATTTATCCCATGTTATGATATTATGATCTCTTTTGCAGGTTAATATTTTCAAAATATTATATTATTATGAATAATATTTGATTGATATTTCTTTTGTTTACCCTTACTGAGAATTTGAGCCCACCCTTTTGTATGTTTTCTTTTCCCCAGGTCATGAAGAAGGGAATTATGTATGATATGAAAAAATGGACTCTTGATATGAAGAAATAAATAGGAGACAATGTAGATGATTTATGAACCAATTGATTATGTTTCCTAGTTTCTATAGACACTATACCTATACGGTCCTATCATTGTTTTGTTATATGTGGTAATAAGTATGATTCAATTCTGAAGTAATAACCATGTATGTAAAGTATGGGTCTTTATAGAAATAATTCTATTATTAGTAGAAATAACTGCTATTTGATCATCAGTAGTAGGGCCAGTATCCTCCCCAATGGAGTTTAGCAGGGAGAATATGTTGGTCGCGTCAACTTGAGAAGACAATAGGTTAGGTGGTAGTTTTATTTTTGCAGCCTTTGTAGTTTGGACCTGCGAGAAGTCCCCCATGTAAATAGAGACAGAATATTGATATGCATATTGAGAAGGATCCACATCATGACCTTGAAGTACATAATGATCAAGATATGTATCCGGTTCTGCACCATAGTCTCTCCCAACCACTGTCATAAATTTATCAACAGACATATCATGATCAGCAGGGATTATGAGAAGGATAGTTGCCAAGTTTTTTTCTTCATAACTAGAAAAAATATCAGGATCAGAATGGGTCATGACAGGAGCAGTTGTTGGGTCGCATCATGAATTTTTCTACCGTCACATGCCTTAAAAGAATTCCCATTGGAAGGTACCACAACAGGAGTAATTGAGAAATCAGAAAGATGAACACCAGCATGACCAAGGACAGGTTGATGAGAGAATGCATCATTATCAGCACATATCTTATTAAAATTAGAAGAATCGCTACAAAATATTAAAATTTTTCCAATAGGAGAATATCTGTTGGTAAAAGTACATAATCTATTGGTAAAACGTCTTAACATAATATATGTCTATGTCACTAAACTGTCAGTAAAAACTCTGTCTCTAAATGATTTTGTGACATATAAAATCATTCTGTTACAATTATAATAATAACAACAGATAAAATATATGTTGGTTAAACTATTTAGAAACCACAAATAATAACAAATTTTTCTATTGGTAATAATAATACCAACATATAATATATATTTATATATTATATATGAATAAAAACTATAAATTTAAATTTATAGTAAACTTTTGTATTGTATTTATTAATTAATCACATATGAGATTTTCACACAATATAAATTTTTTAAAAAAATTAATTATATTAATAAATAAATTTAATACAAATGAATCAATACACAATACAAAATTAATCCATACAAAGGATCAATCACACACCCTAACAACCCACCACAGCTCCCCTGCCCCATGCTAGCAAGCCAGTATCCTACCCATTCACGCCACATGAAGGAACAACGAGTGCCCCAGAACCAGTGAGCCAACAGCGGGCCATCAATTCCCCAGGACCAGAAATCCATCTCCATCTCAACCATTCCATCCTAGGGAAAATCAAGCACCAAAAACTCATGCATTCCTTGGGACAAGCATGCCAACTCCAACTCAAATTAGTGAAAAATATCTACATGAACCATGGTTCTTCCAAAGTTAACAAAACCAAGAATTATTTGGCAATGTTTGTCTTTAGAAGTAATTTCCAATAGCAATGGAAAATAAAAACAATATACTTTTTAATAGTTTATTTAGAATAAATGGAAAATGTGTGATGAAATATGTTATTTGAGACACCAAAAACAAATCAAAAAACACACATTGCAAATGACCTGTCTGAAATGGTGTGAATTCATCCTAAAATTCACCAAAATTTAAAATTATAGTGTCTCCATGTAGAATAAACCCCCTCATATGCACGGACATGATGTCGTCCATATTCATGTCACCTGAAAAGCCAAATTGCTTCCACCAAGATGTAAAGAACATCCAGGAGAAAAACATTGTGACATCGCCCCCAAGTATAAGATTCCAATGTGTTGAGACTCATGAATAACTTTTTAGAGAAAAAAAACATGTAGAAGAGGTTCACATCAACACAGATCTCATCAGTTCCATGCATTAAACTGTCTTAGTTGGGTTAAAACATTTTTGTTACCTCACAACCAGTAAAGAAAAATAACACAAAAGAAGAGTGATTAGGGAACCTTACAACAGATAATCTGAAACTATTCAGTTTGCTGAAGATCAGGAAAAAAATGTTATTGTATTGCTTGAAACAGAAAAACCAGATCCTGGGGGCAATAGACAATCCATTAGGAGCATAAAAAGTGTAGTATTAACATCAGAGTCTCCAGATAAATGATAAATAAACAGTCATTCAAGTACATCAAATGAAGTGAACGAGCAGTAAATATTCTATAAAAAATAACACTTTGAGCCCCAATATTCCATGAAGCATCCAGAACCAGATTCGACCAACAAATTCAAGTTAATACACAAAGAAATCTTTGGGAATCATAAACAATTTTAAAGGGGGTACCTGTAAAAACCATGTTTATACTGCCTAAATGAAACAGAAATCAATGTATTCTTCTCTAGAACTGGACCGTAACATCTTCTCCTTAGGATAGTAAATAACTCCCATAATACCTGAAATAGAAACCAAGATAGCCACTCATCACAACTTCAATGAAAAAATAGCCTCAAATGTTACGACCACACCAATATAATTATCATCTCCATTCCTCTCTACAAATTCTCAAATAAAAAAATCATTCAGAGTAGTCCACTCTTCAACAATTGAGTATCGAAGCACTAATTTACCGGCCAATTTCCAATGTAATCCATTGAGACCAATATAAAAATCGTCAAACTCCAAGGTGATAATCAAGTATAACAATTTCAAAGTGAAGTTATCGATCATTGAAACATTATTATTTAATGAAAAAAATAACCCTTTGAGTGTTACTAAATTGGTTAGTATCATGACGATATAACAAAAAAACTAAATAATCACCTATAATTTTCCAACCATATTTCATATAGATCTAATACATGATTTGAAAAAATATATAGTTGTTTTCAAGTGACTGAAAACATACCATTTATGTCAAGAAATCACCCTGGAAATACCAATGCCAATTAAATTTGAAGGTAATAAACCCACATCCCATGGAAAATCATAAATAAACAATTCCATAGGGACTCATGAGAAAATAAAACTAAATGGATGGAGATGAAAAGACCAGACCACAAAGAAATTTGGTCTTGAAAAGCAAATAATGATGATAGTTTGTGCATTTTTCATGTGTGGATTTAACGATCAGACAACTAGAGTGAAAAAATATCAAATAACCAATTCACCTTTTTATGTGATTGTTAGTGCGTTATTAATGTGTGGATTTAATGATCCCTGTAATAAAAAAATATTTTCTACGTAACATCAACCCATTTTATATAGTTCTCAATAATAAGCATATATAACATGTATATTTCCTAAAATAATAAATAGAATACCCATTTAATCATAGATTTTAACAAGGGATGTTTTTGTAAACATATATTACATGTTTATATCCAAAAATCATAAGCAAAAAAACCCACAAAAGATGGACATCCACCTTCACTTATTATTCTATAACACCTTCTAACTAGTTTAATAACATAAACAAAACTACAATAAAATTTACATAAAACAAACCTACATAAAAAACATAAAAGGAATTTTAAAACTACATATAAAAAATAAGAAATAATTATCAAAACATAGAAATACATTACATATCTAGGAAGTACGCTCAATGTTGAAGTGAAATAAAAACTGGAGGAACCTTCATTTGTCATATCAAAGTCCCAAAAACAAATAACCAAAGATAATATTAAAAATCATTCACAAATAAAAAACATCATAAACCAATATCATTTTAATAAGGCATGTGAAACAAAAACTAAAAAAATAATACAACAAATGAGTGTATTTTGTCTCGGAATGAATTTACAATCAAAATTACTACAAATTTCAAGCAATTGTACTTTGTGTTATTTGCATAAATTTATGTAGAATTAATAACTATCCTAGAATCAAATAAGAATAATAATAAACTGAAAAAATATATATTTTATATCATCGAATAGGTATAAAATAAAAAACGTACTCGACCCCCTGTAAACCCATGTCGATGATCGGTCCTATGATTGGAACTGACATTTAAAATTATTTCTATTTAATGATACAAAAATGTGGCCTCATAATCAATGATTTAAATTAATATAAACTTGAAATATCAAATGTTATATTCCTTAAATAAGTAAATTGAGTAAAAAAAATCAGTTTTCTGGTTGCATTACCCAAAGTATTATCATCGTCATCATCATTGACACCATTTTCATGAGAGAAAATATAACACCAGCTTGTTATCAAGGGAATTCCAATCGAACTAAAACCACACCATGAACACATTAACTCCCTACCTGCATGGACTAGATCACCAGAAATTTGAATCTCCAGAAAGAAATAAAACATCACCATCATCTTTAAAACTCAGAGACAACCACCAATAAAGTACATAAACCACAAAACTAGAAACTGATGTGGATGAAACACCCAGAAACAAAAACATTCATGATATTTAAAAGAACCAAAAAAACAAAACCTTATACCAAAACAAAACTAAACAGAAGAAAAACTCGCCTTCTATTTTCCTCCAAGCTCCACCATGTTCATTATTTACTCTATAATCAGGTACCATCATGATGGATGTGTTACCTCGCTAGAGAATAACCTTTGAATAAACATGGTAGAAAAATACCCTAAAAGTAGTTTGGAAAACGATATCCATTTATCTGAGAGAAATATGTTATAGAATTAAAAATAGCCACAAAATCCAGATCATTGCCAAGAACCAATAAAAATTGGGAAGAGGATATCATAGAATAAAATCAACCGCCTATGAACACCTATTTCTCAAAATACCAAATCACTAAAAATTACATCTCATTTGACTTGTCTATAACACTATGGATAACGGTGGTCGAGAGAGGGGACAACGGCTTGGAAAACTATGGACGACAAGGTCCAATGAGGGGTTTTGGGCAAGGATGCTGGCCAAGACTAGGGATGGGGTTCCCACAATGATGCCGGAGGGGGACGTTGGCTAAGGAAAGGAAGGGTGGTTCCCGCGATTTTTACTCTTACAAAGTGTCACTTTACTCTTCTGAGTTCCTGTGTTACCCTTTTTAAACCCTTCATTTGTCAAATTTCAATATCTTTAGTTAACAGTACATGGCCATTTTTCATCCTCAACTCCATAACTGAATATTTTTTCATAAAATCATATATTTACATCAAATTACTATAGTAGTAGTGACCAAATTGGATAAGTATTTTGGAAGTATTTATAAACAACTGATTTTTGTAAAAAAAAATAGAAAGATAAATAATAAAAGAATGTTAGCATTCTAAAAGAAATTAAAATATCATGAACATTGTAGTTACCTATAAATATTAATTGATATAAAGTGGAGTTCTGTTGTTATTGTGAAATATTAGTGGAGTTATACAATTTATGCAGATGTCGGTACTTGTCAGTTTGATATGCTGGGAAGAAAACACTGGAGTTGACCTAAATCATAAGAGCATTAATAAAAAAATATAAGAAAATTAGTTATTTAAATTGTATTATGTCATTAAAATAATGTTGAAGAACATGAATAACGTATTAGATGGTATTTATTATGTATACAAGTATGAAATTTTTACAGAATAAATCACCTGGATTTGAACATTTCCACAATTGAAGTGTAGGGATTGAACATTAATTTTGTATCATTCAATCTTGTAGTAAAAACTATTGGACATTCAAGGAAATGTATGAAAAAATATAATTGAATAATTATTATGATGTATCATATTGCTTCTAATAAATGAAACATTGATATTGGTGAAAACATACCACTATTTCGTTTCACAAGAACTAATTGTGTCACTAAAATAGTGTTTGGTAGTGAATAGTCATTCAAGTAGAGTGTTACCCTACAATTGATTTAAGAACCTCAAATAATGATTCAATTCCACAAACAGATTCATTGGAACAAATATATAGATATAGAAGAACTGTGAGTGAAAACTGGAACCTGCAAATTCGAATTAAAATTCACCAAAAAAGTTATCAATCCAACACCATGGATGACATGTCGATCGAAGACCCCCAGCAGCATCGTTGCCACCGAGTGTCGTAGAACATCATTGAGAACCATTACCCAAACATGGATCCATTATTGTTGGACCGGATTTTTTCCCACTTGGATTCACCACAAAGCCAATGGTAAATCATGGGTTTTGCACGAGGTAACTAGTCAGGAACATGGAGGCAGTACGTGCGATGATGTTTGTGGGTGACGTTAGCCGGGAATAGTGAAGGGGTTCTTCCGAGGTCCGCGAAGAATTTCGTCTGCAGGGAAAGCCATCAAATATGAATATAGGTTTTGGGGAACTCCAGGCGTGGGAAACGTCGTTAACAAGAAACGATGGTTGTGAGGAACACCAGAAGTAGGGAATGCCGACCATAGGGAATAGAAAGGTAGGTTGGGGGAGGGAGGTCACGAGGAGTGACGGAGGGTGGGGTGGGGCGGTGGGACATGGGGTGTCCATTTGGGAAATGTTAGGGTTTTTTTCATATTTTATAATTTATTTATTTATTTATATATAAATAATGAAACAAATTAAAAACTAAAATACAAATTATATTTTATAAGGAATATATATGTATGTATCAATGTATATCAGTAAATATTACTATATTATAGTTATTTTAATTAAATATTTATTTTTATTACCAAAAATATATGCTCGTAATGTGTAATATATATATATATATATATCTATATATTCAATTTTTTGTAAAATATTTGATGTTATTGAATGATTTAGTGGCAATGCATTTTTTTAATTGAAAGGATTTAGTAGAAATAGTAACTAATAACAACATATTCAGTTATCAAAAAATCAATTGTTAGTATTATTATGATAAGACAACAGATTTAAATGTTGGTAAAATAAATGTTTGTATTGAACAACTAATATAAGAAGATATTTCTGTTGGAAAAAATAATTGTTCGTATCTTTAACCAATATCAACATGATTTAATATCAGTTGGAATTAATCATATTTACAAACAGATATATTATCTGTCTGAAATTTTATGTCGGAAAAGGTTACTTTTTTGGTAGTGCATCTTCCATCAAGGAATTCCTATACAGAGGGTGTCTGTCACCCACAATACCACATTTGACAGAGGCTCTAAGAGGATCAAGAGGTGTCTTAGCATCAGAGGGATCATTACTAATCATGATAGCCACTACCTTGCTCTTTATATTCCTATAATTTTCATCATCATGACACCAAACCATACAAAGATGTCATTTCTTATTTCTATTTCACTTAGATGCGGTATGACTAAGAAAATGACAATTAAAATAGAATTTAGGCTTTCGATCAATGATTATACCAATAGTGAGACTGTCGTATTGAGTGGTTAATACCAATTCCTAATCTATGTTGACAGACATATCAACCTTAATCAGTATTCTCGCATAATGTCCAAAGTTGTGATTATTACTATGATTATCAAGCCTAATGGTGATTATCAAAATACAAAACAATGTCAAAAGAAATAATTTCAGGATACCATTAATGCCATTTCAGATTTCATACTCAGATCCAAATATTTTAAAAGATATTTTTAATAGTGTTGGGATCAAAATTATGGTCCCATTCATGAATTAAAAGGAAACCCAGCTTAAAGGGGATTGATCATAGACTCCAGCCATGTCACTTGAATTAATCTGATTAAAAAATTTATGATAAAACCCATGGCCCATTTCTATACTATTGCATGCAGTAATACCCCAAATTTCAGCAATACACTCAGTGTGCTCGTTGAACATCTCGGGTTGCACCCCTTTTGGGATTACCACTCCGGAAATAATTGAAAACATGTAGAACATAATATGTTCTTCATCCACACTCTGATTCATAGAGAAATTTGAAACACATCCTTTCCATAAAATTCATCACAATGTCACAGACTCGTAATCCAGAAAATATTTTTTACCCACACCTTTAACAGCATCTGAGAAGCTCTTATTTGATACATTTTCTTCCCGAATTTAATCGGGTTATTTTTTTTCATAGAGACTAAAAATATACTTATGAAAAAAAATACACAACCACAGCTTAACGATCATATTTTGTTCCTAATTCATCAATTGGAATAGGTTCACCCAATTTTATTTTCGCACTAACATCGCCTTCATACTCCTCCACCCATGTCTGTCTAATATTCAGCTTATATATCCTAAATGACTTTGATAGGTTCAAAATGGTCAAATTGTATATTATTAAATTTTTTTAAAAATTTATTATCTAAATAATAATATTTTTCATATAATAATTATCATCTTTAATAATAAGTATTCTTTTAAAACCAATCATTAAAAATAATTATTGTAAATGAAATACGTTACAATCATGAAAGTAGAAGATTATACACACACATGATTAAAGTTACCCATTTCCAACTGTTATTATGAAAAGATTCAAGTGATTAACTAATATTTTTAGAATAATAAATATTTGATAATTATAATATTTTTTCTTTAACCATGTTGATAAATATAATCTATATTATTTGTTGGTAAAAATCGTATCACATAACTTCAAGGATGTGGGGTCCACACATTCTCTCAAAAGGCTAAATGAATTTAATAGGAATGTAAATGTAATAAATTAAAATATATCATTATATTTAATAATGAAAAATATTTCATGAATAATGTATATAATCATTAATTCCATAATTATATACAACTATTAGAGATGCTGATCGAAATCGAATTACATCTGTTCATCAGGCGGTAGACCTCCATACACATAAATGATGTTTTTATTTCCAATTTGATGGATATGGCGATGAATATAGGTAATGATGTTAAAAATAAAGCATATAATTATATTTAATATACTAGTGTTGTAATTTAATAATATTTTAATAATATTCCAAAACGAGGAAGAAAAAATTTAATGAAAATACATAGTTATGAACAATTTTTTTTCATAAAATCTCTATTTCATTACACATTAATCCATATAATGTTGGTATAATGTCCATAATAATACCTGTACAATTAAAGGATGGGGTTTAGAAAGCTGTTTAAGTAGATATTTGTGGATCCAAATGGAGTTATATTTAATGATCAAGATTTTCCATGATTTTTTTTTGAATTATGTAGACTTATTACGAGTATGAGAAAGTTGAAGGCTCGTGATTATGAGGCCCAGTGTGCCTGGAAATAATTTCTGAACATTTTTTAATTTAGATCAGTAAATGTGTTAGTGGTGTTTTCTAACATTGGAACTGGTTCTCGGATTAAAAATATGAGGGCACAGTTGAATCCGCAATGCCAAGATTTTCATAATGGAGATTTTACATTGACCATAGATGGTCTAGAGAAAAAGTTAGGTTTTGTGGATAATTAAATGAAATAAAATAAAAAAATTTATTATATTATTTTTATTCTTATTCTCTAATGGACAAGAAGAGTGTGGGACCAGTGTTGTTTCAATCCATTAAATGGATTGACCCTTCAATATAAGTAACAGCAATGTTGAGGAATTAGGAATCTTCATAATTAATGATCTACCATTAATTCCAAACATTGTTACTTACCCTCCCTTATCCTATTTATATCGACCTTGGGGAGGAGTATCGAAACTGCTTCTCCAATCAGTGATGTCTTGAACAATTGCCGAGACGCCAAACCCTTGGAGGATGAAGTCGGTTCCGATGGGCGGGGATGAGTGTCACCAAAACCACGAACCAAAGATAGAAGATCGAGTGACGTCGTTGGAGGCATGATAAGGGGGATAATGAACACCTATCCACTTCCTCAACTGTGGCCATTTCTCCATTTTTTGAGTAGTAGGTGTTTATGTGTATTTAAATTCCAAGAGTTTGATGATTCTATATTTTCTTCATGATTACAAGTTAATGCAGATGGAACAGGACTACCGATCTTAGTTAAGACCCTCTACAACCTTTCTATCACATTATGTTCTTTGTGGAAGACTACCAGTGTGGTGGTACTGGAAAACGGTGCTGGTGGTGAACAAGGAAGCGGCCAACACCAACCTACGATGAGGAAGGAGGCAACACACCTGCGCTGCCAGAGGAACCGGCCAAGGCTCTTCAACTGCGTAGGTTGGGGGGGTGGCCGACACATTGGTCAGCCGTAAAAGAATAATGTGACACAACTAGCACTCCGCTGGAGGACTTGGGTTGAGGCTCTTCAATCGTGGTGTACCTGAAGAAGGTGGCCAACACATCAGCCGACCGTGAGAGGAGAAGCGGCTCATCATCACACGCCAATATAGACGGCGGCCTACACACCTGCCGACTGCAACAGAAGGCATGACCCAGTCTAGTAGGTCCCACAAGATTCCTAGAGGCACCATGTGTCTCTTCCTCTTTGGATGAGTTGAATGGTCTCTGGGCCATTTTGGAATCTTGGGAGTCTCTCCCATGTGCCACGTAGTGTGATCCCCCAGTAGGCCGCACTTATCCATGGCCAGGCTGCCTGTACAGCGGGCCGATGCCCAGTGAGCCTATGCCTACTGGGCCACCGTCAAGTGGGACACCTACCCAATGGGCCGCCTACCACGTGGGCTGGTCCGCTTTCCCATTGGGTCACCCCCTTGCATGTCAGGCCACACCCCCTTGCAGGGTGGGCTGCCCCTTTGTGGTTTAGTCCGCACCCTCACGGGCTGCGTCGGACCTCAGCCCAGTGGGCCGAGCCTGCCGTGGCCCAGCTCCACTGGTCGGACTAGAACTGAGCCCCACCGGACCCTGAAATACATAAAGGGCCATATCATAAAAATCAAACGCCCTTTTAATGAACCATATATGGAGATGTGATTCTTATATGGATACAATCCTATTGGTATACTCTAATTGAGATTTTGGAGAAAATTGGAGTACTTCCGGGTTGGATCTTACTCGAATCCAATAGGGCCCTCAGAACAAAAAAGCTTATAACTCATAGAACGATCATTCAATTTAGGAACCGTCTATCGTGTTGTAACAGTTACAACATGGAGTTCTTTTGGGTGACTCCTCTATAGAGCTTAGTGGTAGTTGAGGTACAACCGATATCAAGAGGGGAAGCTTCTATTGAAGTCGACCACACTAGGTTCGAGGAATCCTGTGGAAGGATGTAACGTGAAAAAAGAACAATGATCCTAAGTTAGTAAGAATCTATCAGTTCATGTGTGGGTCAGTGATCAACAATCCTATGTAGGTTAGATCCTATATGGGTCAGCGCTCAGTGATCCAGTGTGGATAAGCGCATACCAATCACGTGTCGGTCATATCATGTGTGGGTCAGTGGGGGTTAGTTACCTATCGATCATATGTGGCTCAGAAGTTGTTCTACATAATAGAATATTATGATCTATTCTTAAGAATAATCCTTTTTTCATATGTAAATATGATACACATGATTGTGAGTTGATTATATTGACCTTCATGCTGTAATATTTATGGTGTTACATGTCTGGTACTTATATCTTCGTGGTGTTACCTATGTGCGACATTTATCATAGTGGTGTTACCTATGTTGTACATATACCTTTGTGGTGTTGCCTTCGGGATGTTACGTGTGTGGTACTTCAATCTCAGTGGTGTTAACTATGTGGTATTTCTACCTTCATTGTGTAAACTTTGAGTTATTCTATCCTCATGTATGAGATGAGAATGTTCATGATAACTTGGGTATATGTATGGGCATCTACCTAAGTAGAGTTGAGGTCTTTCATTGTGGATTTCGCTCTATGGAATTCTAGGATAGGTACGGGGGTCTCAGGGTCCCTATTGAGGACTATTATACTCACTGTTGCATGGTATATGTCCACACCTTGTTTTCTATTGTGCAGAGTATGAGATGAGGTTATGAAGAAGGCGACCTTCATATGATGGTATGGCCATAACGAGTTCTTGTTAATTCCATTCGGCATGACCAATTCCCCAGAAGTGTTCATGGGACTCATGAACAGTATATTTCAGCCACACCTCGATATCTTTGTGGTGAAATTTATCGATAAAATCTTTATATACTCTGCGTCAGCGGAGGAGAATGCCTATCATCTACTGATAGTTTTGGATAAACTCTGATCAAACCAGCTTTATGGTATGCTCTCTATGTTCTAGTTCTAGATACGAGAGGTCCACTTTCATTGACATGATATCTTGGAGGTTGTATTTGTAGTAGATCTAGGGAAGATAGAAGTTTTACTTTCATGGGATCCACCCAGGAGTGTGATCGAGGTACGATGTTTCTTATGGATGGCTGGATACTACCGTAGATCTGTGCCTAACTTTTTCAGAATAGAGGAAACCCTGTCATCATTGACAAAGAAGCCACAACCCTTCGTGTGGATGTAGATATTTCAAGAGAGTTTTAAGAAGCTGAGGAAGAGACTGAAGAGTGTCTCCATCTTGAGGCTACCAGAATAGGTTCGTTGGTATGTAGTCTACTACAACACATCAGGGAAAAGACATGGGTGTGTCCTTATGTAGGAGCAATTAGTGATCACCTACGGCTGATGACAACTTAGGAAACATGAGCAGAATTATGCAACACATGACCTAGAGCAAGCAGTAGTGGTCTTCCCCTTGAATATGTGGAGACATTAAATAATGGGAGAATGTGTTACAGTCTACTCTTATCAAATTGTCTCAGGTTTATCTTCTCATAGAAGGAACTGAATCCGAGATAGTGCTAATGGTAAGAGTTTCTCCGTGACAATGACTTTGAGATAGTCTATACTCATGAGAAGGGGTACGTGGTAGCAGATTCACTCAGATATAAGTCTGGTCTATAGTTGCTAATTGAGGCAACTGAGAAGCTATCCATGTTGAAGATATCCTTCATGGATAGAGATAGATCTACTTACCTATAGCTTATAATAGTCACTCCCCCTCTCATTCAACATGTTAGTGAGACATAGCTGGGGAAATAGACTGTGAGGATCTACATTCTCATATTTCATCAGGACAGGAACCTGATGGATTTTCGGATGGTGGGGAGTGCGTCATCCTCTTTAGAGGACATACCATGGTACAAGTGTCACTACATGAGGAGGTGTTTAGGGAGTTCCATACGTCCCCTCTAGTGGTATATTGTGGTGTGGAGAAGATGTAACAAGACCTTTGATGTCAATACTGGTGTCTAAGGATGATAAAAGTAGTCGAAAAGTTTGTTTCCTGATGCCTCAATTTTGAGGAAGTGAAGGTCATGCACCAGGTTCTATTAGGCCTAACACAACCATTATAGGTGTTAGAGTGGAAGTGGTATGGAATCTCCATGGACTTTGTGACATGGCTTCCACGTACTTCTAGGGGACATGATTACATATAGGTGATATTTGACTGAATCAACAAGTCATCCCACTTCCTTCCTATTCAAGAGAAGGGATCTGTAGAGGGCATGGGATGCCTGAACATACATGAGATTGTGTGACATCATGGGGTTCCATCGATGATCTTCTCTGATGGTGATGAAAATTTTACTTTTCAGTTGTGGAATGTGTTTCATGAGGAATTCAAGAATCAACTATGTCTGACCACCACCTTTCATCCTCAAATGGATGGTCAGATAGAGAAGACCATTTAGATACTGGAGGAAATGATTTTTGCATGCGTCCTATATTTTACCTGAAGTTGGGAGGATCACTTTACCTAGGTGGAGTTTGCATAGAACATTAGTTATCACTACACCATCGGTATGACAACTTTTTAGGCCCTTTATAGTCGAACTTATAGATAACCTCTATGCTGGAAAGTCCCAGGAGATTCAGCACTTATGGGTCCAGAGATGGTATGGGCTACCACTGAGAAGGTGCAGATCATCCAGGAGCATATGAAGACTACACAAAGTAGACATAAGTCTTATGCTTACAGGAGACGGAGGCCGTTGGATATCCAGGAGGGGGACCACGTATTCTAGCTAGTATCCCCTCGACGAGGATTATGGAGATTTGGCCACGACAGCATGTTAACATCGAGGATTATAAGACTATTTATAATACATCAGATGATAGGAGAGGTGGTATACCACATGGAAAATCCACCATAATGGGAGAGGGTGCAGAAAGTCTTCCATGTATCCCAGTTGAGGAGATACATGCATCACCAATCTCACGTCATCGGCCGTGGCGAGCTAGAATTAGATGACAGAAAGATAACTATGGAAGATCCATTAAAGATTGAGGATCGACATTAGTGAGTCCATTGTGGGCAGTTGATACCTATGGTGCGCATTCGATGGTAGCATGGGAACCTCAATTAGACAACATGGGAGCAGGAGAATGAGATTCATGGTCAGTATCCCCATTTGTTACCTTAGTCTATATTGTGGGTTTTGGGGATGAAAGGCCCTAAGGTGGGGAGAATGTAATGACCCGAGTTTTCCATGTAATTTATTTAATTATATGGAATTATTAATAGTCTAGGAAAATTGACAGTGCATGATTCTGAGGCCAGGTATGCCCGAAATTAATTTTTGAAAATTATTTAAGGTACATTTAGTAAACACATGAGTGGAATTTTCTATATTTTGAACCGGTGATGAAATTAAAAATCTATGGGCACTGTTGAATCTACAATGTTAGGATTCGCTTAAGAGAAACCTTACATTGATCACATTAGGTGTGGATAAAAAGTTAAACTTTGTGACTTTTTAAAATAAATGAAATGAAATAATTTCATTATTTTATTTCCATTCTTATCCTCGAATAGACATGTGGATTGTGGGGCCAACAATTAGTGAATCCCTTAAATGGATTGAACATTCAATCTAAGTAACAACAATGTTGAGTAATTAGGTATATTCCTAATTAATGTTCTAACATTAATTCCCAACGTTGTTACTGGCCCGCCCCTCTTCTATTTATATGGAGCATGGGGTGATATATCGACACTGCTTCTCCAAACAACGAAGTGCTCACCAAGTGCTGAGACTCCAAACTCTCGGAGGGCAGAGCCGGTTCCTACGAGTGGTGAAGAGAAACACTGAAACCCTGAAACGAATATCGATGATCTATTAACATCATTAGAGGATATTTGAGGGGGACGGTGAACACTTATCGACTTCCTCAATGGGAATTATTTCTCTATCATTCATGAGGTGGGGATATTTCTAGATTTAAATTCTCAGAGATTTTTTATTGTTTATCTTCCTCAGGATTATAAGCTAACACTGAGGGCGTAGGCCTAAAAAACCTGTCCTAGAACCTCAACCACCTTCCTAAACCTTTACATTATCAGTGGAAGACCGACTATGTGAGGTCACTGGAAACTGATGCCAGCAGGGACCAAGGTGTAGGTTGGCACTGGTCGACCGCAAGGAAGGAGGTGGAACACCAACGCTGCCAGAGGAACTGGCTATGGCTCTTTAGCCACGGTGGTCGGGGGAGGCGGTTGACTACGGAAGAAGAAGGCGGTGTGACCTGCCCTGCCAAATTACTCGGGCTGTGACTCGTCAGCCACGACGAACCGGTTGAAGGCAGCTGACACACCATCTGACGACAGGTGGCAGAGCAGCATGTTGTCGCGTGCTACTGGAGACGACAGCCATCACACTGGTAGGCTGCGACAGAAGGAATGAACAACCCTGGCAGGTCCCACAAGATACCTGGAAGAGCCACATGGCACCACTACTGTGGATGAGCCGAACGACCTCCAGCCCATTTGGGAATTTGGGGGGAGCCACTCCCCTATGCCACATAGTGCAAGTCCTCAGAGGGTCATGCATCTGCACAGTCGGGCCTCCGGTCCAGCGGGTCGTTGCCGAGTGGGCGGCCACCCAGTGGGCTGCTGTCCAAAAAGTCTCCTTCAAAGTAGGCTTCCAACCTTGCAAGTCGGGTCACTGGTTCAGTAGGCAGTGCTCTTGGCGGGCTGCGCCCCCATTCGGGTCAGGCTGCCCCTCACGGTTTGAGCTCGCCATAGCCTAGCCCAGTCGGGTCGGACCGAGACTGGGTCGAGTCGGCCCAAACCAGGTAGGACCAGAGCCATAAATACATAATGGTCCATATCATGAGAACCAAACATCTGTTTGACTAACCGTTTCTGGAATTGGGAACCTTGGATCAAGAAGATTTTATTGGTATACTCTACATGAGAATTGGAGACATGTGGAGTACGGTCGGACATCCGATTGACGCACCGTTTGTCATGTTGGACCCCTTAGGACATGGTGGTCCTTTGGGTTACTCCTTTTTGAAGCATAATGGTGGTATATGTATGAATGATACCTCCAGGGGAAGATTCTACAAAATGTGAGCACACCATGTGCGAGGAATCCAGTTGCAGGTTGTAACGTGATGAAAAACAACTATCCTATGTGGGTCAGCATCTATCATATCCTGTGTGGGTCCGTGCTCAATGATATTTTGTGGGTTGGTGAATAATGATAATTTGTGGGGTTAGATCATTTGTTGGTCATTGGTCAGTGATCATGTGTGTGTCAGCACATACCGATCCTTTGTGGGTCAGCACATAATGATCCTGTGGGGGGTTAGATCATGTGTGGTTCATCGCTTAGTGATCCTATGTGAGTCAGCGCATACCAATCCTTTGTGGTTCATAGCCTATGTGGATCAATAGGGGTTAGTTACCTATCAATCCCATGTGGGTCATATGAAGTGATACATAACATAATAATATGATCTAACCTTACGACTAATCATTTGTACTTATGTACTTATGTTATACCTAATTGCGAGCTGAGCATATTCACCATCATGTTGTTATCTTCATGGAGTTACCTATGTGTTACATCTATCTTCGTGTTGTTACATGTGTCATACATTCATCTTAGTGGTGATACCTTTGTCGTACTTCTACCTTTGTGGTGTTGTCCTCGTGGTGTTACTTGTGTGGTACGTCTACACCAGTTATGTTACCTATGTGGTATCGCTTCCTTCATGGTGTTACCTTTGTGGTATTCTTTCCTCATGTATGATATGAGGATGTTGAGGATAACTTAGGTATATGTATGGGAATATACATATATAGATTTGATTTCTTTCTTTGTGGATTTTCCTTTGTGGAATTACAGGAGACTAACGGGGGTCTCAGGGTACCTACTGAGGATCGTTTTACTCACCCATCCAAAGGTTATGCTCGTACTTTGTTGTGTCAAGTGCATACAACAACAAACATGGATCGAGTCTGAGAGAGCATGGATATAACAATACCCGAAGCTGGACCATTTCGTGTGACCTGTCGCAGAGACTAAAGTTTGTGAGTTGTACCTACCCTTCAGGTAGGATCATCGGTGGATGATCCCGGGGGTGTTTGTAATTTTAAGTTGTATTTGTTATTTTCATTTGTAATCTCACATTCAGTTGTCCTTGTATACTAGCCCCTTTATATTATCACAATTTGACTAAATTAGTTTACTTTTTGGTTGCTTATTGTCATGTTTGTGGACTGTGTGTCTGTACATGTTAAAAGGCAGTACCTTCCCATTATAGGGATATTCCTTTTCGGTGCTAGTCGCCAGTCCCTAGCCTATGGAAGGCCGACTTGGGGTAGTCATGGAACAGGCCCCAATGGACAGGTCATGACATTAAAATTTATATGATATGGGATGGGTAATCTTATAATTTCAAAAAATATGAAATTAATATATATTACAAATTGAACTACTAATGGAACCAAAAAGATAATATTAAAATAAAATATGACTATGAGGTTAAAGATTCATATTCATTAACTTTTGGACACATTTGGATCACATCTCTTCCCATTTAATGTTTTTATCACATCATTAACAATTACGACAATTACGGTGATATAAATGTTTTTTAGACATTAAGGGTCAACAAAGCTACTATAAATGGGAAAACAAAAAAAAACATATCATTGAAGATACATTAAATCATATCCCAATATCATTGACAATATAGTATATCAATTAATTTTAAATTAATAAATAAAATATTAATTATTACAAAATACAAGTAATACTGATTTTAGATATATTCATTTACAAGGAATTTAATAACATCATGACTAAATAAATTCAAATATATTAAATTCAAAATTATATAAAATTTTATATTAATAAAAAAAATTGAATTAAAATAATTATTTCAAATTATAAAAAATTTAATATTTGTAATATAATTTATGTTATTATTAAATTAATTGAATAATTATTGTGTCCTCCATGGATAAACATTTAATGAAATTATATTCAACAATAAAATTTTAAAAACATTACCATGAACAAAAATAATATTTCTTTAAAAATACTTTTTATAAGAAAACATATCATCTATATATCAATATGTTAATAATATTATACTTATTAAGAGAAAATAATGAGACATTTTATTGGCTTTCTATTAACTTAAATATCATAATTGTCCCAGTCATATATAATAGATAAAGAAGACATATATTAATATTTTTTATTGATTATTGATGATATATGATAATCTAATAAAATTAATTCATGTGTTATGGTCATTCTTTGGTCCTTGTCATTTTACTTTTATCTTTAATTACCTAATTTACCATTTATTGTGGGTAATGAAATTACAAAATTTGTTATTAATAAAATTTGAAAATAAAATGGAAATATTGAAAAAAAATATTGAACCACATAGTATAAATATTTAACACATTTTTTATATTTCAATTTCTATACGTGTTAGAAATTACATTTAATATAAATGTATATACTACAATGAAAAACCCATTTTAAGAAAAAATTTAATCCAAAAAATGTACATTTACCAAAATAAGGTAAAGTGATTATTTAAATTAATTAAATAATTATATAAATAATTAAATAATACTAATATTAATTTCTGGTCATATTTCAAATAATTAAGAAATATTTTAATAAAATGAAAATGAAATTTTCCCCAAAATCGATATTTTTCACTATTAACATAAAATCAAATCATTTAAAAAAATAACAAAATATTATTGAAATAGAAATTTTATATGATTACATAAAAAAATGTATACATTTATCAAGTAATAATTCAAAAATATAAACCAATAAATTATAATTATTTTCTCTGAAACAATAATGAAACTCAATTTCTATGAAAACATGTATTTAATGAAATAAATGGATTTTAAAAAATTCCCATTATTTAATAAATAATAAAAAATTACTTATTAGGAATAATTTATGTATATATATATATATTAGAATTTAATTAACCTTATTCATGAATACCTATTCAATAGCTAGGTTTTTACTAGAATATTTATGTAATATTATTCCAAGGATTGATGATCTTTTCAATAAGCTGAAGAGAGCTCGTTGGCTTTTGAAGATTGACCTCAAATGAGGATATCATCAGCTCAGAGTACTAGACGAGGATGTGAAGAAGGCATCCTTCAGATATCAGAATGGAAATGATGAGTTCTTTGTTATTCCATTCGGCATGACCAATGCCCAGCAGTGTTCATGGGACTCATGAACAGGTTCATTCAAACATACCTAGTTCTTTTTGTGGTGGTCATCATCGATGAAATATTTATATACTTAGCATCTGAGTAGGAGAATGTCCGCCACCTGCAGATAGTTCAAGATACACTCCGAGAGAACCATCTTTATCGTAAGCTCTCGATGTTCTAGATCTTGATTCAAGAAGTCTACTGTATTTGAAATGATATCTCTGAGGCATTAGTTGCAGTAGTTATAGTGAAGATATATGTTGTACCATCATGGAAGCCACCCAAGAGTGTGACCGAGGTAAAAATATTCATGGGGTTGGTTGGATAGTACCAGAGATTCATGATTGTCTTTTCCAGAGTTGTGACACCCTTTTCAGCATTAATAATGAAGGGACATCCCTTCATGGGGACGAAGAGATTCCAATAGTGTTTTCATGAGCTATGGATAAGGCTGAGAAGTGTTTTGATCATGAGGCTACTAGAATAGGGAGTTTGGTATGTAGTCTACTGCGACACATCCATGATCTGTATTGGGTGTTTCCTGATGCAGGAGCGAGAAGTGATCTCCTACAGCTAATGACAGCTGAGGAAAATTTAGCAGAATTACACTACCCATGAACTAAAGTTAGCAGTAGTGGTCTTCTTCTTGAAGATGTGGTGGTATTAAATTATGGGAGAATGATTCACAGTATAATCTAATCACAAGATTCCCAGGTGTATCTTCTCTTAAAAAATGAACTGAAACTAAGACATCAGCGATGGATAGAGTTCCTCGAGGACTATTTGAGATAGTCTATACTCCTGGGAAGGGAACATGGTAGCAGATGCTCTCAGGTGGAGGTCTGCTCTGCAGTTGCTGAATGAGATGACAAATAAGTGAGCCACATTTCAGATATCCTTAGTGGATAGAGATAGATTGTCTTACCTCCAGTCTATGACAATCACTCCCCCACTCCTTCATCACGTATATGTGACGCAGCTCGATGACATTGACTGCGAGGCTTGACGTGCATAGATATCCTCATGATAGACACCTGAAGAATTTTTTAATGGTGGGGATCAAGTCATCATCATCAGAGGACATACCATGGTACCGATGTAGCTATGGGAGGAGCTTTTAAAGTCTTTCCATACATCTCCACTTGAGGAACATACGGGTGTGGAAAATTTGTAACATGACCTCCAAAGTCAGCACCAGTGGCTAGCGATGAAGAAAGTAGTGGTAGAGTTTATTTATCAATGCCTCACTTGTCAGTATGTGAAGGACGAGAATCAGGTTCCTGGAGGCTTAACGCATCCACTAGTGCAGCCGGAGTGGAAGTGGGATGAAATCTCCACAAACTATGTCAAAGAGAATCCACATACGACTAGGGGACATGATTACATCCATGTGATCATTGAAGACTCACCAAGTCGTCCCACTTCCTACCTATTCAAGAGCAGGGATCTATAGAGAGCTTGGGATGCCTCTACATACATGAGACTATGTGACTCCATGGTGTGCCGTCAACAATCATCTCTAACCATAATGCATATTTTACTGCTTAGTTATGGAAAGGGTTGTAGGGGGAATTTTAGACACAACTACATTTTAGCACCGCCTTTCATCCTCATACAGATGGTCATTAGGAGCAGACCATTTGGACGATGGATGACATGTTTCGTGCATGCGTCCTAGATTTTAACAATAGGTGGGAGGATCAATTTCTTTAGTGTTGTTTTCTTACAACAATAGTTTTCACCCCACCATCAGTATGACACATTTTGATTCCCTTTACGGTCGACCATAAAGATAACCTCTATGTTGAATAGGCCCTGGAGAGTCAACACTTATTGGTCCATATTTGGTACGAGCTACCCTTAAGAAAGAGAAAAACGTCCACAAGAAGATGAAGACTACACAATGTAGAAAAATGTCTTATGATGATAGGAGATAGAGGCCATTAGAGATCTAGGAGGGGGACCACATATTCTAGCGAGTATCCCCTCGAAGAGGTTTATAGAGATTTGGATGATGTGGAATGCTAACAACAGGGATTATGGGACTATTTATGATACTTCATAGGATAGTCGAGATGGAATACCACATGGAACTTCCACCATAGTTGAAGAGGTTGAACGATGTCTTCCATGTATCCTAGCTGAGGAGATACATGCACGACCCATCTCACATCATCGAGCATGGCGAGCTGGAATTAGAAGATTAGTTGATGATTACGGAGGTTCTCGTAGAGATTGAGGATTGACAGGAGCGAGTCCATTGTGTGCAGTTGATACATCTATTGCACGTTTGATGGCAGCATGAGAACCTCCTTGAGAGCACATGGAAGCGGGAGGCTCAGAATCATGGTCAGTATCACCATTTTTTCAGATATTCTATGTTGTGTATTTATGGGATAAAAGGACCTTAAGGGGGGAGAATGTAATGTCTCGGGATTTCCATGTAATTTTTTTAATTATATGGAATTATTACAATTCTATGATAACAAACTATCCGTGATTTCGATGCAAGGTGTACCCGGAATTAATTTCTGAAAATTTTTATGGTAATTTATATAAATGGGTGAAAAACGTTTTCTAACTTTTGATTGGGGCTGAAATTATAAATCTGAGAGCACCATAGAATCCGCAATGCCAAGATTGGCATAAAGTAGACTTTACACTGACCATAGTATATATGGAAAGAAGTTATTTTTTTGACTTTTTAAAAGAAATAAAATTTAATAATTTTATTTTTTTATTTCTATTTTTATCCTATAACGGACAAGCGGTGTGTGGGGCCATCCACTTGTCAATCCATTAAATGGATTCACCATTCAATTATGTGACATCATTGTTGAGTAATTAGCTAGATTCTAAATTAATGAGCTAGCAATAATTCCCAACATTGTTATTGACCCTCCCCCTCTCTTATATATATAGAGCCTGGGGAGGGGTATTGACACAGCTTCTCCACAAAACGATCTGCTAACCATGTGCTACAACTTGATACCCTTGGAGGATGGAGCCAGTTCTGGTGATATGTGATGAGCGACACAGAAACCCTGAACCGAATATTGACGATCAAGAAACGTCATTGGATGCTAATTGATGTGGATAAGGAACACTGATCCACATCCTCAACTGCATGCATTTCTCTATTGTTCGTGAGATAGGGATTTGTCTAGATTTAAATTCCAAGAGTTTTTTTATTCTTTAACTTCCTCATGATTACATGCTAATGTAGAGGGCACGGGCCTAATGATCCCAGTCCGGACCCTCCACTACTTTCCATCCCTCTTACATTTTCTTTGGAAGATGGGAGGTGAGGTGGTATCGGCAACTGGCGCTGACATGGACCATGGTGGTACCCGACACTAGTCGGCCACATGGAAGGATGTGGCACACCCACGCCACTAGAGAAACAATGTACGACATGTTAGCCACAACGGTCGAGGGAAGCGGTAGACACAACATCCGACCCCAGAAGAAGAAATTGGTGCGACTAGACCCACTAGAGGAATCTGGCTATGGGTTGTCAGCTGCGGAGGACTGAAGGAAGGCGGCTGACACACCATCTGGCTACGGGTGGCAGAATGGAACTCCATCACATGCCACTAGAGACCGTAACATGCACACCGATAGGTTGCGATGGATGGTTTGACCAGCTCTAGCAGGTCGCACATGCATCCTGCCAGCCTCACATTTCTCCGCTGATGCGGTGGACCCAGAAAACCTCCAGGACATTCAAGAATTTGGGGAGATCCACTCCCTAGTTCCACATAGTGTGACGCCCATGTGGGTCGTTCATCACCACTGCTGGGCTTCCTATCTAGCGGGATGGCGCCCAGTGGGCCACTACCTAGTGGACTTCCATCCAACAGGCTTCCAACCTAGCGGGCCACCTACCCTGTGGGCTGGGCCGCCGTCCCAGCAGGAAGCGAGCTTGGCGGGTAGTGCGCCCCATGCAGGCCGGGTCGGGTCAGCCCCGACCAGGTCAGCCCGGACCTAGAAATACTTAAAGGTTCATATCTTAAGTACCTGATGATCATTTGTCAACCTTTATCTGGGGTTTGGATCCTTGGATCGAGACAGTCCTATTGTTATACTCCACATGAGAATTGGAGATAGTTGGAGTACGGTCAGGCATCCGATTGACACGTTGTTTGTCCTGTTGGAACCCTTATGACATGGCAGTACTTTGGGTTACTCTCTTGTGGAGATCAGTGGTGGTTGAGGCACAACCGATATCTCAAGGTTCATATTCTATAGAAATAGAGCACAATGGGTGTGAGGAATCTTGTGGCGGGCTGTAACGTGAAGAAATAACAATGATCCTGTGTGGGTCAGCATCTATAAGATCATATGTGGGTCAGCCCTCAGTGATCCCCTGTGGGTGTGTGCATAATGATCCTATGGGGGTCATGTCATGTGTGGGTCAGCACTCAGAGATCATATAGGGGTTAGCGCTTACCGATTCAGTGTTGGTCATGTCATGTGTGGGTCAGTGGGGGTAAGATACATATTGATCCTCTGTGGGTTAGAAGCAGTGCTTCTTAACAGAATAATATGATCTAGCATTACGACTAATCATATGTACTTATGTAGTTTTGTTATACCTGATTATGATCTGAGTCTATTCTCCCTCATTGTGTTATCTTCTTGGTTTTACTTGTGTGGTAATTTTATCTTCGTGGTTTTACCTGTGTGGTAATTTTAACATAGTTGAGTTACCAATGTCGTACATCTATATTTTTGGTGTAGTCGTCGTGTTTTTACCTGTGTGGTACTTCTATCTTCGTGGTGTTACATGTGTGGTATTTCTACCTTCATGGTGTTACCTTTGAGGTATTATTTCCTCATGTATGAGATGAGCATGTTCGAGATAACTTAGGTATATGTATTGGAATATACCAATGTAGAGTTGAGTTCTAGCTTTGGGTCTTTTCCTTTGTGGAATTCTAGAAGTCCAACGGGGGTCTCAGGGTCCCAACTGAGGATATTTATACTCACCCATACAAAGGCTACACCCGCATCTTATTTTGTTCTATGTAGATGAAGAATAGTATTGATCGAGGATGAGGGATCCAGGACTGGACGATACCCAGAGGTGGACCATTTGGTGTGACCTGATGTAGAGAATATAGTTTGTGAGCTATACCTAACCTTCTGGCAGGATCCTTGGTGGATGATCTATGAGCTGTTTGTACTTTTTAGTGGTATTTGTTCTTTTCAGTTCTAATTGTACTTTCAATTTGGATTGTATTGTTTCACCATTACTTTCAGCATGCTTTTTCTACAATAGTTTACTTTTTGGTTGCTTCTGGTTGTGTTTTTGGACCGTGAGTCTGTATATGTTAAAAGGTAGTTCCTTTCGATTATAGGGATATGCCTTTTCGATGCTAGTCTTCATCCCTAGGACTATAGATGACAGGCTTGGGGTAGTCACGAAATGTGCCCCAAGTGACAGGTCATAACATTAACATTTATATGATATGGGATGGGTACTCTCATAATTTCATAAAATATAAAATTAATATAAATTAATATTGAACTAGAAATGTATCCAAATTGATAATATTAAAATCTATAATGATTAATAGATTAAATAATCACATTCATTAAATTTTTCACACGTTTGGATCACATTTGTACCCATATGATGTTTTTATAACTTCATTAACCCTTTTGACAATTTCGGTGATGTAAAAGTTTTTTAGACATTGAGGTTCAATAAAAATATTGTAAATGGAAAGCCAACACATAAATAGACCATTGAAGATATATTAAATCATATCCTATTATCATTGAAAATATAGTATTTCATGGAATTATAAATAAATTAATAAAATATTATGTATTACAAAATACAAGTAATATTGATTTTTGATATATTCATTTACACTGAATTTAAAATCATCATGAAAGAATAAATTAAAATATAATAAATTCAAAATTACATAAAATATTATATTTATAAAAACAAATTTCTAAATTATTTTTTTGAAATAAAAAAAATAAAAATTTTAATATAATTTATGTAACTATTAAGTTTATTGAATAATTATTTTGTTCTCCTTGGTATTACATTTAAGGAAATTATTTTTAGTGATAAAAATTTACAAACATTACCATGATAAAAAATTATATATAATTAAAAAATATTTTTATAAGAAAATATATCTTCAATATTTCCATATATTAATAATATTATACTTATTAAGAGAAATAATGTGACAATTTTTTTCTTTGTCCTAACATAAATATCATGAAGGTCCCAATCATATCTAAATAGATAAAAAATAAATATATTAATATTTTTTATGATTATTGATGATATATTCTAATATAATAAAATTAGTTTGGCTGTTATGGTCATTCATTGGTCCTTGTCATTTTTCTTTTATCCATAATTACCCAATTTACCATTTATCACGGTAAAAAAATTACCAAAGTTTCTATTCATAATATTAAAAAATAAAAGGAAAATATTGAAAATAATATTAAAACACTTAGTATAAATATTTAACACATTCTTCATATTTGAATTTCTATAAGTGTTAGAAATTAAATTTTTTATTAATTCATAATCTCCAACAAAAACGATTTTGTGAAAAAAAACATTAATCCAAAAAATGTACATTTATAAAAATAGAGTAAAATGACGATTTAAATTAATTAAATAATACTATATATATTTAAATAGTAATTATATTAATTTTATGTCAAATATAAAATAATTATGATATTTAAAAAATGTTATTTTCCCAAAAATTTTATATTTAACTATTCACTTAAAAATAAATCATTTAAAAAAATAACAAAATTTTATTGAGATACAATTTTATATGATTATTTATAAAATTTAATACATTTATCAAATAAATATTCAAAAATATAAACCAATTAATTATAATTATTTTCTATGAAACAATAATGAAACCCAATTTTTAATAAAACTTTTTTTTAAAGAATAAAATGGATTTACAAAAAAAATCAATTATTTTATAAGAAATTAAAAAATTACTTATTAGGAATACTATATTAATATATATATTTATATATATTATAATATAATTAATATTGTTCATTCATACCTATTCAATGGCTAGGTTTTCACAATAATATTTATATAATATTATTTCATGGTTCATTTAAGATAAGTGTTTTATATCATGTGTGTTATCAAAAATAGTTTTCCTTTTAAATTCATTACATATTGCATTATCCCCACACCATTAAATAATTTTTTTCATTTAAATTAATAATTCTTCTTTATAATCAACAATTTATCATTTAAAAATACCTTTTTTGATATCCCACATCATAGAACGGTTAAATTAAAATCACTTTAATATAGGTAAAGGGAAGTAAAAGAGGTCACCTAGATTAAACAAAAATTAGGTTTAAAATAGAATAATTTTAATATGGTCTTGAGGGTAAAATTTAATGCCCAAATAATGATAGAGAGTGGAAAAGATCTTTTATCTCAAGATATATAAGGATATTAACATTGTGAATGACCAAAAGAACTAAAAACCAAAGATTTGGAGAAAATAATGTACATTTATAATTAATTAAAGTAATAAGATATAATTTTTAGATCATTTTCTCAATATTATTGGAATTTTATTAATATTAAGAGTATATTCCTATAGAAATGTACTTACATTACAAGATGAATTTGATCATTTAATCAATTTCGACTATAATACTAGAATTTTATCAAAATAACGATTATTTGAGAAAAATATTTCATGCTTTATTCAATATAATCAACTCATAAAAAATCCATTAATTCCAAAAATTGATAAAAATAATTTCCTCATGTCTTTGTACATTTAATAAATCCACAATATTTGGCATATGGTAAGATAATTCCAAAAATGAATTAACATTCATACCTTAATATCTAAGATTAAATACAATTATTTATAGTTCATACTAATTCATTCCAAGAATAAAAATATTTAATGTTTTTCAAAATATTACTGGCCAAGATTAAAACCCAATAATCCGATGGATCTTTTCACACATTCCTCCAATAAAAATTAACATTTATCCCAAATTGTATTAGTTAATCAAAATTTCATATACCCAAAAATATGTAGATAGTTTCCATAAATAATATAAACCATCATGAAATAACATTGCATTCGTATATTAATCTAAAATATAATTCGACCCTGACTCCTAAAATAATACTTCATGTTTAACACAAGGTTTTCATGTACCTCATCAAAATAAAATGTCCCCAAAATATATCTATTATGATTTTAATTTCAACACTTGAAACCTAAAAATGGGATTACATGACTATTTAATTATGGGTAAAATTGAAATCCTAAACCCATGATTGTATCCATAACTCTTAAATAACCATTTCATGAAAATACAATAATCACAATAGATTTTTATACCCCTTTCAGGTACCAACTTTAACATCCTGAATCTCACACTCCAAATCCTATCATAAAAACACAAACATTACGTTTCTATCAATTATAATGATAAATGTGCCAAAAAATATTCAGTCTAAACCTTATAACATCAAAATTATATATTATCACATTCATACCCAATGGACATTATGTTTTCAAATGTTATTGAATTATAAAAAGCACCTATATAAAAACACTCTTGATATGAGGAGAGTATTTTCTCAAACATTTCATATTATATACAACACATATCAGATAAATTTATTTATATATAAAAAAAATTATATATTGAAATAATTAATAATCATTCTTTATAACTTGGATTTAGGGATACAAAAATAGGGTGAGCTCAAATGATCAACTAGGGAATACAAAGGAATTAATAATTGAGTGTCATCAATAAGAGAATTACTAGCATAAGTATGTGATAAAATGATCAAAGTGATTAATAATTACAAAAGATAATTAATACCAATAAATATATGTATCATCAATCATGAACATGGAGTAAATATTTTAAAAGGGATGGAGTCATAAAAATGAATAATCAGGTGCCATGTGATGTTAGTATTGGGTATTGTAAACATTAAAAAACCATATATTTTAACCCATAATATGTAGAAAATACTTTCATTTAAAAATTTATGAATTATCATACCTTGAAAATAATAACATTTATATATATATATATATATTAGATGAATCATGTATACTAATTTGTACATAATTTTCTACATCACTCGTACAAATATAATTACCCAACAGACAGCATCCTTACCCAATATATTGGGGGTCTATCATTGACCCACCCATAATTTGTTTTCTAACCTATATTCCATAGTATAACATGGAAGCATCCATATTAATAAAATAATCCCTATGAACCATAACATAAATAATGTATATAGTGATTTCTCTTCATCAAATAATTCATAAAAACATCCTATATTAGTTTAATAACCTAATTTACCCATGGAAAAGAAACAGTATTCATTAAAAATTCATAGAAAAAATATTAATCCATCATGAGATAGATTGAGTATTGTATCAATAAACAATTACCCCATGGGAGCATATGTAACATCAAGGGATGTTGATGTTGATGATTGAAAATTACATTAAATGATCATTAATATCATTCATGAGGAAAAATTAACTTTTAATTTAATAAAATAATTTTTAATAGTATAAATTCAATATATATTGCATAAAAATTTTATTTTAAAATAAACTTGTCAATTTTAGAATGTAACATATAATTAAATAATGGTAATGAGGGTAGGAAAATAAATTCATGTTGTAAACTTTTGTGATACACATTCCTATCAAATATTTCATAAGTAGTGTATAAAGGTGCCAATTTAGAAATATATAAGAAACATCCATATTAAAACCTTTTAGTAGAAGGTAAAATACACTGTAAAAAATATTTATGAAACTATTTATATTAGGAAAAGAAAATTATTTACTTTTTTACATAACATATATATGGTAGGGAATGATTCTAATTTAAAAAACTGCAGAAGGTCAATATCACTTATAAATGATTTTATAGACTTTTATATAATAGATATGTGAATAAATGAAAATTAAACACATAAAAAATCTATAAATAGATGAGAATAAAATATATTTTGTTTATGAAAATAATTGAATACTACAACCCCACCCAAAGAAACCTTGAATATAAAATATTGCAATTTTAAAAGAGATTATTACGTAAAGCCTTGTTTTTCCTTTGGAATCTTTTCAATAATTATCCAATTGAATGATAAAAAATTAATATATAACTATCATAAATATAACGATATTCATGACATAAATTATTTATTGGGTAATATATACACCTCATAAAATAAAATTAGTACATATAATAAACAAATGTCTCTATGAATGAAACTTATATTTGAAGTAACCCTACAGAGTTTATATCATTGAAATTAAAATTAATAAATTAAGATATTATGTTTATAAAATTTAAATCTACAAAAATTGAAAATAATGAATAAAAATTTTCAAAGATCAATTCACACATATTAATGGAATATTGTTTCTGACAATATATCCCAAATTGTGTGAGTGAAATGGTTTAACATGAGTGCGTAAATCTATCAATATTAACCCTTTATTAGGGTGAAATAGTTTAAATAATTGAAATCGAGTTCAACATTATCATATTTTATAGAAACTCCTAACGGTTCACACATCCATAACTCAGTTCAAGGCTTCGTTCTAAATCCATTCACTTTATTGGGTGTTTGACCCAATGGCGCTTAAGAACTCACATTGGTTGAGAGGACATGAGGATAGGATCATCACACATATTTGGGGGGAATTCGTTCTTACTTCAATACTACATAATATATTTATGATATGTTTTTGAATCAATTCCAATTCATGATATGATATCAGTTAACCTTACAAAATGATCAATTGTTGAACCCTTCTAGGTGTAATGGTGGGTCTATTGATGTGTTATTCTGTATGTTTCTATGGGTATTCAGATATTCCCCATTAGTGGGAACCTACATAAATCTTAAATCCATATAAAATGGAACACTTGAATTTACTACGAATCTGAGAGGTGGCTGATATCTCAAGGATTGGATTGAACATTCATGTGGCTTCCTATGTGTCATGTTTATTATAAGAATAAAAACTTGTGTAATTTTTTTATCCATCCAGTATAACATTATAAAAAAATTCAAATATGATTTTTAACTTAAGAATGATCTATTTATATTAATCCTTAATTATGATTCCTATGTATCGTACATATTCCATGAATCGGATTAACCACAGTTCGATCAAAAATGTGGGACTTTCTTTGAGGTGGACACCCTAATTTGTTGGAATTCATATTATTCCAATGATTAGGTCTTACACACTATGGTTCTATGGGCAGGGGAATATTTATGATTCAAATGATATGATCAATTCATATTACAAGGACCACGTGCTCCATTATCTGTGTGAGAAACTAGGAAGAGAAACTCATTGGCCTCACTCTATATGGATATGGGACTTACAAATAGAGGCATCCCTTTTGAGATATTTAATTTGGCGATCAGGCCCATGGGAAGAAAACTACATATCCTTGTTATGGAAGTAATTGGAGTCATCACAGGTTATTTGAATTTCAAATCCACTGATAGATGAGGATGAATTATCAACCCATGAGGTATTGGATCGAAATTGTTAGAATATCTATGAAATGGAGAGGGATAATACTGAAGTTGGTTACCATTATAGATAGATCCTTAAAACGGTGTACATATTATCATATTTTTCTAGGAATTAGTGTTATCATCAATTAGTTTGTATTCTGTAGAATATTTTCACTATAAAATGTTATAATGTCCAATGATATCTTCCATACATTTATAAATTAGCCACTAGATATAGCGTTATTGTCTACCTATCATGATTATGGTGTCTACATGCTCGAAGATGTCATCCCATGTCATGGTTTCTTATAGTATATTTATAAAGGTAACCTCATAATCATACTCACTTGTATGAAGGTCCTCATATGATATGAATGTAATTTCCCAAAATCATTGCACGATGATGACTATTATGTTTGGAGGGTATTTCATAACTTGTATGACATGTATCGAGGTAATCACATTATATGATTGGAATTTAGTGTGAAAATCAAATGATCAGGAATACATTTAAAGGGATTTTATATGACCAAGACATACATGTAATGAGGGTGTCACATGAATTTGATGACATGTCATGGTGATTCCACATAACATTGGTGAGATTTTTATAGTACATCACAAGACATGGATGAAAATCTAGGAGGATAACACATGATTTAGGTGCAATCCTAGATGGAATCAAATGAAATTATTTTCATGTACAAAGGACATCTCAGAATCAAAATGTCATGTTTATAGTGTTTTTGATGCCTTTAGATACATTTTATTGTGATATATCATGAGCTAGGAAGGTCATGTGATGTGAATGAAAATTATTGTATCCATCTTCACATAATTCCTCTACCAATTTTGGTATTTAGTCTAGCCTTCACATCATATGTTCCTCCTGGATTGTCTATTGATATGTTATTTTCGGTTCCCTATGATTTAGTTTCCATGAAGTACCTCCTACGCATAATCAAGCTGACATGTAGGATGTATTTCCAATGATCTATAAATTAATCATGATATAAATATCCATGTAGAGTGATCGCTTAGTTTATTCCATGGATTTTACCTTGATGAATTCCTTTTTGATCACACGAAATTCAACATCGAGAAGTCCTCTCCAGCTCAGCTATGTATTTCTATCCTATTTTTTTGTTTTTTATTAATAGGGGGAGGGATTTATAGTACTCTATATTCCATTAATATGAAGACTTACACAACACATATATTCAAAATTATGATCTTTATAAGGTGGAGGTATTTTGGTATCAAACACATCATATTATCATACATTGGTCCATTCGTAGTTCCGTAAGATTACTACGACTATGAAATTATTATTCCATATAAATTTTTATTAGACCACATCTAATAAATATGATTTCACATAACTGCTTTGATATGTCAAAGTGATTTCCCATGTTTATGGAAACAATCATTTTATAATTGATGAGACCAGGACACCTATGTAGTTGATTTAATGTGATAGAAGACAACTTATCAGATGTCCATCATGAGACAAAGGAGTATTTCCAATAGGGCCTCTACGATATTTGGATGACATTTTGATGGAACTTCATGAGATCAATGGTGACTAGCCAATTCACATAAAACCACTCATGTGATGTTCAATATATATTCTCCTCGTAGGAAGATTCCTCATTTTCATTTTCAATTTTTTTATTTTACAAGGACATGAGATCTCACACCATCATGTGAGTGTTTCTAAGAGAACGCACCTTACATTCCTATGGTTCTTCCCATGATCGATATTGGGCCTCACAATTCTATTGGAGTGTTTCCAATAACATTCATTCAATTTTTATATTCTGCTAAAGGATAATTTAATAATCAAAACGACATTTCGTGGTCCTTCACAGAATGAAGTTTTCATGAAAACATGTGCTAATGTGACCTAGTCAACATATCACCTAGGTATTTATGAAGCCTTTTGGATTGTATGATCATTTGAATTGATGAAAAATGTAACACTACTTTGTATGTGTTCTCCACCTTTATTTTGTTTGGGTTTTGGATGACTATCTGGCTTTTATCGATTATAATGTATCATTATTGGTGGAACACATTTGGCAACCTCTCTATGACCACTACCTATGAGGAAAACCTATCATGAATGGGATGAATTTTTATAGGGGATTTAAATGATCATAATATGATCATTCTCTATTCATAGTATTCTCAAATGACCATCCTATGTTCATGTTATTGTGTGTACTTATGATGTATATGTGATCTTTGTAATTTGACTATCATTGGTTTCATTATTTTATGATGAAAATAATACCCCTGCTTTAGGAATTTCATCCCTTATAGGTTTTATGATTCTCACTTGGAAGACATTAATAAACCTCCCCCCTTAGTAGTCACATACAAAGGGAAGATGTCTCATTAATGATGAATGAATAGATTTTTCAGAGTCATTGTTGATATTGATGATCAATTTTTTGGGAACCATTTTTTCTCCTTAGTGTCCTCTGGTGTTGCTTATATTTCACAATAATTAGGGTAAAGGATAGGTTATGTCCAATAAAATTTAGGAATCTATAAATCTCTCATTATTGTTTTGTTCAGATTATCACTATGAATTACCTCATTGTATGATCCAATCATTGGACCTTTTAAGAACAAAAGATCACATGATCGATTCACAAGAGTTTAATAAAGAACTATTTCATTTTATTTCTTAATTATATGAACCACAATTCAATAATATATAGTTGATTAATCCTTGATCTACTTCCATTGACCTATAACGTACATGTTATATTTGCATTATCTTCTGTCTTGGTCTCATAATAACTCAATCCTAATGTAGTTCTCATTACATTCTTAGGGTCATTTGAATGAGAGTCTAATTAAAAAATAATCAATCTCAAGATATTGTATGGTTTATAAAATTATTGAGGCCTTCATAGTTATTTTCTTTGAGATACCTATATCAAGTATTGGGGTCAGAAATCTCATAATGATTTATAAAATTCTCTTGATATTGTCTGAGTAATGCATATCCATTGACATGATTTATCACTTTTCTAAAATGTGATTCATTGTTTTGGATATATGGATTCATATTCATTTCATATTTCTCATATGTATTTAATGAAATTAGAAACAATAGTAGTGTCTCATTGGAATTCCATTGTTTCTATTGTGCATGTCAGTTGCCATGGTAATGTTGAATCATCATAGAGGCGTATGATGAAACTAATTGCAGTGGACCTTATGGAATATACTATTATTGAATTAATTCCCCTTAATATGGTTGGTATAACCAACAAAATATCATCCTTCTATTGAAGTCATCAATCATGCATCACACCTGGATTCTGGAATCCTACAATACCTTCTTGGTAAACATCACCCATACTGATCATTTAATTGATATGGAAAATCCCAAAAATGGTTAAATAGTGACATAAGATCCCAAAATCAATGATGGGAACCATCATGAACTAGATTAAAACATCCAGATGTACTACTCAATAATGTGGAAAAATAATACAAATATTAGGTTCATGTGGTTTCCCAAATAGGTCCTTTGATCATGGGGAGTTTCAAAATGTGTTGGGGTTGCCTCCTATTGGTGCATTATATCGTCTCTAAACTCTACACATATCGGAAAACGAATGTGGTTCATGAGGCTATACAAATTCTCGAAAACATTTTTATATGGTAATGAGGACTTGATGGAAAACATAGATAGTTGATGGAGTCCAGATAAAAACACATTCAACCTAATGCCTAGTGATATGGTTATTAATAAATGGATAGTCAAACCAATTTGAGGCAGCCCCATATTAGGAGAGATGTATAGAAAGTTCTAACCCCACCCACTTGTGTAACATGGAGAGCACCCCTACACTCACTCAATATTTATTATGGTTGGTAGTAATGGTCTTTAAGAAGGACCCTCTTCTTGAGGAAGATATCAATCTATCGAAATATGTATGTTACTTCATCTTGAAAGTCTGTTCAGGGCCATAGGCCATGAAGACAAAGTATTTCCACATAATGGACACCATTAGGGTTTAGATCACCTATTTATCCACAATTGAAGAAGGTTATTTCACTACGTGGGGGTCGGAGGATATTTTTACAATAGATCATACTATTCTGTTTGATGTATTTCATTCCATGTACCTAAAAGAGTACCTACTACCAATAAAAGAAAATGGTGGCATATATGTCTCTAGATTTATGATGATGACATCTATGTAATGATGGAAGAAAATTAGGATATCCATTCCAATGTTATTCAATTTATATCACCCAATACAACACATTTATATGTGATGATCCCCATATAGAATCTCTGGACACATTCATGTGTTATGGGGTTGGATGGGTGATCATATCGGAGGATATGAGTACCTAATCATAATGGAAACACAAAACATTAATTTCAAACTGTTTTTAATTGTATAAATGGGGTGATGCCATTTTTACAATAGAAAAGTATATCAGGTCATTCTTGATCTATTGTAATAACTTCTCTATAAAAACCAATGTGAATATTACAATTTGAAAATTGTTTGACAATGGTTGGGGAATCATTGAGGCTCAAGCCTATATGGTCTCACTTCACGATGGAGTCTTCTCGGACCACATTTAGTGGAGACTTCATTATGAATGGTATGTACTATGGGAATTTATCCATCCATTATAGTGTTTTTAGAAATTATTTCATCCCTCGATTCATATCGTATCCAAGAATCATCTAATGGTTGATCCCTAGTTTATGTTATTGGTCACTTGGTAGGATACTCTGGTTCAGGCAGACTTCCCTTCTTACAATGATGTGATCGGTTTCACTCAAAATTAAACTCACATTTGGATCCATTAATATCCAAAGGGGAAATTATACATAGTATTATGTGAGGGTAACATATTTCCATAGATTTTCGAAGAAAATCTGATGCCTGGAATGTATATTTTTTTGGAGATGGCCAGTAGCCTCATAGATTTTTCATAAGGAAGTGAGAAATTTACAATTTCTCTCATTTAAAATTGAAGCATCAACTAGAAAAGCCACAATGACTATGTAAAATATGATTGAAGCAACACCTATACTATTATTTTCTACCACATTTATGAAATAGATGACAAGGAGAATAAAAACAATAGATGCTGATATCTGGGGAATAATATATTAGGAAGAGTTAACTTTATTAGGATTCACTCATTTTACCACTCCCATCAACATCAAATTCAAATACAGGACAAAATATGTTAAGTATTTCCTCCATGACCATTATAAAATAGCGGAAATTATGAAGGGTTGGGTCAAATAATAAATATTTCTTTATAAAATGGTGGTTTGGGTCATGTTAGAGGTTTCTATAGATAAACACGGTTATCCCATAAGAGAAGAAGTGGTAACTCTATTATTTATGATATATTCAAATGGTTATAGTGTTTTTACAACCATATTGATAGATTATTAATTTTTATTGACAGATAATGAAGGTGAAAAATTCTAGCTTCTCTCACTATCCTAAGTCTATTCTCATAGGGGTACACTCATTGCATCAGAATTGAGTTATTACTATGGAAAAATTTATGAGGGTTCCCATCGTAAATTGGATCCGATGGGTGTTGTGAATATATTATCTAGAGTAACTCCCTTAACATAAACAACTTATGGGGGTTATACCTAACACCTTTAGTGTTGGAACCTTATAAAGACCCATTGTTTTTAGTGTAATTAAATATTGATTTCTACGAACATTTACATACATATCCCCTATATTCCTAATGTAATTGATTCATTTCAATCTTTCCCTATTATGGAAATTTTCTATATTGCATCTAGAATTTTCAATAATATTTATGTCCCCACTGAGCCTTCTTATATAAGAATGTTTTTACTCGTGAGGATGTTTGTGATAGTTCTAATGATTTTCTATAATCTTAACTACAAGAAAATACCAATAAACCTACCAATATTTAAGAAGTTATGAAATACTATACCTTGGCACATGTAGATGAATGATCATGTCATTTGGAAAATCATAGACGAACTCGCATCCAGATGAAACCATTCCCAGTAGATACTCTAATACTAATTTGTATATAATGAAGATTCATTTTGGAGAAGGTGAGATATTTTAGAAACATGTCACACCTTGTATAATATTATCTGACATATCTTTCAGTATTTTATAAATCCTAGGTAAATAATATTCATGACATGTTAGGACACCCATCATCATTATCTTAGAGGGTGTTGGTGGATGATAAACAGTAATATAAAATTCACCCACATGGATAGTTGTAATATGGGTTGAGAAATTCGTAACCCCAAAGTTTAAATAAATGAATATGGAATGGGGAAGACATTACGAGGATAGTCCAAAACAACAGATGGTGTTGAGTTTTACCGTAGTGTTAGAAGGGCTCACAATGATTTTTTTCCTTACATATAAGGAGGATATTCCTCTAGTGGGTAGGTCAAATTCCCTAAGGAGTTTTTCAATTGGTATTATATGTAAATTTATATCACATACTCCGCCCAAAATAATTTTCAAATAATCATAATGACAACATTTATCAAAATCTAAAAATTTCATGAGATATTGTGATGACAATGTTTTTTTTTAATTTAAATTTTCATAATTAAAAAATGATTTTATATAAATGTATATAATTAGGTAATTTATATATCATTGTCCTCTAATAAAACACAATTTTTGCAACCAATTCACTTGAAATAATTTAAGACATTATCCATGATGTACATTCATGGATACATTTTACATTATCAATTAATGATATTTACAATTTGAACAACAAGATAATTTAACATAGATATTATTTAAATAATAGATTATGAAAAAAATATAACACAATATATAATGTAATCTCGCATTGCATAAGAATATTTAGAATGAATCATATGGTCATTTTTTATGTCCCATGCTAATATTAAATGGACCCGGGCAACTAACTTCTTGTATATCATCCAAACACTATACACCTGCATTTGGTGATACTAATAAGAAGTTTACATCCATGGCATTGATATAGATAAATGTGATGTAATTATTTTCATCTAATCCTTTTAAAATCATATAGAAATAATGGAAAAAATATATATCCAAGGACCAATTTTGTTTAATGTTCTCAATAATTATGAAAAAAATATAATATAAACTACATGCATGACTTCAAGGGAGTACATTTCCTTCTATTACTAGTTTTTCATATTCAACAATTAGCATCAACATGACCCTAAACATTCATAAAAAATAAAACCATTTTATACTCAAATAATTTATCATCATTATTAATAACATGTGAAAAGGGTAACATAACAAGGGTGAACTCAAATTCTCCAAATGTTATACTTAAGAATTAAAAACTAAATTTAATTAATGAGAGTAAGATGTGAATAAGTGTGTTAGGACATAATAAATGTGTATGACCATAACATAGATATTTCAAACACATAAAAATTAAAATTATCAATCATTGAATATGTAATTAATCATTAACAAATGTAATAACCCTAAGAATAAATATTAATGATCCTTGTGATGTTATTCTTGTTCAAATGAATAATTAAACCACATAGATATTCACCAATAAGAAGTAAAAGCCACTTTACATTAAACATGATAACATTATTTTAACTTGATAAATCATTGTATTTCTATAAAAACCCAATGATATAATAGATTAATCATTAATATAACATGGTAAAATATTTTTCATATAACTATATAAATATAATAACCATATTGTTGACATACATACCCTATACATTTGAGGGTTATCACAAACACACCCATCCATTGTTACAACTTACGCACCCATACAAGGTTGATAATTTAACCAACATCCATATAAAAAATTTCCAGTAACAATTATATTATGAATGTTCATACAACATTCATTTCATTATAAATTTCATATAATCATATAGTATTTCTTTAATAACCTCATTAAACCATGAAAATAAAATGAATTTCATTAAAATATCTTCGAAAAATCATAATCCATCTTCAGAATGAATGTGGTTGTATGAATACAAAATATCCCAAGTGGGGAAGAAGAATCATCTGGGATATTGACATTGTTAAATAGAAATACCAGTAAAAGATCACTAAAATAATTCTTGAGGAAATTAAACTATTTAATTTAAATATCACTTCTATAAACTAATAGCTAATAAAATATTGTAATCTTTTTTTAAATTTTTGTATCATCGATAATTATAAATTATTTTTGATGGAAAATAATGGTAATGTTGGCTGTAAAATCAGTTCATCGTGTAAATTTTTAAAATAATCACGTGTCTCAAACATTTTGTCAGGGGTTTATAATGTGGCCCATATATAAAAAAATATGATATTTTATATATATAATTTTTATAAGATCATAAAATATCATATTGAATTGAGGTAAGAAAAATGTTATGTTTATAGATAAAAAATTTTGAAAAAAATTACAAATTATTAATATTTCACAGAAATATTACTAATCTCAAAGAAGATACAAGAACAGTTTCACAATGAAAATACTTTATGATATTTAATTAATAAATAAGGGATGAAATTGAAATTAAAAATGAAATACACATTAATAAACAAAATATAATAAAATATACATGGTTAAAAAATAATGGAATATTATTTATCCTAAAATAACATTCAATATGAATAATTCTGAAAAAAAAAAGATATTAACACAAATCTATTTCCACTATGTAAAAATTTCAATCGTAAGACCCATTAAATGACAACATAATATGAATCATTAGGTACCTTGAAAATAGGTATATTAATTATATAACATGTAAAATGTTCATTATATACCCCTAACTAAATAATAGTGTTGCATATCATCAATGTATCTGATCAAAAAATATAATAGTACTCAAATTACCCTTATATTGAATATATCATTAAATTAAGAATTAATAAATGAATATATTGGATATAAAATATATAAATTAAGAAAAAAAGGTAAAATATTGAATAAAAGAACTTATATATAAATTAAAATATAAACATTAGATAAAAAAAATCAATAAATAAGAGTTGCAACCCAATGAAATGAAGTTGTTTTATAAAACCCTTTACAACTTGGTAACATTCATGTAAAATTACATTTGATGAAAAAATTAATATTGTAAAATAGAATTACATTCATTATGAATAGTTCATGATAAAACATGTTAATGATTTAGTCTATAAAAAATATAAAATAAATTATGTGTATAATATTAAAATTTTAACCATTGAAAGGAAATTGATATCAAATAGTTACCCTTTGTCTGACTCATCAAAAGTATTATTTTTCTTCATGAATATGGAAATTATCTTAAGTATTAAAAATATAATCATAATTTTTATATTATTATTACTTTTATTTTATTCATTAAATGTTATATTCATTTACTTATTCAATTATGTACATTTAAGATTTTTGATCATATTTGGCTTATATGTCCAAACTTACTTTAAGAGTTGGGGTTTGAAAAAAGTGGTAATTATTATATCATTTAATTATTTAATGTAATTTAATAATTAAAACATTAATTCATAAATTATACTTGTAAATAAAATATTAATATGTTTTATTAAAAATGAACTATGTTACAATCACGCAGATGGTTGGTCATACATATGCAAGTGTAACATTTCTATTTGAACTGGCCATTATTGATAGAGGTTATGTTTTATTTAATATTTAATGAATTTTCATAATATTATAATTACCATATCATATCATTAAAAATTATTATATATATAAACCATGTTATTTGGTGATGAAAAATGAATCACATTGTTTATTGGTTGCGGGGTCCATGCAGATGCATGAATGATGTATCCTTTTTTGAGTAAATGGAATGTTATGTAATTAAATGATATACTATATTTTAATAATGATGATTGATTAATGAATATTATATATATTGTCATTAATTCTACCATTATAAAGAAATGTGACAGATGTTGAGAGAATCTAAATTACATCTGTTCATGTGGCGATAGTCCACCAAACACAAGAATGACATTTTTGTTTCCCATTTTTTATAAGAGGAGATAGATTTATGTTATGACATTAAAAAAATTAAAATTATATTTTATACACTAATGATATAGTTTTAAAAAAAATATGAATGTTTAATTAATGTAAAGACTAAATAAAATGAAAACACTCTGTTAGGAACTATAATTATTTTTTTGACAACGTCCATTTATATACACTTATATCCATATAAGGTGGCTATTATGTCTAGAATAAAATATCTATAATTTGTGGAGTGAATTTTTAAAAATTATTTGGAAGATATTGGAATATCCAAAATGAGATTAATTTGTGAATTAATGAGAATATGTTGATCCATTTTATAAGAGATGGGTCAGAGACTCTTAGAATTATGAAAAATAATAAATTAATTTAAATCATTTGTTAATTTAAATTGGAATAAAATTGATAATATTTGAATATAAAATTAGGATTAATTCAAATAATCTAATTGAATAATATTTATACAATTTTGGATCACATTTGTGACCTTTTAATTTATTGACCCTTCATTAACCCTTTTAACAATTACTGTGATATCAATGTTCTTTTGACATAGGGAGTTTATATAGTTTCTAAAAATTGATAAAAAACCAATAAATATATCATATAAGATATATTAAACCATATAAATATATAATTTCATAATATATTATTTGAATTATTTATAAATTATTTAATATAATTTTATTTATTATAAATTTCCAATAATGTTAATTTTAGATCTATTAATTTGGATTGAATTTACTAACATAAAAAAAATTAATTCAATTATAATCAAATAAAATTTTAAATTCATTTTATCTTTATTGAAAAAATTAGATTACAATAATTCATAAAAAGTTTATTACTATTAGTATTTTATATATGATTTATTTTTATTTTCTATTAATTGAATAATTACTACGTCAGCATCACTTAATCTATTATGTTAAGTATTTTTAGAAATATAATTTTACTGAAATTAAAATTATAAAAAATAATTAATAATTTAAAATAGTATTTATAACTGATCATAACCATTATAAATCCCTTTGTCAAAAATATTATAGTTATTTAAGGAAAGAGTGAGACATTTTTGGCTCTATATTAACTCAAATATTATAAAGGTAAAAATCATTTAGAAATTGATAAAAGTCCATATATTTATATTTTGGATTATTTTGTATGATATAATCTAATGAAATAAAATTAATTCTGTTTTTAAGTTCATTTTCCGCACTTATCATTATATTTTTAACATAATTGACCCTTTATCGTGGCAACAAACGTTATTAATGTTAATATTCATAATTTCCAAAAAATATTTATCAAAACTGGACACAATAAATCCAAAAAAATTGAAACCATTTTTCAGGATTCAATTCATATATTTTTTAAAATATACTTTAAATATTAATCTGTAAAACACATTGAATTATAGTATTTTAAAAAATGAATTTCTAATCCAAAAAATGTACTTATACCAAAATAATATATAATGATGGTTTAAATAAATTTAATTTGAATATATATTTTGAAATAATTATTATGTAAATTTTATGTCAAATTAATAAATCATTGATAAGTTTTAATTAAAATAAAATTGCAATTTACAAATATCTGTATTTTTCTCTATTCACTAGAAATTAATTATTTTAAGAGGTATATGAACATTTACCCAAAATAAAATTATGATATGTTAATATAAAATATTATATACATGACATCAAATAATATTTCATAAGTTTCAATAAGTTAATAATTTATATTTTATCATAAAAGTAATAAAAACTAGATTTTAATTAATCTCATTTTTAATTAATGAAATGGATTTAGAAAAAATATGATTGATTATATAACAATAGCTAATAAATAATTATTTATATATTAGGACCAATATATATATATTTCAAAATATACAAAATTCTCTTCAATCTTACCTATTCAATGAACGAGGTTGTAAAATGGATACAAAAGTATGAATATTTTACTTCTCATTTCATCTCGGTGTTTCAAATAATGTATGCTATCAAACATTGTTTTTATTTTAAAATAATTTAATATTATGTTCTCCTCACATCCTTTACTAAATTGATTACTATAAAATTGAACGTGGTCATTATAATTGATCTTTTAATATGTAAAAATATCATTTTTGATATCCCACATAATATGAAGGGTTAATAAATCATCTTTTTATAATGTGGTAAAGGGAAGTGAAATGCGCATATCAAATACCACAAAAAAAATAATAAATATGATAAATTTAATTGGATATAATATATAGACATGGGGAAAAATATAATTTCCAACTAATGATTGATATTGATAGAGATCATTGATATGAAGAATGTACATGATAATGGGAATGTTAGAGACCCAAAAACTATAAAAAAATATGTGTCAAAAGGAAGTCATGTTTTTAGAAATATAGGATAACATTTTTTCAAGATCCAGTTCTCAGGATTTGAAAAATTACATTTTTATCTATACTAAAATCCTATGGAATTATACTATATTAACTAGTATAGTTTGAAATTTTAATCAATTTAAACAATAATGTAATCATTTTCTACAAATGTTGAGTATTCATGATAAATTGTCCATGTATAATTAACTATAAACAATTTATAATGAATAAGATGTTTAAAAAATTGATAAAATTATTTTCCACCTCACATTATAGAGTTAAATTATTCATAAATACATAGAAAAATCTAAGTTAATTCCAAAAAAATGAACATTCATAAATTAATATCTAAACATAAATACTAATATTTATCATTCATTATAAATACCTACATAAATAATTATCCATAAAATTATTCATAATATTCCTAAACAAGATTTAAACCCAAAAATTACAAGGATTTTATCACATATTAATCCATGATAAATTTATCATTTATCTCTAAATAACATAACTCGCTCATTATGTAATTTACCAAAAAATGCATGTGGTAAAGTCATGTAACTTCAATGATATACTAATCGTATCCACAAATAACTCAAATCAAAATAATGATACATTAATATCATACATTCTTCCAAAAGATAATTCAACCCTAACTTCTCAAATAATACATAATGATAAACCTATAGAATATATATAATTCATCTAAATAAAACAACCCCCAAAATATTATTAGTTACATAACATTTTCCATAGTTACAACCTAATAGGGGTTTCAAGGAATTTATACATAAGAATAACCTTAAAGTCATAATCCAATTATTTTATCCATTACACTTAATATATCATCTAATGAAATCATTATATTCTACATGGTTCTATCCACCATATACTGCTACCAACTATACCATCCAAAAACTCGGACTCCAAAATATATTGATAAAAACATAAATATTAAATTTCTGTCATCGATATTGATATATTTGACCAAAATTTTCCATTTAAACCATACATCATATTAATGAAGAATTGGATCAAATTCATACAAAAGTACCATTATGTTTTAAATTTGTAGATAATTTTTATATACCCTTTTATAAACAACACTCATGACTTCAAGAGAGTATTTTTTAAAATATACATAGTTATAATATTCCATATTATTTCTTCAATATCTCCCGAAAATTTATTCACATAAAAATATTTTATTGAACAACATAATTTTTCATCATTCCTCTTTACATGGGTAATGGGAAACATAAAAAGGGTGATCTCAAATGCCCAGTATGGGTAAACATAATCATTAAAAATTGAATGTCGTCAATGATAGAAAATTGAAAGCATGGATATGATGAAATAACATAATTTCATAATAATAACATAATATAATTAATAACCATACATAACTCGTTCATCTATCATGTAAAATGGAATAAATATTTTAAAAAGAGAAATACTCCTAAAATGATTAATAATGATCAATGTTATGTCAATGTTTGTCAAATAAATCCTTATAAACCCACCACATTTCACCCATAATAAATAGAAAATACCTTTCTTTAAACCAAAACTCATTATATTACCTTGATAAATCATACTATTTTCAATATAAAACCAAATAAACAATCATTAATTTAGTATATTACTTGGGACATAATTTTCTATATCACTCTAACAAAGGAAAATATCATATGATCGACTTCCATACCATATATGGTAGAGGTATATTAGAGACCCACCCATCAATAGATATAATTGTACCAGTATTCCATGATATATAAGAGAAGAAACCATATTTATAAACAGTTCCCAAGAACCATAAAATAAATAATGTACATAGTTCATTCATTTCCTCATAACACACATTGAAACTTCAATTATTGATTTCATAACATCATTAACCCACTAAAAAGAAACAGGAATCGTGAATATTTCATTGAATCAATCATAATATATCTGGAAAAATATTTAATATGGTATCAATACAAAATATCATATGTCGAGAATACATAATATCAAAGGTTATTGATATTCATGAATAACCATTCTATTAAAATATCATTAAAATAATTGATGAAGATAAACAAACACTTACCTTTATAATTTTATTTAAAAAAATAAAAAAACATTAAAATTGGAAGAACCATTTTATTTGAAAATAACATTCGATATTTATTAATAACTCCTGATAGAAAATAATGTTCAGGATTGTAGTAAAATTCATTCACCTGTAAAATGTAAAAGATACAAAATCTTTTCATATATTTTGTAAAATACATCTAAACTGACACATTAATAACACATTAAGGAATTTAATTTCTAAACCCATATAAAAGAAGCTTGAATTCCATCTATAATATCATGAGTAAAATATTTATGTGGATAAAATGTCATTTTTTACAAAACATCGATATTTTAGAGATTGGTACCTTATCTAAGAAATATAAAAAATATAACTTATAACTGATTTCATAATATTTATGTAATCAATAAGGGATTAAATGAAAATGAAACATATAAACCTCATATATAACTATTGTATAATAATATAGATTGTCTGACATTAATAATTGAATATTATTTCCCCCCATGGAACCTTGAACACAAAGAATCCCAAAATGAAAATGATACTTTAGCATAATGATTTTGCTACATTTGTAACATTTCAATCATAACACCGCCTGAAATAACAACATTAAATATATATATAAATATATATCATTATGATAATGATGTTTTTTAATCAATATATTTCTGGGATTGCATATACACATCATAAAACATGAATTGTTCTTTTCGTAAACATATACCCAAAAGATGATTTTTTTAATTAATTTCTATTTAATTGTTAATTTCATTGGATAGAGAGTTTATTGTTGGATTTATTATGTATAAAATTTATAAATAAAAAATAACAATATAGAAACATAGAATAAAAAAATTATAGTTCAATTCAAAAATAATTATTTCATATTGTTTCCTACTAAATTTGAAGAGTTGTGGGAATTAAATAGTTCGATATGAGAAAGAAGATATTTCCCTTTAAAAAAATGATGGGGGTTTCTTATCTATTTCAATTCACATTGGTTTTCAAATATATCATATTTCATAGAAACTCTTAATAGTTCTCATATCCATAACCGGGTTAAAACCTAATTTTCCATTATTGTTGTTCCATTTGGACATTAAACCCTACAATTATTAGTAACTAACATTGTTCAAGATGAAGGTAGGTCGGGCTCATCAAGAATTTTAGTTTATTTTTTTCCCTACTCTATGGATCTTATATATAATAAGATATGTTCAGGAATTTATTTGTAATCCCAACATGGGACTAATTACCCTAACTAAATGATCAAGAGTTGAAACCTAAAATTTTTAATTTGGGGTATATTGATGAGTCCATCTATATATATATGAGTTACATCATCTATGCCCCCTTAATGGGTACATTAATATATATTGAATCCATATATCTCATAATAATGGAATTTACTACCATCTAATGAGGTGTTTGATTTCAAAATTATGGGATTGAATCTTTACGAGGAATCTTACATATCCTATTTAAAATATAAATATAAACTCATAGAACTTAATTGATCTATATACATTAAAATCATGTGGTATGTCATATATGATTTGGCACATGGGAACAAAATAATGAGATCGAGTCTCCAGGAGGCATCCTACATATATGTATTATAATAGGAATCATAGTCATCATAGTTCAATTTGTCACTCATGAAATTCCCCTTGGTGTATGAACTAATATGACGGTAATCATAATATCACATTGATTAGGGAAAACACACAAAAGTTTCCTTATATGTATAATTTTTATGATTCTAGATATATGATCATTTCAGGACCCTAAGACCACGTTTTTCATGATCAGTGTGAGAAAAAAATGATATAATGTTATATGTCTATCTAAAAATGGATGTAGGACATTCCCAATAATGAGGCCATTATGAGGTATTCTATTTGGAGATTGGTCCATAGTATGGAATTCTATATTTCATGGTAATTGAAGGAATTCGGGTCATCTAATTTTATTTGACTTATAAATCACCATATAGATAAGTAAGAATGATTATCCCCTGAGAGATTGGATCCAAAGGTCTAGAATATTTGATATATGTAGGGTATTAAAATGATGTGGGTTCCAATTGGATATAGGGATATTATAAGGAGAACTACATATCATATTTGTAATGGAAAAAAATTACGTATTTTCAGTTGGTGGTATTCCCAAAATATTTCACTATAAAAAGTTATCATATCCCAGGAAGTCTATCTTACGTGCCCTAAATTCTCATTTCACATATACATACTATCTTCATGATATGAGTTTTGTGTCTATATTAAATAAAAGGGGATTTCTAGACATGTTTTGGATTAATAGAAGAAAATTAAAAAAAAAACCATAATTTAGATGTGTTTTCTGAAAATGTCACAAGATCATAATGGAATGTTTGAAGGATAATGCATGAATAAGAACGAAATTCTTGGAGGGTGTCTCATTACCTTTCTGACATGTATAATGGTTATTGCATGTTCTGGTTGGATAGTAGAGAGAAAATCTAATGATTTGGGTGGCCTTATAGGGGACATCACAAGAACAAGACAAACTTTTTTTGTGGGGTTTTGAATGACCCAGATAACATTTTTTCACACTACGTCAAAACATGTGTGACATATATTGAGTAAATCTCAATATTTGGATAGAAATCATGGAGGAATTTACAATACTAGGGTGGCATTCCCAAATGGTGTCTCATAGCCTACTTGTCTTGTCTAAGGGTCATCTCATTATCCAATGGAAATGTCAAAATATTTTTTTAATGACACAGGGGACATTTATTAGAGTTGTTTCATGATCTACATATGTCGTGTGATGTTCATTAATATTATCATACATTGTTTTTGCATAAGTCACAATATTTTTTTACCCATTATTCTTTATTTTATTTCATATTTTCCTTAATGTTTTTTCTATTTCTATATTATATTAGTTTTCACATGACGCATTCGACATGTAGGACCTACTTCCCAAAATCTAGATAAGACATAATAAGTCCTTGGAATGATCTATAAATTCATCATGTTATTAAAAAATCCCTGATATATGATCCCTTAGTCCATTACCATGATTTTTTTAAATGGAAGGCCTTTGCGATCTAATGAACTACTTCTCTGAGATGTCTTTTCCCACTCTCCCATATAATAGTTGCTTCTCATCTGTAATTTTTCCATCGAGGGGTATAGATTTATAGGCTACTTCACTCTATTTATACAATACCCCGGATGAAATGTAACATGAAAATTTGAGTATATTTCGGTGGATGGATTTTGGATTCGCACGCATGAAATGTTCCTTCTATGGTTCATATATGGGGTTGCAAGATCATACTGACCGTAAGAACATTCATATATTACCTTGTTTATTGGATATCTCCCAATAAATTAATTTTTTCCCTCAAAATGTTGATCATTTAATGTGAACCCAAAATGTTAAGGAATAAATTCTATGAGTCTTTATGATATTAGGATTCTCATGGAAACGATTTCACATGATCAAATATGACATGTCAGGGGTCCTTCTTGAGACAATGACCGCTATCCAAGGGGGCCTCCATGGGATCAGTAAACATGTGTAAGGGCCTTCAAATGATCAATGGGTATCATCCGTAGAGCATAACCCCTCTCATGTGACGTTCATCATATCATCTCCTCATGAATGTAACATCTCTTATTTTTTAATGTAATATTTTTGAATATTTTTTAGATTATTTTCAGAGAAAAATGTAGAGGCATCGTGAGATTCTAGTGCCTGGTGTGCTCGAAATTACCTTGTACCAAACTTCTGTGTCTTATTCTAATTATTTTATTTCATGTATTATTCTCTTGATTCCCTTTCCAATCACATATTATGAACTGTGCATATTTTTTACACAAATCATGATTATGATTATTAATATGATGGGTAAGATCTTCTAATGATATGATCATCTTCTCATAAACATATACAAATGATTATGCATATATACCCCCATTTTTTACCCATACTGGGCATTTGATGTCACCCATTTTCATTTTTCCTTTTAATAGGTTATGAAGATATATAGTAAGTGTGATTTGTATAAGAAGGTTTTTGGTCAGGGAGAATGTAATGGGATATAATGTAGCCCAATTATAAACCAGTGTTTATGTTTCCATGATTCCAAAGGCACTATACTAATATAGAATTTGGGCATGTGTTTGTTTAATGTATTATGTATTCCATACAATTTTTTTTAATGTCTATGTTTGAGAGGTGAGGGTAAATATAAATTCTATCATATAAAAAAGTTAATTTAACCATTGAAAATTATGATGAGGATTCCTTATTGAGAACCCTAAGGAAATTTCTGAGGATAAATCTAAATATGAGGAAATGTTCTAAAGAATGTACTAGAATTTGGGTAATAAATGCAGTGATTGGTTTCCTAGAAATACATCCCAATTTTGATACAACATGTGTATGCGGATTTAGAGTAGTTGGGCATAGGGTTAACAAACCTAAATACACCATATTGAGGCACACTCGATTGGGAATTGTTGCATGACAATTGGCATTGATGCACAACTAGTTTCACAGTCAATGTGGATATTATTTGGGAATACACAAACTCTCCGTATACCATTAGGAAGGATTCAAATATTATTTGACGCTTAATAACCTATTATAAAAAATGTGTAATATTTTATGTAAGGTATCATAATTAAGACATACCCATAGTGATTTGATGATTATATAGATTCCCACATTAACTGTTGATTCATACTCTTTGTTTTATTATTTTAGTAATGGGCTGGACCCTGATAAAACCGTGTTAATTCTAATAATGATAGACAATGAAATGATTTTTCTCTTGATCATCCTATTACTATGGTATATATAATTTAAATCCTAATTGCTATTGTCACACAACATTCTCAAATTATGAAACAAGATGACCAATAAAACAAATAACATAGGGAACAATGTTCTGTTGAGTCCTTCAAGAGGGAACATCTACCTTCATTCAATGGGTCTTCAAATCCACTCTTTTCTGAAAAATGTATTGTTACCAGTGAAAAGATATTTTCCATTCTCTAATTATTATAAAATTAGAAACAAATTGTTTCACTATATGATTTATAAAGAAATTGGACTAGTATTAAACTCTAATGTATAATATGAGGCAATAATATAAAATTTAGTCAATTGATTTGGACGAGTTATAGAACATATTATTCAATAAGTAATTTAGTCATGTTCTTAATATAAAAAATGTTCTGTAGTTTCTCCAGTTAAATAAAGGGTATGATTAATCTTTTTGTATGTATGAAGACATTTTTTCCATATTAATGAGGTATACCTATGGTATTATCACATATAATATATAAAAGGGTTACAGATTCTTTAGTGTCTTAATATGATATCATGGAAAAAGGATTAGCCAAAAGTGAATTCATTATCAATTAATAGATAGTGTTTTATGCAATAATTTTTGAAATTGACATTGTAGTTACATAAAAATCTCATTGTTTTGACACTAAAAGAAAGACTGTGTTCAAATGGAAAAATAAAAAACATGGGGAGAGGAAGATGGTCATTCCTTTATGCTCCATGTGTGGGATGGAGCATAGTGTAAATTTTTTTATGTCTTATAATAATTGTTTTTATGGTTAGAAGGTCAGGCTGTTGGAAACATGATGGATGATGTGATGAGAATAAGTTAGACTATAATGTGAATAGAGAGAAATATGCACAAAATAATCTTCCCCACATAATTTATTCATGTGTAAATATTATAGGGATTATTCAATCCTGAGGATAATCCAAAAGTGAAATGATGATTATTTTTGTCAGCAACCTCTAAAGATGAGGGGAAATGGGGATTATTGTGTTATCACTATTTTAGAAAAGGGATGAGACAATGATATTGTGAAAGGTACACTTTCCATCCCATATAAAAAATCTAATGTCATATTTGATTCTAGATTTAAAAAAATAGTCATATATAGATAGTTTTATAATAATATTATGATTCCACCCAGATTATTAGATATAGAATTATTAGTGAAAAAACATAATTGTATGACACTTTCATCTCATGTATATTCCTCATATATAGTTTATGTTTTTGGAAATGTGATTCCTGAAATCCTTTTTATTATTCCTATAGTTAAATTTGATTTAATCATAGTCATGTATTTGATTTATCTGCATAAGTACCACAACAATTATAAAGGTAAATATGCTACGTTTGATATTTCAAAACAATCTATGATCATAAATCAGTTTTACTTTTGTATGAACATCCAATAGAGATTACATTTAGTGTATAGATCATAATTCCAATTGAAATGGGTTGTTTATATGAAATGGTAAGGGAGAAAAATAAAAATAATTATATTCGTATTTATCGAGAACATGTGGATGTAATTTTAGAAGAGATTCCAACATTTACACGAAAACATAATGTTGGGTTCTGAGCATAGCACATACATGGGTACACACCCATGATAAAGACTCCTTATAGAATGGTATTTATTGATTTGCAGGAATTGAAAAAGAATTTTGAAGAAAACATTGATAAAGGAATAATTTGATGATGGTGTCACCTTGGGGTGCACCTTTTCTTTTTGTGATAGGGAAATATAGATCAATGAGGCAATTCATTTATTTTTTGGAGTAATAAATAATGATCAGGAAAAAGTATAATTTTTAATTTATTGAATAATTGTTCGATCAAATCTGTGGAGCTCAGAACTTGGACATGATTAAACAAAATTTTTGATATCATAAATTAACTATCAAAAAGTATGATATAACCAATGTGATATTATTTACAATGTATAGACACTACAAATATAAAATATATGCCATATAATCATACTAATTCCATTTCTACTTATATGGATTTGATGAGAAGTGTCTTTAAAGATTACCTTGATCAACTTGTGGTAGTCTTTATAGATGATATTTTTATCTTTTCAAAGGGAAAAGAAGATCATGAAGAGCACTTCACAATTTTACTAATGATCCTAATAAAGGAGGAACTGTATAAAAAATATAATAAGTGAGATTTTTAGGTGGAAAAGGATTCATTTTTGTGTCATATAATAACATGATATGGTATACAAGTATATCCATTAATGTTAAAAGATACTAAATGTTGGCCCAAACCAACAATGTTTAATGATATCTATATCATAACTTGTTTATCTGGATATTATCGATGGGTTGTGGATAATTATCATAACTATCGAGTCCTATAACGTACTTCACTCAAAATATTGACAATTTCATATGGGAAGATAAATATAAGGAATGTTTTAAGGAACTAAATAGAAGGTTAGTCAGTGCACCTGTTCTTACATTACTATGTAGTTGAGATGTGATTTTAATCAATATTAGTTCATAAAAGAAGCTAATGGGATATTTTATTAAGCATAATAACATGATTTCAGCCTATTCCTCATGAGAAATCAGGATCCAGAATAACAATTTCCCAACACATTATTTGGTGTTAACTACAGTAATTTTTTCATTAATGATATGTGGGAATTATCTTTACAGGTAAAACCAAGATATATATATCTCTTATAAATATTTCAAGTATATATTCAAATAATATATGTTTAACATGAGCCTGGGAATATGGTTAGAGATGATATTTGATTTTTCCACCATACATTACCACAATGGGAATGAGAACATAGTGGCCGATGGATTGAGTCAAAAGGATCATGATAGAATATCCCTGATGAGGATCAGAAAATATACAACATTTCCGAATGCACAAATTATGGGCCAATAAATATTTATAAAATTGGAAAATCATATCTTATTCAACTGAATGTTCAACCCCTTATACACATGAATAAAAATGATGAACAAACTGAATATGGAGAGGTTCATAATTAGTTAATAAATTTTTTTTATCCTTTAAAAGGATGGAATGATATGGTTAAAAAAATGTTTATGCGTTCTATATATTCTATATTTGAATAAGGATCTAGTAGAGGAAGTTCATTTTTATTCAATTTAGATTCTCCATAGTAGATGAATATGTATAGATACAAGAAATAATACTTTTGGGGGATGGAATGAAGATAGTTATCAAAGAGTTTGTATCTCAGTGCTTGGTATGCCAGAAATATAAGAATGTTAGATAAAAGTATAAGGGGATATATCATCTATTACCCACAACATAATGGAAATGGGATAAAATCACTATATATTTTTATGTTCAACCCCATAAAACCTCTGAAGGGAATATTTCTATATGGGTGGTAGTCAATCTCTTTACTAAGTCAGCACACATTATCACTATCTGTGGTGAATTATCTTTATATTATATTTCTAGGACATATATTAAGGCACACATAAGGTTCCAGGGAATATAATATTATATTTTATCTGTTATGGATATGGGGTCTAACTCAATGTTTTGGTGAAGTATTTAGAAGTCCCATGATACAAATTTGAGTTTCAGAACAGTCTATCATACCCATACATATTTTCAACACGAAATAACAATTAAAACTCTAAATGATATTTTGATATCTTGTTCTATGGATTTAAAAGGTTGGTTGGATAAACACATTCCACTAATTAGGTTCTCTTAAAAAATTATAATTCACTCATGAATTTAGATGGCTACGTATAAAGACCTCTATGGAATTAAATATAGGGCTCCAATGTGGTGGAATAAGATGTTGGAAGAATGATATTGGAGCATGAGATCCCTGAATAATTAGAAGATGTCATTATAACCATTCAACAATATATCAATAGAACCAAAATCTCAAAAAACATTTACGTTTAAAATGGTCGATGAGATCTATAATATAATTCTTGTGAGATGAAGTATCTATGAATCACTCTTAGGAAGATAAATGTGAGAATGTGGAAGAAAGGGAGTCAAAGCCCTATAAATATTAGTTTATATAAAATTCATGATCATATTTTGAATGAATCCTATATCTTGGATCATCCATCCAACCTCTATTAAGTTGTAGATTTTTTTCAATTATATCTCTTAAGGAAGAAAATACACAACACTTAAACTGTACTGAACATAGAGATCAAACTACTAGAAAAGTATCTTTCATATAAGGAATAACAACTTGAAATTATAGATCATACAGATAATGTTCTATGAATCAATACCACTCATATGGAAAAAATATGGAGGGAAATAACTTGTTAAAGGAATCAATGTCGGAACTTGAATATACAATGAACTAGAAGAATCCTCATTTTTTAAAATAGTGAATTTAAAGGTAGAAATTTTATATGTGGTGTAAAACATAACACTCATTATTTTTATGAATTGTTTCCAATAAATTAAATTTATTTAATTTCATTAATTAGACCCTACAATAATTTAATCTTTCTTTATAAAATAAAATTTGTTAATAGTTCATTATTTGCAGCATTGGCATAGCTTGTGTTACTCACAACACTGAGTTTTTATAAAACTATATTTTGTTATTATTATTATTTAAGTGAAACAGATATAAATTATCTATTAAAAATAGTTATATGAATTTAAATATCTTATTATTAACTATTATTTATATTTTGTTAACAAAATGTACCATATTGACAATAAGATATATAATTTTATTAAAATTATTTATATTTTTGAAAAATTATATTTACTCTAGAGGAATGATTTGTATGTCCTTATATGAAAAATAATAAAACTAAAATTATAAAAATTTATATATTAAATTTGATAACATAATTATATTTTTTATATAGAATTCCCAAATTAGGTTATGGTGATTTTTTGGAAAAATTCCATTTTGGATAAATAGTTAAACATACAAAATTATAATTGAAACCCACTTTTTCATCTAAT